>OX463755.1:69887400-70533745 GCA_949824845.1 Rhingia rostrata
GTATGCACCATTGCATCATTTGCGTAATTTGAAAAGTTCACAACTGACTACTGTGTTTTTTTTTTTCTTCTTCTATACTGTGAGACTATGTTGCAATGATTAAAATACACTTACTTACTTAAGTGGTGTTACAGTCCGGAATGAACCTGGACCTAAACCAGCATCCTCTTCTATTAGCCCGGTCCGTCACTAACTGCCTCTAGTTGCGCACTCCAAGTTGGTTGAGGTCAGTTTTTACTTGTGCGCGCCACTTGAGGCGAGGTTTCCCTCTACTGGGTCCGACGTCTGGCTGGGAATTGAAGACTCTGTTAGCCGGAGTATTGGTGTCCATTCGTTCTACATGCCCTATCCATCTAAAACGTCCAATGCGGATTTTTTTTGAGCAGGGGCATGTCGTTGTAAAGCTCATATAGTTTTTGGTTGAATCTTCGTCTCCACAACCCGTCAACGCAAACGGGACCGAACATTTTTTCGAAGAATATTCCTCTCGAGTCGACCAAGGAATTCTTCATTCGCTTTTGAGACGGCCCATGCTTCAGCGCCGTACAGCAGGACTGGGATAATCAGGGTCTTATATAGGTTCTCATATTTCTTGCCGCTCTTTTGACATTTCTCTTCAGTAAGCTTTGCCATTTCATGATGGAAAGATATACGATCCAACAACGAGTCAGTGGCCTCAACGTTAAGAGCGCTACGTCCAATTTATGGTCGTCATAATCGTCCTAGCAGATAAACAATTGAGCGTCTAGTAGAAAAATTTGAATCCACAGGCACAGTACAAAACGTTCCCGTGCCAGTGAGACAAGTGCCCGTAGTGTCGAGAATATTGCTGCCGCTGAGGATTCAGTTGAAGAAAGCCCAAATGTGTCTCTCACACGTCGTTCTCAAGCGTTGCGCATCTCTGTGACGTCGTTGTGGCGAATTTTGCGAAAAGATATTGGACTTACAAGAATAAATTGACGCAAGAACTGAAGCCGCTTGACCACCAGAAGCGTCGTTAGTTCGTGAATTGGGCTGAGCAACAACTTGAAAATGATTCGGATTTTCATCGAAAAATCATCTTCAGCGATGAGGCTCATTTCTGGCTGAATGGCTTCGTCAATAAACAAAATATGCGGTATTGGTCAGGCAGCAATCCACACGTACTCCATGAGTCATCATTGCATCCCGAAAAAATTACGGTTTGGTGTGGTTTTTGGGCCGGCCGGCGGCGTCATTGGGCCGTACTTCTTCCGTGATGATCAGGACCGGCACGTTACTGTGAATGGGAATCGATACCGTTCAATGATAGCCGAATATTTTTGGCCCCAATTGGATGATATGGACTTGGAGGACATGAATATCGAACGTGAAATTGCAGCAGTATCGGCCGATTTATGCTTGAAAACCATCAAAATTGGGTTCAGCGTCTGGACTTCTGCAAGCGTGCCCGTGGTGGCCATGCAAAAGAGATCGAGTTTATTGATATACAAAACCGTTTTTGTTTTATTTAAAAAAAATGTGTAGTGCTCTTATTGAAAAAAAAAGTTCGAGTGAGGGCTTTACTACTAAATTGCCTTCTTGAAGAAACAGTATTTAGCAAGGATAATTCTTCGTTTAATTTCTGACGAGATGTTGTTGTCAGAGTTAATAGCGCAGCCGAGGTATACAAAGTCCCGTACTACCTCAAAGTTATGTTTGTCAATGCTGCCGTTGTGTCCATTTCGTCGATGTTGTGGCTCCTTAAGTGTTGACAGCATATACTTATTCTTACCCTCAGTTACTGCTTAACCCATTTTTGCCGCTTCCTTCTCTAGACTAGCAAACTGGGCCGGCCAATTATGTCAATATCGACGGCGTATGCTAGTAGTTGCACCGATTTTTGGAAAATTGTGCCTCTGGTATTGGCTTGAGAGTTTTGCACAATCCTCTCAAGAACCAAATTTTAGAAATCACACGGCAGCGCTTCGCCTTGCCTACATCCTACACAAAAATAAGATTTTGGGCGGTATACCAAAAGTATGGCTCTGTATAGTTCGTCTCTACAAATGCTGTCGTATGCGGCTTTGAAATCGATGAATAGGTGGTGTGTATCGATTTGAACATCATTTGTTTTTTCCATGATCTGCCTAAGTAGGAAAATTCCATCGGTTGTGGACTTTCCTGGCCAAAAACCACACTGATAAGGGCCGATCAGGTTGCTGGTAAACGGTTTCTGGTGTTTATATAATTATGGCAGATAGGATCTTGTAGGCAATGTTGAGGAGACTTATGCCTCTGTAGTTGGTGCTGTTTAGAGGGTCGCCTTTTTTGTGGATGATGATGTTCTATTCTTCAGGCATACTTTCTTCCGATCAGATTTGGCTTGTTATCTCTATAAAGCTCAGCGGGAAGGCCGTCATTTTCGGCCTCTGTCTGTAGAGCTCAATGGCAGCTCTCGTCTTCACCTGCAGCTTAGCCTTGTAGGCCTCGTTCTTGGCTACGAGCATCCGTCGGCATTCCTCATCAAACCAAGGGTTTCTTGCTGGTGGGCGCCAGTTGTTGGAATCGTTGCCATTGTTCTTCGACATTCGATGCTGGTGGTATGGTGTTAACCGAGAGGTTGAGGGATACGTGTTGCGCTAAGTATTTCTGGAATGTTGCGGCGTCGTGGATATCCTCATTCTGACATTGGCTGCAACAAGGCAGTTAGCTAAGGAGAAATAGGAGAAACATGATGTTTGTGCCCCAATCATGTACGAAGATTTTTAACTATACATACTCAGGAGCAGATTGCAATTAAAATCAAAATAATGAAAACTCCGTTCCATTTAACAGTTCAAGGGCTAGCTTTATATTTCTTAAATTTCAACTTTCCCAGACATCATACAATATTTTAATTTCTTTGATTTCTTTACAAACTAATATATACAAATAATATGTTAATTTCTGTTTTTCTTTTTAATTTGTTGTGCAAAATTAAGAATTGTTTTTTTTTTCATTGAATATACATGTAAATATTCAAATAATTGTGTAACTTATTTAAAACATTCTATAAAAATTATATCTTTACTCTAAAAAAATCGAATTGTTATCCTTCGTTTTGATTATTTCTCTTTAACAAAAAAAAAAATATGACAAAAAATAGTAATAAATACTGACTTGATAAATTTAAATTACAAAAGATGTACTTAAACAATTTGATACATAAAATATTGTACAGAAAGTTATTGGTTTAGTTAGTTTTATTTTCTTTTATTGGCAATTGAGAGTCATCTATTATTAATTCATAAATATGTTCATTTCAAGATTACTCATACTTTTGTGTTAATTTCTGGAAAGGTACGTATTTTTGTTTAAAATTTAATTGGAATAGGTTCGAAAATATATATTTTGTTATCTTGATAAGTAAATATTTTTGTTTGTACTAATTAAATAACTTTTTTATGGTTTAAAAGGAAAAGGTGTGTAAATATATAATTTTTCTGTAGGTACATTTAATTCTCAAGACTTGAAAACTATTCTAGTCAATACACTCTATCAATTTTGTTTAAAATTATTTATTCCTTTCTATATAACATGCTAAATAATTTTCTATAATACACTTTATATATACTTTCAATATATTTGAATTTTTTTTTGTTTAATTGAAAACTATAACATTATTTTAAGTTTTGAGGCACATATCTTAAGGTTGTTTGTTACATTATTTTGTTTTTATTTAATTTAAATTTTTTAAGAAAATTAAAAATAAATCAGAATATTTCGGTGAATGCTATAATAACGGAAAAGTGATTGCATAGGAGTAATAGCAATAAATTAAATAGCTCTGATACTCATTCTGTTATCTGTAAAGCCTGGTAATGATTTTGGAGTAATTTTGTTGTACTACGTTCATATAATTTCGTACAAGATCGTATATTTTTTTGTTTTAAAACACTTCTATTGTGAACTGTGATTAGTGAGCAGTGCAAGTAGGTCGCAAACTTGTTTGATTGGTTTTCATCTACCTAGCAATTTTATCTGTTGATAAAAAACTATCACCACAATTGTATGGCTAAGTTGCAGTGACATTTTAATAATAATTAAATGAAAACACGTGAGCAATTTTGTTTTAAACACTCTATTCAATTAACAATGACGATATTTAAATTTAAAAAAAAATATCTTTTTTTAAAGCGTTTAGATTGTTTATATACCTCTAACAAAAAAAGAGAACATACTTTTTTGTAAAAAAAAATCAATTTAATAAAAATATTCACAATTTAATAAAAAAAATTATTTATTTATAAGGTACGTATTATTAAACTTGTTAACAATAAATAATTTTCTCCCGATTGATGTTTACAATAGCTGTATTTGCCGGTTTAGGCGTGAACTTAGTTGTGTTATAAACATGTTTGCCTCGCTATATAATTCATTTATATTTACTCATAAATATTTAATAGAATATTTCGAACATCAAGATTGTAAATTTAAAAAGAAACACTGAGAAGTATTATTAGTATCACGTTTATGAAGTTCAAGTTAATGCTGGTTCTAAATAATTTTCAGAAAGCAATAAGAATCTGCCTATGCAGGGAAAAATATCGATTTCAGAGTTAGGACTGAATTTTGTAAATTCTATAAAAAAAATTTTACAAACAATTTCTAAATAAAGTCAGCTATTGTGAATTACTACGAGGTGAAGATTTAAATTGGTAGATAGTAAGGCCATCGACACTCCTTATTAAATATTTTAGTGCAGAGCCTTGTTCTGAATTAGTTCACAATTGTATTAATTTTGTATATTTAGTAAATCCAGTATAATCTGTCAATTTTAAGTTACGAATTGAATTTTTTTAAATGGGGTTCACAATAACGATTTTTTTTAATTTACTATTATTATTTTTATTTAATGCAAATTTGTAATTTTTGGGTTATCTGCCAGGAGTACTTTGATCAGTACTGATATATTCATTGAAAATAAAACAATAACCACAGTGATTTATTCATTGATGCAACATCAACTGCATTATTGACGAGTTTTACAGTGAGAGCTATGGTTTCACTCAACTTGGTGTTTCACAGTGCCGGCTTAAGAGGTAAACCCCACTTAAGTGTTGATATAACTTAAGCCTCCAATTTTGTTGGTGTTGCCCTTACTCACGTCAGGCTAAAATTATCTTTGTTTATATGAACGTGAGCCTGTAAACAATTTTTTTCTATTTATGGGAATATTGATTTGCTCAATATATATCCACTCTTTTACAACGGAGGCAAATTAGCAAGCAAGGCAGGCAATTTTGTTAAATACCTGCAACAGTTGAGTGTTATGGTTATACGCTTGTACCATCATAATACCCGTTGCTCGACAGCAGCTATTTGACTTTTGTTTGACATCTCCGTTTCAATGACAGTAGTTAATTACCCACAAACAGTTCACAATCATTTGCTATGCTTGGCTTTGCTAAACCAAACCACTGGGAAACCCGAAAAACTAACTCCGAACTTGAGCTATGTATCTTACTTTACTAAACAATGACTTAAGCTCCCACTGTTTTTTTTAATTTGCACGCACTCAACGGGTTATGAATACCCTTTAAATGTTTTACCACAGTACGAGCGCTTTGCCAAGGGGAACAAAGAGAGTGGATAGGAAAGATTTTGGATGTAGTGGAGAATTAACCCCATGGGTGGTGTCCGAACTAACTTTGGGGAGTCACTGTTTCTTGTGTTCGTTAAATTCATTGAAACTTCAAGATCGAGCATACTTTTTGGTGTAACAACCGACCTTTTTGTTTTAATATATTTTGAATAAAAGTTACGTGGATTTTGGCTGGGATTGAATGCGCAACCTTCCACTCAACAGGCGAACACATTACCACTACACCGCTGCCACCCACAACTGTGGAACAGGGCGTGCGAGATTTAAACAGGCTTTACAGAAAGCATTTGAGAAACGTGCATGTACACGACCATCAGGACCAACTTTTTCTTGTGTCACTTTAACTAAAAGATAAAGTACCAAAGTATGCTTTTACCATTTTGCTTTATGTTTATTCGACATTGGAAACTAGAACCATTTATTTGACTAGAAGCTAAAAAAAAACTTTTAGGACACACAGATGGTTAATGCTAAATTAAAAAATAAATTATTTAACTTGAAATAAAACCAAATAAACTAGATGGTATTTAAGTTTGAGTGGATGAACAGGCAGTGATGGAAAAACAAATAAATTCAGAACAAAACCTTAAGAATATAATCAAATGTGAAATAAACTATATCGTATCCAAAGTTTTCTACACAATTACTTTTCCATTCTTATGTTGATCATTCTCTCAAGATAAACAGATTTTTTGCGAATTTGTTTTCAATAATTCAAGACCTAAATTGAGGAACATATTTTAGTACCCGCAATAACACGTTATTAGAATATGTTCCTTGAAATAGTATTCGCATTAACATTTCTTATAAGACGGTAATGTTATAACAATTTTTCTTAAATATTTGTTATTTAAATAAAAATAATACAAATTAATTGTTGGGAATAAAAGAAACAATATACAATCGCTTATTTAAATAACAAAAAAAGAACTAAGTATACGCCTAGGTCTCCCATATAATTTCTGAACCGACATCATATCATATGCATACTATTATTATTATTAGTTATATGCTTTGGTTTCTATATTAAATATTAATTAAATTATAAAATTAAATAATGTATCTGCATCTAAATTATACACTAATGAAGTTAATTAAACATTTGTTTGGGTGTGTGTATTTGGGTGAGTACACCTCATTTGTATTCTATATTTTTGTTTTTTTTATTAAGACTTTGTGCAACATTTTCCTTTTTTAACTATTGAGACGTTTTTTTTTTGATTTTATTTTGTGATTTTTTTTCATTTATAGCAATTTGATTGTTAAAGGTAATATACATAAATAATCAATAGTGTACATAATAGTTGTTTATAGCCCGATTTGGTTTTATAAGTTCAAAACAAATGGCACAATATTTTTGCATAGGGTTAACAGACTAAGGCATATAACAAAAGATGGAATTAGTGTCAAACGGTTGGAACTGGAACGTTCCTCGGGCTTCATAATAACATTGGAACCGATACCAGCGGCCAGCACCATATCTTGTGGAATGCTATTATCCATTTCTTCTGTAGAGATAATGGTAAAAGATTAATGAAAGGTTTTTTTCTATTTGAATGAAATTTCTTACCTTCTTCATTTGATTCGTCGACTTTGAAAGTATGTGGTAATGAGAATCCCGACCAGGCGATGGTATTTTTTGTCCTTACTTGCGCTTGCCATGTTCCAGGAGTTAATTCAATGACATGACGTAGTTTCCACACACCGGTATGCTCTGGATGTTTACTTGTGCTGATGATGGATTCGGAGCTCCATGTTTTTCGCTAGAGAATAAAATATTTTCACGTTTTTAATTGGAAATAATAAAATATTTAATTAAATGATTTGGATCGTGAAATTTTCTAACTCAAAAATATAATTCCGTAATAATATTTGTGAGTTCGCACAGAAAAGCTTAGACATATAAGCGCACAGTCATACATATTAGGATGGCCACAGAGGGTGCCATGAAATAACGCCAAGCAAAATAATGCTGATTTCCAAAATTCAGGAGCAGCATGCCCCCATCAATTTTAAAACTTTGCATACACCCAAACACGTACTCTAATTGTGGGATTCGAATTGTGGGATTCCGACAGAGTATTATCGACACCAGTATTATCGACATCGCGCTCAGCATTTTGTTTTTGAAAGGTCAATTCTATGCATATCGTGTATGTTGTCTAAAACATCGTGGCCAACAAGCACCCTCTGAAAACACTATTCGTCGTTCGGTATCGAGTTTTGTTACGGACGGGACAATGAACGGATTGAAGCTGTAAGAGAGAATGTTACAGGCAGAACAGAATGTAGAATCGACAAAATGCTGAATTTTGGCATCTGTGGAACATTTTGGAGGATAATTTGCATTTGTGTCCGTAAAAAGTGCACTTGAGTTAAAGAATATTGACAGACTGCTCATATCGCTTTTAAGACGGCTAAACTGTCCTTCGAATGACTGAAGCCGAACCTGATTTTAAATCGCAAGTTTTGATGACCGTAGAGACTCATATCACCTTTTATGGGAAACGGAGAATCCACACGAGATCCAAGAAACAGCATTGCATTGTTAAAAACTTTTTTAGCCGGCGTTTGAGCCAATTCCACCATTAGGAAGCAGTCAATGGGAATCGATATCGGTGCATGTTTGCTCATTACGTCTGCCCACAAAAGAGTGAAAAAGGTCTGGAAAGTTACTGGTTTCATCAAGACGGTGCGCCGTGTCACAGTGCAAATAAAACAATGCAGTTTCTGCAACGAAAATGACCTGGACGTGTCATGTCACAAAATGGCGACATTGTCGGGCATCCCAGATCTCAGATTTGACCCCTCCGGACTTTTTTTTTTGGGTTTTTTTAAAGCCAAAGCAAGCTGTAAATCACCGACGAGCTCAAGGCAAACATTCGTGTCGAAATCATAGCTATACCACCCGAGATGCTCGAAAAAGTTACGGAAAACGCAGCACAAAAGGTACATAATTTATGTTGTATTCCAACACTAGTCCCAATAAAAAAATTCAATAATAGTATGGACTTATTTTTATTTTTCCAGGTTATTCACTATTCACATACGGACATAAAAGTTCATTCATATAAATGTCGGAATCAATTGAATATAAAGTCTTCATGGATGTACTCAACCATAATGTATGTCACTTGACATTTTTTAAACAAAATGAACATCAACTTTTACTTGGTTAATAGCTTGTTCACTTCCTTTGTTCCATTTGGGTGACATGAAGACAATTATAACAATTTTGGTACAAGTTCCACCGTTAACATCACCTTAAGTTTCATCACTGCCCCACCACCAATTGAATTATAACTATTAATTCAAATACTTACACTATTAAGTCTGTATTCCATAATGGCTTCAGATAAAGGTTGTACACTCCTGACCAACCAGAATAGCGTCACTTTCCTTCCCTCGATTTTCATGTCTTCGAATTGGGCTTTCTCGGGTTCGTAGATCAAATGTATCTTGACTTCGTTCGATCCAATTGCGTTCTATCGGCAAAAGCGATACAGTATATAAAAAACCCTATCTGAAACACGTTAAATGTACTATTCCTACCTTAGCTTCGCATTCGTATTCACCCAAATCTGTTTCGGCAACATCTTTTACCGTCAAGACTGTGCGATTCTTTCCTCTGTGCACCATGCTCTTCATCGAATACTTCTCCGAGAACATCTCCAAGTACTGTCCCTTCCGCTTCCACTGAGCCACAGCAATTGGCACAGCCTTGTAATCGCAATACAGTTCAGCCTTACCACCATTCTCGGTGTTCACATGATGACGGTGTGTTGACACGATTGGTGCATAGTGAACATCGATAGTTACTGAACCGTGTAAGGGATCAGACGATCCATTATCACCCAAACACTGATAGATACCAGCATGCTGAGCATCAAAGTAGTCAATGATCAGTTTTCCACCGTCAACCTTGACATCGAACTTATCAGCACGTTCGCCCTAAAACAAGAACATTTTAGTCTTTCTGCGAACTAAATCAATCGATAAAAAAAAATACATTAAGTGACCATTTGATTGTGGAGTTATCGCTGGTGAAGGTCTTGCACTCTAACGTACGACTTTCACCCTGACGGACGGTTACAGTCTTCTCTGTAACCACACGACCGTCAGAGTAAATCGCCAACTTGCCACCAATCGACAAGTTGATGTGCAACCTTATAAGCTCTGGCAAAACGCTGCAATAATAGTCACCCGCATCGGATTCTTGAACGTTCAAGATTCGGATGGAGTTATTCTTCAAGGCCTCGATATGTTTGTGTAGCGATGTTAGTCCATTGACAATGATGTTTTGCTGTTTGGACCACATGACAACGTTCTTTACTATAAAACATTAAAAAAAATTGTATTTCTGGAAAATGGGGCTGAAAAGAGATTCACACTTACACTGGAAATTTCGAACGTCACAGTTGAGGGTGACGTCTTCGCCGAAGTTAGCTTTCACATTTATTTCGGAGTTTTCGAAGTAGGGCGGATCACTACTTATGGCATTACTTTCAATCGGTGTTCCGCCATCTTCTGGTTCTGATTTGGTGTCATCATAGCTGTCGTAACTATAGTCGTCGTCCGCATAGTCCAATGTATCGGTGGAATCCGTTGCAGCCGGTTTGCAATGACCTAAAAGAAAGAAAATGTTAAAGCTAATTTGCTGGTGAAATTGATAAGTTTTAGAGTCTCTGTAGGTCGAGATTATTGCTTATGATTATGATAGAGCTAAAATTTGTTCTTCGTAATCAGAATGCGGTTAAACATGACTTACAAAAATATCAAGGTACACGTGTCTCATCATTATATAAAATGCGAATGTTATAGTTTTCATCTTATTGTTCAAATAACTTGATGTGAAATAATTTGTTTCTTAAATAAGACATCATATCACAAGATTATTTCCAATTATCAACCCCTTACCTATTATTTCATGGAATTTAAGTCTCCACTACATCCAAAATCTTTCCTATCCTCTCTTTCTTCCCCTTCTCTAACGCTCGTACTATGGTAACATATAAAGGGTATTCATAACCCCTTGAGTACGTGTAAATTATAAAAAAAAAAAAATACTTGGAACTACAGTTTGAGAAACGTTAGATATAAAAACATCCCCACTCTCATTCCACTCACGTCGTGCTTCTCGCTTCTTTATTATTTATTCCGTTGGGTCTGTTTAATTAATCCAACCAAAACTAAAGATTGTTTTTTTTTTTTGGTTTATCCCGAAACCATAGCGGTTATTCATTATATTATAGGAATATACCTGTGGTATCAAAATGTGAGACCTTTAAATTTAGCTTCTTTGGACACCCAGGAGTAATAGAGTAGTTCTAGGAGATTAGTACTGGCTGTTAAGGAGTACAACGTTATCTTTTGACTTATTTGAACCTAGCACGCACGAACAAATGCAAAATCTCCAAATTATAATACCCCATCAGAGCGTACATTAACATTGTTAGGGACGTGCCTTCATAATTTTTTTCCACAGATTTATATAATGACACTTAAAGTCCACCTTTTCATGATTTTGCTGATTTTTTCCACGTGATGAACAAAGCCCTAGCTAACTTCTACTTCTTCTATGAAGTGAAAGTAAATAGTATTTCACCCATCAACCAAAGGTATCCGAACCTGCCAACTCTGGACACAGCTCTATATATACACAGCTCTATATATACAGCTGTGTCCAGCCTAAACCAGTTAAACTATGATCCAGAAAAAAAAACTTATATAAGTTTGGTGACTACGCGGCATTACATAACACCAACTTTTGAAAAAGTTTCAGCAAACAAGAGAAACCCAGTGAACGCCCAAAAATGAAGTTTGGAAACGTTCAATGAAATAAGTCTCAACTACACCGAACATCTTTCCTATCTCTTTCCGTCCTTTTGGACGTCCTCACGCTGTGAAATGAGAATATCGGGGTTAGGCCATAATTCGAAAAATCGTGTAATATTTATCCGCGGTAAATGATGTTGAAACAGTGAAACTCTCCAAACACAATGTATAATTTCATCAAGATTATCCTTCCATTTATAGCTTTAAATAGGTACGGATTTTTATGAAATCTGACTAGTTTTACCTGTGCGGCAGCGGCCATCGGACACATACCCAGGTTGGTGGTTGTGCTCTCCTCGTGGTTGAGAACCTTCACAAATTGATTTATTCTGGTACCACGTGAGACTGGTTTGACAGAGCCTGTTTAGGAGGTAGACCTCCTAGTGGGAGAATCATGGCAGTATCGATGGTTTATCCTAAGAAGTAGGGGACTTCTGACTACAAGAGATATTCGATGAAACTTGGTCCAACAAGGATGGAGGTCTTGCCTTATCACGTTGGACAATACTTTTCAATGTTTCCGATAACGTGAGTTAGCTCATCGTGAAATAAGAGCTGCGTTCACGATAAGCTTATTTTAAATATCTTTCCATCAAACGCCTATTCTGTGCTAATACATAGATAATATATCAAATAAAGGAAGCAATTATAAAGAATGCCTAAAACCAACCCTGGACTCTAAAAGAAGATAGTCACCAAACAGTTTAACCTGGTATCCAGCACTGTGCAGCTCAAAAACTCGTGTATAACGTGCCTTAAGAATGCGGCAATGTAACAAACCTTAGGCAAGAAATTAGAAAAATACTAGATAATACTAGAATACTGTCAATGACTGCGTTGCCAAGCAGGAGTGGAAGACAAGATGTCAGACGCTTGTGTGTGTATTATTGACGTAACGGAGAAAGAATCTTTAAGCGTAATATAAATTCAGGCTCTCAACAGATAATTAAAAAAAAAACATTCAGAGTAAAAGCAAAACCAAAAACAAAATCAGACAGGTAGAACTACTGGTATTATAACCCATTTCATGTGACATTTGTTATGCTAACCAACATCAACAGGAACACTGTGGATATTGGTGTTTCGACAAGCTTGATGCTCTACAGGCTACACCCACGGACGAAAAACAGCCTTATATGCGCTCAATATTCCACGGAAGTAAAATATGATAACACCAAATACTATATATAAGCTTATTCATAAAATTTATGTAAAATAGCAAAAAAAATTTTTTTTTTGCCAGCCCACATTACGTGTGATTTTTTAAGGGTTGAGTTTTTCAGGTTGGCAGCACTGGTTAGTAATGGCCTCCAAACGTCATATATCAAAGTGAAAAGTTTTTAATATACTCTGCAATTTAATCATGAAAATTTCAAATTGTTGAAATTTATAATCAAAATTCGTGCTCTATGAAAAATGCGCACCGTTTGTTACGACCATATTATGCTCTTCATAATCGACCTGGTGAATCAACAAATCGTGCTGTTATCACCAAACTTCGCACCAAATTTACTTTCGAAGCGTAACCTTGATAACAAGCTGCTATTATACAAGCAAGTGCTAAAACCGCTCTGGACATATGGTATACAACTGTGGGGTTGGACCAGTCAAACGAATCTAAATATTTAACAAACTTTTAAAAACAAAATTTTAAGATCATTCTTCAATGCGCCGTGGTATATAAGGAATGAAGATCTACGCAGAGATCTGGGTATTCCCGCGGTTAAGATGAAACTACAAATTTTGCACGCAAACATAAAAAACGTTTACTAAGAAACGATAACACAAAGGTCCTCCAAATTCTTGACGAAACAAATTTATTGCGGCGTCTTCAAAGAACTAAGCTCTTTGATTTGGCCCGATGAGAACAAACTGCCCTGTAAATTGCGGAAAAAGCAGGAAGTCTCACAGGAAAGTTACCTGCCAAACATTCGTTATTCGTGTTAAAAAAAATTGCTAGATAAGTCGCAAAGTTAGTTGCAATAAAAAAACAAAAAAGGGTGGTGGTTTCAGTGCAGTTAAAGTCCCACACTTACTTTGGGCACGTGCCCATCGTGTCTTTTGAAATTTCCACCACCCACGAAAAAAAAAAATAACTTTGTTGGACATAAAAACTTCGACTCGCATGCGTACACTGCGTACTGAAGGGAATTTCGCAATCGTAGCGTCCAATGTTAATGAAGATCGTGAAATGCCAATTCGTCGCCGTTCTCAGCAATTGGGCATGTGTTACTCAACCGCATGGAAAATTTTAAGTGTCGGTTTGGGTTTTAAAGCCTATAAAATTCATCTTGTGCAAGAATTGAAGCCGAATGACCTACCACAACGTCTAATTTTTGGTAAATGGGCCTTAGAACAGCTCCATGAAAATCCGCTGTTTTATAAAAAAATTGCGCTCAGCGATGAGGCTCATTTCTGGCTCTATAGATTCGCAAATAAGCAAAACCGTTGCATCTGGAGTGATGAACAGCCACATACCATACAATAATTACCGATGATTCCCAAAAAAACGACAGTTTGGTGTGGTTTATGGGCTGGTGGCATCATCGGTCCATTTTCCTTCAAAGACGACCGTGGAAGAAAGGTTACCGTCAACGGCGAACAATATCGAGCCATGATACGTGACTTTTTTGTACCCCAGTTGGCTGAGTTGAACTTGGTTGACATGGGGTTTGATCAATATGGTGCCACATGCCGCACAGCTCATGAAACATTGGAAATGTTGAAGGATGAATTTGGTGAGCAGCTTATCTCTCGAAATGGCCCTGTAAGTTGGCTGCAAAGATCATGCGATTTAACGCCTCTTGATTATTTTTTGTGGGGTTATGTAAAGTCATTACTCGATGTGGACAAGCCGAACACGATTGAAGCCTTACAGGATAACATAACACGCGTAGTTCGTGATATACTGGCCGAAATGCTGGAAAAAGTGACGCAAAACTGGACCTTCCGAATGGTGAAATGAAGCCGCGGGCAACATTTACATGTCTATGTCATTGTCCTTAAAACGTAAATGGCAAAGGCCTATGTATGGATTACAATAAAAATATGGAATATTTGATGCAAATTTAAGTGTTTTATTCCATTAAAAAAAACTACGCTTTAAAAAATCTCCCGCTAGAATCAAATGTTTACTCTTTCGAGCTCTGTGAAATCCGCTCTAGATAAGAGTTATCTAGGTTTGGTGTACCTTCCATGTAGATTTATATTTGGAATGACGATGTAGAACGATGATTCAATAGTCGGGAACAATCTCAATGGAAGGCATTCGGCAAATAGATGTGGTATTATGTATTTTGTTCTTGAAGATGTCTTCATATTTGAACGACCTACATGGCACACAGATAAAAAATGACACGAACAGCACAATACCAAGACTCGTTTTGTTACAGAGCATATGGGATTTTTTGTCGTTATAACAGTCTTTCTCCAAAATAAATACAAGACGAATATTGGAGAGGGTTCCACCTCAAATTTATTAAGACTGATCCTGATAAAAAAAGCAAAAGTGAGCTAAAATCGCAACCCAAAAAATATGGTGTTGTCAATTATAATAACGTAAGTTTAACTTAAGGTTCAGGGGAATGCACTGCCTGGATTGTGGTTGTTTGGAAAACCCCCAAAAGGAAAATATCAATCGACTCAAAATCCAAAGTCAAAGGCATCATAAATATGGTCACGCCAGTCAATTATATCGTTTTATAAAGTGGATATTTTTATGTCACATTCGTGGGCGTTTTATTGCTTTCAGAGTTCAGAAATCTTATTAAAGAAATTTAATTAAACCCGACTTTGCTTCTTATTGTACTTTATAACAATAAGTTTTAATTTAGGGGATCGTGACCATTGGCTGTGAACGGTTTTGTGAACAATGGAATCAGTTTAAAAATGCCTTCATATGGTATATACAAATATTCTCAAGTCGTTGGGATTGGCTCAAGCTATGGTGTGATGAAACATCAACCTAATATATGGTTACTAATATTCAGATGAAATTTGAGTCAGGTTGGTGATCGATTTTACACTCATAGCATAGACCATAAGTATCCATAACTTAACAGAAGATACAAATTGGCATCTACTTTACAATTGTGATGATTTACCAGAAATTCACTATCGGTTGCAATCAATGCTTTCAGTTAAAAAATAAAAAAATAAATCATTGCCATCCAGTGAAACTAGTATCTGAGAGTAGTAACATCTGCTAAATCAATTAGCGGTACGTTGTCATCCACCATGCTGCAACATACGGACGCATGCAGCTCTGTGAAAGGAAAATTTTCATAATTCACTCTTTCACAAATTAGAATTCTGACCTCGTTTTCAGATACATAATTGCATTTTTTCGTATGTATCGTATTTTATCTCAAAAAATATCTTCCCGCTGATGTCGAGATATTACAAAAACTCAATTTTTTTTAAGCTTCTCCACATGGAGTGCGCGGCAGTAATTTCTCTCCATCCATATGATATATTCATGATCCCGAATAACGCGTCCATTACCAGGAACAACAGCCTAATATACAACGAGACGAAAAAGAAAACGTGACGAACGCTACTCGTTTAATTGAGAAAAGTCTGAATTCACTTGTGCCTTGGGGGCACACATGTGCCTGAAAATTCAAGATGTGTCGTGAGGTGACATTTAAAATAAAAAAAACCTTCAGTTTGTTTACATTTGAAAATGGGACAGAGTCTTATAAGATCTAAATTTCGTAATCTTCAAAAAGGAAAAATGGGTGCCAGGAAATTTCTTGCATTTTGGATTTCTCGTGAAAAATTTACTTGAAGAATCACAAGTCATCTAGAAATTGTATAAGGCATCTTTAGTTTCCTTTTTTATGCCCTGTTTACCCTTCCTACAAGGAATTCATTTTTATTTGGACGTCGAATGGACGTCCATGGGACCCTGTCTCGTTCTCGTTTTCTCATAGTGGTGTTTGTTTGAAAAATGTTTCGACGATCTTTAGAATGGTTTGCATACTCAAAAAAGTTTGCAGGTTATTATGATAGTGGCGGACATTTTCCAAGTATTCAAATTGATACTTTAGTTTATAGCCTTACATATCCTAAGCATGTTAAAAGTCCATTGCAATCTAGACCATTTTGCTTTCCACGACGTATACCCCATATAGTTCGTGATTTGATCACCTCCTTAGCTCGATAAGATGACCAAGGATTCCTTTTTGCGCTTTTGATATCGTGTTTGCACAGGAATAATTCAGATTTTATGTAGAATCTTCTAAGTAGTTTAAGAAATAGCCTTTTGTAATGAAGCAAAAATTATTAAAACAAAGAACAAATTGAGGGCCGATCTTTCTCACAACCATTCATGTTTTATGCCGACTCCGAACCCCGAATTTCAGATAAACTTTTCTTGACAATTGATACTACTCGGATGAATTTTCAGATCATCACGAATTCACGAGAGGATGGCCAGTGAAAAATCATTTAGTTGTCACTACGGTTGGGAATCGAACCCAGACCTACTGCGCGGTAGCTCATCGCACTAACCATCGCGCCTCTGAGCCCAATCGCCTTATTAAGACCCGTTGAAAAGTCATTGTCAGAGTAAATAGCGAACCTGTTATTCTCGGAATTTCAACCACGTACCATACCACTAGGAATGGCACCTCTCTATATCACCGATCGTATGCTTTTCTTGATCATTTTTTTGAGCTTGTGTTTGGTTATAAAGATCATAGGAAACTTTTCAATGATTCGATTATCTTACGATCGGTTTTCCAAAATCCTGAAAATGGATAAGTAAGAAAAAATCGTAGAGAACCTGTGTATAAATAGGTCTAGCTGAAGCTAGTTGCTAGATGAAGTTTCTTTTCTAAAGTAGCGCTGTCGCGTCTGCGTTTCTACTCCATCATAGTTTGGCATTATGCAATTTCCTTAAAATCTCAAGAATTTCACGACATCGTTTAGAAATTTTAGATTCTCTTATATTGTGCAAATGGTAAGTTGAGTTATTAAAATGCGGTGTAACATAATCTGTGCAAAAAGGATCCTAAATGCCGACTCCCAAATGAAAGTTTGAGAAGCTTCTTAAGACAGTTTTATACTCTTGAATCTCTGTTGGACTTCCGCTAGAGGTGACACAGTGAAAAAACTAAAGTGTTGTTACCTTCGGGATATGAGCCAGGGTTTTCGCGTTTATTAATCTAAAACTAACCTCTAAGCCACAGCACTCAATAAAACTAAGCCCGAGGGTGCAATTTTAAAAGAAAGAAAATTTGAGGTATGTTTTCGATATCCATCCCTTGCTATATAAAAAGCTTTCATAATGAGCGGTTCGGAATAGGATATAAAATTTGTCCACACAAATCAATGTTGATCTTAGCTATTAGACTTTATATGTGCATTTAATGGTTTTCTTGTACATAGCCTGCGTTATGTCCTAAGCATCCTTTTTATAAATTATAACTCCACCGAAACCCTCTACAAACCGACGTTTATCTCCGCTTAAAGCGCTATCGTGTGGCATTAGTCGGCGCTTTCCCTTGCTTATTTAAATTTTAATAGTTGCGTATGCAAATAATGTTTTTCTTCAAATTTGACACAAAATGGGTCAATCGTATAATTATTTATAAAAAAACTCACAACATAGCAGTTCAGATAAATGATTTATCATTTATGTCACTAATCGACCCTTCATAAGCCTTCAAACTAAAACTTTGTCTAGTCTACACACACGCTGCTCGAGATAATTACCATGAAAAACTCATTAGCCATTAGCACTGTTTCAATTATACTAACAGATACCACTCAACCTTCAGTAATAACTTCCGAAGTGCATCAGTCAGTCAGTCATGCCAAAAGTTCGTCAATTATAAACCTATAAAAAAAAAAACACTTACTCAAATTATTTAGCACTTTAGAATCTAAGAAGCATGATTGACACTTATGGAATCCATCATAGAGTGCGGTTAGCTCCAACATGCCATAGCCATAGTCAAGTTAATAAAGTTGTTCGAGTCGTAGTAAGCTCCATGTAGGTATATATTAATGAATCGCGCGAAAATAAGGATTAAAGCTGAATTTGGAAAATCTTCTCACGTTCAAAATAGAAAATGTTAATTAATATCAGATGACGGAGCCAGTAAGTTCAGCCCGGCTTGGCTACGGTGGCACGTACTCTCTGTGTCAGTGGCAGAGGAATTCAATTCTTGGTTTTGTTGGGATACATTAATCGTGTTTATTGATTGGCGCGCTGCGCAAGCGCAACATTAAGCTGCTGCTCCGTAGTGGAGATAAAATTGCTTGCTTGCGTACAGCCAAACATGGGAAGACAAGGCAACTTCGTTCGTCTTCTTCCGCATTAAGTGGTCGGGTGAAATGTACAATCGGTGGCATGGCATTGGCATGATGCGGTTGCCTTTTTTGGAGGCAGCTTTCCTAGTTGTTGTTGTTGTTTTTATCGTTTAGTTGTTCTGGTAATAAAGCTGAAGTCCTTGTGAAACAGTGAAAGAACATGAATTCATTCGTTTGTGTCTAGAGACGGATGAGGACGACAATGTATGCGACGGACGAGTCGACGATGGAATGACGACGTTCCCATTTAGTTGTAACAAATTCCGCAGCACTTTTTAGTGATGTCGTGTACATTAGTTGATTGTAAAATATAGGGGGGTAGGGTTTTTGTGTGCCAGTGCCAATGCCAATGGTCATAGGGTATAGCTCCTATCTATCGTCGATTTTAAATCTGCTTAGAACGGCAAGTTCGAGAAGCTTCCTATTACTGTTTTATACTGTGCAGCTCAGGCTTAATTATTACCACAAACACAACCCTAAAAGTGCCAAAATCAATAAAAATATAACCCGCTCCTTTTCACAAAACTTTTTTTTTTATTCATTATTCACTTAAATGTTTATTTTTATTACACATAAGATAGCTGTTTGATCTCTTTTTGGAGGGTCCAATAGTTTAAGAAGTGTCCAACAGCTTAATTTTACAAACTGCACAGCGTTCCGAGCAAGTGAAAGAAGTACTCACACAAAAATGAATGGTTGTGAGAAACCTAGGCCCTAGGTACAAAGGAGCCTGTTGCTTCAAATATTAGTACTAACTGTTTTTTTGTGAAAAACTAAGATTTGATCAAACCATCTCAGATCTCTTCTTAACGAACCGCTCGTTTGTGGAGTTGTCTTCGGGATATATGAATTCCTTCCTCCTTAACATCAATACAAATGATATTAACTGCTTGCTTCGTAGCTATAAAAAGCCAGTTAAGTTGTTTTAACCTAGATAGGTGTTGAAGATCATTAAATTTAAAAGTTCAACAGTGCTGCAGGATCTGCTGGCTAATGAGCAAAACTGGTTGGTATGATTCGATGCAAAGTATATGGTCCATTCTTCAGCGCCGTAGAGCAGAATTCTGATCATCAGGGTCTTATATACGATCTCCTTAGTAGTTCGAGTGAGAGTTTTACTACTAATTCTCAGCCAGAAAAAACAGCGGTTGGCAAGAGTGATTCTTCGTTTAATTTCTGAAGAGATTTTGTTATCAGAGTAAAAAGCAGAGCCGATGTAGACAAAGTCCCGTACTACCTCAATGTTATATCTGATAATGGTGACATTCTGTCCAATTCGTAGATGTTGAGTGTTGTTTCGTGTTGACATCATATATGTACTTAGTCTTACCCTCATTTACTGATAAACCCATTTTTTGCTACTTCCTTCTCTATACCAACAAACGGGGCTATGACACCACGTTCAGTCCTACCAATGGTGTTAATATCGTCGACGTATGCTATAAGTTGCACCGATTTTGGCAATTTTGGACCTCTGGTGTTGTCTTGGGAGTTTTGCACAATCAAATTGAAGAATTCACATGAAAGCGCATCGACTTGCCTAAATTCTTTTTTTGGTATCGAATGTGTCGGTGAGGTTTTTTCCTACCCTGATGGAGCAGCGAGAATTCTCCATTGTCATCAGACACAAACGATGAATAGGTGGTGGGCATCGATTTGGACTTCTTGGGAAGTGTAAAGATTTGATATCCTCGATCGTGCGCTTTCCTTGCTCCTTTTTTTTTCTTTCTTAAAAGCCGGTGTTCCTCCCCTCTTCTATGCTGCTCCGTGGCAGCTCTCGTCTTCACCTGCACCTTAACCTTGTAGACCTCGTTCTTGGCTGCAAACATTTGTCGGTATTCCTCATCAAACCAGGAGATACCTAGCACATCAGTTGTGGCTGATCTAATAGCCTGTTGGTATCGTTGCCGTTGTTCTTTGACATTCGATGCTGGTGGTATGGTGTAAACCGAGAGGTAAAGGGATACGCGTTGCGCGAAGTATTTCTGGATTGTTGTGGCGTCGTGGATATCCGCATTCTTACCTTGGCTGCAACAAGGTAGTTGTCTCCGATTCGATTTTAGCTCTTCGGAATGTTCGGACATCCAAAACACTGGATGCCAGCCTGTTGTCTATCGCAATGTAATCAATTTGGTTGATCGTTCGTTGATCTTAAAATCACCATTTCCCCTTTTGGATATCGAGGTGGGGAAACCGTGTGCTGGCTATAGTTCGTTGCGTAGCACAGTCAATTAGTCTTAGTCCGGTACCAGACGTGTTGTCGTGTAGGCTATGCTTTCCGACAATACTGCTAAGGAAGTTTTCTCTTCCTACCTTTGCATTAAAATCTCCCAGTACGATTTTAACAACGTACTTCGGTAGTCGCTCATAGGTTCTGTCAAGGAGATCGTAGAAGCAATCCTTAGGTACATCATCGTTTTTTTCCCATCGGGGCGTGAGCGCATTTAAGCATTT
Organism: Rhingia rostrata; assembly: GCA_949824845.1. NCBI lineage: Eukaryota > Metazoa > Arthropoda > Insecta > Diptera > Syrphidae > Rhingia > Rhingia rostrata. Next base: position 69,908,615 of record OX463755.1, read on the forward strand.
AAGGCTTACGTTGGCGAATTGGACCTTGATGCGGATTGTTACAATGCGTTCGCTAATGTCTTTGAAACATAAGACTTCTTGCCTGAGCTTGGCACTTATAACAAATCCGCATCCGAATAGTCGCTGTTCCTGCTCACTATAACACGGTCCATAGTAGATGTCACAGTTTTTCATCCTCTTTTTGCCCGGCCATCCCATCGTATTTCCTGGATGTCAGTAATGTATGCTTTATAGTAATTTAGGGCTTCTGCTAGTTGTTCGCTTGCACCTCTTTTGTTTAATGTTCTCACATTCCAGGTGCAGATACGAACGATGTTTTCCTTTTTTTCGTTTGGCAGGATTGTAAACAATAAAATCAGTCCTTTCCGAGGCTATTGGTCTTCGTAACAAATAGTTTTTTTTCCATGGGAGGGTAGCTAACCCAAATCACAACCCCCAACCTGGTAGGCCATTTCCAATTTATTAGATACCTCTAGGACACGGGGCCATCAGTATCCATTACGGGATTGAACGCTGCCGTTCGCCTTTCGGTTCATCCGCCACCATCTCTGTTTAAGGAGCTTGACTCATTCTTGAAATTCATAGACTACCTGTTGTCCGAATATGTCAAAATAGCTTGTCTAGGTTAGCCTGGGACAGCAGGCCGGGTATTCGTCCCGTGCCATTCCAACATGTCTGTTTATAGCGTTGCTGTTTTTCGTCTTGTTATCAACTTATGGCTTAGCAAGTCAAATCCGGTGGGATGAGACCAGTACCTGATGCTTACCACTTGGAGGTTCACACATTTGATGTGTGGGCAGAGTTGTAACCACATTGCCTAGTTAAAACCAATCAGAGTCTACCCTCGTTCTACAACATCCAACCATAATAAAAGTAAACTTGCTTATAATAAATCCCTTAGATATGACCAATGCGAAAGAGGTCTGTTAGTTCACTTCGCAATTCGTACGAAAACCTTTTAAATTTCCTCAGAAGAATAAACTATTGCAAGAGAAGCCGGAATGATTTGTCAGATCTAATATTTCGTATTGATGACAGATTCCATATTTTATGATAGATTTACCATCCAGGTCCCGAAGTACTCACTAAAAATCAAGGCAACTCCATAGGGCACACACCATAATTCCGTAGACATCTTTCAACTTCCAGTATGTCTTCAGGATATTTACAGTTTCTTCATTTTTTTGTTGTACCCACTGCATGCACTCCAACAGAGATGGATAAGTCGCTTACCGAACGATGTTTTCAATCTTGTGGTCGCATCTGTCCCGATAAAGCCACACCATACGCACTTCGTGTCGCCCTGCCTTCTAGTGGCATCATTAACTTACTATACCTACTAGCTGGTGGCTGGTGGCTGGTAGTGGTGATACCATTGAAGTTATACATCTGGTTGTTGGTACTGGTATTCATGCTGGAGTGAAGGTACCTTGAATGCCATTGCCATTTAAGAGGACTTTTTCTCAAGCATTCAAGTTCAATGGACGGTCGACTTTAGTGGAATCATGTTTTTTTTTTTTCGTCTTCTTTTTTGTCGTATACATTTTTCTTCTGACTTCATTTACGACTAGCTGTGGATGGGATTTTAAATCTAATGGAATCGATAGGAACTTGCTTCAATTGCAAAGAGATACGAGTGTCCACTTCATTCAATGTTCTCGCATTGGCTTTGGCACGGCAAAGTGTGTGCTTTTACGTTGTGGTTCTGGTTCTCCGTCTCTTCAAATTTGATGGGGAGAATTCAATTCATTAAGAATTTGCCTTTTCGCATTTTCTTGGCGAGCTGGAATATAAAAATAAATTTGAAGCGATATTGCCGATAAACTGAGGATATTGGCATTTTCGGATCGCAGTTGAATGTGGTTATGTAATTTTTCCGTCGATTGGTTTTTTTCTTAGCACGTGCTTGTAGTTCTGAGTTAAATTATGTATGAAAACATTAGACCGTAAGGGAAGTTTTTTTGTCAGTGATTATGTAGTACATAGAAGATGTGGGAAGTAATGCTGTAAATTTCAATGTAATTAGGAAAGTAATTGTTGACAACTAGGAAATATAGAAACTTACGAAAAATTGGAAATTTCAGATAACCCAATACAATATATAGTTACCCACTGAGAGTCGGCAACTTTGGTTATTTAAGAAGTGTGCATATAGCCATACAACACTTTAGATACTCCTCAAGATCGAAATACACGAGCCTATTTTTATGCGGAATAATTCGTCGGTGATTTAGGAGAAACGTGAACTTTCCGCAGATTTCCCGGTCTCAAAGTAGCTTTAATAAAACAAGACAGCGAAGGTCTGCATTTCTCTTTTGCCCGAGAACATCGTTGGCATACCTGAACATTTAGTGGAAACTCCGTCGACATCGACTAAATCATATCTACTCCATGCAATTCGTCATCGGACGTTCCTCACTATAGCAAATACATGATTAACGAGTTTTCTTTTACGCTAAATGACGAATTGTGGATTGGAGGGCATGGTATCAACAGGACGACGGAACAAACGAAAACTCGCTTCGCGCGACAATGGAGATTTTGAGGTATGCGTTTTCGGGTCGTACGATTTCACGTAATGGCGATTTTTCCTAAAATTCAAGACCCCCCGATTCGAAGGTTCCTGTCATTCTTTATGGAGTTTTTTTTAAATTATTTATAAAGCGATATAAAGTACTCCAAACAGCGTTAGCAGATTTAGCAGTTTCATGCGGTTTTAGCAGGATTTTAACAGGATTTAAGCATAAAAATGCTAAAAATTTTGTTTACATTTTTACATATACAATTGATGGTATATCGATTTTTTGTTTCTAACTTTTTGGGTGGCAGCTATTTTTAAAAAAGTCTTCTGTGAGTCAAGAGATCAAGAAAGCTTTGATAAGACTGTGCAAATTTGGCAGAACATAATGTACCATTTCTTTTGATGGACCACCTCAGCGAGGAAATAGTGAAGAGTTTTCCCGAATCAGAATTTCCTAAAGGTTTTACTTGTAAACGAACCAAGACAGCTACTGTAGTCTATAACGTATTGGCACCAGAGTGTCGGAGCCAATTAGACTCAGAGCTAAGATTTCTCGAAACTTTATTTCTAAGCTATTGATTATATTTTACCTCTGGTTAACAAATGTAACTTTATATTCCTAGGCTCTCATGATGATTTCACTGGCTGCACAAAAACATTTGTTAATTAAACACGACTATATTAAGATATTTAATTTTAAATCCACGCATCCTTGAAATTTGGATCCTTTAATATATGTGATTTTTTAGCCCTTGAACGAAATGTATTAAGCTGTAAATGTGGCGATGCTACAAGTGTTTGTACGACGAATGAAGAACTTAATAACACAATTTTTCAACGCTTCCAAACATTTTTATTAAACTCTGGTACCAATTTAAGTCCAGATTACCAATTGACAATTTACTGATTCGTGACCTTTTATTTTTAAGCCCGCATAGCAATTTTTATTACTGATGAATTTAAATCCTTAGCAAATGTTGTTAAAATGTTCCCACATTTGGTACAAGTAAGTGATATTCACAAATTTGACAAAGAATACCGTCAAATAAAATTTGATAAAATGCATCCGATCTTTCGACATCGAGTTCTTACAACGATGTTCAGACAGTTGAAACATTTAGTAAAATAGATAGCAAAAATAAATATCCAACAATTTGTAAATTTACAAAATATATGTTAATTTTACAGACATCTAATGCTGCTTGTAAAAGAATATTTTCACAGGTAAATTTGTTAAAAACTAAAAACCGTAATCGCTACAGTAACAAAAAAATGTTGCATTAATTTTGCAGGATAAGCTGGGGGTTTTTGAAGGTTGAAGGTTTGTTCTAACAAAAAAATGTTATTTTAAATGAATTCAAAGTTGCGGTAAAAAGATTCCGAATAATTTTATTTAACTTTGTACAAGGTGGGGAAAAAGAGATCAATCTATTGGAAGATACTCTTATTTTTGCAAATGGCCACCAATGTCAATGACAGATGTAGAATACAAGTGAATAAGCCATGGAGCGATACACTCCCCAAGAACGCGGAATAATCGAATCGTCCGACACCGACTGGGCAAACACTGCGCCCGCGCCGTTTGGCCACCAACCTTGAAGAGTTTGGGACCAAACGAGATGTTGGCAAAAGTGACAACAGGCGCTCCTGTTGTGCCGAGAATGTCGCCGCTGTAGCCGAGGATGTCGAGCTGTCGCCCGAAACATCGACCAGACGCCGTCCCTCGCAATTAGCCATCAGCCGGTCCTCCCTAAGGTGAATTTTGGTAAAAGACTTGCATCGGCTGCTGCCTGTCGAACGCCAATCGCGTGTAACCTACGCACAAGCCATCCTCAATCTCGTGGATGAAGTGGATGATTTTTCGACCAAAATCATAATGAGTGATGAGGCTCATTTCCACCTCAGCGGGTACGTTAGCAAGGAAAACTATCGCTTCTGGGGCACCGAAAATAAACCAGTAAAGCACGAGGAGCCATTACACCCGCTCAAAGTTACTGCATGGTGCGCTGTTCACGTTGGAGGAGTCATCGGGCCATATTTTATTTCGAGAACGCCGCTGGTCAAACGAAAACAGTGGACGGTGCGCGCTATAGGGCTATGTTAACCGAGATTTTTCTGCCGCAATCGGACGGATTAGGACTGGAGGACATGTGGTTCCAACAGAACGGAGCAATGGCACACACTGCGCGAGTCACACCGATATTAATGAAAGCCAAACAACATCGGATGACATCTTTTGGGCCCACCTTGTATAAAGAGCATACATATTATTCGTATATTGGAAACATTAGACATACATTTATAATTTTATCTGTCTACTGCCATGCCCACTTTTAGACACTATGGCTACAAGTTGGACATCATTAAGGTCAACCCAATTAAAATTCTTATAAATCTATGCTGTGATAAGGATACATACCGATTGCGTCAACTCGCAACTTAAGTGTTGAATGAAAGTGTTGTATTCATGGCAAGTGAACTGAATAACCTTCACAATTACCTCGTCATTCACTTTCATAACACTAACGGAAAACCGTATCCTTTCAAAGTAAAACGTCATCCCACATGAAGTGTTAAATTATTGCTATGTTGGTACCTACCATATCTTTACATTGTCCCACACGTCCGAATGACCAAAAGTAATACCGTTATTACACCATATTCGTCCCTGTCAACACATGGGTGTACGTTTCTCCTTGAAAGTTCCAAAGTGTTCATAAATCCCATTAACATTCGAGATAAAAATATACCCCCATTCCTTATTCCCAGCCTAACTACACCATCATATCATTTTCATGATGGATGTGTACGTCACGTAGAGTACATCCTTGCTATTCTTTTTTTTTAAACATTGTTTTTGATTTTTAACCATCATCACGTAACCACAGAAAAGGATTGATGTTGGTATCCACTTAATCCCATTACCGAGCATGCACCCAAGCCCGGCCCATGGTTTCATGTCAAAACAAACCAAATACCTTCCATACCGAGCACATTGTCGTACATCAGAATGCGGCTCGCATTACATTTACTTTGAGCTTCAAAAAATGAAAAATCCCATCGGGAATCCAATAATCAACACGAAGTGTCTTCTAACAATCCTCACCCTACCTACCAACCTACCGAGAACAACAACCTCCCTCCCCAAAAAGGATAGAAACAATCCATAACCATACATCCACTGAGTTGAGCATCAGATGTCTTCTCTGTATCTACGAGTATATAGTCCTATATGTAGATACTAAGATGACAACATAAGTTTTTGTTATGTAAATCGGCGCCAAATTGGCGGCTGCATAGTTCCACCATGACTCATACTGGCCGGGGTAACCTAAGCTGGATTTCGGTTACCAGCAATGTGCTGGTATGTATATTTTTTTATGTTGGATAGGAATTTATCATGGATACACTCTCCTCTTCGGCATCCTTGTTCTGGAGCGACATGAAGGCCGATTATTCATCCATGGTATGAGGGGATTCTGTACTTTTTAAGGGGTTGTTTGGATGTTAGATGAATTCACCACAGCTGTGTTTAGATACATTGTATCTTAATGTTTTGATGTTGCTCGTTTGATGTATCTGCGGCTGCTGCGCATAGAAATACTGTGGTAATGGAAACCGCCACCGTCTGCATAATCTTGTGGTATTCCATAAGATTACCATGCAGGTGTTAAGTGGCATTCTTGCATATGCAATTGGAGCGACAAACCATCAGCGAGTATGTAAGGTTAGCGCTGTTGAGTAGTGGTATTCCGTGGTTGTTGGACTAGCTTGGTTAGTGAACTTTAAGACATGTTACTGGCTTGGTACTTGAAACTGACATGCCGTGGATCGGTGGTTTTTGTAATTTATATAATGCCCAGAGGTTGTGCAGTTTTATAGGTGGAATTTACAAAATTATGATGGTATTTGCATGGTCTCAGAAATATTTAGGCTTGGTTATAGAAGTTCGTGATAAATTTTGAGCATCATAGGATTGCTTTTAATAAATAATGCTTTAACCTTGTAAATATGACTTGCAAATCAGATAATGGTGAATTGCTCCTCGTATGAAATGAGAATGTATTCAGGGAATCATAATATCTAATTACTGCGTGTCATATTATCTGGAATCCTTGTTTTGACAATCATAGTTCATGTCGATAATAATGAACAATGAAAGAGCCTTCCTTTCTGCCATGGCTCTAGAGGAGAAGTCTGCAGAGATCTTTAAGTCTGGGTACGACATTGATTGTTATTTGCGTTCTGAAGGGATTAATTTGCACGGTCTACATTATTGCGAATGGTAATTCCACATTTTTTTCCAAATTATTTAATGCTGATAAGTAAATCCTAAGCAAATATTAGGATTTACTTATGATTCGTTATTGTAAATTAACATCTGGATTTACAAAATGAAAGCGAGCGAGATTGACTACAACCCTTAACCATGAACTTGTAGATTCAATGCACTTCCGGGAATAACCATGACTTTAAACAATTTCTCTACGAAGCAAAATTCAGAGCTACACTATTTAAAGTTTAGCATCCTAAATGGGTGGTTGGTATGATTTTACCAACCACCGTAGAAGCAGCATTACAAAATCAGTAAAGAGGTTGCCAAATCGACCTAAGGGAATCGAATGTCAGGTGCACGAAAACGTCTGGCTATTCTTCAGAGGGCTACAAAGCATGAACGCATGTTCCACGAAAGCACCAAGCCAGTGTCGCAAGGGAGTTCAATTTATTAGCAGAAGTTCAAGCTGCATCAGGCATTATTTTGATTCAATGAAGAGAAAACATCATATAACATCTAATAAGCTGTACTGTAGTACAAAAGACTAAAATACGTCGACTATATTGGTTCGGAGACATTGAGCGCAAGATTAATAATGTTTGCAGCCACAACCACTCCACAATCAGGCGATTGCGGGAGCCAGAATGCTTGGACTAAATAACTGGGGTAGGATCTTTATTAAAGAGGAAGCATGTCTCAGGCGAGTCGAGGATTAAAGCGTATTAAACAAGTGCCGCAACTTTCGAAGTTTCGCGAACAGCAAGTGGTAATGTAAAAGATACTTTTTTCAGCAATCTACCAAGCTGCTGGAATTAGCCAAACTAATTGCCTGGCCCTCCACAGGAACACATGAAAATTTGCTTTTGCAATCAGTTTAGTTCAGGGTTATGTCGTTTGTTATGAGTTATAACTAACGAGGATTCGGTATAAAAGAACCAGCAGCTTCTGAATACGGAATACCAATATGGTTCTTTAAAAAAAACATACCAAGCTTTAGACATGCAAATAAAAGTAGTCACCCTTATTCCAGATGGCGTTTTTATTAAACGACAAATGGCGTTTTTTGAGTCGATTCATTTTAGTGTCGTTTAAGTGTCGGTATTCTATTCTCTGAACGCCTCCTCTCTCATTTTTCTTGCTTTCCACATGAGTTCCACAGCAACAGCTGATACAAAAATGACAGATAGGCGTTTATGTTTTCGAATTGAAAATTTCAAATGAACATTTATTTTACCTATTTAAAATTCAAAATACAAAATAATGTTACAAAAACAATGAATAGCATTGCAATGTTTATATCATGGGAAAGTGAAGACGAAAAAGAAGATGAAATTGCAAAAAGAGAAATGAAAAACATCAGAAGAAGAATCAGGTCAAAATCTAATCTAATCTAAGACCTGTGAATATACATTTAGTATTACACTTCAATTTTGATTTTACATGCTAACCTTCTGCCACTCTTTTTGAGTTCTTACGGGTGGTCCTAAATAATTTAGTGTCACAGCTACCGACTCCCACCCGTTTTTTGATATCATCGGTCTGGGGAATACCTCTTTTGAAATTTCTTGCCAGCGAAACATTTTGTTCCATTAATTCAATCAAACGTTTCATTTGCTCTGGGGTTGTTATTTTCACCCTTGAAAAAATAACAATTAATGAAATGAAAATTAATCGAAACTCACATTTTAACTAAAATTCGACACCTTGTCGTTTGCAAATTTCTATTCGACAATTATTGGCGTTTTACCTGTCGTTTTATCCAACTAAAACTACTGTTAGAATACGAATAACTGCTATGACGTTTTAAGAACTTACGTTCCACACTACTTAAACGCCACGTAGCGTTAAACGACATAAAACGCCTTCAGACTTGCCAGCTGTAATACCGATTTCAAAAAACGCTATCTGTCGTTTAATAAAAACCCCATGTGGAATAAGGGTGAGTATCTCGGTATGATCTATCAAAATACCGAATAGTGGCCAAGCAATTTGACATGCAACTCCGGAATAGAAATCTATATGGATGGCCCTAATATGGAAATAAGAGCGGGCTCTGGAATAGCTACGATTAGCTACGATTAGCACGGTTAGTGTACTCTTAACACAAATCCTCGCTATATTCGAATACTAAAAGTACTTGCATTCAATATAGTCAACTCGCGAGTTGGGGGTGTATCTGGGTGACAGAGTCACCAGTTGGAAAAAGGGAATATGTATCGAAATTTCCAAAATAAGTTGTGATGAAAATTTCATCTCTATACGCAGACGCAACTGTAAAAATGTATCTCATGCGACTAAAAACATTGAAATATTTTTTTTATTCAAATGTCAAACATTTGACAACCGTCAAATAAAGAAGTTATTTAAGTTTTTTGCATTTTTCTAAAGCTTCGGGTTATGACCTGATTACAGGAGAACTTCTTAAAATTTTGCCTCGGAAAGCATTAAATAAACTCCTCTACATTGTAAATGCAGCGATTAGATTAGAATACATACCAAGACAGTGGAAAGTCGCGAAAGTGATTATGGTTCTCAAGCCAGGAAAACCATCACATGAAATAAAATCTTACAGACCTATTTCACTTCTTCCGATGAATTCAAAAGTTTTTGGCAGGATATTACACGCTTACACCCCATTATTGATCAGAAACGCCTTTTATCTGACCATCAATTTGGGTCTGGAAGTAAACATTCGATTGTGGACCAAGTTCATCGAATTACTGATGTATTTGAGAAAACTTTCGATGAAAAGAAAATTTGCTCGGCCGTATTTCATGAAGTGTCGCAATCTTTTGACAATGTCTGGCATACAGGCTTTCAATACAAATTAAGACAACTTCTGCCTGAAAAATTATATAAAATCCTTGTCTCATATCTTGAGCATAAACCCTCCCGAGTGAAACTTGGAAACGAATATTCACAGTTCAAAGAAATGTTGGCAGGAGTGCCCCAAGGAAGCGTCCTTGGACCATTCTTGTACCTCCTATTTACATGTAAATCCCACAAACAACCGATACAATAGTTGCCACGTTAGCCGACGATACAGTTTTACTAGCAACTGGCGCAACAATAGAGGAAACAAGTATGAAGTTACAAAACGCTCTTAACGAAGGTAATAAATGCACAAAATCCTGGCGGATTGCACTTAACGAGAGCAAATCGATTCATGTAGACTTTTCTTATAAACGGACAAAAAATTTGCCTGTATTTCTCAATACAGTTCGAGTCCATTCGGCAATTGAAGCGAAATATCTCGGAATGACACTCGATGCAAAATTAAAATGGAAGTCGCATGTAAAAGAGATATGCGAAGAACTTAAAAATATCTACAGACAACTGTACTGATTGCTCGGAAAATATTTGAAGCTTAACCTTGATAACAAGCTGCTATTATACAAGCAAATGCTAAAGCCGGTCTGAACATATGGTATAAAACTGTGTGGTTGTACCAGTAAAACGAATCTAAACATTTTACCAACTTTTGAATACAAAATGTTAAGATCAATCGGCAATGCGCCGTGGTATATAAGGAATAAAGATCTACGCAGAGATCTGGGTATTCCGGTGGCTTACGATGAAATGAAAAAATTTGCACGTTAACATAAAAAAATGTTAATTGGAACACGCTAACGCAACGATCCTCCGAATTCTTGACGAAACAAATTTATCGCGCCGTCTTCAAAAAACTAAGCCCTTAGATTTGGCCCGATAATAACAAACCGCGCTATAAATTCCGGAAAGAGCAGGAACACTCAAATAAAAGATACCTGCCAAACATTCATTACTCGTGATAAAAAATGTCTGGATAAGTCGCATACTTAGTTCCAATGCAAATACAAAAAGGGTGGTGGTTTTAGTGAGTTAAAGTCTCACACTACTTTGGGCACATGCTCGTCGTGTCTATGAAGATTTCTACCAGCCACAAAAAATTTCCTTAAAGTAAGGTCAGATGGATTTATTCTCTTCTTCCAACTAGTGATTCAATTATAAGAAAGAAGAAATCATAGGAGCTTGCCAGACAATGTTCGTATCTGATAGGGAGATACATTATCCGTTGGCTTACAAAAATTTGAAGGATTTCAACTCCGTTTCCGTAGTTAGTCTTGTTCACACAAATTCATAGAGTATGCCCAGTCGCCTAGTCAGTCCCGTTTACACAACTTCGTTGGCCCGCTAAGGGTATGCACAGTCTTGTGGTAGGCGCCTATGTTGAGAATGTTCTTTATCAATGGTACAAGTAATAGTGGAAATTCATCAAAACTAGTAAGCTTTAAAGTGGAGCATAAGACCCCAATGTGGTCATTTCATGTCTCGGGTGTTAATTATTCATCAAACATATTATAAGGACAATGTTGTTATACTGATGAACCAGACTAAATTCTACAATGTTTAGTGGATATTCGCATTCTTTTTTATTCAAATATTCACATGAAATCGAATAATTTCTGTCCCTTAATTCTAGTTTTCGACAGTCATTCATCCCATCTAGCCTGTTTTGGTAAAACCATATAACGTGCAAGTCAGGAATCATTTCGCCATTATGACAAGGAGTGATATATCATTTTTTTAAAGCCTCGTAAAAAAGTTACAAAATACATTGTTCACATCAAAAGTATTTCTCTGATGTATAAGTGGCGCATTAATCTGGGACAGACAACGACTATCTATAATTAAGAACCGTATCTGCACATCACTGGAGATCCGGTGACGATGCACCATCTTATGTGACAGCCCGCCCAGAAATACAGGTTAATTAGTTTGCTCGGTGAATGAATGCAAGTTCTTAAAATATGCGCTTAAATTCTTCGGAAACTTCAATGCGCGTGTATTTTTTTTTATGTTTCGTAGCACGAGATCATGACTATAGCCTCTCACCATTTATTTTCAACTCACACCTTTCTTATTGTAAAGAAGTATTTAAAAAATCGACTTTTAATGTTATCATTAGTTTTAACATTCTTCTGCATTAACAGCTTTTTTAAATGTAATGGATTTTAAGGCAAATTATCATATCAGCTTACAGATTTGACCGCTTGGGACTAAAATTGTAAAAGTTTAACGATATCTACGCTGGTTTTCATTTCCAATGTTAAGAAGCACTTTAAAAATAAAATCAATACGCCAGCCAGTCGCCATCGTCTCCCATGTGTGGGTATCAATCTCAAAAGCAACGCCCACTATTTGAACTTGAATTGATACGCTATAAAAAATAACTATAAGCACAATTTGAAATAATCCACGAACAGAAAATATAAATCTAACATGAATCTAATTGAAACATTAATAATCAACACGTCCAGATATGTTTGCATCTAATTTTAAACATCCTCGGCCTGTGGCTAAAAATAAAATACCAATATGCACTTGTACATGCTAGATAAGCCAGCCAGCACGGACTCACTACAAATTACTAACGCAACTGGATGCATCCGACCCCGATGCCTTCGCAATGATTGATTAACTTTGATCTGTGGGCACGATAAAAGTCCAATAAAACAATTCCACATCTAACCATCTACACGTATATATTGGGGAACTCTTTTTGGTCGGCCTTTGGCCTACAATTAACCATGATCCACGAAAGGAATGGAAAACCAAAATGAATTGATGGTCACCTTATGCGGGTTTTGGGATAAGATACGAGATACCAAGAACTACACAAACCGACAACAAAAAAACGAACTCGAGACAAGACCATGTGAGTATCTAACTGGCACCATATGTATCCGTGGGGCTACATTAAGGGCATTTCGTATTCTCCTAGTGTCTGCACGTTGTGCGCCCATCTAAGGGTCAATGCCTTCATGTGTGCTGTAATTACTAGCATCTTGAGAAAATAAGAAGTAGAAGAATAAATATCGACGAAAAAAGCCCTTCGCCATCGAATTGAGTTGGGAGTGTTTCCGCCATGCGTTCCACTTCATCTTCGTGTTGGGTGACGATGCTCACGACCCGGCATCTGTTGGTACTGGAGCAAAGGGAGGGGGAGCTCCCCATTTTGTCGAAGTCTCGAACGTTTTCAAATATCTGCGCAACGGATTTGATTTGAAAGTACGCGTCTGTTGTTGCGCCTCCCATGTATTTGCTCTTGCATGTTAGTTTTTTTTTTTTTTTTTTTAAATATTTACATTTGATATTCAATTTTATTCTATTCTTGAACTTGGTGGCTACTATCGCTCGTAGAACAGCTGCATTCAAGATTGATCGTCTGCATCATCGATTGCATGAGAAAGTTGTAATTTTGTTTTCGGTTTTTTAATAGCTTATTATGGGTGTCTACTATAAGTTTGGTATTTCCGCATCTAGATGTTTTATGCTTAGATCTATAGCAGGTAAGATTTTTTTTTTGTTAAAATAGGGGGATTGTCAGGATTAACATGACAAGGCTTTTGAAATAAATGGATTTTTAAAATGTGTACGAGCCAAGAGGTGTTATCGTACAACAAAATGTAAAGGAAATGAAATCATCGTTGGAATTCATCTTTATAAAAATTAGACCACTTTTGCATGGGTGACTTGGCTGATGGAAATCCAGAAATAAAGTTACCCTTGTCAAATTTAAGACAAAGGTATAATGGATAGAATGTGCGAGAATGACTTATGAAATGATAATCGCACTTAAAGGGGGTGGGAAACCATTATCAACCAGTTATCCTTAGTAAATTCATGCAAGAATCTGCAGCTAAAAGTGCTCTGTCAGTTTACTGACAGAAGTAACCCGGAGATTAGGACGCTTAAACTTGTAAAAGAAGAAAAAATCTGTAAGTTTTCACTGTAGCAACAAAAAAGGCTATAAACACTAGTAGCTTGAAATTATTCCCACAAATAATTAAAACATTCAGGAGAATAAGAAATTAACATTCCACGTTAATATACCCTACGACAGACAGCAGACAGACAGCAGTTGGTATAACAAAGTCGAAAGTTGCTTTTTTGAGACCGAGTGCACTGTAAACAATCCTGGTTGGCCAGACCGCGGTATCGAAAAAAAAACCTTTCTGATTAATTTTTGTCTGCTTCATGAACTCCAAACTTGGCAAATAAGAAACACGTTTTTAAGGTATTCAGTCGAAAAAGATGAGCTCCATATTTGTATAACTGCAATAATATCTATAAAGTCAGTTGAAGGAGAATTTATCTCAAAGTTGGTATTAAGACATTTGCCAATAAAGCCAGTTTAACAATGCCCGGAGATTTGGAAAGCAGCTGTGGTACGTCCAATTCATAAAAGGGGCAAGTATAGAACAGACCCTGCAAGTAAGGTATTACAAAAAAAAATTAATGGAGAGAGTTCTGCTTTAGAATTAAGCAACAATCTGGAAAATCAGTTTTGTCTTCGAGTAAAGCATGACACTATTCATGTCGCTTCAAAACTGGTGTCTGACAGACTAGCTGCTTTGAAATATTCGGACCACACGTTGTTTCACAAGAATTTCAAGACGAATCGAAAGGCTAACGGCAGTGCTCAATCCCGTAGAGGGTGCTAATTTCCCAGTGTCCCTCCAGGTGGGGGTCGTGCTTTGGGTTAACTACGCACGCATTTAAAAATAAAAACATTGTTACAAAAGAATGGACAGATTTTATTGTTGACGAACCTGTTAACGAAAAAAAGATAACGAAGTTAGTATCTGCACCTAGAGTATGAGAACATTAAACAGGGTAGGTGCAATTAAACAATTAGCGGAAGCCCAAAACTGCAACAAAGCAGACATTACAGCCATCCAGGAAAAAGTGATGGAATGGGCCTGGCAAAGTGTAACATCTACTTCGGACCGTATCCAAAGCGGATGAAGCAATTCTCGGTCGATTCGGTCTCTTTTGCGTTGATGGGCTTTGGAAACGAAGATTCAACCAAGAACTATACGAGTTGGAAAGCGATATGGATTTTGTAAAAAAAAATCCGCATTGGACTTTTAAGATGGCTAGGATATGTAGAAAGAATATTAACCAATATTGAGGCTCGCAGAGTCTTCGATTCCCAGCCAGACGTTGGACGTAGTAGAGAAAGACCTCGCCCTAAGTGGCGCGCACAAGTAGAAACCAACCTCAACCAACTTGGAGTGCGCAACTAGAGGCAGTTAGCTAAAGACCGAATGAATTGGAGTGGCATGTTGCTTGAGGCCACTTGAGTAAGTAAGTTGGTATGTATCTTGTAGGTTCCCTCGGAAACGTTATACATATTATAGTGTGTACAGATTATGTGGAAAAAAAGTCAGAAAATCTAGGTCATTAGTATTAGCAGCCAGCGTAACACCTGTCGTATTTAGGAATTAAATTGAAAATAATTTTTCAAAACACCGAAGCAAATCAGTTCAGAACCCAATTGATTCGGGGCTCTAGCGATATCATAAAAACCTGAAAACATGGAAAACCGTTGGTGGTTAGAAGTGTAGTTCAATATCTTCTCATCTGGATTGACCAGTTTCTATATTTTTTCTTTTACAAAAATGTAGATGCTTAACTAGCTAGGATCAGTTGGGCTTTCAAGAAGATTGTTCCATCATTTAACATGTTTTAGGGGCTCTTATAAATCATTGCTTACTGCTGACCATGTAATGTAGCGCAATCCCACATGGAATAAATGAGAGACGCTTCCTTCGATCCTGTTAAGAACTATAGCGAACGCCTGAATTCGAGTACCTGCATACAATATTATTGCAACAAGATCCTATACGGTGTGGTTCAGTTGAATAGAATTGACATTTTCCTTGTTAAGGTGGTTCGAAGGCACGTTGTAGAGGCGACAGCTTGTGACCACCCCGATCTTACAATACCCCCGAGCTCCACCGCTTTATCACGGTCTCAACGGAGTAGTAATCTACTCCTTAGTTTTAACCTAGACTTGTAAGATTAAGCTATCTAGGGTGTATTTGGCATGTGGCTTGGCCAGGCATTATAGAATATTGACGAGAGTCACTTAGCGTTTAAGCACCTGATGAAACTAGTCAGTATCAAGCAATTAGGCTAATTATTTTGTAATTTTGCTTTATTTTTCTATGAATATATAAAATATGAGATTCTGCGTTCGTTGCCACGTAGATTTGGCGAGTTCAAAAATGATCAATTATTTTTATAAAACTCCACATTTCATTGGTCCACCGGTCTCAAGACTTTTCAGGAACTGATTAGTTTTTTCCTGTAGAGTTCAAATTTGAATGATTTAAAACAATCCAAATGATTTATAATTAAGAGGAATTACATGAAGTAATGAAAGTTTTTCTGATAAAAACCACAAATGCGTCACCCAACGTGGAGTCTCCTTTTAAAAACCGCTAAATTAAATTAAAAAAAATATAACATTAGTCTAAAATCATGAATTCTATAAATAGAAGATTGACCTATTCTATACCTATATTCGTAATAAGCACATGGTTGTCACGCCTTTGTTTGTTAATTGAAAAATGCATCACTAGATTTGTATCTACGAGAATTAAAAAAACTTTTCGCTTTTACGTGAAACTATTTACCAACACGTAGTGTGCTAAAATGCAGCAAGTGAGTCAAGTCTAGATATGGACAAATTGATTACTTGCATGTGAATAGTAATTATAGCTCTGAAACACGCAAGGCAAGAGTTGAAGAATTATTGGCCAGCCTCACCTGTTGAGTATACAAAGGGCATATATATCTCTGCGATTACATTCAAGTGAATGTTGCTCAAGGCCGCATTGATATTAATTTCTTCTTATTTTTTTTAAATATAGGGCACAAATAAACCAAGGGCACAGTGCAGGTGGACGATGAAAAATTCTCATGCACATTTATTCGACCAATAACAATTATTTTGATTAATAAATTAATTAATTATCTTAGGAGATATCAGTATTGATATTCCTAATGCTTCTCACAGAGATACTGAAAATTACTTGTTTACCATGACATCTAAAGGCCTTAAATGTTTTATAAACAGCCTACGCGTTTAGGATTCATATCATAAGATTACATAAAAATCGTATAAAAGTTTAAAGGGCAGAGTCTTCAATCTAAAAATTTCGGATGACTGCCTAAATTACTTAAATTATTGCAACCGTTCGGGATGCTTAAGCCCTGCATTTGATAAGAAATTTATTTTGATTTTGAAGAACACATTTAGTGTTGCATTAGGATGACTAATAATCTACTCAATAAGATTCGAAAAAAGGAAAAGCTGTGTAAAAGCTGTGTAAAAGCTGCCAACCACCCGACCTAATGAAGTGAGGATAGCAATATCTAAGCCCGCTGAACTTTATAAAGCCGGCGGAGATGACTTGGTAAACGACATCCACCAACTCATAAGACAAATCTGGTCGGAAGAAAGAATGCCTGAAGGTTCCCTCAGCATCGTTTGCCCGCTCCACAAAAAAGGAAGTCCTCTAATCTGAGCCAACTACAGGGGCAAAAGTCTCCTCAACATCACCTACAAGATACTATCCGCCGTTATATGTGAACGCTTGAAACCGTTTACCAACGACCTGATCTGCTTTTATCAGTGTGGTCTTAGGCCAGGAAATGCAAAAACCGATAAAATTTTAACAATTCGGCAGATCCTGGAAAAAATCCAAATAAAAGTCCAAATCGATACCCGCCACCTATTCATTGACTTCTGCGTATACGATAGAATTTGTAGAGAAGAACTATACAGAGTCATGTTTAGTTTTGGTATACCGCTCAAACTCATCCGTTTGTGTAGGATGACGATGGAGAATTCTCGCTGCTCCATCAGGGTCGGAAACAACCTCACCTACACATTTGATACCAAAAAAGGATTTAGGCAAGGCGACTCCCTGTCATGTGACTTCTGCAATTTGTTTCTTGAAAGGATTGAGCAAAACTCCCAAGCCAACACCAGAGGTACAATTTTCCGAAAATCGGTGCAACTACTAGCACGCGCCGAAGATATTGACATTTTAGCTTTGGTATTGAAATATCAATTAAAACAATGCAATGATATTGTCTAGCTAATGTAATTTAAAGCTTATCTTTGCGCAGTGAAATCCATCTTTTAATAATTTCAGACTTTTCAAACTATTATGCGCACATGTAGATTGAACATAAGTCTTTCTCTTTGATGATCATAATGAGAGTACTCAGTAGAGGAAGTTCCCATTTATCCAGCATCCAGCTGAAGCATGATGTACACGCATAACAATTAGACATTCCAATGATAATGTTGCTCCTCAATCCACTTTAGGTTGGCATGTGGCAGTTAAGCTATACACTTAAATGCCGGTTCGGTATCATGCATTTAGATCGTTTTCAAGTGGTTTTGATATGGGCAAATTGGTTTCCAGCATATGTATAGATATGGGAACATACAAATGGAACATCTTTCGCCGACCAGTGCCTAACCAAAGATATATCCACGACACGAAGCATAGATATAAAACCAAACGTGCTTTTGCATACCCAATTGTTGGTAAATGTTCGTCACGTTGTTCTAATTGCTACAACGGTATTTAAAAAAATACCTCACACAACCTTATTCATAAAACAAAAAAAAAAAAAAAACATCCGATTCATTGCTAGGCACAAATTAGTAGATACGTAGGTAGAGGTACCTTTTGAAAATGCATTCCTATCGACACGACGAGGCGGCAGTATTGCATAACAAAAACATTGACATTCAAAGTGTCGGTCACAATATCGTGCTGCGTCTATACTATCCGTATCCGTTATGGTTCCGTAAAAAGTTTAAAAAGATGTATTTTAGATATTTTATCGATCAAAGTTCGATTTCGACAGGCTTCGGTCCCCATATCATACCATCAGAACATGACAATCGACCTTCGCACGTGGGCGAATCTGTTCGTGTGGGCACACATAGTTGTTAATAATGCCACCCAGACCCTCAGACAATGTGACATTATAACGCCACCGAGGGATGTCTCCACACACCGCCATGCACACTAATTTATTTGATGTGTCAACTTGGATTTTTTTTATTTCCATCTTGAGGAGATGCTAATGTCGAGTGAAATTGGATGCCAAGGGCGCTAGAGTGCATCTTCGAGATAGGGACATAAATAAATTTGTTGACTCTGATCTTGAGATGGAGGAATTAATTTTACGATGATATCGTGATGAATGGCTGATGTTGTAGAAGTGGATACATGACAATTTACCTTTTTTTACGGTAGAATGTGACGGAACTGATTGGAAACTAAGCAGCAAATAAGGGTTTATAATTTTAATGGGGGTGTTAATGGTAAGGTAATCTTACGCCATGGTATAATTACTCAAAGGAGGGTCAAGGTCTTATGCACGGAGTAAAGTTTTACGAGGTTGTTATTTGTTAGGATTAATGAGTTGGATATCTTCAGTTTTCACACGTGCGGCTTGTACTGGATGGCCTTTGAATATAAAGTAGTGGTTAACAATTTATAACTTTGACATAAGGAAATATTTTTCTTCTATTTTCTATTTTTCTTCTAGATAGATAGATAGAATCGCAAACTTAATCTAGAGATACTTTTCGTCGCCTTAGCGACACAAAGACGTATGGCAATATTTGATAATTTTAGTTATTCTTACATTTTTGTGATTTTTTTTACCACTTTTAAATTTTTCTTTACATTCATGAATATTTGTGTAAAGTTATAACTTCTATTCTAATTCACTTAGAGTTACAATTTTTTGGCAGAATACATAAATTCTATATTTTGAGTAAGGTGGCATACCCAGCCCAAAATCGTAAAAACAAAAATTTAGTTACGTTCTTGTGTCACTAAGTCGACGTATTGTTCGTCTCCCGCTTTTGGTATGATGGAACTGTGATCATTATTATACAAATCTTTGATGGAATATTTCCAAGACAACATAATTTGCGAAAAAGCATCTATTGGTGAACGCCCTTCGAAGCTGACTAGGCAGCAGTAACTTCAGGGATAACAGCACAACTATGTAAAGACTGTCAGAACAGGAAATTGTTTATCTACATTGAAGTATGTCAAATTCTGAAAGACATGGCATTTTAAGGGCGCAGATAAGTAAAAACTATTTGCAAACCGATGTAAACTAGTTCTCCGTATTAAGAGAGTTTTGTTACAGTTTGCTCAGATAAAGACTTAATTGTTGTATGCAAAAGTTGCAAACTCCGAAGCTTTTTATGCAAAAACAATTTAATAGGAAAAAAACTGACAACTAGATATTGACATTTAAAACGTACGTGTTCCTTCTTAAAAGTAGGTGCAGAGAAACGTGTTCTAGATTGTCGAGCTGAGGCTCATAAAATTAAAAAGGGACCACTTTCGTATAAAACATTTTCTCATAAAACGCAACAAGCTGTATTTTCTGTAATTTTCGGTGGAGCTCAGTCTTAAGCCGGCTACACACACGCAGTTTTAACTGTCCGGTTTGCCTGTTCAGGCCGCCAGTTTTACCGGACCGCCAAAGCGCATTCACACGCTCCGGTAAATATGTGAGGCCAATTAGGTTGTGTGTTTTTGTCGTTCATTTAACATGGCATCTACGGATGATGCTCTTGCCATAGTGGGCTTTTTATTACCAATAAATAGTTCTATGTTCTATGTCTATGAATCCTTCGAGACACTGTTTAGCCATATTAAACGAAAACGGTCTCCAAACATGTAAATTTCAAATTAAATTGATGGTCTGAATGCCTTCTGTTACAAACGCTCCGATTTTTCTCATAACATGCGGACTTAACAGGCAAAACTATAGAATTTTCGATTTTTTTCCGACTGCCTGCTCAGGCAAAAAAACTGACAACTTTATCATACACATGCTCAGTTTTAACTGCGCAGGCGTCCTGAACAGGCAAACCGGACAGTTAAGACTGCGTGTGTGTAGCCGGCTATATTAAACAAATTTAATCCTGTAGAATCCAGAATAATCGTCATATTGTTCATTCAATGTGGCGTTTAGCACTCAACTCTTAGAGAAAGGAACATCACATGATGGAGCAAGCACTGAAATACCTCCTTTTGGAATGAGGGAGTCATGGAGGCTCCAATACAATGACATCGACAAGACGAGGTGCAACGTTATTGACCTTCCTTGCACATCTCTGAGGATAATTTTGGTGGAAGATATCGCGTTTTGAAAAGTTGACAACCTTACTTTTACGATTTGAGACTTATATGAAAAACAAAATAGCTGTCGTTTAAGGCTCATAAAACGTAGTTCCTTTGTATGTTCAAAGTTATATTTTTGACACAAAGAATGGGTCCTCCTGTCTGACACGACTCCGAATGGCAATTTTGAAAAGCTTCTCATGGTAGTTTTATACACTTTGTGGTTGATCAGATTTGGGGGGCCAGAGAAAAAATCGTACGTTTTGTAATTTTCGGGATTTCAACAGGGGAACCCGTACCCCCTACTAGGAACACTAGGACACTGCTAGGCAAAAATCATGGATTTATGCGAATAAGCCACAAAATAACAATTAGTATCTACCTAAGAAAGGAATCCGTCAAGGAATAGATAACCTATGAAGGGAATTTTGCAAAACGACATAAAAAGATCCAAAATGGTAACCAACAATGGCGGCTGCTGCTATTTAAACGATAAATATATCAACAAAAGAAATAGTGTCACTAGAATTAGGTGTTGGTCAGGTAAGCTAAGGCTGGGTAAGGCTAGATTAGATTAAAATATCACCTTCATTGCCGTTTAATGGGTCATTATTGTCACCACCAAAACCTCCGCTTGGAAAATACTGCAGATTGAATTTGACAATCTAAAAGTTTCAGATTTAAAGCAGATTTATTCTTCTTGTGTTTGACATTGTTCTCTCTTGCAAAAGAAGCAGACGAATGAAGTATCCTGAATTTATGTTTTCTTTAGACTTGAAATGAATAAATCAGAGAGCTCTACATGTAGTTATTTCACGTAAACATTAGGCATTGGTTTTACAATATTTGTTTCCTTCGTCCTGAATAAATACACCCACAATGTCCAGAATTCATTATCATTAACAGTATTTTGCATTCATCTGACAACGCTGCGAGGAACTGCTTAAAAACTTTTTTTTTGTCAACAAGCTGTAATGGAGAGATAATCCTGACTAAAAGTTGCAACGAAAACGAATTTTCTACAGACTTTCAAATTGTATAAAGCAAAGGATATTCCATAGTGACTATATAGCTGAGCTTTCAAACCTTTTGTCATGGTTTTGGTTTGTATGTATACATTTCTAAGGCTATGGAGTGGTAGCTTTAAAAGATTAGAATTCAATATAGGTACCGTCCCTAACCGGGGATTTATAAAATCAGAATATGTAGATACCCCAACACCAGCAGATTAAAAGATACTACTCAGTTGAAGTTTGCATCTTGCATGGATGAATTGGTTCTTACCTGGAATTTTCTAGGTTAAGCTGAGGTGAAATTGAATGTAATAATCTTAATCCGATGTGTGCGACAGATTTCAATCAATCGAGCTCAAATTGTAGTCGTATATTGGTGAAACACTTCTAGAAGTCAGTTTATGTTGACAGGGACCAATTTTGGTTATTTCAATACAAAACCCCAGCATAGCCTTTATTTCCAACAAAGGAAACTGATGAAGCAATATCAGTACATGCATTAGTTGCTAATTTGTAGGCTGAAACAGCGAGGATGAGCATCTTAACTTTTTTCTTAGACAATATGTAGGAATGCGTCCAAGATCACAAACATTTTTTTTTTAAATTTTCCCAGTTCTGTTAAAATGTTAAAAGATATTTGAAGACATCCGCTCAAAAACTCTATACATTTTTTTTTCTTCGTTGAGCTTACGATAAGCTCATTGGCATTGTCGTTACTTACTTACTTAAGTGGCGATACAGTCCGGAATGAACCTAGGCCTCAACCAACATGCCTCTTAAATTAGCCCGGTCTTTAGTTAACTGCCTCCAGTTGCGCACTCCAAGTTGGTTGAGGTCGGTTTCTACTTGTGCGCGCCATTTCAGGCGGGGTCTTCCCTTACTGCGTCCGACGTCTGGCTGGGAATCGACTCTGCGAGTCGGAGTATTGGTGTCCATTCGTTCTACATGTCATAGCACTCTTAAACGTCCAGTGCGGAATTTTTTTGACCAGGGGCATGTCGCGTACAGCTCGTATAGTTCTTGGTTGAATTCCCCATAGCCCGTCAACGCAAACAGGACCGAATATTTTCGAAGAATTTTCCTCTCAAATCTCAAATGACATAATAGTTAGTGTGTTGAATTTCCGCTTAAAAGGACTGCAATTGCATCCGAACAGTGGCAACAACAATTCTTTTGTGATAATCTCTAAAATCAACTTGAAGATCCTCAAATATGCAAGAAAGAACTCTTTAATCCATGAATGTTGTGAGATATTAGCGATGCAAAGCTTCAAACAAGCATTTCGCGCAAGAATTTGTTTTATTTAGCAGAAGGCAGATGGCAGAAAATATGGCCTCTATTGTTTCTACAATCTGTTCTTGTGCAATACAAACACCTAGACAGATTTATTTAAAGCTTTTTCAGGCTTCTACCAGATTGGTCTAAATTGGATTTCGAGCCAGAAAAATACAACTTTTGGCGCAACAGGCTCTTTAGTACCCAGGGCCAAGCTTTCTCACAAAAAGTCATGTCTGCGTGTGTACTTCTTGCACTATGGCGGCCCCTCCTGTTCTATACCGATGCAGAACGGCGAATTTGAGATAAGCCTTGATAGTCTTGACAATTGATACTACTTGGATGACTTGTCAGATCTACGACAGATCTACGTTGCTACGGCTGGTAATCGAACGCCGAGCTTCTGCGCGGCAGTTCATCGCACTAACCACCAGGAAAGTCCACAACCGATAAAATTTTCACACTTCGGCAGATCCAAAAAAAACCTTAAGAAGTCCAAATGGATACCCAACGCCAATCATTGATTTCAATGCCTAACTATACAGAGCCATTATTAGTTTTGGTACACCGCCCAAGCTCGTCCGTTTGTATAGGATGACGATGGAGAATTCGCCATGCTCCATGAGGGTCGGAAACGACCTCACCGACACATTCGATACCAAAAGAGGATTTGGGCAAGGCAATGCGCACTTCTTTAATTTCATTCTGAAAAACTTTCGAGCCAACACCAGAGACACAATTTTTTAAAAATCGGTGCAACTATACTAGCATACGCCGACGATATTGACATCATTGGTCGGACTCAACGTGATATCATAGACACGTTTGCTAGTATCGAAAAGGAAGCTTCAAAAATTGGTTTAGCAGTAAATGAGGGCAAGACTAAGTTTATGCTGTGAACAAGAAAGGACGGTATCCAAACGACGAATTGGACAGATCGTCACCATTGACAGATATAACTTTGAGGTATTACGGGACTTTGTCTATCTAGGCTACGCTAATAACTCTGAAAACAACATCTCGTCAGAATTTAAACGAAGAATTACTCTTGCAACCGCTGTTTTTTCGGGCTACGAAGGCAATTAAGTATTAAAGCACTCATTCGAACTACTAAGGAGATAATATATAAGAGCCTGATCATCCCTGACCTGCCCTACGGCTCTGAAGCATGGACCGTATCAAAAGCGGATGATGAAATCCTTAATCGATTCGAGAGGAAAATCTTTGAAAAATCTTCGGTCCTGTTTGGTTTGAGTTGACGGGCTTTAGAGACAAAGATTCAACCAAGAACTATACGAGTTGTACTGGCTTGGGAAAGTAGAAATCATGGACAACAATACTCCGGCTCGCAGTGTCTTCGATTCCCAGACAGACGTCGGACGCAGTAGAGAAGACCTCGCCTTAAGTGGCACCAAAGGTTATAAAGTCACACAGATAACGCACTGAATACCAGGAAAATTGTTATCTGGCGGGTCGTACTGGCAGAGCTCGCCATATATTTGGATCTCGTTTCTCATGTGTGAACATGCACATAGCCCGCCCGTACCATGAAGCTGGTGATCAAAAGTTCCTGTTTTTTGTTCTCAATGCGTCATCTGTATGGCTTCATAATTTTTGGTGGCGCGCACAAGTAGAAACCGACCTCAACCAACTAGGAGTGCGCAACTGGAGACAGTTAGCTAAGGACCGGGACAATTGGAGAGGCATGTTAATTGAGCCCCAGGTTCTTTCTTGACTGTAGTGCCACTAAGCGTTACTACATGAATATCTCGAAAACGGAATTAGGATCAATAACGATTTTGTCGGAAGCAGCTCTACCTTTTTTTTTTTAATTTTAGTTTTCAGATGGTATAGACCTGAATGTTTGTAGCTTTGAGATTTTTTTATCTCTATTTGAAACCCATATATAATTTAAATTCAAACTATTTCTCAGCGCTTTTCGAAAAATTCGATTTTCCAAAACAATACATACATATAAGACTTCACTATAGCAACGCTGATTATAATTTATGAAACAGTTTCAGTGGCAAACTTGTCAGACATTCAAATCTAGACAAACGAGAAATCTTTGCCACAATATAGGTATGTACTTACAAGTCAAAAGTCGATTCCAAATTAAAAAGTAATATTCAAATAATTACCTGCAAAGAAAAAAAAATACAAAGAATTTTTATTATATTTTCTGTCTCCAAAAATAACTGTTAATTGATTGTTTATGTTATAATAAATTTTACAAGTGTTAAGAAATTAATTCAAATGTCTGTAAATTTTTTGAATGAAATCCCACCAAATATGTCGTTTGGATATTTTCTTAACTCCCAAAAGCCGGGACATTAACGTAAAACTAAACATGCAAAGATATAATACAATACAACTGGATATTCAACAATTAAGCACAGTATCTCCGATTTAATTGTTTATTTTGCACAAAAGTGTCAAATGTCAGTCTTGGCTGGCGCCAATATCGGACATTTGCATTAATAAACTTCGATTTATGTGTTTTGCCAAACTATAGACAATACGACTATAGAGTATAAGAGAGAAGGGTGCCCCAACTGTCTTTTGAATATAAATGAAATTGATTTGGGTTTTCTTTTGTTCGTTTACGGAATTCCACTTTTATTTGTTCCTTCTTTCATTTTTGCTTTTATTTACATGTTGTCTGTCTTAATTTATGCAATTATCTGCATAGTGGGAGTACAAAAAAAAAACGGTCAAGGCCAGATGATGTTGACAATTTTTGTCGCAGAGTATGAATGGAAATATGATTCATTTGGATGACATGGAACTACAAATCAAATGATGGAACCTTTGCTGATCGAGAAGTACATATTTGCAACGCAAATACTGCTAGAGTCGAAATAATTGAAGGGCAGAGAAAATTTATGGTTGGTGATATAATGTGTTAAAAATTGTATTGAGGTTAAACCTAGGAAAACAGTAGGGACATAATCCTTCACCGATTCATTTTTATACAGTCGTCATTAGATAGTAATGTATTCCGAATTGAAGTCTTTCACATTGATGCAAAGCAAGTAAATCCCATTTGGAATGCAATCTTCATGGAGACCTAAGTACCATTCAAAGCATATCAAAGAATATCAATTGAAATAATTGAATAACAAGATGAAGTTCCTAGCTGCGATAGGAAGAAAGAACAATTTTTTTTAGCAGACATTACTAATTTAATAAGTAGATAATGTTAGCATAAAAAAATAATTGCTGTCTTAACTTATATCGGGTTTTTCAACAGGGACGCTATAAAAGTTGAGCGACAGGGACAGCAAACGACGCCATATTTCTTGCCGCTCTTTTGAAATTTCTCTTCAGTAAGGTTTGCATTTCATCATCATTTCATGATGGAAAGATATACGGTCCAACAAGTCGAAATTATATAAATTTACAACCGAAATTCGGAGTCAGTGGCCTCAACGTTAAGAGCGCTACATCCAATTTATGGTAGTCATAATCGTCCTAGCAGATCAACAATTAAGCGTCTGGTGGAAAAATTTGAATCCACAGGCGCAGTACAAAATGTTTCCGTTCCAGTGAGATAAAGAAGTGCCCCTAGTGTCGAGAATATTGCCTCCGCTGAGGCTTCAGTTGAAGAAAGCCCAAATGCGTCTCTCACACGTCGTTCTCAAGCGTTGGGCATCTCTGTGACGTCGATGTGGCGAATTTCGCGAAAAGGTCTTGGCCTACATCCTTAAGATTAAATTGACGCAAGAACTGAAGCCGCTTGACCACCAGAAGCGTCGTATGTTCGTGAATTGTGCTGAGCAACAACTTGAAAATGGATTATCATCGAAAATCATCTTCAGCGATGAGGCTCATTTCTGGCTGAATGGCTTCGTCAATAAACAAAATATGCAGTATTGGTCAGGCAGCAATCCACACGTACTCCATGAGTCATCATTGCATCCCGAAAAAATTACGGTTTGGTATGGTTTATGGGCCGGCGGCGTCATTGGGCCGTACTTCTTCCGTGATGATCAAGACCGGCACGTTACTGTGAATGGGAATCGCTACTGTTCAATGATAACCGAATATTTTTGGCCCCAATTGGATGATATAGACTTGGAGAACATGTGATTCCAACAGGACGGCGCCACAAGCCACACAGCGAATGCCAGAATCAATTTATTGGAAACCATGTTTGGAGAACGTGTTATCTCACGAAATGGTCCAGTCGCTTGGCCGCCTCGGTCGTGCGATTTGACGCCATTAGACTATTTCCTGTGGGGCTACGTCAAGTCTATGGTCTATGCCAACAAGCCAGCGATGATTGATGAACTTCGTAAGAATATCGACCGTAAAATTGCAGCAGTATCGGCCGATTTATGCTTGAAAACCGTCGAAAACTGGGTTCAGAGTCTGGACTTCTGCAAGCGTGCCCGTGATGGCCATGCAAAAGAGTTCCATACATAATGGCATCGGACGTTCTTTCACAGGAATAAAGAATTTCACTGATATCCAAAACCGTTTTTGTTTTATTTTAAAAAAACTTTTGTAGCGCTCTTATTGAAAAGGGTGGTTAAATTTTAAGGGCCGATATTGATTTTGTACAAAACACAAATTAATTAGGAAATTATTGTCATTTCTTTTTATTATGATAACATTGGTACGGTTCAATAATTTATGAAACAAAATATTGGCCAAACGGCCGCCGCGACCTTGGTGGCAAACCTCCATCCGATGGTCCAAGTTGTTGATGACGATGAGGCATAATTGAGGTTCTATACCATTAATGTGCCGAATTATTTCATACTTTAGATCTTGAATTGTTGCTGGCTTATCGAAATATACCTTTTCTTTCAAATAACCCCAAAGAAAGAAGTCCAACGGTGTGAAATCACATGATCTTGGCGGTAAATTGACATCGCCACCATGTGATATAACACGGCCATTGAGTTTTTTCGCGTAAAAGAGGCATTGTGTCGTTAGCTGTGTGGCAAGTGACACCGTCCTGTTGAAACTACAAATCCACATGCATATCTTCCAATCTGGGCCATAAAAAGTTCGCTATCATCTCATGATATCGTACACCATTCACACTAACTGCCTGACCAGCCTCATTTTGGAAAAAATACGGCCCGATGATGCCGCCAGCCCATAAAGCGCACCAAACAGTCACCCTTTGGATTATCATTCGCCCAAATGCGGTAATTCTGCTAATTGACGAATCCACTGAAGTGAAAATGTGCCTCATCACTGAAGATGATTTTCTTCGAAAATTAATCATCCACTGATGCAATTTCTTGCCACCATTCTGACCATTGACGACGCTTGAAATGGTTAAAAGGCTTTAGTTCTTGGGTCAATTGCACCTTGTAAGCGTGTTAATGCAAGTCTTTATGCATAATGTTCATCAACGACGAGCGTAAGAGCTGAGAGGTGCAATTGTTGGGCACGACGAAGAGTTGAGGTGAACGGCTCTTCTGCCACACTATCGCGAACAGCTGCAATATTTTCTCCAGTACGAGCATGCACTGTTGTTTTCACATCTCCTCGAGTACGCACATTTGGACGTTTAAATTGACCGAAAAAATCACGAAGTGCACGATATGCATTTCGATTTGAACGCCCATTTTCATAATAAGCCTGAATAACTTTGACGCATTGCTCGATTGTGTATCTTTCCATGATTCAAATTGAGTTAGTAGGATTTTGCAAAAAAAAAAAAAAAACTGACGTAAAGTTGTGGTTCACATTCAACATTAGCCCTTAACCACCACCCGTTATATAAAAATATGGTTATATATGCCACAGCTGTTATAGATATCTGCACTAAGCCTTGCCGTGGTGCTTAAGCTTATCTTTCTGTCTGCTGGATTAATGCTAAGTATTTGCAAAAAATGGTATTGTGCGACAGATCTACGTTTAGCTAAGCGTTACGTAATCAATAACCTATCAACGGCACTCACAATTATGATAATAATTATTTCGGCTACTTTGTCATTTTCGAGATTAGGGCGATTGAAAATGTATGACATCACTTAAGACTGTTCACATGAGCTCCCTGACAAATTACCCTAGCTATAATGGAAACACATTATCGGATTTTATGAAACGAGTGGTAAGTTTATGTTAAATATTTGAAGATTTAATTTTTTTAAATATGTATGTCCTTACTACACTACAACAATTTGTTTCGCAGCAAGATCGTTAATATATCCCATTCCAACTTAAGTGAAAATTTCTTGCGAAGGTCTGTTCAAATCAGGGATTTTATTCTTTAGCAACAACAAAACTACTTTTCCAACCAGAACTACAGCTAAAAAATTTCAACAAACATATGAAAACATCTCTCTCGATCGTGGATCGAGGCAATAGACATGACTGATTGTCCACAGAGAACCGTGTCGTTGGCGCATACAACAGATAGACATTTACCCACCCCAAAGAAAAGCGAAATTTGCTGGGTGTTGCACTTCTTAAATATGTGTTTAGTAATGAAAGACAGAGTTTTTAGTAACTATTAAAAAGGGTTGAAATATAATTTCCGTTAAACTTTGTGCATTGACACTCAGGTCCACACACGAGCGCAGATAAAGTAGAGAAAAGCATTAACATTTTCATGCGATCAAAAGTACCTTAAAAGAGAAAATATCCCTTAAATGAATTGCTACTAAGCATGTTGGGATGCTTCTTTTACTTTGGGACGGGCTATACCCAGTGACGAGCTTTCTCACAACCATTCATGTGTGCGTGAGTACTTCTTGCATGATGACGGGACCTCCTGTTTTATACCGACTCCAAACGGCGAATTTGAGATAAGCTTTCCTTCACAATTTATACTACGCGGATGATTTATCAGATCATCACGAGAGGAGGGCCAGTGAAAAATTATTTAGTTGTTGCCACGGCTGAGAATCGAACCCAGACCTTCTGCGCGGCAGTTCATCGCACTAACCATCGCGCCACTGAGCCTGTCACATATAATATCCACACGTATAATGAACATAACACCAGCTAGCTTTCATCGAGAAGAAAGCTTTTGCAAACCCAGTAACAAGCATCGAGTTTTATAATCGGGTAATTCCTCATACCAGTTTAATTTTTTTATAGCATACCTGGTAAAGTTTTTCAGTACCCGCTCGATTCTGTTTATATGCGTTTGTTGGCAGGGAGACCAAACAATCGAACCACATTCCACAATTAATCTTACTAGAGAACAATAAATTGATTTTAATGTATAAGGGTCTTTGAAGTCAAAGGTATTTCTTTTCAAGAAACCTAGTAATGAATTCGCCATTGATATCGCTACATCCAAATGTTTTATCAAATCGAATGCCGAGATCAGCTATTTCATTAACTCGATCTAAAGAAGTGTATTGTCGCGTAAGTGAACATAACTAATTGCACTTCTCTACGTTCAAAGTTAAAGAATTTTGATTACACCAGCGAAATAGATTTTGAAAATCAGATTGAAGATTTTAACAGTCGCTAACAGATTTTATTTGAGTATACAGCTTCCAATCGTCGGCATATCCTAAGCATTTACAATGTTTAAAGAAAGAAGGAATTTCATTAGTGAACAAAATAAATAGAAGAGGACTTAAATGACTTCTTTTAGGTACACCACTGTTTACACTGAATGGTTAATATTATGTTGAATAACCCAGTTTGACAATTTATTTTAGATTTTCCAAGTAAGAGGACAACCAATTGTTGAGTCTTGAGTGAACACCTAAAGCATTTAATTTATTCACAAGTTTTTTGTGGTCTTACTTATCGAATGCTTTAGATAAATCAGTAAAAATAACATCTATTTGTGTTACGGCCTCAAGATTCTCAAGGGTATATCTAGTTAACAGTGTAAGATTAGTGGTCGTTGTTCTACCAGTTACTAACCCGTGTTGAAAATTATTACTACCATTTTAGACGTGAAAAAAAAAGTTGTCCTTAAATATTTTTTCCAAAAGTTTTGGTATAACTGAAATCTTTGAAATCGGTCTATAATTTGTTTCTTTGTTTCGAGAACCACATTTAAAAATTGAAGCTTTAATCAATCTTCCATTAATCGAGGAATACACCCGACTTGAGAGAGAGATTAAATATCTTAAGTAATGGACTTAATGTCGAAAGACTGCAATCGCAAGAGACCGCCAAAACCTTCGTGCAACGCGTATCCGTTAACCTATCGATTAACACGATACCACCAGCATCGAATGTCGAAGAACAATGGCAACGATGCCAACAAGCCATTAGATCAGCCGCAACTGATTTGATGGGTTTCTCGCCCCCACCAGCAAGAAACCCCTGTTTTGATGAGGAATGCCGACAGATACTCGCAGCCAAGAACGAGGCCTACCAGGCTAAGCTGCAGTTGAAGACGAGAGCTGCAGTTGAGCTCTATAGGCAGAGAAGAAGGGAAAAACACCGGCTTTTCAGAAAGAAGAAAAAAGAACAAGAAAAGCTCGTGATCGAGGAACCACTTCTGCAGATTCTTAAGCGGCCATATTGGTAACGACAGCGAAAACTGCCAACCACCCGACCTGAGTGAAGTGAGGATAGCATCATCTTAACTCAAGCTTCATAAGATTGCCGGAAATGACGGCCTTCCCGTCGAGCTTTATAAAGACGGCGGAGATGACTTGGTAAGAAACATGCACCAAGTCGTAAGCCAAATCTGAAGAATGGAACCTCAGCATCGTTTGTCCAATCCACAAAAAAGGAGACCCTCTAAACTACGCCAACTACAGAGGCATTTGTCTCCTCAACATCGCCTACAAGATCCTATCTGCCGTAATATGTGAATGCCTGAAACCGTTTACCAACAACATGATCGGCCATTATCAGTGTGTTTTTAGGCCACAAAAGTTCACAACCGATCAAATTTTCACACTTCGGCAGATCCTGGAAAAAACCCAAGAAGTCCAAAACAATAGCCACGATTTAATGCATACGACAGCATTTATAGCCCAAACTCGACAGCTTATGTAGGTTTACGATGGAGAATTCTCTCTGCTCCTTCAGGGTCGGAAGCGACCTTACCGAAGCATTCGATACCAAAAAAGGATTTAGTTAAGGCGATGCGCTGTCATGTGACTTCTTCAATTTGATTCTTGATAGGATTGTGAAAAACTCCAGAGCCAACACCAGAGGCACAATTTACCAAAAAAACGGTACGACTACTAGCATACGCCGACGATATTGACATCATTGGTCGGACCCAACGTGATGTCCTATCCACGTTTGGTAGTATAGAGAAGGAAGCGGTGCAAATGGGTTTAGCAGTAAATGAGGACAAGACGAAGTATATGCTGTCAACACGACAGGACACACAAAATCGACGAATTGGACAGAACGTCACCATTGATTGATATAACTTTAAGGTAGTACGGGACATGTCGAGCCGAGATCTGGTATTAACTCTGACAACAACATCTCGTCAGAAATTAAACAAAGAATTACTCTTACAACCGCTGTTTCTTCGGGCTAAGAAGGAAATTTAGTGGTAAGGCCGTCACTCGAACTTCTAAGGAGATCCTATATAATACCCTGATCATCCCAGCCCTACGGCGCTGAACCGTCTCAAAAGCGGATGAATAAATCCTTGGTCGATTTGAGTGGAAAATTCTTCAAAAAATATTCTGCCCCGTTTGCGTTGAAGGGCTATGGAGACGAAGATTCAACCAAGAACTAAACGAGCTGTACAGCGACATGCCCCTGGTAAGAAAAACTCCCCATTCGACGTTTAAGATGGCTAGGACATGTAGAACGAATGGACCTCCTCGATTCCCAGTCAGACGTCGGACGCAGTAGAGGAAGACCTCGATTTAAGTGGCGCGATCAAGTTGAAACTGACCTCATCCAACTTGGAGTGCGCAACTGGAGGCAGTTAGCTAAGGACCGGGCTAATTGGAGAGGCATGTTGCTTGAGGCCCAGGTTCATTCCGGACTGTAGCGCCACTTAAGTAAGTAAGTAAGTAATGGACTTTCTAATGCAGTACAGCTTTTTTTTATAATAATAGGGGGAATACCTTCCACCCCACAACTGCACTTATTTTGAAGTGTGTGAAGATACTGATCTAGGAAGATGGCAACGCACTTTACTACACTTTTACACGTCTAGAGTTCCTAGACAACGGTGTCTTAGACTGGACAGTTTCAGATTTATGTTCAACTTCCCGTCATAAGATCGTCCGCATGCGCAATTGAGTGAGTAAGCCTACCTAACATATCACAAGTGTAAATGCTTAAGAGAATCGGCGAGTTTACCGCTCCCTGTTGCAGACAATTTTTAATGAAAAGTTCGGTAGTAGAAGAAGTTACTTTTGACAAAAAAACGTTCTACCATTCAACATGTCATGAAGCGTATATAGCAGTAGTGCACTTATGCCAGTTCTAGTCAGCTTTAGTAAGACACCCTCTTACCATACGGTGTCAAAAGCCTTCTCTTAATCAACCAGATATGCACCCGTGCACTGTTTCTTGGCCTTGTTCCATTGTATATCAGAGACAAGTTTGGAGGTGTCATGAATTCAGTCATGTCCCACCTCGAAACCAAACTGGTTCTCTGGTATTATCTTGTTGTCCTCAGACCACTTGAACAGAGCCCGGTTGAGAAAACTTTGCTGATACTCGAAAGGAGACTTATAAGCCTCAAATTCGCCGGATTGGAGTTGTCCTTGCCCTTTTTCGTGGGAGGATGAACCACAGCCACGCCGTCTTTCACCGCTCTGGATAATATCTATTATTCAGCGCGTTGTTGAAAAGTGTGCCGTAAATTTCCACAGCTTTAGGCGGTAAGTGACTCAGTACAAGGTCGGATATATCATCGACTCCCGCTGACTTCTTATTCTTATTGAATCGAAGATGATCTGGAGTTCCACCTTCGAGATTAACAGCGGACTAGACCCACTTCGCTCGGCGAGTATTGATCATACGTGATGCAACATGTACCGTCAAAATGTTATCGTCAAACGAAAATCACTTTTCGGAATGAGGGTCTTGGTAGTTGAAGCACTCTACCTTCATCGATCGTTGGAAATATCGAATCTTATGTAAGGCTGGCATGCCTATGAAGATGTTTTGTCTAAGTGGAGCATTTCACCTTATCGGAAGCATGTTAAGCAAGTAACGATAGAACGAGCATAATTTAATATCAGTCTTTATGTTTTATATTACGAGGAGGAAGGAACCAATCTACGGTTCAAAAACCAAGCGATGGCATATTTCTACTTCAACTGAATAAGTGAATGCAATAAGTATTGAAGAGAGTTTCTTCTACATAGCTCATCAACAGTTCGGGAGTTAGTTAGTAACATCATAACTGAAGCCCATTTATTGAGTTATTATGAAATATCTTAAACATTACGATCTAGCTCAGTAAGACGCAAGGTTTGATTTGGTTAATAGAAACAATGCTTCTAACATTTTTAAAAAAAAATAGACTAGTGTTATTTAAAAAGACAATAAACACAAAAATCTTGAAAACATCATATGTATCTAATATGTGTCACACCGATATGACTCATTAATTCTCAAGTAACCCTCCGAACAGGTACTATGCACTTTTCTTACATACCTACACTAATGAATCTGAGAACTTCTCACATATCCCACTTAAATAAAGCTTAACGAGCAAAGAAATCCCAAGCATTGGCCACAGTCTCCGTAGAGAATATGAATGTAAACAAGTTATATTCCAAAGCTACACATACAGCATGGACATACAGAAAACTGAAAATCTTTTTTTTTTCCAAAGTAGATACTTATATGCTAATTGACATTTAAAAGATGTTGCATAACATTTCCAGATCAATGGTGACGACCATTACAGGGATTTTTTTTTTATCTCATTGAATATGCGCGTATGTTGAATCAGAATGAATGAATAAATATATTATACTGAGCACTGCGACTTGCATTATATATTTAAATTTTTGATTGAAACCAACAAACAACAAATATAGAGAATTGTGGAAATAAACTGCACAAGTTGATAGACTGTCAATAATGCTTTTGTATCGATGTGACGGGTGATTAGCCTTACAAGCATGCCATGAAACTAAGAGAAGACTGTTTAGCATGGACATGTTAACAGACGCAGACAATATTCTCGAATGGAATTTCAAATGTTGCGTAAAAAGTCATCAGCATTGCTTCTGCTGACCCATTTATGTATAGGAAACACATAATGGATCTGTTGATATTGAGCATGAGGACAGTAGTTCGACTCATAGAACTAACATTCGATTCGATGTGATTAGTGTTGGACCTACAGATACTTGTGGCTAACCTTTAGCTTTCCGTATTGTATGACTATTATTTAAAGTCATGGTAAAAATTGTATAATGAGTGGCTCCCAGAAAGCTAGTAGCGGATGTTTTTTTAGAGGTTGGTTTTTCGAATAGAGACAAAACTGACATTTTGTGGTCAAATCGGGCAACTTTTATATCATTTGTGTTCGGATTGGTTTGAAATTTCATCCTGAATAGGTTGACAAATAAACAACGCTTGCTAATCGTGAAATTTATTTCAAAAATTATGGTTCAGTTCGCGATGTTAACCGCAAGCTCCATCCATTTTATGGTCGACATAATCGTCCATCAGAGCAATTAATTCGGTTAACCATGGATCGTTTTTGCTCTACGCTATATGATAATACGCATCCGCAGAAACGTCGAACAGTGCGCACCGAAGAAACAATTGCCGCTGTAGAGCAAAGTGTTGAAGAGGACCCGAATGAATCGATTCGCCACCGTGCACAGCAATTGGAGCATTGCCCATCAACTTTATAGAAGATTTCGCGCAAAGATCATGGCTTACGACCTTACAAGATCCAGCTTTTGCAAGAATTAAAGCCGCGAGACTATGCAATGCGTCGTGGTTTTGGTGTATGGGCCGGAAATGAGATTGATCTCGATGCGGATTTTTATCGCGAAATTTTGTTCAGTGATGAGGCTCATTATTGGTTGAATGGCTACGTCAACAAGAAAAATTTCCGCATTTGGAGTGAAGAGAATCCACATGCGACCTTGAGACGCCATTACATCCCCAGAAACTGACTGTTTGGTGTGCTCTATGGGCTGGTGGAGTCATTAAGCCATACTTCTTCCGAAATGATGCTAGAATGTCAGTAACCGTTAATGGAGACCGGTATAGAGCCATTATAACTGACTATTTTGCCCCCGAATTGGATGACATGAATGTGAATGAGATGTGGTTCCAACAAGACGGCGCTACATGCCACACAGCGCACGTCACAATCGATTTATTGAAGGAAACATTCGATGAGCGCATAATTTAGCGGAAAGGACCTGTCAATTGGCCACCAAGATCGTGTGATTTGATACCATTGGATTATTTTGTTTGGGGATATGTGAAGTCGTTCGCCAACAACCCAACAACCCAGAAACGTTAGGGGACTTGAAAGCCAACCATCACGAGAGGAGGGGCAGTGAAAAATCATTTAGGTGTTTCTACAGCTGGGAATCGAACACAGACTTGATGGACATTAAAACGATTTTCTTGTGTTTTATTTCAATTCGATGTTCTATAGGTACCTCGAAAAAAACACCCTTATAATACATGAACGGCAAAAACATTTGACCAACTATCTGTTCGATTTGTATAAGTGTGGTTTTAGGTCAAGGAAGTTTCCAGCTGATAGAAATAACACACTTCTTCAGATCCTGGGAAAACCATAAGGAATCTAAATTTATAGATACACACAAACTTTGCGTCGATTTGTAAGCCTAATTACACATACTATCGTACTATGTGACGCACTAAAATATGACAGTTTGGATTTGGTAAGGAGACATCTACTGCTCAGCTAATACTAAAACACACACTGCACGTAGAACAGACATACGTGTCCATGTCCATATACCAAGAAACGTTTAAAAAATTTTTTTTAGACCGCATTAGACACCTTACGCGAAAGGTTTATACATTTGATTGCAAACATATTGGTACGAGCCTATTTCGTATTGGCTACACAGCGAGGAGTATCTATAAATATTTATAGTCTCATGACTCATTCAAAGGACCTACCACCCAACTAGTCGCGTTCATCACTAGCTTTGCTGCATTTCTCTCGATCATAAATTACAATTATCACAACCACTCATGTGCACTCGTATACTCGTGTTGTTGTGACCGCGTCAAATGCAGCGCATATTAATGCATGTGTTCTGGCACACGCTCGTACAAACCAATTTATTTATGTTTCATTACAGTTTTATGTCGTCTTATTGGATTTTCTGGCAAATAACCAAAATGGACTTTCTATTTCTTCCACGGACGCCATTATGTATCAGAATCAGATCTTGGCGGTTGTGCTCGTTTGTACATCGATTTACAGTCCCCCGACATGCGGTGGTACCATATTGCATATACAAGCATGAAGTTGTATTGTTATCTATGTACAATTTTACAAGCCTTCTGTCTTGTATTGTTAAACAGTTTCTTTTGTTTTTGTTGTTTTTTTTGTGATTTGAACGCAATTTCCACTTAACACGGAAATTTGCAACTCGACCTAAATTCCTTTGGCTATGTCTACAGTGAACAACGCATGCTTTGTACAATTAGTCATCGACGTTATATACATGTTGTGTAGCATATCCCCAATCCCCGGTAAACATTTCGACACACTCCGGTCGCGGCGTAGTGGTATAAAGGGAAACTTGCCTGCTGAGCTTGTTTGATGAAGAAAATCGCCACTAATGCGCGCAAACTTGACATTTTAATTAATTTTTAAACTTTTTTTTCTGCTGCGAACAGCAGGAAATTTCCAATGGATGGATGGCAGCATCCAACGGATATTTTTACTATCTTGGCACAAACTTTACAAGCACACAGCCTTGATGCTTAAGGTTAGGCATACGAAATACAAGTTTCTTGTATGCTTGGTGATTTGCATTGCGTGTGGTCGTTGAATCTTAATGATGGGTGTGCACGATGCATCTCTGAACTTTAAGTATAAATTCGTAAGAAGTTCGACAGCAAAAACCACTGACGAGATTTATAGTTTGGTGGACTTCAATGTATTTGGTGTTTAATAATTTGTTTTATTTAAAATTGTTGGGCGGGGTTTTCAGCAAGGTTTTAGACACAAATATAGTGGATAAAATTCCACAAGTTTAGGGTTACATCATGGAGCGAATAACAAAATTTTATAAAGTTCACGGCAGTGTTACCCTTGTAAGTTTGTTTGGAGCGGTCGTCAATAGAAATGTTTACTAAGACCATGGAAAGGGACCATCGTCTTTGTCATACTTACATTGTTCAGATAATTTAGATCTTCGAGAAGTATTCAAATAGGTTGCATTTTTTGATTTCTGAGAGAGCCGATCACATGCAGCGGACGTGCCGCACTGATTTTTTCCCTTTCGATGTCTCTGCGGCTTCTGCAGAAATCGTTGCAGACATTACCTAGTCGACGAACTTGCCTGACTAAGATGCAGTGCCGCTTTATGATGTTAGTTAGAGGCTCAGTTGAGCGATGGTTAGTGCGATGAACTGCCGCGCAGAAGGTCTGGGTTCGATTACCAGCCGAAGCAACACCTAAATGCTTTTTCACTGGCCCTCCTCTAGTGATGACATTCATCCAAGTAGTTTTAATTCTAAGAAAAACTTATCTCAAGTTCGGAGTCGCCATAAAACACGGGCACATATGAATGGTTATGAGAAAGCTCGGCCCTGGATAACGAGCCTATTGCGCCTAAAGTTTGTATTTTTTTTAACTGCTACAGTAGGTGTGATTTAATAAAGTGCTTATCCACAAAAATCCGAACCACTCATTTTCACTAGGAAATACACACACATATAGACCTCACGATATATTCCAAGCCCAACTAACAATTATTCCTCTATAAGGTTATAAAATTTAATTTCCACAAGCAATTATTCCTATAGGCCTTATATAGTCCTTATAGCCCACAAGTGGAGGTTGAGCATTTTTCAGTCGAGTGTTTGGGTAGAAGTCTGTTTAAGACGTTATGCAGGAAAATTCAAGCATTACCGAAGTTATGATGCTATAACCTCTGTAAGGTTGTTTTTTAAGCTTCCGGAGATGTGTTTACAATGTACATGTACCATACGTTAAGATGATTAGAAATAAATGAAAGATGATTCGCACGAAGTTAATCCAAAGCATAGCATGTATAGAGCTAACGAATGAAGGCTTAAAAGAGCTAACCTTGAAAGATCGGGAAAAGTTGAAAAGATTGGGAAAATGTGAAAAGTCGGAAAAACGGTGGAAATATCGGGAACCTACCGTAGAATGAGTCAACACGATTCAAGTATTTCGTTGTAACTACTGGTCTCTCATGTTCCAGAGTACAGCCAGAGTACAGTTCATGTTCCAGAGTACGTGTTGGACTAACGTCAGAAAGAACACGATTTCGAATCCCAGTAAGACTAGCTTGTAAGGCTTTTTAAAACTATTTAAAGAAGTATTATAAAAGTAAATAGCTTCCTTAAAGTGTGCCAAATGGTTTTCCATAAGACTTCTTGCAGGTAATTTTACTACATAATGGGGAAATAGCTCAATAGTGTTTTTTCGAAGCGAAATTGTAAGTTGGTAGGCTACTTTTTAACGATAAATCAAAACATTTGGTCCTTAATTTTAAAAGGAAGCTATGAAGGTAAGCTAAATAAACTACAGAAGGAACGAAAAAAAGCGGTGGTTGTTCTTTACTCTTGAAAGGAAGTAACGCGAAAGGGCTGAACATTGCAACCGAGTAGAGAAGCAGAAAGAAACGTATCTATTCCTATACAGATCAGTTTAAAAACCTCTGTTCGGTATACCTGGCTTAGGGAATGAAAATGTTGTCACTAATCGAACGGCCTTAGTGACACAAGAACGTAACTACATTTTTTTATGATTTTGGGCTGTGTATGCCTTACTTAAAACATAGAATTAATATATTTTGACAAAAATTTGTACCTCTTAGTGAAGTAGAAAAGAAGTACACACTTTAAAAAAGTATTCATGAAACTCAAAAAAATTAAGAAGTGGTAAAAATATGGCAAAAGTTACATAAAAACTAAAATTATCAAATATTGGCATACGTCTTTGTGTCACTAAGGCGACGAATAACAACCTTACCGATGGTAGACGGTAAATGGTAGACTGAATATTCCTGTCGTACAGATAAAACTATTTCAGTGCAGCATGATATCAGCCGTGGTTAGTGTGAAAGTAACAACACCTAAGGTTTTATTTAACTCTAGGAAAAGTCTGACTTAGTTTCAAGAGCATAAAACTGTCGAAGATACTTCTCAAATTTCTCGGTCAAAAATATGTCTTTGTACACAATGAATGGTGAATGGAGAAACTAGGTTTTAGGACCTTTAACAGACGATAATGCATAACACATATTTATTATAATGCATTCAGTAGATCTATATACATAAAGTTGTTTTGTAACAGCTTGATCTGAACTTGTGGAAGATATTTATCACGCTTTATAGTTAACATTTTAGCTCTACCATATATGTCACCATTGAACACTGCCTTACAGACAACAGAAACTTGGGCTTTATGCGTATAACTTTAGCAGGAGCTATGTATACCAAGAGGATGATCAGAAAATGTCTAATGGGCTTTGTGCCTGCCAGAAAAATTTTTAATAACAAGGCAGTTTCACCTTTGCTCCTTTTGTTTTTTAAATCTATTCGGTTATCCTCCATTTTATTCGAAACACAGGAAATTTCCGAGTGAAAAAATGCCTGAAACCTCCAAACATGATGTCAAATCTTCTCTAAGAATGCTGATGGCCTGATGGCAGTGAATGTTGCTTTTTGTATTGATATTCCCGCCGTTGAGATATTACAAAAATAGTCTCAAAGTATCCAAAAATTGCTTTGTGGGAATTGTAGTGGTGATGTATTGAATTTGGGTTGTTGAGGATAATTCACGTGCTTATCGCAGATGATGTGATAATCCTTACATTCTTTTTGTAAGTGGTGCTACAGTCCGGGGTGAACCTAGGCCTCCCAACATATCTCAAAAATTGGCTTACGTTTACGAACTAGAGTTGGTTTGGGTCGGTTTCTGTTTATGAGCGCCACGGCTTATGAAAAGGCTAACAAAAATACTTAGTTATCAGAGCCGCATTATTAAAACATGATGTCAACTAAAGTTTGATTATTCCACGAAGCAAAACTTGATTTAGATCATAACCGTTTTCTTAAATAAAACATGTAAACAAACTTTATATAAATTAGCTTAACATAAGACCATCTTTGATACAATAGCCGATTATCTAAACAAATACTTAAATGAATGTTTTTATGGCATCAAAGTCAAAAAGCTTGTATTCAGATATTTTTGAACCTTATATTCTTAGTGTAAGCAGGCTGACACTGAGTTCGTTATTTAATTCTTGTTTTCATATTCCCTATAAATAAACTTTCATTTAAATACCACTTTCCCTTGGTTGAAAAAAAAAAAAACAATTTCATCTCGAGTGCTTGACCAAAGTGAAAGGTTCACCCCAAAGTCACACCATCAATGTATGGCACGAGTTCAATTAAATCTATCAACATTTGAGTCAATCAAGAAAAAAAGAAAACCGTTACACTCGACACAAGGCACATACAAACAAATGATGCCATCAATAAGATTTAAAATCTCTTTGAACATAAAAAAAAAATAAAAAAATAAGCAGTCTCTGTGGACGATTGGCGCGCGTCAACTGAAAACAGTGAAAAGAACTAAAATACAAAAATAAACCCACCAG
Organism: Rhingia rostrata; assembly: GCA_949824845.1. NCBI lineage: Eukaryota > Metazoa > Arthropoda > Insecta > Diptera > Syrphidae > Rhingia > Rhingia rostrata. Next base: position 69,950,413 of record OX463755.1, read on the forward strand.
GAAAATCCTCATCAAATCGAATCCCAATTGATTGCGATAAAACAAAATACGCCATCCCATCATAGAGACAGAAGAAACCGTCCATGGTCGGGTGGAGCGAACTACGAGCACCACGCGTAACAGAGATCGATTTTATTATCTCAGCATTTGGGGCACCATCAGATACAATAGGATTATTTGTTTCAAATAAATTTAAATTGACGCGGCACGGCGCTCTGTGGGGAAATCTCTTTTTTCTTTCTTCTAATGTAGGGCCTGGGTAGGGCTTGCCAGAAGAGAAAAAAACTTTGAGAAACTTTTAGGTACGTACAATTTAATAAGTAATCCAGCTGGAGTACGTTGGAACTGTGACCTAAATTCAGATTGACGCCACTCAAGCTAACTTACAGGAGCAATCGGTATTTAAGGGTATTTACGGATAGACCTCTGTGTTTGAGGTAAATGTGTACAATGATGTCTTATAATGCAGAGTGTAGTGAGTTTAACGTGTCATTTTATTGATGGTTAAATTCGGTTTCATAATCTAGATCCAATTTATCATAATTTTTGCATTTTTTATTTTATTTCATTTGTTTAATGTAATTCATGAATTAGTCAACTCATGCTGCTGAGAGATATTTCTTTCGCACTTACTTAAGTGGCGCTATAGTCCGGAATGAACCTGGGCCTCAACCAACATGCCTTTCCAATTAGCCTTGTCCTTAGCTAACTGCCTGCAGTTGCGCACTCCAAGTTAGTTAAGGTCGGTTTCCTCTAGGTCTTCCTCTAATACGTTTGACGTCTGGCTGGGAATCAAAGACTCTGCGAGCCAGAGTTTTGGTGTCCATTCGTTGACCTACCCATCTCAAAGGCCCAATGCCTTGAAGCTTAGTGTAGGTGTTGTGTAGTCTGTTGGGAACTTGACCAAGTCGTTTGGTAACTGGTCCAGGATATTACTGTGGCCATACGGCATTGCATTCCAGCATCCTGACTCCTTGAGTCTTAGTGAGCTGCATAAAGCGGTATCTTTAATGTGTAGGTCGAAAGGCAAGAGATGAAATAGCACAGTGAGGTCATCAGGTGGGGCAGACCTCAGTGCGCCCGTTGTGCATACACTGGCAGTTTTTTGCAGCTTTTTTTAGTTTTGTTAGATTTAATCCATTGCTCAACGCGGGCCACCATACGAGGTGAGCCGTATGTGAGAGTTTGATATACCATTGCCGTGTACATCCAAAAGGCCATCTTTGGTTGCAAGCATAGAAGGCAACCTACGACTTCCTTACTCTATGTTGGATGTTGTGTTTCTAGTTAAGTCTTGGGTCATTTAGGAGGGGAGAGTAAAGTCGGGTATTTTGGTTTTGGTGGTGAATAGCACCGATTCCGTTTCGCTGGTTTACGCCGAGGCCACAACTTGCGGCCCAGGTGCTAACCTTGTCTAGAGCAGCCCCTATGATTTCACTTATCACGGAGCGCAATTTACCTGACAATAGTACTACCACTTCATCCACATATGCGATAACTTTGACCCGTTCCCCCGTCTAGTTAAATTAGAATTTGGCTCATAACCATTATCGAGAGTAGAGGGGATATGACGCCTCCCTATGGTGGCTATTTTCAAGTGTTGCCTGGATAATTCTTGTTCCGAGCATAGAGATTATATTGGCTAATCGATTCTTCTATATCTAGCTTCATCAGAGATTCAAGAGAAGCTTCAGTTAGGACGTTATAGAAAGCTCCCTCTATGTCTAAGAATTAGGCTAGAGTGAATCCCTTATAGTGTAAGGATTTTTCGATTGTCGTCGTTGTCTCTTTCTTACGAAATGTAGGAAACCCATGAGGTATTTTATATGGAGTGAGTCTGGCACAAGTACTTATATTTTGGACTGACAACTGACGTTGTCCCGAAGTATCTACTTAATTGCTGCGGAATCCATACGCGATTCAGTTCCGATTGGAACAGAATTTCGACTTGTTGGAGACAGTTCCGAATGGATACCTCGATAGGGGTGATTAACAGAAAACCAAACTTAAATGAGAAAAGTTGCTATTTACTACCCAAAAATGGTTTTTGATTTATTTGATTTACGTATACACATATTCAATAATTCTGTGTGGCATCTGTATATATACAGCATAAACAACACTTTCTGTATTACGGGCAACTGTTCGGAAAAATATTGTTATTGAAAAAAAAATTCAAATGCGCAATTCTTTACATAACACAGAGTTGCAATCAAAATAGTGACGTATCGCGCACAGGGAATGATTCTTATCATCTTATGTCAACAAAACGGCGCATGCTGATGTTCGAATACTTCCTACACTACCAATGTTCAAAAACAAATGTCATCAAACCGCACATAGTTGTAAAATACAAACACAAAAAAAAAAACGCATAAAAATAAATTGAATTCTGTAGCATGTAGTTTACGACGAACCGCATGCGTGATGGAATTTTATTTTACCTTTAATTAGTTTCATGCAAGCAAACAGTTTCACACACGTCCACACCAGTGTAACTAAACCACAAGGAGCACATGACACGACCGGTGCAGCAGTGTCGTGCGGAGCAAGGAGGACTCACATTGGACATTGCTCAACCATCGCACAGAACAGATACTATGCGATGCATGTAGCCGTACGCGAATACGACTACGAGCGTATGTAGTTTATGAACTCGAGCTAATCGCGGAGCAAATCTTCCCAGTTTTATACTTGAAGTTGATTTATTCGCCTAGAGACACAAATTTTACTTTCGCGCAGCGTTCTAGCATGCGGGTGTCAATAAACTCCACGAGCGCGAAGAACATCTAAATTTGACATACCACGCACGTACGCATTTTATTCACAAGTGCCCACCAATGCGGCTATGCTCGTACGAGTGGCCAGCTAGCAGACTTATTTTCAGAAATTCACTTGGAAATGATGCTTGCTGATGTACTACAGCGACCAATTTTATAGCGCTTGATGTTAGTGTGCAGAGCAACGGCATTTTGTTTGTCTAGCTGGGGTATTTTTGGATCCATTAACCGAGTTTAGAAATTTATAGACTGCAAAAGGGACAACTTGCTGGAATCGAAGATGTCCAGTGCGGCAGACCAAATGCATACGACTGGGTTTGACAGCTGTCAAAGTGTCAAGTAATGTAACGACACCAGGAAGCAAATTACCCACATAGGATACACATACGAGTACATATATGCCAAAGGGAATTTGGAATAATTAAGTGTTTGTTTGCACTTGATGATGGGTGTACTTTCAATAGCTATGCCCTTTGATAGGACGTCACCATTTAAAGAGACATTCGTTTAGCATTATTTGCTTTGCTAAAGGAAATCTGAAGACAGTACGTTTACAGACTTTATGACGCGACGAGGCAAATCGCTTGTCGGTAGATGATGCGGAAATGAAAGTTAGATCTAACATGGGAAACGATTGACTTTGAATATTCAAATAACCAAAGGGTTTTACTGAAAGAGTACTCACATAGTAATTTAAAGAGCCTTCCTGGGAACGACACTCATCTCAAATGGGCATATGTTTTATTTTCTAATTTGGCCTCGTAAGGTATAGCTCACCATAATCACCAATGTTAGTCAAAACTAACGAACATATATGAATTTTAAATTCAAGACCTCGTATTGCTACTGAAAGTATCGTAAAATTAGTTTTCTGTTGAAAACCTCACGTATTTTCCGCAATTGGTACCAGAACTGGTGTAATATATGCCTGATATTAGCTGCTGGCAGTTAAAAGTTAATTTTTACGTTTTAACCTATTTGGGTCTCTGTAGGAATCCCATTTGGGTCTCTGTAGGAATCCCATTGGATCTGAGGCTTTTTTCCAAATGTTCTTAAAAAGTGTGAACCAAGATAAGCTTCATTAGCCGGTTAATTTTCAGCTTAAATAGCTTAAAAGGCGATTAAGCTGATATCCCCAAATGTTCGAATCCTTCCTGTTATAGCTTTCGGTTATTAACACCATGGTTATTGTTGTTTAAAAAGTTTTAGTGCAGATTAAGAAAGAGTATTGTTAGGCATTGTCTAGTCTAGAATTCTTACTGTTCCATCATGCAACGCCTCACCGAAGCATGTGATACCAAATGTGATATAACTTTTGCAGCACTAATATTAAGAGGATTTTGCAAAACTCTTGAACTAACATGTCATACGCTGACGAAGTTGACATCATAGGTGACATAAAGTGGGTTAAGCATTTGACGAGGGCAAGGCCAAGAAAAAATCGACAAATTAGATAAAACGTCACACAGCTACAATATTGTCTATCTCGGTTTCACTTTTAACTCTGAAAACGACATCTCGAAAAATTCTTCTATTCTTCTATGGAGACTAAGATTCTACAAAAAAAATACGAACAGAGTCTTGGAATAAAGGAAAACCTCGCCTTGGACATACGAAGTCGTCTAAAGACCGGCCTAAATAGATAACAAAGCGATTTGGATCCATTCAAAAACTTATGCGTTACGCATTTAAGATCGTTCGGATATATAGATCGATTGGATTCTGAAACTCTAATCGAAGTGTCTTCGATTCCCAGGCATTTGTTCGATATCGTAGAATTCTGTACCGAGGTATCCGTTGAGATTTGCATTTCGAATAGGTCTTTCGACGAAATGCATCGCACATGATCGCATGACGGCTTAATGCGTTAAGTAAACAATTTTTGACAGCGATGAATTTCTTCGGAAATTCTCCGACGAAAAATTGTTGCGGAATTCTTGCGAAAATGGAAAACACCCCGAAATTGTGAGAGAAATAATAAAAACAAATATTTTGTGAATTACTACAAAATCGTGCTTTAGAAAAAAACGAGATGAACGCAACAAGAAACATTTGTTTAAATATTTGTTTTCACTCATTTTTCACCTCGGTTTTCGCATTTCTAAAGTTACACAGCTGACAGACTGTCAAACGAACGCGAATGTATGCTTCATTTATTTTTTTTCCGCAACGAATACTTCGATGGTAAAATGAGATACGATTGGAACTGACTTTCATTTCGGAAATTATTTGAACGGATACCTCGATAGGGCGATGATATTGCTTATATGACAAACATTTTAAAATTGTTTACGATGTTAATCCTTCAAGGTGATCACTTGAGCCCAATTAAAACAAAAAAAACGTAATTGCTGCTTTTATGAAAAAGCTTAATCTCCTCAGATGTATTCTAGGCATATGTAAATGTACGAGAAACTTCCAAAACTTAGCAGCAGCACCTGTCAAAAAAGACGAATTCTTAATGCACAGCGAAAACAGCTGCACCCTTTTGTCAGTAACTCGGATTTATCGTCAAATTTAGAGAGGAGCTGATTGCGCTAACAACAAATGAGGAGTTAAAAAGTTTAAATGCGGACACCAGCAGTTCTGACTCCACAAACAAATACCAAATACATTTTTCATTTGTTTTAAATTGTTGAGTAGGTGAAATTCCATTGACATATATAGATTTGAAAATCTTCAACATTGCAACAGTGCAAAGTTAAAAAACGTTCTGTTTATTACTCCGTAGAATAAATAAATCAGCCAACACATGATCGTCACAGACACTTCAGGTCTGCTAAAATCCTCTCTGCTGTAGGTATGTAGATTTTTGGTTAGTTATCTGATTTGACTCGATCAGTTGAAAGTCAACCACAGTTTTGACAAAAAAGCATGTTCGTTACAGTCACTTAAGGTCTGCTAAAATCCTCTCTGGTGTAGGTACGTAGGTTTTTGTTTAGTGACTTAGGTCTCCATGCACCTGAACAAAATTTAGCTCACACAGGAGCCTAGGACAGACGACAAAAGATAATATCCTGTGTTAAATGATTTGGCTCTCAAGCAGTTGAAAGTCAACCAAAGTTTTGAAAAAAAAAACATCTTTATCGACAAAGTCCGTTTTTGGATGAATGGGTCCACAAATCCACATGTTATACATCAGAACCAAGTGCATCCCGAGAAAGTCACTCTTTTATGCGGGTTGGTCTGGTGGAATCATCGGTTAATACTACTACAAAAAGGAAAATCGGACTGCAAAAGCAATGGCTACCGCTACAGATTGGTGATAATGAACTTCTTATAACCCAAACTGAAATATATGAATATCAACGATGTGTAGCTCCAACACGACGGCCAACAAAATTAAGTCCGATATGAGGACAGAAAAGGATTTTGGTAGTGATTTCTACGTAAAATTAGTGTTGGAAAAACATAAATCAAAATGGCTTCTCCTTTGAGACGAAAGGATACCCCATCAGGTGTTGTTCAATTTAGAATACAGCAAACTGTAGCTAAATCCTTTAATACCACTAAATTGTTTCCATTTTTTTACAAATATTTTTTTTTACTTTTTCTGAAAGTCTGCTAGATATTGCTAAACTTCCAATATTTAACTTTTTGTGAAGCCAACTCCAATAGTAAAACAAAACGAGCAAATTTTTGAAAAATGGAATTGCATAAAAGTTCTATGATTGAGGAACCAATTAACTACGATTTTGATATGCTAAAACTTGAAGTCTGCTCATATTTAATCAAAAGTTATTTCACTCAAAAAATTAGAGATTTTGACTGTTATATTGTTAGGATATGGAATCAATGTTCCCAAGCCCAGGCTTCATTTGTCAAGCGCCACAATACATTTATTTTCACTTCCTCAAAGCTTGTTCAAGATTCTTTTAAAGTTAACCTTTTATATGTAACCTCTTTCTAGGGTAACAGTCATGAATGACTCCAAACGCCATTCGTAGGATTCTCCAAACAACACAAAAAAACGACGAGTAGACGATCTTATGGCGTGAAAAACAAGCGAAGAGTTACAAAATGTTATTGATCCAATAACAATTGCCAGTAAAATTCTGTTTGGTTGTGGATAATATAAAACAAAATTTAATGCCACAAGAAGCTCTTAAAAAATTAATTCTAATCAACAACCAAAATCGAATCGTTACTTTTAAACCCGGTCCTACTGGCAGGTTTTTTAAAAAGTAATTCCAGCGAAATTGCAATTCGCTGATATACGATTCGTCAATCTTTTATTTATGAAAACCCTAGACTGCAAAATTTTAAACCGCCTTCGTTATTGTTTTCTGGTTGTTGTAACCAATTTACTGACTCTTCTACCATGTCTTCAGTCTTTTCTTCCACAATGAGGTCATCGAAACCTTGAATTTCGTACAAATTCCATTCTTTGTCAATGAATCCTTGAAATTCTCATTGTTATTTTAGAGGCGAAACCATTATTTCCCAGCTAATGGGTGCTACGTCTTATGAAAAAAAAACTCCCACCTCCTTTTACCCTTTACAACTGCTCGTAACACTATACTCTGCGACTGCAACGTCTAACGACCGACCATTTGTCGTGGTGAATAATAATGCATTTGGCATCATGGTACTAAAAAGAACCAAGCTATTACTTTCTTTATGGGTGCAGCAGTCGTCGATACATTGTAATTTATTACCGTCAGTCTTGACGTAAGAGACAAACTAGCTAGACTGTCGCCCCACTTTATTAGGTGTTCACGGAAGTGCCAACCCTACCCAATCGGTGGCCTTCAGAGGCTACCGCAAACATGCACTTCACTTAATCACTTTGTGCGCTTCCTCCCGCCTATACCCTATGCACTGCACTATACCTTGTGCATTGGGTGGTCAATTCCGCCGATGACCGTGTCGATTATACATGTCAAACCAGACACTACAAAGTCGACCCATGGAAAGGTACTGCAAAGAATTGCTTTTTAATTAAGCCCTAGCCGTTATTTGGACGGCCCTTTAACTTGTCTTTCATTTTTTACGACTCCTTAAGCCTTAAAGTGTGCAGGCAACATTGTGACCTGATAGCAGACACCATTAGTCAATTTAACGATTTTGACGAGTGCCTTGTTCATCGCCCACCACACGGTAGATTGGATCACAAAATCTTACAAGCAGACTGCAGTGTAAACAAGTGAAAGAAATGCTGACTTCATATAGGACGAGGCTGTTTAATTTGTCCTTAACATGCCCTGATTCGCAATGAATCATCCTATCGAGCGTGGGGGGATGATATAAAATTGTATGGCGACACTCGGTCGGAAAACATTCTCAAGGACAGCGCAAGCATTCTTCTTCTAGTCGGATTGCTCCTGGAAGGAGTTTACTGTGGCGCATTGAGTCGGAAACTTTGGGAGAGGGTGTGTTCTTGGTTTATGTTAACGTTCTTTATACCAAATATCACTTTATGAGGCTATGCCAAAGTATTTGGGAAAACAATTAGATGGCCAGACTTGCAGGGTGTTTGAGTAATATGGCGCCAAAGAAGTCCGTTTTCCTATACAAGATTCTATGGAGTGCATGTCAATGATTTTGAATGTGTTTATTGAATGCGGCTGGGAAGTTTAACAGCACTTGCTTAGACTGGTGATTGACATATGAAGGGAATGTGAAATATAGGTCAGACTATAAACAAGTGGCACACATTTGGGATACGTTCAGATACAAATGCATGTTTCATTTTTATTTTGTGCACGCTGACCATTTAGGAAGATCTGATCGTGTCAAAAAGTTACGGAATACTTTGATTTACTGCTGCCTATCAACTTTCAAAAACCTCCGAATGTAAATAGAACTAATGGCTTTTGAGAAACCGAATTGCTTTTTTTACATTATATAAAATTAGTATTCATAATTAAATTATTGCGGCATGTCCCGATATGACAGACACTCGTCATCATGCTCCACAAGATGATAATTTTTGTATTTTTTTGAGGCCATAATTGATAACCTCTGAATAACCTCTGATAACGTTTAAATAGGTAATGCACTTCAAACTGACTTGTGATGCTGCCCCTTGATATATGCATGTAGGTATCAGCGCCTTGAATTAGGTTCTACAAAAATAAGTATTAATCGACTTAACCAATTATATTATCTCCTTACCTGAACTTAAAAATATTTGCAAACAGAAACTAATCAGAAAAGACTGAACCGACAAATAGCTGGTCAAAATATTTTTTTGTAAAACTCTGTTTTTTTTTTCATTTCAATTCATGAAATGCGACTTTAACTCTTTTTTACAAACTTCTGTTAATAAAAAAATGTTCATAACCACCCGCTTTTATATACTTTGCAAGCCTTTTCTATTTTTTGCAGAATTTCAACGACCTCCACATTCAAATATGGAAATGTGGAATGGCTCCTGAAAATGTTCTCCATACAGTGCGCAGCTCAATCAGGTATCATGGACAATCTTTATGATGTCAATGATGATTAGCTAGTCAAACAGAATTAAACCTCAGTCAGTCAGGAAAAGCTGGATGTCTGGATACAGAGGCAAATGTAATGGGTTCGCCATCTTCTATGTCCGTATGTAATTGAATAACTTTTACATTTATCAAACGGTTGACTTGAGTAGACATGTTTTTTAAACTTTAATTCTTTAGAATTTTTATCATGACTCACTTCACACTGAAACACTTACGCTGGACGTTGATAATAGTCGTTCTGTGGTTTTATTCGTCTTGCATGTCGTCGAAAACATCGTGGCTAACAAGCATGGTCTGACAAGACTACTCGTATATGGTTGAACGCAGGCTGCCGTGGGATCGAAAGACGCAATCAGGATGGCGACCCCTCGGGGCATGCGCAACGAGGGCTCGACACCCCGATTATTATTAAGTTAGGTTTAAGTAGTTAAGTAGCCTTAAGTTAGGTTTAAGTAGTTTAAGTAGTCTTAAGTTAGGCCTAAGTAGTTTAAGTAGTCTTAAGTTATATATAATCTAGAATAAGCTTTTTTATGAAACAAAAAAAGTCACTAAACAAAGTTTTCAATTTTTTCTTTGTTAATTAAAATAAATATAAAACCAAAAAAAACGACAAATTTAAGCCTAAAGGCAAAATAAACAGCTAAATATAAGCTTACAGCGCCCACTTAGGGCCGATAAGTAAGATTTAGTAAACCAGTTATTGAAAGGTTAGATTTAAGCATTTTTGTCTAGTAGTAAGTTAATATTTTAAGTAAATAAAAAATGAATTTGAAAGTTATAAAAAACAAGACTATTCGTCGATTTGTGTTGAATTTTGTTGAGCACGGGACAGTGGAAGTTCATCGACTTTTCGTTCGATAACCGAAATGTATCGACTAGCATTTCGGCGTCAGTGGGATCACGCATTTTTAAGTATGATTTGCATTTGTTTCCATGTTTCCATATAAATAGAATGGATATTGCTGAGAGACCATCTACGTTCCTTGAAATATCACAAAGTCGCTCGAACGGTTGACACTGAACCTAATTTTTGGAAGCAAATTTCACCTAAATTGGGCCATGCTCATTTTACACACTCTGGCGCCGTGACCAAGCAAAATTGTAGCATTTGGTGAACGCTGAACCCACACGAGATCAAAACACCATTGCATGACCAAAAAAATACTGTTTCAGACGGCGTTTGCGCCAAACTCATCACTAGGACCCCTTCTTTACAGAAGACGAAACAGTCGATGGAAATCAATATTGGAGCATGTCGGTTCATTATGTCTGCCCACAAATGTGTTAAAAAGGTCTGTACGGTAAATAATTTGAACAAGATGGTGCACAATGCAACACCGCAAATGGAACAACGAACATTCCTGGACTTGTGCTGTAAAAAATGGCGACATTGACCAACTCGGTCTTCTTTTTGTAAGGTTAATTGAAATCCATTGTGTACGCCAGCAAGAATGAGACTATTGACGAGCTCAAGGGAAACATTTCGAAACCATCGCTATTCAGCCCAAGATGGCCGAAAGTGATGAAAAATTCAGGAAAAGATTACATTTTTCAGGAAAAGATTTCTTTCTTTGAGACAGACACTTCATTGATATTGTATTCCAAAGCTAGTTTTTTTTTTATTCAGTTCAATTTATTCAATACTCACATACCGACATAAAAGATGGCGCGCTCTAGCTCTATATATTCAAAAGATCTTGAACAGGTAACTGAAACGGTCAACTACCCCGCTCTAAGATATCAAATAGTGAAAAAAGACATGATCCGAATGAAAACCAATCAATGGAAATCATTGTCCACCTGTGACATATAGGGCAAGCGCTCTGGACAAACAAACAGTAAATTTAATATTAATGACGACATTTGTAAAAGCTGCGGTGATAAAGATTTTCAAGCAAACAAATAATTAATTTCGATATATCTAAGAACTTTCCTATATTCCAATAGCAACTCTTTAGAGGACATAGGGCTGGAAAGAGTTGAGTGATTAAACACATAGCAGGGACATAATGCGATGACATAGTCAGTAGTGGACTGATGTGAAAGTTCAGGGAACAGCCACTGATCAATTTGTATGCAACTTTGTGCTGACTCTGTTACTTATAAAGCATATCATTTCGCCTCCCCGATCTTTGTAGCGTTTTATAAGCGGAAATCATGATAATCAAAGAAGCGTTGTCCTGGCTTAATAGGAATGCAATATTAAGGAAGTATATTAACATTTTCAGCGACAGCCAAGCGGCAATCATATCCACTGAAGCCTTTTCGTTCAATTTGAAATCAGCCCACAGGGCACTTCCCTTGATATTGTACCGCCAGTAGATATGTTAGGTATGCCCCTCGCTGCATGTATTTAACAGATCAATCTGGATGCGGTGGATCGGTGTCCTTACAGGACACTGTACCATATGCTTACACGAAAAATAACTAGACCTCTTCAGTAACGACTGCTGTATAAGCTGCTTGGACGAAGATGATTGAGGTGAGGTGATCTAGGTGAGCTGGATAATATCAATGTCAGAAACCACCTACGCTACATAGTTAGATCTGAATAATTCAATTAGGGGAACAAATATACGCAAGTTGACAGATCCATGTGGTAAGACAACGAATCGCGTGCAGCCACTGAAACCTAACCTAACTTAATCTAACCTCCTTATGAAGTTTAGTTGATTGCATATGTTTCGGTTTATAACTCCAAAAATGAGAATACAGTTCTCATGTTTGTAAATGGTTCGGCACCGAAACATACACTGCACTTACTGGACTCTATCCAAAGATGTGCAATCCGTCTTATAGACGAATCTTCTTTGGATCTAAGCATTTAGATATAACAGCACAAAAATAAACTGAACAACTTTTATTTCTCTAGAAGTGGGATCTTTTACAATACAGGGTGTCCGCCGGGAAGGTATACTTCTCTGTTTGTTTATAGTTTTTGATTAAATGAAAGAGATTGGATCTTATATTGATAAAGGTTTTATTTAATGTCGGCAATTATGTATGGAATACAATATCAGGTAAATACGAGCTTTTTTGAGCAAATTTTTCATTACATTCTTACACATTTCACGCGGTATTTCAATAATTTCATCACGAATATTTTGTTTGAGTTGCTCAAGTGTTTCTGGTGTGTTTGCCTTGCTTTTCAGATATCCCCACAAAAAGAAGTCAGGAGCAGTCAAATCAGGCTACCGTGGAGGCCAGTCAACATCACCATTTTTTGAAATAACTTGTTGTGGAAAGATGTCTCGCAGTAATTCTATTGTAACCCTGGCTGTATGCGATGTGGCCCCGTCTTGTTGATACCACATGTTAATCAAGCCCAAAGCATGCAGTTGCGGCGTTAAAAAGTTTTCAATTATATCTCTATGTCGCTCCCTATTCACAGTTTTCATTTTCAAAGAAGTAAGGTCCAATGATTTCTCCTGACCAAATTGCACACCAGACTGTAACTTCTAATGGATGCAAAGATGACTGATGAATAATTTGAGGGTTTTCCATTGCCCAGAACTGACCCTCGTCACTCATTATGATTTTGTCGAGAAAATCGGGGTTGTCAAGGGCTAGCTGTAACATCCTATTGGCATATGTACGGCGGCGTAAATGGTCTTGCGGAAGAAGCTCTTGTGTCAACTGAATCTTAAATGGAAACAAATGCAAATCCTTGTGAAAAATTGTGGTCAAAGATGTTCTTTGAAGACCACGCTCCCGAGCACGGCTTCGAATTGAGTATGGGGGATTGTTTTGAACACTTCCTTCAGCAGCAGTAATGTTTTCAGCCGATCTTGCAGTACGTTGTGGACCATGCTTAGGCCTATCACATACAGACCCTCTTTCCTCGAAATCATTCGCTACACGATAAATAGTGCGTTTTGTTGGCACAATGTTTCTCCCAAAAATTTCACGTCACAGTAATCGATGATTGATTTTGTTAAAATGTTGTAACGATTAAAACACATTAGTTTATCGAATACTTTTCCATGATAAATTTGCCACGTGTCTACTTCACGAACTGCCAAATATGAACTGTCAATGTTTACCAAAATGGCTGCAACACAAAGTTGCCTTCTCGGCGGACACCCTGTATTTTATATCTTCCAACTTGTAAGGGCTCCGCCAATCATGAATAGACCGTTCTATTAAATTCTACAGTTTTACAGTTCGTTATGATTTTACCAATGAATCCGCTTTACCTCGATTTATATAGCGTAAGGATGTAATACAGGACGAAGTATTAAAGATGATTTCCTGGTGTCACCCAACTACCAATAGTAATTCAAATGGTGTCAAAAATAGTCAAAACTTCAAAAAGTTGAACCTTTCTCTATACTTCTATAATTTGCAGTGCCTAACAGCCTAAAAGCTTCTAGACAGACTTTCAGTATTACTATTGATAAAAATATGCTAGTAGAAACTAAGTAAATGTAGGTTAGTTATTTTTAAAACTTAGCTTAAGTTGTGTTGCTAACAACTCGAAATTGGTTGAATGCCTTTATAAAAATACCTTTTTGATTTATTTTCAAAAAAAAAAATACAGATACAAATTTTTGGCGTAAAAGGCTAGTTAGTACCCAGGGCCACGCTTTCTCAAAACCATTCATGTGTGCGTGTGCACTTCTTGCACGATGGGGGGACCTCCTGTTTTGTGCCGACTCCGAACGGCAAATTTGCGATAAGATTTTCTTGACGACTGATACTACTCGGGTGATTTGTCAGATCATTACGAGAGGAGTGCTAGTGAACAATCATTTAGGTGTTGCTACGGCTGGGAATCGAACTCAGACCTTCTGCGCTGCAGTTCGTCGCACTAACCATCGCGCCACTGAGCCCGTTTATGTTCAACCTAAATAATATGTGGGCAAGACGTTAATGCGGAACACGAAATGTAGATCTGCAATTCCCATTCTGACTATCAATCTTGTTTAATAACTACACAGTCACGACGAATGCAATCTAGCATAAGCCCTTCCCTACAAACACATTTTTTTAATTGATTTCCTTAAATGGATCTTAATTCATGTTCTCACAGACTGTAAAAACGTTGGTAAGTGGTATCCTTGAGCGAAAAACACACTTTCTGCAAAGGAATGCATCAGATAAACCTGTTTCTGATATAAATCCGCCAACTCCGAGTATACCTATGAAGTATATAGCAATGCCCTACCTTCGATTGAATTTTAGCTCTTCTCACCCGCAATGCGAACAAAGACATCCTTTTCGGCACGAAGTCTTGACTATACTTTTCGAGGCACACATCATGGGTTCGTCCCACGCGCACAAGACCTAGCTGACATCGCGATAAATCATCCGTAGAATGCAATATCTCCTAAGCATTGCCTCCTCAGCCACCTTGCACTACAATGCTGAAAAAAAAGAGTCTTACTCCGGCACAAAAGTTCCATGTTCTTTGCGTTAATTTAGTTCTCTATGCACTGTGCGTGCCACTGCTGCGGCAGAAGATATAAGTTCCTGGATGCGCCTCAACGACTCACTGTAAATGCATGCATTGCATATGCATCACTGCAGTTGCACAGTTGTATATCTACCCACACACAGTTTGCAGAGCCAGTGTCAGAGTATCTTGGAGTCTTCACAACGAAAGGATTATCTCTGGCACCCGCATGCGACTGATGCGTCCTGTGGTTAAATGGACCCACAATGGAATCTATTTTTCTGTCTCCGGCAGTCTGATGGAAGTAATGGGCACCCAGCATCTAAACTATGAAATAAATCGGCCTTACAACTTTAGTTTGTAAAAGTTTTGACAAAACTCACAAAAAAGAAACTGTCAGGGTATGAGTGTCTTGTATGCCCTTCGTTGGATTTCGAAAAACGTAGAGAATATGTTATAAAATGCAAACCAAGAGAAAGTCAAATTACGTCTTCCCGGTGAAAGAAGATTTTCATTTTTTTTTTTTACGTGACTTGAATAGCTAGCCTTCGTCGAAGAACAAACGTAAAAATAAGAAAAAAAAACTTGGCAACTGCATCGGCGCTGATCTTTTACTTCTGCATTTTTAGCCTGTCCATCGTGACGTTAAAGTCCATCGAAGCGACGCGATGCGACGGTGGTTTGGCGGCGGCCCTTCGTAAAGTGAGAAATGCGGTTCGTAGTGAGAGTGCGCTTGCGCTTTGGTCGTGTTATGGTTCTGATAAATCGATGGCATGAGCCTATATTTAGATTTGCATACAATTCGGTGCTAAAATATTTTACGTTGGTTCTATTTTTTTAAGTTCGTTTTGGCAGCTTTTCCGGAAATATTTACATTGTTGGTTCTTTTTATTTAGTTTGAATTATTCAGACGTGATTTTTTACATTTACCATTCTAAGATACATACTAAAGACTTTCTTTAGGAAGGATAGAAATACTACGACAAGATAACAAGGAAGGCATAGACGCAAGAATTCCGATAAAATCTGCATGACTAGCCGATATTTTGAATGCATACTTGTTTGATACACTCTCCCATAGGAGTACATTATTAGTTTTGATGCATAGACAAATCATTATGACAGACATATCTTTATGTATTTGAGTCGAATAAGAATTGTATTTGTTTATCTGTGGCTGTGTCTATCAGTCCGTACGTCCATTAGGCTTAGCCATTAGGCTTAACTTTTTAAACTATAACCCTATGTTTTTCCTCCAGCGGAAGTGCAAACTTTTCAAAATCAGCACGCTCTTTAGAAAGCCTCGTTCAAAATATAAAACAAATCGAAAATCGAGCCTGAACAAATTATGTAGTCAATTTAATTTTGAAGGTGCAGTTTATTTGTTAATAGTATTAAGTCACAATCCATTTTGGAGAACGTATTCTAAAACGGTCTCCAAAATGATTGTGTTTGATTGTGTAAAAGTTTCAGGAAATTTGAAATTGATTATGAAAGCTTTGTTATATATATTTCGTGAGTAGAAATTTTTGACCCACGTCTACTTTTATAAAAAAAATAGTTTTGGCATAAACTTTTGCGATTTGAATCCGGAATCCCGCCGATTCACATCAAATCATTGTATGTACATCGGCAACTGAGTCGACGTGCATATTTTTTTCCAATGATGATACGTCACATCCACATACGGACGAATTAAGCAAAATTTCGACTTTGTGCAATAAGACACATTTTGAACAATATTGACTGTAGGAAAGCTACTGGATCTATCGGAATTCGTTCAATGTTCTCCCGAACTATTCCCATTATATCCAAGTTATTGATCAACAAATTTTACCGAGTTCCTCGAACTCAACTGATTGTAGGATAAGGAAGAAAATACCTACCTTAGAACTACAAACCTTGCTATATTATTTTATATTTTATATGTAATGAAAACATCTATCTATTAACGCAGATTATTAATTGCTTGAAAAGGAAAGGGCTAGGTAGCGACCGACTGTTTCGATAGGAACGCTCAACTTGAGCATTTGCCATTCGATTGATATTCCCACAAAGAGATAAGATCTTGGTATTCTTAGGGTGGCTAAGTTCAAGACTCAAATTTTTCACCCATTATGCTTGTGATAATGATCTTTTAGGAATAAAAACAATCGTATATAAAAAGCATATGAGAAGGCTACAATCCACTGTGTGTATCGTTTAATATGTGGGCGTTTTGGCAACTAAACACTATTTGTTCAGAGAGTTTATCAAAATCTTGTATAGATCGACAGAAAACAACGATTTTCTCCTGCAAATGGTATGGCGTATGGTTTTCGTAGGAAAACGCCTCCAAAAAGTGGGCGTGGGTTAACGCTTTTTCGATTCTTGAAATTTGAACGAAAAACGTTTTTTTACTGAAAAAACCCCCAAAAAGTGGGCCTGACAAAAAATTTCGTATAGCCGAAATATAGATATTTGGATTTTATAAATATCATGTTTACAATTTTTATTTTAAAATTTCTCACCGTTTTGCCAAAAAGAACGTTTTTTCTTAAAAGTGGGGGAGGTAGTGGGTGGGTTTAAAAAATGTTTACACATGTTTTGCTTCATCGGATAGAGAGTCTATATATCAAATTTCAAAACTCTAGCTCAAATTTTAAGGCGTAAAAATCGGTGACACTCAGACGGACGGATGGACAGACCGACATTGCTAGTTCGACTCAGCTTGTGATCCATATACTTTGAGGTAAATCTAGCGGAAATATTTCTCTATGTGACAAACCCAATGTCAAAACTAATATACCCCTTGGAACAGGGTATAATTATACACAAATTCTTAAAAAAAAAACTCCCCAGTTCCGCGAGACGGCGGATATTTAGATCCTCTAAACATTATGATTGGATCAGATGGCAAATAGGGGGCCGATGAACTACTAGCTTTTCATCGGTAGAAGCACTACAAATTACAATTAGTGCTAGGTCTTGAATATTGCTTTCATGTTTTCCCCAAAACATGCAGTTTAGTCATTAAAGTTTGTTAGATGATTCTTCTCTAACTTTATATTTGCAGCCTTAAAGTTTTGCGAACACTTGTAAGACATAAATTTCTTTCTTACAGATGCTGTCGTGGCAGATCATAAATCAGCAAATTCAAACTTAGACCTGTGACATATGAATAGTTCAATTAATTAATGGACGATAACCCTTTTTTGGAGGCTTGCCTTAAGCTAATATTATTGTGGTTGCTAGAAGCTTCTCCTAAAAATAAATAGAACAGTGATAACGTATTTTAGTTTAAATTAGCAAAACAACTCCACTTTTTCAAAATGTTTGAAAAACTGAAATAACTAACTGGAAATTCGAAAACAAGTATTATGACAAAACAAAAAGTTATTTCTCAAAAAACAAAACAAACACATTTTACAGTAAAAACACATTTTAAAAATTTATATTTTAAATTAAAAAAAAAAACACTTTCTAAGTTTTGGAGTTGTCTCATTTTTGCACCGTTTTTGGTAAACAAATTGTCAAAATCTTCCAACTCAGAATCTTCAGTTTCTCGAACGACATCTTGAGACCTCAGAAGTTTTTAAAATGACATATTTGGTTGAGGAACATATTTTGGTGTCAAAACCACCACGGAGCCGTATTTTTTGGAGTTAATTGGAAGACTGTTTGAGTATAGCCGATCAGGGTTCGAATCAGATTTTGCTGCTAAGTTTTTTTTTTCATACCTATCGCACGTCTGACAAGTGTCGGATCTATGTGAGTCAAAACAAAGATTAAAGTTGTGCATGAAATATTGCCTGTAAAAGTCATAAATAACTTTCGGTTTTGAGTTATTGGTTTGTATATAATGCAAATATTTCACTCTGTTATTATACCGACCCACGGAGCTGTTATTTTTCAATCAAAAAATTGGAAAGTCTTTCAATCCTACTTTTGCTGATTCAATGAATGGAAGTAAATGCCTTTTTGCAAACCTTTTTTTCAGGCACACCTTTTCAACTTATAAAAAATTTATTTTGGTATTATTAATCTCATTACGACTGACAGATCGGTGGCGTTGAACTACACATTGGCGTATATGCATCTTGTTTTTCCTTATTTTCGAACCTATTAACTCCTGGAAAATGGAGGTAAATATTTGATACATTTAGTTTTTCTGTAATTTTTGTGATTTTTTACCATTTTTTAATTTTTTTGAGTTTCATGAATACTTTTGCAAAGTGCTAACTTCGGATCTACTCCACGTAGAGGTACAAATCTTTCGGATTCATAATAAATAAATAAATGTTTAATGGAAGGTGCTTACCATATAAAATACCAAATTCTTACTAAAACTAGAGCCCCTATTTAAATGAAATGAAATATCTGTCATTAACAGCCCATTCGGGTCCATAAACCTAGTTTCTCGATTAACTTGTGTTTTTGCAAAAATTTATTTTTTTCAAAATAGAATGTAACCTCCTGTTAAATGCCGAATTCGAACGGCAAATTGGAGAGATTTTCATAATAGTTTTAAACTCATGGATGTTTGCCAGACTATCGCAAGCGTTGGGGTTGTGAAAAAAGTGACTGCCCTCGTATTATATAAATGTTGGTACATTTTGCTTACAGATGAATAAATTCCAAAGAAACTGTCGGCACATACCTGAAAAGCAAAAAAAAAATTTTTAAAAAAATTATTTTATTTTATTAAACTTATAAATTAAGTTAAATTTATTTGACGCATTGTCGTATTTCATTAATAGTGTCGTCAGTACTAAGGAATCTCTTCCTTCCCTAGTTTTCCCGGATGTTGCGTTTACAGCATTAGTTAAGCGAAGTGAAACATTAAGATAAGCAGCTCTGACATATTAAGATGAAACATCATCTAGCAATTTATGTGTTAACTTGAACAAATATGGTTTCAGATAAGCCCAAAGCCCAAACATTGTAATGGCATAGACCATACAGACAACTAGGTGCTTAAAAAAATCTAAATTCAGGTTATAGTTCGGAGGATGTGCTTTAGTCTTACTATCCAATCATGTGAAAGAATATATCTGAGAAGTAGCTAAACGGATTGTTTACCACTCATTCGAAAGCCAGTGTATTTTATTTCCAGAATCAGAAATTGGTCGATTTTCAAAGTTTGGAAAATAAAAACTTTTATCTACATTGATTTCGGTTAGTGATGTTAAAACATAAACGAAAAGCGTTATGAGGAACAATGACTATAAGAACTTTGGTTTCGGAATTTAAGGGAAATCAGTAGCCAGTGTGAATTATAATGATTTTTGTTATTGGGAAAAATTGGAAATTCCTTTAAAGAATAATTGGCACAAAACTAATCATGTGGAATTGTTGCAAACAGTAGTAGTATTAGTACATATATATAGAGTAAATTTAATTCAATTTTCATTATATCGCATAACTTAAAAAAACAGGGCATGCAGTTTTTTTTAAACAAATATACTTATACAAGGTGGGCCAAAAGAGATCAATTTATTGGAAGAGACTCTTATTTTTGCAAATGACCGCCAAAGTCAAATCTGATTTGACATTTGTAGACAATACAGATATAGAATACAAGTGAGCAACCCATGGAGCGATACACTCCCCCAAGAACGCGGAATAATCGAAGTGGACGATTTTTCGACCAAAAACATATTGAGGCTCATTCCACCTCAGCGAATACGTGAACAAGCAAAACTATCGCTTCTGAGACACCGAAATCCACGAGTAATACACGAGTAGCCATTAGACCCGCTCAAAGTTACTGTATGGTGCGCTGTTCACGCTGTAGGAGTAATCGGGCCATTTTTTTTTTTTTTTTTTTGAGAACTCCGCTGATCAAACGAAAACAGTGGACGGTGTGCGATATAGGGCCATGTTAACCGAGTTTTTTTTTGCCGCAATTGGACGAATAAGGACTGGAGGACATGTGGTTCCAACAGGACGGAGCAACAGCACACACTGGGCTAGCCACAACCGATATTAATGGGAGCCTAAAAAACTTTGTATGACTTCTTTTGGCCCACCTTGTATTATGTTAAATTTAATCAAAAACGTTTTCGCTGTTGTCGAGTAAATTGACATTTTGTGTAATATGACAGTTATCCTTGATAAAATGGCTAAAAGTTAAAAAAAATGGCCAAGAATTATGACCAACACAATAGTGGATCGATTAAACCGTTTAGGCTGGAGCGTCCATGGAGATGTTCCTAAAACTATCTCCCTCACAAGTGCCTTGTCTCTTTTTGGAGCAAAACAATAAGCTATTTTATATGGATCATGACTTCTCCCTCACACGTGCGTTGTCTCTTTCATTTAAACGTAAAAACCACTTGGAGGAAAACAATGTGATATTTTATATGGCGGGAGTGCTGTTTTATGGCGTATTGCATTAAAAACATAAAAATACAATTTGTTTACAGTGAAGCACAAATTATATACTTATAAAAGTAAAAACTTGGTTATGTTAAATAATAAAATTGATATAAAAGGAGTGGTATTCACGACCAGTATAATTGCAAATGCAATTTCAATGAGAAAAAAAAGTATTCTGTGCAAAAATTTGTGTCAAAGTTTGTTTTCATCTGTATGAAAACAAACTTTGACACAAACTTTTGCATCATCTGTATGATGTCAGTTTGTCATTTGACAGTTTGAAGCTGACGTTGTCCTGAACAACTCTATTACGGACAGATGGAATTCCAGTTTATTTGGGTTCCGGTTTCATCGTAATGTTAGAATCAACCAGAATCTCGAGGTCGAAAAATCCTACGAAAACAATAACTTTCTCTCTTTAAGAAGAGGTTAAAAATGTTGAAGTGGAATATCAATTTATATAAATATTCCACATTTCAAAGTAAGCGAAATATTTTTAAGAGAAGCTGATGATCACACTGAACCCTGACAGTTTTGCCTAACAAAAAATAGTACTTACCTACCACTGATTTTCTTTAGAAAATCGTTTAATCTTAGATTTTTGACATGAGTTGCAAACTTTGTAGCCAGATTTTGGCACAGCATTTCAAAATGATATCAACGACAATTTAAATTGAAAAGTTTTGAACAAACAAAACACGCTTTGCATTTTATTTTGAGGTACAAACAGAATAGGAAAATCCTAAGTGACATATTTCACAAGGTTTTCCAAATTGTCTTTTACAATGATTTGTAATTTAAAATTGTTCTTTATATAAATTTGAATATATGTCACCTGATTCAGTGGTCTTTCATCTTGAGACAGCAGCTGCTAAAATATATATGAATAAACATAGTTCATCATCAGCAACATGAATGTTTATTTTGCTGAATAATGTATGTACATAATTGCATAACTAGGGCAGTCCACCTATTACTTCATAAAAAGCCAGTCACAACATTTCGCAGGGTAAAAACAAAACTGCAAATCCAACGCCAATAAAAATTACATAAACATCATCGTACAAATTGTTAAAAATGCTAAACAAACCGTACGTGCGCATTATTAACGCACGTTTTTCGCAAAATGCGCATAATTTTTCCTTCGTTTACCTTTGTTGTGTTTTCTTATTCCCAATATGAACTGCACTGTTGATGCGTTTACCTTTAAAGCCTGACATGCATTGTTTTGAAATTCAAGAAAGCATGCGTTCAGTGCAGCAAAATACTGTCAACAACATGGCTCCGGAGTATGCCCGGCATGGTTAAAAGATATTTTTTTACATAAATTGATTGTTTGTTTTGCTTTTATTCAGGTTTCGATTAAGATACGAAATCCAAGAGATTGCCTTTCATATGTTCGATTGAATAAATTAACCAATATGACTAAGAAAACAGTTGGTGGTAAAGAATGTTTAGGTATCAACATTTGAAATATTTTACCTAATCACTATCACCGAATTAACGATGCAGAATTAATGATACGCGGCTCGTAATATGTTAGATATTGCACCGTTTATCAAGAGAATATTCTTTTTCCTAATACACTGTATTTTAAAAGGAAATCCCACTTCAACATCCAACCATTCATAGATGAGAAATTGTATATCTCACCGTAAGTGTTTGTTTGTAAACTGCAATAAATTACTTTGCGATTGCACTTTACGAACCTTGTCCATGGTAGCAACATACACTTACAAACTCTTCTTAAGCGATACAAGACCATGCACCTCACTATGCTTCACTTTGAAGCTTCTAAAGGCATAGGAGAAAAAAAACACATCGGTGATGAGGAGAAGTATACTTTAATCGAATTGGGTCAAGTTGTCCCATAAAACCGGTGCGGCGTCAATGATTCTCCAGCGTGATAAGTGCATACTCACACTAAAGAAAAATCACCACTGCAGCAGTTTCTTTTTATTCATTTTGTATCTTATCACCAGATTGTTTGCATGTATTGTGAGTTTGTGAGTTTGTGACTTTTGCTTATGGAAATAAAAATAAAATAAACCTGCAAGTGGATTGTTATAAAATTAGAATCATATTATGACACGTTTCGGAAATGAGTACTTGATATGCACTAATATGATGATGTATACATAACGCTAGTATCTATATATACTGTTTTTCGCAGTATTATACTGCTATCAATACTTCAAAACTGAGAACACTGTTTATTTCTAAAATACAAACTTTTAGTGAAACGATTCAGATATGTCAAGAAATTTTGTACATGTGACAAAATTAAGCAACGGAAGGATGGTCAGGACTAATTTTTTGATTTTTAATCTTACTAACTTACTTAAGTGGCGCTACAGTCCGGAATGAACCTGGGCCTCAACCAACATGCCTCTCCAATTAGCCCAGTCCTTAGCTAACTGCCTCCAGATGCACACTCCAAGTTGTTTGAGGTCGGTTTCTACTTGTGCGCGCCACTTAAGGCGAGGTCTTCCTTAAGTCCGACGTCTGGCTGGGAATCGAAGACTCTGCGAGCCGGAGTATTGGTGTCCATTCGTTCTACATGTCCTAGTCATCTTAAACGTCCAATGCACAGTTTTTTTTTACCAGGGGCATGTCGCTGTACAGCTCGTACAGTTCTTGGTTGAATCTTCGTCTTCATAGCCCGTCAACGTAAACGGGATCGAAGATTTTTCGAAGAATTTTCCTCTCAAATCGACTAAGGATTTATTAATACGCTTTTGAGACGGTCAAAGTTATATATGTCAATGGTGACGTTCTGTCCAATTCGTCGATGTTGTATGTCCTTTCGTGTTGACAGCATATACATCTGTTTACTGTTAAACCCATTTTTGCCGCTTCCTTCTCTATACTAGCAAACGTGGCTATGACATCACGT
Source organism: Rhingia rostrata (assembly GCA_949824845.1). Classification (NCBI taxonomy): domain Eukaryota; kingdom Metazoa; phylum Arthropoda; class Insecta; order Diptera; family Syrphidae; genus Rhingia; species Rhingia rostrata. The sequence goes on from OX463755.1 coordinate 69,974,287, forward strand.
TGGGCCCTACCAATGATGTCAATATCGTCGGCGAATGCTAATAGTTGTTCAGATTTTTGGAAAATTGTGCCTCTGATGTTGGCTCGTGAGTTTTGCACAATCATCTCAAGAATCAGATTGAAGAAGTCACATGACAGCGAATCGCCTTGCCTAAATTCTTTTTTGGTATCGAATGTGTCAGTGAGGTCGTTTCCGACCCTGATGGAGCAGCGGGAATTCTCCATCGTCATCCTACACAAATGGTCGAGTTTGGGGGGTATACCAAAACTAGACATGGCTCTGTTTAGCTCGTCTCTATAAATGCTGTCGTATGCGGCCTTGAAATCGATGAATAGGTGGTGGGTATCGTTTGGACTTTTTTTTCAGGATTTGCCGAAGTGTGAAGATTTGATCGGTTGTGGACTTTCCTGGCCTAAAACCACACTGATAAGGGCCAATCAGGTTGTTGGTAAACGGTTTCAGGCGTTCACATATTACGGCAGATAGAATTTTGTAGGCGATGTTGAGGAGACTTATGCCTCTGTAGTTGGCGCAGTTTAGAGGGTCTCCTTTTTTGTGGATCGGGCAAACGATGCTGAGGTTTCATTCTTCAGGCATACTTTCTTCCGACCAGATTTGGCTTATGAGTTGGTGGATGTTACTTACCAAGTCATCTCCGCCGGCTTTATAAAGGTTGGTGGTAAGGCCGTCATTTCAGGCAGCCTTATTAAGCTTCAGTTTATATATTGCTATCCTCACTTCACTCAGGTCGGGTGGTTGGCAGCTTTCGCTGTAATTGCCAATATTGAATGGTTCGTTCTGCCTGACAGCGGAATGTTGTTCATCGCCGCTTAACAGTCTGCAGAAGTGGTTCTTCCATATCCTCAGCATCGACTGTGTCTCAACTACGATATTTCCTTGTTCATCTGGACAGGATTCTGTTCGAGCCTTGTATGCTTGGCTTTGAAGTTTTACACTTTGTTAAAACTTGCGGATATCTTTCCTGGAGTGGCACCTCTCTGTATCCTCGATCGCGCGCTTTTCTTGCTCGTTTTTCTTCTTTCTAAAAAGCCGGTGTTCTTCCCTTCTTCTCTGCCTATAGAGCTCAACGGCAGCTCACGTCTTCATTTGCAACTTAGCCTTGTAGGCATCGTTCTTGGCTGCAAGCAACCAATGGTTTCCTGCTGGTGGGCGCGATAAACCTGGCACATCAGTTGCGGCTGATCTAATGGCTTGTTGGCATCGTTGCCAATGTTCTTCGACATTCGATACTGGTGGTATGGTTTAGGGACACGCGTTGCGCGAAGGTCTTGGCGGTCTCTTGCGAATGCAGTCTTTTGACATTAAATTTTTTTACAGTATTTCTGGATTGTTGTGGAGGGGTGGATATCCGCCTTCTAACTTTGGCTGCAACAAGGTAGTGGTCCGAGTCGATGTTAGCTGCTCGGAATGTTCGGATAACCAAAATACTGGATGCGTACCTCTTGTCTATCGCTATGTGATCAATTTTATTGATCATTCGTTGTTCTGGAGAACGCTATGTCCCCTTATGGATATAGAGGTGAGGAAACCGTATGCTGGCTATAGTGGAATTTCGTTCCGTAGCGAAGTCAATTAGCCTAAGTCCGTTACCAGAAGTGTTGTCGTGTATGATATTTTTTCCGACAATACTGCTAAAGATGTCTTCTCTTCCTACCTTTGCATTAAAATCTCCCAGCATGATTTTAACATCGTACTTCGGTAGTCGCTCATAGGTTTTGTCAAGGAGCTCATAGAAGCAGTCCTCAGCTATATCATCTTTTTCCTCCGTTGGGGTGTGAGCGCATATAAGGCTATAAGGCTATACGGCTGGTTTTTAATCGCTGGATGGAAACTTTCAACTATTTCAATAACGCCGATTGCTAATACAAAGAAATGGCTATAATCGTGGCCACAGTTGGCTACAGTCCGCAGTAAATAAAACTTGGCCGCCAGAAAAAGAAACGCGATTAGAAGACGAAACATTGAAGGCTATTCTGATTATGTAATTTGAAGAATCTTTGCGTTAATTTCTATAATTACCTAAAAACAAACCCGGAATTGCTTCTTCAAATTGCTGCAAGTAGAATATACAAAACAACAACCACAGAAAGGGAAACGGAAACGGAAAGCGAAGATGAATATGATGATGGAAATCAATCGCCTGGTGTATAATTTGCTTTCTTTTTTAGTTTTCTTTAAATATAATTGATATTCCCACAGATATAGTGATTTTTTTTAAATTAATTTACTTTTTTTTTTTAATTTTTTGTTTAAATTCCAAAAAAAGAAACCAGCGATATGGTGATTACACATGGCAATAATATTTGCATATATAATATCGGGCGATCCTTTTATAGGATTGGAACTTCGAATTGAAATAAAACACAAGAAAATCGTTTTAATGTCTATCAATTTGGCTTTATTGGAAGGATAATTTTATCCCATTAAAGTTTAAATATGATTTCGGGCAAGCGGCCGCCGCGGCTGGTTCGAATAAAGCCAAGTCTAGAGGTCAAATTTTCAACCACTTTTTCGAGCATTTGGGGCCGTATGTCGGCAATAACGGCACGAATGTTGGCTTCCAAGTCCCCTAACGTTTCTGGTTTGCTGGCATAGACGAGCGACTTCACATATCCCAAAAGAAAATAATCCAATGGTGTCAAATCACACAATCTTGGTGGCCAATTGACAGGTCCATTCCGCGAAATTATGCGCTCATCGAAGGTTTCCTTCAATAAATCGATTGTGACGTACGCTGTGTGGCGTCTCTCATGTGACACATCTCATCCACATTCATGCCATCCAATTCGGGAGCAAAATAGTCGGTTATCATTGCTCTATACCGGTCTCCATTAACGGTAACTGACTCTCCAACATCATTTCGGAAGAAGCATGGCCCAATGACTCTAACAGCCCCCCGAGCACACCAAACAGTCAGTTTTTTGGATGTAATGGCGTCTCAAGGGTCTCATGTGGACGCTCTTCACTTCTAATGCGGCAATTTTGCTTGTAGACTTAGCTATTTAACCAAAAGTGAGACCAATCTCTGTGCACGGTGGCGAATCGATTCATTCGGGTCTTCTTCAACACTTTGCTCTACAGCGGCAATTGTTTCTTAGTGCGCACTGTTCGACGTCTCAGCGGATGCGTGTTATCACATAGCGTAGTGCAAAAACGATCCATGGTTAACCGAATTAATTGCTCTGATGGACGATTCTATCGACCATAAAATGGACGGAACTTGCGGTAAACTTTGTGAACTGAATGATTATTTACGAAATAAATTTGCACGATTTGCAAGGGTTGTTCATTTGTCAACCTATTCAGGATGAAATGGCAAGCCAAACTGAACACAAATGACATCAAAGTTGCCCGATTTGACCACAAAATGTCAGTTTTATCTCCATCCGAAAAACCAATTATAATTTCGGGTTTTGTGGGTGAACTACACCGCTAATAAAATTTGCAACTTTTGCTTACAAAGAAAAAAAAAATGTTTTTCGTAAAAATGTTCTGCCTCGAGATTTTGATTGATTCTAACATTACGATGATAGTGGAATCTAGAAAAGTTTTTTTTTGAATTCCGGCCGTCGGTTCGTCGATCTGTCTGTCTGTACTGGTCGCTCCAGCCTAAACGACTTGACCGATTTTCTTCGAACTTCGTATTCAGCGTTTTTTGGTTATATGTTTTTTTTTTGCTCTAAGCCATGTTATTATCGATTCCTGCCATATAAAAATTATATATAACCTCAATTTTCTGAAAAACGGCTCTAACGCTTTTGATTTAACTTCATATATAAACATAATAGTTCCAACAAAACTGCATACCCAGTTTTTTCGAGAAAATCCATATAACGGATTTTTGCATTTAGGCCATATAAAGAAAATTGCCAATTTCTCGCAAAATATTTTTTTTTTTTCAAATTAAATCAAATTTAATTCATATACTGCTATTACAGTTTGCAACAATTCCACATAATTAGTTTTGGCCCAACTATCCCTAAACGGAAGTTTCAGTTTTGGCCAATAACGGAAAATCATAATTATTCACATAGACACCGAATTCTTCAAATTCCGGAATAAACGTTCGATTAATCACAGTTCGACATTATTTATATCATTTCTTAGGGATCAATAATCGAAATGTCGATTACCTATTGTTATTTCGGCCAAATTGTGAATATCGCCAAATCCTCTCATACTTGGGAGTTGATCTAATGCCCAACTCGTTGTGAAATAGAAAGTTGCGTACGACCCAGTCGTGCATCCACCATTAGTTTCAGCTTGGTACTCTAGTACTTGCATATGATACGAAAATATATCAGAAGATAATGATTACTTTCATAATGGCAGATTCTGTTGGTTTTGTTTTATAAAATGCAGAATCCACTTCGAGAAGCCATGCAACGCATCTATTTTTTACTATCTGCTGCAAACCTGATCGTATCTTATTTAAGTAAGATACCGCGGGCAGGAGGTAGCAACAACATCCCTTTCTCACTTAAATAAAGGCGTTCCACAGGGTTCTATAGCGGAATTACATTTATTTTCTCCATACATCAATAAGCTTCCAAAACATGTGAAGATCTCCTCCATTAATATATATGCAGGAGATGCTCCACTTTGGTATTGCTCCCGACTTAGTCTGATGGAAATGAGGCATGTGAAGTTAACAAGGACCTCCCAACAAAATTTTCTTTGCGTAGAAACAAGCGTTCTTGCTCTTAATCCCAACAAATGCAAGTGACTGATAATTTCAAGAGCTAAAGTATTCATGTTAAACAAACAAACAAACTTTTGAAAACAAAATCTTAAGAGCAATCAACGCGCCGTAGTACAGAGATCTAGGTATTCCCCCAGTTTTTTTTTTTTATAATTTAAACGCAATCAAGGTTTATGAATACCCTTTTAACGTTTTACCACAGTACGAGCGTTTTGACAAGGGGAATAAAGAGAGTGATAGGAAAGATTTTGGATGCGTGGAGACTTAACTCCATGGGTGATGTCCGAACTAACTTCGGGGAGTAACTGTTTCTTGTGTTCGTTAAATTCAATGAAACTTCAAAATGATGCATAGTTTTAAGTGAAACAATCGACCTTTTTTGTTTTATTTCTTTTGAACAAAAATTAAGTGGATTTTGGCTAGGATTGAACGCGCAACCACTACTATTACCACTACACCGCGGCCAACCGCAAAAATGAAATGAAAAAATTAAAAAAAAATTTATAAGGTTAGGACTCGTGAATACCACGGTAATCCAAAATCTTGACGAATCATTTTTATTACGGCCTCTCCAAAAAACTAATCTTCCGGATTTGCGGAAAAGGCACTTACTATCAAAGGACCTGCCAAAAAGAAAAGTCGCATACTTAGTTGCAACATAAATAATACAAAATTTTGAGAAAATGTCTGAGCAAGATATTTAAACATTCTAAATATATATTTTTTTTCAACACAAATTTGTTTGCCACGCCCACTTAGGTGTTTTTTATTAAAAAAAAAACTGTTTTCGGTACAAAAAACATTCGCTTAAATTAAAAATCAATTAAACTCTAATCGATCGACAATTCATTCAAATTTAAGTCGATAAAAAATATTTCTCTTGCTTAATGTCAACTTTTTTCGTTATAGAAGAACAGCGTTGAACACACTAACCAAGTTTTCGTAGCTACTGGTCCGATTGAATTTTATCGGTTTTGCTGTAGAGAGTCAAAGTGAGTCTTCATTTAAAAAAAAATCATGTCGAAGCAGTCAATTTGTGATCCGTTTACATTTGCTTCATCGTCGTTCAAATATCTGTTTTTCTAAATATTGAAACTAAATGAGAGATAAAATTTGAACGATTTATCGAGTTATTTTTAATCGGTTTTATGAACGGTCTGTCAAAAATTTAAAAATTCTGCGATAATATCGAATTATTTTTTTAATCGATTCTATGAACGGTCTATTAAACACTATTTCTGTCGTTAAAATCGAACTACTTTTAATTGATTTTATGAACGGTGGCAGTTATCACTTGAAAGTTATAAAAAAATCTGTTCGTTCCGATATCCATCCCATAACATAGACAAATAATTTAGCTAGATATAGCTTAAAGTATCCGGTTTTTCAACAGGGACGCTACAAAAGTTGAGCGACAGGGACAGCAAGATATAAGATCCAACAACTAGTCGAAATTATTAAAATTTACAACCGAAATTCGGAGTCAGTGCCTCAACGTTAAGAGCGTTATGTCCAATTTATGGTCGTCATAATCGTCCTAGCAGATCAACAATTGAGCGTCTAGTAGAAAAATTTGAATCCACAGGCACAGTACAAAATGTTCCCGTGCCAGTGAGACAAGTGCCCGAAAAATCATCTTCAGCGATGAGGCTCATTTCTGGCTGAATGACTTCGTCAATAAACAAAATATGCGGTATTGGTCAGGCGGCAATCCGCACGTACTCTAGAGTCAACATTGCATTCCAAAAAAATTACGGTTTGGTGTGGTTTATGGGCCGGCAGCGTCATTGGGCCGTACTTCTTCCGTGATGATCAAGACCGGCACGTTACTGTGAATGGGAATCGCTATCGTTCAATGATAACCGAATATTATTGGCCCCAATTGGATGATATGGACTTGGAGGACATGTGGTTTCAACAGGACGGCGCCACAAGCCACACAGCGAATGCCACAATCATTTGACGCCGTTAGACTATTTCCTGTGAGGCTACGTCAAGTCTATGGTCTATGCCAACAAGCCAGCGACAATTTATGAACTTCGTACGAATATCGAAATGAAATTGCAGCAGTATCGGCCGATTTATGCTTGAAAACCGTCGAAAATTGGGTTCTGCGTCTGGACTTCTGCAAGCGTGCCCGTGGTGACCATGCAAAAGAAATCGAGTTCCATACATAGTGACATCGAACGTACTTTCACAGGAATAAAGAATTTCATTGATATCCAAAACTTTTGTACCGCTCTTATTGAAAAACCCTTGATATAAATCGACTCAGAACCGCTGTCCTTCCGTCTGTCCATCTGTACGTCACCAGTTTGTGGGCCAAAATATGTAGCAAGAATGTGTAAATTTGGTGAATGTACTGTTCGTTGCTGCGTCAGAACAAGTGTGTAGTTTTTTTTTAATCCGCTTATTTTGCCAAACGACTAAGAATTTTAAAAAAGTGTCTGAATAACATTTTTGCCACGCCCACTTTTTGTAAAGTTTTTTTATTAAAAAAAAAAAGAATTTCGGTCAAACTTTAAAGAAATTCGAAGCAAAACCTTCGACACAAAAATATTGGTCGAATTAAAATGAGCATTTCATATGTCGATCATTTTAACCAACGCCCAATTTTTAGGGGCGTTTTTCTATAAAAACCGATTTATGTTGTTTTTTCGTCAAATCATAAAAAGATTTCACCAAAAACGAAAGCTTTAATTGAGGCTGATATTGTTAAAACATAATATCAAAATAATGTCTTCTGAAGTAAAGATGTCGTTAGTTCTGCACTGATGGGTGACAGTTTTATGAACCAACGCAACGATATTTACAACTAAATGGCTGCTTTATGGTCGAGGTCGAATTGTTATTGCCAAGATCATGTCACATGACCAGAGAATCGCCAACGATATTGTTTCAACAGGAACTTCAGAGCGATTTTTTATCAAAGATATTTAAACAATAATCCTGTTTACTGTCAAGGTTATGGAAATTCATAACATCTGATTATAAAAGCTACGTCATTAGCAGACCTTGTCAGATCAGCGTTACATCGCCTAAATGTAAATAATTTCACATCGCCTGAAATATTGGCCGAATTTGCACGGTGTAGATATCAAAAGACCCAAAAAGTATTAGCGACTAAAACAAAAATATTATTTTTTGGACTGAATACAAGAGAAGAAATTATTTGAACCCGCGAATCGGAAACTCTATTTACTTGGGTTGCCGGCTTCGGGTAAGAAGTTCGGCTTTCTTACGCATAAGAAAATCGGTGCGTTCTTCATAAAATAAATTGGATGTTACCGGTTTGGCAGAACTGTGGCATCACTGGAGTAGTACCAGTTTCCAGTTGGTACTCATTTAACCGATGTATTGAAAGGCAAGTTTATCCCGCGAATTTGCTACCTTATACTTTGACACTTCCGTGTCCACGGCTAGTAGCGTTGATTGAGGATATTACTTTTAACCTTGTTATTGCTTAAATGTGACCCATATGGTAAAATTAAATCGACAGAGTGAACCAAAAGTAAGTATAAAACGGCTGAGTATGCCAAACTTGATCCTTATTACTAAGACATATCCATCGAAAACCAGCTACTCAAAACCTTCAGATAAAAAAATGCAAAAATGAGTTACTAAAAAAAGCTCCTAAGACCAATCCATCAACTCAGAGAAAGGCAGACACAAAATTAAATTGGAAAGGTACAATAAAATAAAAATCCAACGTTTCAAGATTTTCGGAACCAGTTCATGATCCAATAATCCGTAATGTACATAAAATCATTTCTAATCTTATACATAGTATATACATAGTATACCTCCTTAAGCCGCTTCACTTTACCACACACACGTACTCGATCATCGAGGCAACCAGTCGCAGGGACATTGTCGGCATCGTAATTGGAATCTAACATAGGCAACCCAAATTGCCTCTCTGGCCGGTGGTACCACAAATCGTTCAAATAGAACGTGCATCTACCACCGTTGAGGTGATCGCGGATCGCAACAGTTGCCAGCACAAATGGATGCAATTAGAAAGATTTATTACCGCAGTGATTTGTGTGTTGCAGAAAGCATGCTACAGTCGCGTAATTCGAAACTAGTTTCACGGCAACAAGCAAGCACCGAGAAATGAAAACTTTTAAACTTGCCCCGTACGCTTCTACATGTGTACGTGTATCTTTGGGGCTCGAATGGCTCTTCCTGATCTATTGTCAAATGATGGATTTTCCTTTACCCCATGGCAATGATTGGATAATGTACGGATTCCATTTGGCTAATCTCTTAGCGATGAGCATATGACTACTTCAGATAATTGCTGACTCAAAACTCCACTGTCCAATAAATCGAAACGCGCTATTGGCTGGACAGTGTTTATCCTTGATAGCTAGAGGCTGTTATATGTTATCGCTAACTTATTGGTTTCCAGTAAGTAACATAAATTCTCGTAAGATTACATCGACTTTGCAAGAATCCAAGAGTGGCCTCCATTATGGTCCACTAGACTTTGGCCGCTTTAGATCATGTTACAGAGCGTGCAAGACACGTTGTTTAAGGTCGGCGATAATTGAGCTTCAGAGCGCCCTTTTAAGTGCGAGCATGTACGTTGCTCAAGTGCGATTATTTGCAACTTTATCGTGTTACACCTTCGGGGTGCAAAGAAGAATTTTTTTTTGCGTTATTACTTCAAATTTTTAGCACATGCGAAGAGCGTAACCTTCACCAGGTTGGCAAAGTGTAGTAGGATAGGAAAATTGAAAAAAAAATAGTGAACTCGATACATTTTAAATCTCATGAGTAAGTAATATGATAAGGGAGATACCTACAGTACAACCGAAGATTGCGAAGGCAAATTGAAGAATCAATAAAAAAATTCACCATTTTTGCGTTTTCAATGGAAAATCAGGTAACGATTGATTGGGTAATGATAACATTGGTAATAAGTACATACGTTGTCGAATTTAGACCAATGACTTATTTAGGAAAAATATAACTCTGTGATACGAGTAAAACTTCAACGTTTTACCGTCTTAAATTTGCGATAGCTGATGTCACCAACGGCTTCATATATTGGAATGAAAATAATTGTACCGGCACGTACTGGTATCTGATCCTGGAAAATATTAACGAATTTCATGTCGATTCTCATCATCTTTTCATCGCGTAATATTAACCGCCCGAAAACTAGAGCTCTTTTGAGCGATGACCGAATTCGAAATCTCAGCTAATCTGGTACAGCCATACTGCCTTACATTGAAGAACAAGCGATGCAATTTTTGGTTTGAAAGCAGAAATAAACATATGAGAAGGCTACAATCCGCTGTGCGGATCGTTTAATACCTTATCCCATTTTATCCTTAAAATTAATATCCCCATGTCATTGTCGGAACATATTGTTCAGACAGTTTATCAAAATCATTAATGGTTCGACAAAAAAACATCGTTTTTCGGCTGGTTATGCTATGAGGTAGTGTACAGAAATAGTTTTTGTATGAAAACGCCTCCAAAAAGTGGACGTGGGTTGAAATGATTTATAGAAGAAATGTTAATATCAACAGAACCAATGATTTTGTATAAACTGAAAACACCCCTAAAAAGTGGGCGTGGCAAAGAAACTTTGTATAGAGGAAATATAGGTATACGGATTGTCTAGATACCGTGTTCAGAGACTTTTTCAAAGTATCTAGTTTTGGGCCAAACTACGTTTTTCGAAAAGGGCTCGTGGCAGTGGGCGGATTTCAAAATTGTGTACACTTATTCTGCTGGGAGCAACAACAGACACGTGTACCAAATTTCATCATCCAAGCTTAAAAATGAAGGCCCAAAAACTGGTGACGTACGGACGGACAGACGGACAGACATGGCTAAATCGACTCAGCTATCGATTCTGAGTCGATCCATATACTTTAATTATTTCAGTATGTAACAAACTATGTACCAAAACTAATATACCCCTATGGGATATTGTATAAATATCTGGGATACAGGGACTCAAACATAGCTTCGAACTTAATTTTTGTATGTGCAAAGTTTTTATTTTTGCACCAAGAAAAAGAACCACTGTTTAGCGCTGAGTCCTAATGGCACATTTGAGAAGCTTGGCATGACAGTGTTACTCTTGGACGTTTGACAGACTTTCGACGGGGTAGAGCAGTGAAAAAACTTAGGTGTTGTCATTTTCAGGATTTGAACCATGGGTTCATTCGGAATCAACTCATCTATAACATAAGACTTGCATCGGGAAAATCAAACAAGGCAACAAGCAGAATAATACCCTCAACCATAAGGGGGAAAATATAAGCAATTTCAAAAATTTCCGAAGTAGTTCTTAGACTTGGCTGAAAATGAATGTAGTATCCACAAAGTATATTAGCATCTTCAGCAAGAGTCAAGGAAGGAATCTCGTTCAAATCGAAATCAGCCCACGGATGCAGACTTTCTGTCAACGAGATGGCAGAGCATTTCACAATTCACCTCTTTTAGGTGCGGGCCACAGAGACATACCATAGAATAGTAAGATCAGCTTATAAGGTATACCCCTTGCTACATGTAAACTACAGAACCATCTGTTTAACAATGATGAACAGATCAAACATCAGCACCATAATCGGTGTTCTCACAGGAGACTGCCCAAGAGGTTTACATGCAAAAAGATTAGGCTTTTTCAGCTATGGCTTTTGCAGAAGCTGCTTGGCCGAGGAAGAGGAGGGAAGTATTACTCATCTTCTACGCTCTTGTCCAGATCGCTCGGAAAAAAGAAAACTTCATCTGGGAGACTACCTCTAGGTGTAATTCAATTCAAAACTTGTATTTTTAAAACTTGACAAAGTATTTTTTAAACAGACTGCATCGCACTGGGTTACGATGATGTTTTAGCCAAGTAAAAATCAGTAGCATAGATTCGGGCATTAATCGTAGCACGGGCTTCAAGGTATGCACATTTTACCCATCCACCTCATAAAAACAACAGCTTAGCAGAGATATTCCGGATTTGAGAATCTTGTCCTGGTCCTGATTTTGTGCAGTGCAGGCGTCAATATCCTCAAATCTATTCAGCTACTAGGTTACGTTTATGGTATCGAGATTTTTTTTTGTCGCTTGCATTGTGTCAGTCAAATAAGTTATGCCGCCAAACTTGCAAAGTTGTAGGAGAGTCATTGTTGGGATCTCGCATTAGCACCTGCCAATTAAATTACTTCGACTGATAATAATCACTGAGTACATAAGGCATTCATTTACCTTGGAAACCGATGCTGCTTTAATTTGAATAAGCAAACGTGTTCAGAATTCGTATCTCATATCCGGATACCTATGCTACAGTCCAACTTTTTGGGCTTGAGTTCCAGACGAACCACATTTTCTTCTTCAATTATTTTGGTCCTATATTCGAAGAGAGTAAAGTGAAAGTGTAGAACTAGTACACCGCGAGCTGTACCAAGGTGTTGATGAAGTTTAAAGTGTAATAACACAGCTGAATAGGTTGAGCCACATTTAAAAACAAACAGTATGGCTCCGGCCTGGCAAATACATATATGATTTCCAGCCCCAAGGTCTGAGATGACAAGAAACAACTGTGCTGCCCTGTATCAGCTACATGCCGCCAACGGTCGATAACGAGTTAATAAAACCTAATAAGCGGAAGAATATAGCTTTTGTCAAGACATTGTCGTACAAGAAGATGGGTTGCCAACCAAGAACTACATTTGGCTTCACAACTTTTGGTAGACAAAAAGGCAGGATCACCAACAGCTAAGATATTTCAGACAACAGATATTGTGGTGGGTCTCAGTTGCGCGATGGTTAGTGCGCTGAACTGCCGTGCAAAAGGTCTGTGTTCGATTCCCAGCCGTAGGAGAACCTTACATGATTTCGCGCTCACTGGCCCTCACTTGTGATGATCTGACAAATCATCCGTGTAACAATTGTCAAGAATAGCTTATCTTTAATTCGCCGTCCGGAGTCTGCATACAACAGGAGGTCCCGCCATCGTGCAAGAAGTACACACGCTCGCATGAATGTTTGTGAGAAAGCTATGTCATGGGTACTAACGAGCCTATTGCGCCAAACTTTGTATTTTTCTTATATTGTGTAAGCTAGTGTAATGATTCCACTTAATCGATTGGCAGTATTATTGACTGAAACAAGTCACGCTTAGTTTTCTGAAAGGTGTTCTACATGCTACTATTTAAAGTTTTTTTTTCCTAGGTAAATCCCATCGGGTCGAGAGACTACACCTTTAAAAACGATTTTCCTCTTACTCAGTTAAATACACAAATTCGCCCTCTAGATAAAGGTATATTTGTTTCGAATAAAGTATCTGTTTACTTTCAAAAGAAGATTTGAAGCGCTTGGGAAATTTGCTTTGACATTTTGACACGCTTCGAATCCAAATACCTTATTCTTTCTGTCTACATAAATTAATCTAAAAAATCAACCTTGAACTTCTGCATGCCTTAACAAACTTATTTTAATGGATTTTTTTTTGTCATGCACCGTTACGTTTTCTAATTTCACAATGGCACAACCTTAAGAACTTCCAGCACTTTACATATGAATGTGTATGAATTAGTTCTTGCGAAATACTTCAAAATAACATCATGACATCAGAATAGGCTTTTGATAAGTAACAGGTCATTCTGTCAAGCCTCTTCAACATATGAAAAAATTTTTATGCGGTTCATTTGATGTCTTCAAAAACAAAAATTGCCACACCCTGCAAACCTTGCGTAATCAAATTCGGGAGATTATGTCACCGGATGCTATTACATATTTTGCAACACACAAGCAGGATGAGACGTACTATCGAATACTATTGGAATTAGTGCATGTTAAACGGTTCACTTGATAATGAATGCGTGAACACTGTGACTGCGGACAGACATTATGTTAATTATGTCGGACCGTCTTACAAACAAAAAATAGAATTCTAAAAATTTTACACATACTTGGAAGGAATTTTAGTTGTTGACTTTACTTGAAATAAGGTTCCACGGGTACTTACGCAATACACTTATTTGAGAAGCGTGACTTTAGAATAATCTTATCTCATAGAGTGTCATGCTACAATGCTGTATGTGGTAATTAGTCTTTTTTTAGGGGAACTGGCAAAATTTATGTGATAGTAAGAATCTGTGGAATTATAATTGACGTCAGTTAAAGTATCTGATAAGGCAAAGATACCTGTACCGCTTGAGTTAATAATGAGCATGCCAAGTTATGATGACACATTTTTGTCGGTAATGGGTAAACTGGAATGGTAAAGTATTTTGGCATAATTTTTTGTGAGATAAATATTTTTCTTATATTTACTAGCAATGATTGCACAGATTATTAACAGCTTTTCAAAGAAAGTCTGATTTGTATTTAAACATAGTTGGGGTAAAAGCCCAGCTGAAATCATCGAATAATATTTAACAATAGTCGGCTTGCAATCAAAAGTAATTTGTTAAGACCTTTAACTTTTATCATTTTCCTTTGTTTCCTGATAATAGGAAAAATTTCGGGCTCGAAAGTGCATATTTTATGTTGAAATAACGGGTTGGTAAAGAATAGTAACCTCAAACACGACAAACTTAGGTCTATGTGATCCCATTTCAATACCAGCCAACTAACAATTTCGTTTCGATAAAGCACTATCAAAGCTATTTCTCCTCCAGCAATATTGCCTACGGTACTCTATAAGATTTCCTTACAGAAGCCTTACCGAAACTCATATATAAAGAAACAGAAAAAAAGTCAATTGGTGTATTTATTGTAAATATTATTGTGCCCACCATATTTGTTTATTTTATTGTTTACAATGGTTGTTTACAATAATGATGATATATGAGATTTAAACAAATAAATAAAGTTCTTACTGGGATTCGAACTAAGGTCTCTTTACACGTCTGTCGGGCCACCATCTCACCCACTAGGCTGTTCTCTGTAACATGCAAGAGTAGCTCCAGCCAAAAACGATTTAAATGGTGTTCTGTAAAACCATTGATTGTAAAACGAAGAAACGTGCTGTCAGATTCTATAATTTGCACACTACACATTTATTTTTTATAGATACAAATCACAGGCATCATTTGTAGCAATCGATAAATTGTACACAAAAAATGGGAAATGTTTCATATGTTATGTGCATTTAATGCGATCATTCTAAGAAATAAGTTTATGAATATTTTTGGAAATTAAAGAAAAAAGGTGTTGCCACAACTAAGTATCGCCCCCAAAACTTTTGCTTCGTAGTTCAATACAAAACAAAATTAGTAGTCACTGCTGATATAAGCCTGAAGTCACAAGCCCTATACATATTATGTTTCTATATTACTTCGACGGAAGCTCTACTAAAACATATTTTCAACCGACACATGTACTCATATCCACGGAAACTTTTATACGCCTTATACCAACTAATTATCTATAAAGCCTGTGTATTTACCTACAAGTGTTATTATGCATGCTGGACTTCTCTGCACAAGCACAAAAAAGCTTAATAGAAGAAATTGCCTTCTTGAAATTATAAATTTACGCCTTAGGTATAGAAGAAAACTTGTTGTGTTCTATTCTTCAAGTGAAGCAGACTCGAACAATGACAAAGAAAGTAAGGAAAGTCCTTGTGGATCTGTTTGTCAGCGCAGATTATACAGATGTAATCATCCGTCATATTAAATTGCAATGTAGGGTTTGTTAGGAGGTTAAGATCACTGAGTTTACATACCAACTTAAGGTTGTGTTTTATTGTAGGGGTTTTTTTCGGTAAAAGCTTCCGTCATATATCAATCGAATCTTGTAGGTAGAGGTAGGAAAAGGCGGCGGTTCGGCATGAAAGCCAAGTATCACTGATGTGCATTTTTGTGACCAGGACTCGAGTCACCTTTATTCTGACGGTTATTGGGTATGTTATAACGGGTGTTTTTTTAGAGGTTGGTCAAATAAAGATAGAACTGACATTTGTGGTCAAATCGGGCCACTGGAATGTCATTTATGTTCAGTTTGGATTGCCATTTCATCATGAACAGGTTGACAAATGAACAACGCTTGCAAACCGTGGAAATTTATTTTGAAAATAATGGTTCAGTTCGCGAAGTTTAGTGCAAGCTCCGTCCATTTTATGGTCGACATAATCGTCCATAAGAGGAATGAATTCGGTTAACCATGGATCGTTTTCGCATTACGTTTACTCTATGTGATAGTACGCATCCGCAGTGATGTCGAACAGTGCGCACCGAAGAAACAATTGCCGCTGTAGAGCAAAGTGTTGAAGAGGACCCGAATGAATCGATTCGCTACCGTGCACAGCAATTGGAGATTTGCCCATCAACTTTATAGAAGATTTCGCGCAAAGATCATGGCTTACGGCCCTACAAGATCCAGCTTTTGCAAGAATTAAAGCCGCGAGACTATGCGTCTTGATTTTGGTATATGGGCCGAAAATGAGATTGATCTCGATGCGGATTTTCATCGCAAAATTTTGTTCAGTGGTGAGGCTCATTTTTGGTTGAATACACAAGAGACCCTTGAGACGCCATTACATCCACAAAAACTGACTGTTTGGTGTGCTCTATGGGCTGGTGGAGTCATTGGGCCACACTACTTCCGAAATGATGCTGGAGAGTCAGTTACCGTTAATGGAGACCGGTAAAGAGCCATGATAACCGACTATTTTCTTCTCGAACCGGATGGCATGAATGTGGATGAAATGTGGTTCCATCAAGACGGCGCTACATGCCACACAGCTCACATCGCAATCGATTTATTGAAGGAAACATTCGATGAGCGCATAATATAGCGGAATGCACCTGTCAATTGGCCACCAAGATCGTGTGATTTGACACCATTGGATTATTTGCTTTGCGGATATGGGAAGTCGCTCGTCTACGCCAACAAACCTGAAACGTAAGGGACTTGGAAGCCAACATTCGTGCCGTTATTGCCGACATACGGCCCCAAATGCTCGAAAAAGTGGTTGACCTCTAGACTTGGCTTTATTCGAACCAGCCGCGGCGGCCACATGCCCGAAATCATATTTCAACTTTAATGGGATAAAATTATCCTTCCAATAAAGCCAAATTGATAGACATTAAATCTATTTTCTTGTATTTTATTTCAATTCGAAGTTCCATACTTTTTTTTAAAAAAAAGCACCCTATACAAACGGTCTCTAGATCCAGCCTATGAGGTTTAGAAAACGGATAAGATCTTGTATCCTTTTATCCGAGATGTCGCCAAGGTTCTCGAAGAATGGGAGAGGGTTTCTCTCTCAATTGCGTTCCCCCAACTTCGGCATTGGGGGTTATATGGGATCCCTAGCTTGGCCGAATGGTTTCCAATTTTCCTGTGCCCCGTAATTATCGCAGTAATTCTAGCGATATCTGGGCGTTTGTATTCAGTAGGTCGTTTGTTCTTCCTTTGCATTCAGCCTTCTTTAGGAATTATGAGTTGATTGGTCCCTTAACTGCACCCAGCGGGATATGGACCATTGCCGCAAGTGAGCCGTGTAAAGCTGAGCCCTGCCTTGCATAAAGATCATGACTTTTATGATCAAGAACTGAAGAATCGTGATCAGTTGAAGCATCAAAACTCATCCGATTTGTTTTCGAAAAAATTGAAGAAAATTCCGACTTTAATCGAAAAATCATCTGCAGCGATGAAGACGTTAATAAAAAAAAATATTCCTTATTGGAACACACCCACATGTGGTTCAAGAGAACCCACTGAATACACAAAAATTAAAATTGTGGTGTAAATACATGAGGTATGATCGGTCCGTATTTTCGAATCGTATCGAATAAATATGACTTTCAATAAAGTTCGCTGTCGTGCCATACTAGACGAATATTTTTGGCCAGAATTGGGTAAATATGATGCTTACAGCTAAGAAAACAAATGATGTATTGAAGGCGAATTAAGAGAATTGTGTAATCTCGAGAAATGGTTCGGTCAAATGACCACTCAATTTAATGAATTTATTTTTATACGGTTACGTTATAACATTGCCTTGGGCCACAAGCCAACAATGTAAGATGAGCTTAGGAATAATATTGAATGGGAAATTGTCAACGTCCAAAAAAGTAGGGGAAACGAGCTTCAAAGAATCGATCGGTGCAAACGTGGTGGACATGTTATATGAGATCGTACTCCATACCTCAATTTAAAATTATTCGTACACCTATAATATTTTAAGCCCGATATCTCAATTATATTTTTTTTAAACATACAATTAATCGGTCTTTATTGAAAAACCTGGTAGGCTGATTCTAAACCAAAACTAGTCTTATTCGTGTCCCTTTAACACTTTGCAAAATTTTAGGAGTTCTAATTAGAGCTGTAAAAGTAACGACAAAATGAATACCCGTATGGATTCGGTACCTTTTCTCTGACAACCGGTTACAAAGAATTCGTTAATTTCTTTACTTTTGTATGTTCGACACAAATCATAACATTTAAGTTTTTATGTATCTATGAATTCGCTACTCAGAGACCAAGGTACGTCAGCACACTACGGAGCCACTCACATGTCCTTAACGGTTGAGTGACTCATCAGAAAAATCGATCGTAGGTACTATACATAAAAATACTGAATATGATGCGAGTAAAGAGCCGTCCAGAATGCGTATCTGTAGCTGGTATCTTGTATCGCTGTCAAAAGAAAGATATATTTCTTGCATAAAGTTGGCCTTCATTCAACTTCAAGCTACAGATTCAGGAAGATACACATTGGTTAAGCTCATACGGGTTGCCTTGTTTTTAACTTTTGACTCAGCTACAAGCGTCAGCTATTAATATGCATTCTGGGCGACTCTTAACGAAACATGTGAAAGTAACGAAACATAATTGTCAGAAACGATTCGGTACTTAGAGTCGAATCGAATACCCGTTACTCAGTAACAAATACATAGTTCCAGTTCTTATGGTTAGGATACCTTTTAACAGAGGGCTACTTCAAAGATAGTAACATTGGACTTAATTTGTTGATGTTATTGTTGGAAGTGTTTAACCTACCTTCCAATCCGTTAAATATATCTTAACACCTTTAGTAATATAATTTACCTGAAAAGAAAAAAAAATACTTTAGACTTTCAATATATCAATATTTTCAATTTCATAAGATAATTATTTAAAAATAAAGTCAGACATATTTTTGCCTTTTTGTTTTTGACATATAAAGCATTTCCTGTGGCTATTCGAAACTATGTGTTTAAAGTAAAGTACACAACGTTCATATTTCACTACAATAGAACCACTGGTTTATATATATACATAAATAGATGCTTTCCAGATATACCCAATCATTCCATTTCGTTACGAAATAAAACGTACAAAAACTAAGCTTAGGTTTACTGCAAACAAAACAATCAATCCTTACATCCGTATAACAACTATCAGTGGTTGTGTTGATCTGTTCAATGTGTCCTTTTCCCATGTTTGTATCTATGCATGTACGTGCATAATCAGATGTAAAATTCCATGAAAAGCCCATTGACATTTTTTATAGCCTCTGACAGAACCCACTTTATTACACGAGACCAGTTTGCAAGTACCGAAGCGGAAACACAGCCTCCCTCCTTCGAAAAGGTCATGGTCATTTGTTTTTGATTCAGGTACCTATAAAATCCAAATAACCTTTCATCCGTTAAAAGGGAATACATTCAATTGTTTACGTTTTGTTGGCTTGTGTCTGTGCAGGCAAGCCGAATGTATCAATAGGGATTGGAACACCTGCCTTGCGAATTTTCCAGTGCATGTGTTCACAATTCTAATTGTAGGGCATGCATAACCGGCATTCATACAAAAGGCATAATCCGCCTCAATTTATTGACATCCCATTGACCAAACGTGTGTCTACTTGGAACAAAACGGATGCTCCTAGATAATCGTCATTTGACGAAAGCCAACAAATACAAAGTGATCTACATGTAGGGAAGAAATCTGATCACACCTTCAACAGAACAAAACGTTGGCGGGATCCGTACTATCTACGTCGTGATATTCGCTAAATACGTTGTCTTAAGGTCGGAAAAGTGCAGCAAAGAGTCAACAGCTTCGCTAAAATATGCACTTCTGTATTGTGAACCCGGCTAGAGTTACCTTTCTTTGGTCGTTCATTATCTCAAGCGTCTGTTTTTTTACTGGAGAAAAAAAAAATGTTCCTCACGACCGCAAAAGGTCAAAAGCAATTACTATCACAAAATCTTTGCGACTTGGCTGCTCATGTAACTTAATCTTCTCCACACCAACTTATTAGCAATTCGCATCCATACTTTAGCTTGGAATTTCATCGTACTGCTTGTGGCAAACATAGAACTGTTTCAATTGTGCCCCTCTATCATTGCCCTTGGTGTAGGTAATCACAAGAGAAAATACAGGAAAAGACTGCAGTAGTTGGATGTAGGTTTATTGTACCCTATGGAGTGAAAGTCCATATCATATAAAACATATTTTAAGGAGGAACATAGGTTACGTTAGATTAACACCACATAACACAGAACTTCATAACCACAAAGGTAGTTCACAAAGGTGGTTCCTTGCACAACTTCAAGAGGCTTTCAAAAATAAAAAAAAAATCTGGCTGCATTATGGGAGGCATTATAGACATCAGTCGCTGACAAAATCCCTGGGATGAAGTAAAAGTTGTATTAACCCTCAAAGGAGGCAAGTTCTACACCAATATATGTTATACAATTACATAACCATCCCATTTATCCTCCTGGCGAAAGCCTTAAGCTTTTACTTAGCAGACATTACTGCCATTCAAGAAATACAATTGGGTGGGCCCAGCAAAAAGAGAATGAAAAACTGTGAAATTTACTACGGTCAGTGTTATGCTGAGCAGGAATAAGGGCTCAGCTTAGGTATAAAAGTTACATTTGGCATTATAAGCCTTCTTTGCTGGACATACTTATGAGCGACTAACAAAGCACGATTTTAAAATTGCACTGGGAATCTTTCAACGAATGCATTTTAAGCAGTATTGTCGGAAAGCAAAGCCTAAATATGACTCGATATCCATAAAGGGACATGGCAGTCTCCAGAATAACAAACGGAGAATTGATCAAATTGCGATAGAGAAGAAGCACGCATCCAGTTTTTGGATGTGTGAAAATTGCGAGGGGCTAACTAAATCAGACCACTACCTGGTTAAAGTAAATGTAAGGGTGAGGATATTCACCACTCCACAATAAATTCGAAGACATACTTTTATATAATTTATTGTTGAAAGAGTGGAATCGCAAGAAACCGACCACACCTTTGCAAACCGCCCATCCCTGAATCTTTCGATTGATACCACTCCACCATAGTGGCGAAGAACAATGGCGACGATGTGAACTAGCCATCAGATCGACTAAATATACTTCTCAAATACTACTAAAATAGGGTCCACCCATGATTTGAAGGAAGCAATTTATTATAGAGTTTGCATGTGTATGACAACAATGTCACCGTTGCCTCCAAATAAGTAGGCAAAAAAACCCATGGCTCAGAAAAAAATCTAACTAACCAAAAATATTAGTGGACCCTATTTTGTGTTGAGTAGTTTATATTGATCGATCATCATTTCACCCTCCTTTTGGAGAAAAAAAAATCTTTTTGGTAAAATTTGGAAGGTAAACCCAACTTTTTGACAAAATTGAGGTCATACTGCTTTGAAACTCTATCAAAGTCTATCAAAAGGGCAGATCTGGGGAAACGAACTTACGCGATCATTCAAACGATTAGAAAGTGTATGATATGAAGAATTAGGACCCGCAACGGTGGCATTCCTCGGAATTAGCCGACAAGCACACAAGGAGGTGTGCTGTTAATCCTTGCCTTACTGCAGAAGATTTAGCACGTGGTTGTCGGCCAAAAACACACTGGAAAAACCTAGTCTTTGGGTTCGATTCTTTAGACTGGTAGATAATGGGTAAATGGTTTAAATTCTAAAAGTAACAACAGCTTAATTTTTGTTCTTACCTACCTGACGAATCTTTTGAAGAAGTTCCACAAATATCTGAAGTAGTAAAATACCAGGAAAATCATCTCACATCTGCATTTTGGAATCGTCGTTACCATTGATGTGTTATTGTATTTTCCCTTACATCTTGGCTAGATTTTTCTGCGTTTGGATTTCTCTAATGAACGCACTCTAGGTGTCTCCTTATAATACAGCCTTTGAAACAGCTTTTTGGACCTCAATAAATTTGCTTGAAAAAAACGAACTGGGTTCAGGAATAGCTGTGCTTACAAACCTTACCCCTACTTGATATCAGAATAAACCCCAAGTGAACTTTGTAGTGCACAAGCAAATGCACTTGAAGACTCGACTAACTTAAAGAATGGAAGAGAACGTTCTTCTTTGAAAGCAAGCACCAATATTTGTTTGTACTAATATACCTTTATCCCATAGGGGTATATTAGTTTTGCTACATAGTTTGTAACATAGTGAAAAAATTTGGTTAGGTATACCTCAAAGTATATTGATCGAATCAGAAACGATAGCTGAGTCGATTTAGCCATGTCTGCCCGTCCGTTCGTCCGTATGTCAATAGTTTTTGGCCCTAAATTTTTAATTGGAATGATGACGTTAGGTACACGTACTCAGTGCTTTCAACACAACAAGTGTTAAAAATATTGAAATCCGCCCTATGCACGCCCCTTTTTTTTAGCAAAGCGCTGTTTTTGGCCTAACTGTAAGGAGTTTTGAAAGAATGTCTGAAAACATATATAGACAATCGCATATTTACACATATATATTTCGTCCATTAAAAGTTTTTGCCACGCCCACTTTTTGGGGGCGTTTTCGGTTAAAAAAAGCATTAACTGTCTTAACAATGTGCTGGACGATGTCATTTTCAATATTTCTTTGCCATAAAGCCTGCATGTTGGGTATAATACTTTTAGAAATGGGATGAATTGGGATTCGGTATTTAACGGTCCGGTCCGCACAGCGGATTGTAGTCTTCTCATATGTTGTTGAGGATGGAATGGAATAGGATATTAAACTATCCGCACAGTGGGTCGTAGCTTTCTCATATGTTTTTTTTTTTCTTTCACTTAGGGCCGAATTCACCGAGGAACCGAAACCAAAACTTTGTTTTATTTTTTTCATATGTATGTTCAGTTTTGACATGTCGTTCTTACCGAAAATAGTACAGAAAAAACAAAAAAACATAAGAAAAGTGACGTCTTAAAACTTCGGTAAGCAGAATTTACAACACTGAAAAAAAAAAGTTGCAAGTTACGGTAAGAAGAACTGAAAAACTGCACAATAAACAAATAAAATGTCGGCACGGCAACAAAATAAAAATATAAAACATATTAAAATAAAAAGATAAGAAATAAAAATAAATTAGATTAGTGTGGTTTATTGATATCTTTAATTTAAGAATAAAAAGAAAATTATCAGTTTAAAAAATAAAGAAAAACTATTGCTATTGCCCTTGAGGTTCTAATGTGGGAACGCAGACTTCTTTTCTTCCTTCTTGAATCGACTCTCAACAAGTTCAGACGTGCGATCAGTAAACTAAGAACAAAAATGTGTAACCAACTAGTTTTATCATCACAGATATTTCATCACAAAATTCGCTGCTTCACAAGATGTTACCATACCCCCAAATAATAATTGTAACAGCCGCCTTCGTCAGTAACATGATAACACTATAATCAGTATAATTTTAGCGTATTACAAAATAAT
Source organism: Rhingia rostrata (assembly GCA_949824845.1). NCBI lineage: Eukaryota > Metazoa > Arthropoda > Insecta > Diptera > Syrphidae > Rhingia > Rhingia rostrata. The sequence continues at coordinate 69,997,656 of OX463755.1, forward strand.
TATTTATCGTAACAATGCAGAATTAATACATCATCACGGGTTTTTATCTATTTTGACGAGCTCAGTGGCGCGATGGTTGGTGCGATGAACTGCCGCGCAGAAGGTTAGATTCCCAGCCGTAGTGATTTTTCGGAGTCGGCATATAACTGGAGCTCCTGCCATCGTGCAAGAAGTACACACGCATACATGAATCGTTGAGAAAAAGCTCGGCCCTGGGTACTTTTGCCTTAAACAGTTTGCGCCAAGAATTTGTATTTTTTATTTTGACATTAACAGCTTCTTCATGCTAAAAATCAGTGTCAGTAAAAATGTCTTGAAATATTTACAGGGTGTGTACATATTCCCAAAACATATAATGTGTTGACAAAATAGTGTGAAATTGTTTAAACAAAAAATAGCTCGAATGCAAAAGCCGCACGTGCTCTGTCTAAGTCATTGGATAAACCTCACAAAAATTGCATATTTATTGACAACAGAAGTTATAATCGAACTAACATGATCCGCTTAGCTTAGAATACAAGCATTTGCAAAATGTTGCGCCAACATCCTGCTCCAATCATTTCAGGATGTGTATACTTTTAAAGGTCAGAAATAACGAGATATTCTGATTGAATAATTAACTTATGGAATCTTCATTTTATTCATTGTAGAAAGAATCCGAAAGATTGTAAGCATTCATTAAGGTACAACAACTATGTCCTATAACAACATCCCGCCAATCCAATAAATTCCAATAATTTTGCAAGACATAAATGTGATAATTATCTTCAATTTACCCTAACACGAGAGTAAAAAGTTCTGATTTCATTCCTTTGTCCTCTGGGAGCGCCTAACTTTTATGTTTCTCTGTCGCTTGCTACTATTCGCTCTCCACAACTCCTTTATCCTTTTTTTCTTTGCTCAGCAAGAGGAAAAAAATATATATATTCCCAATTGTGTTTACATTTATTGCTATTCCTCGCCGAGTTGGTGGGGAATAACCTGAAGTTCATCTTCCCTCGGATATCAGGTTCTTTATATCGACAAAAAAAAGCATTCTACGTGGATTGCACTGCAACTTGCAGCTCTGTCCTAGGTCTCGGGCAAACCACAAAGGTCTACCGGCACGTTGCAGGCTATATTGCATGCGTAAAAGCCATTTCCTTTGATCTGATGGCGAAATGCGAAGATGCAGAAAATCGGAAATTTTCTCCATGGTTTCCGTCGGAAATAATAGAAAATCATTGAGTCGCGCAAATGGAAGATGATCTCTTGCGATGTGGTTAGGTTGCTGGATGCGAAGTTTTGCGGTCGTTGCGCAGCGATCGTTTCGATTGCAAAATGCATGCAATCTAATCGCACACCCTTGACTCGGCTAGACGCGCGTCATCATACCGTCGTCGTTGTTGCGTCGTTCGCGTAACATTTGCCCCGAGATCTGAGTCAATCTAGTGCCAGTTTGAAGCTGAGCCCTGTAAACTGATTTTACCCCGGGGAATGTGGAATAGGAGGTGACTCCAATACTTTATGAGCAAACATAATAACAACAATTCCCCATTCTAGTATCGGAAGCGACCGCAAGGGGATGCAGCGCTCGCATTAGATTCATTGTCAAATCGATTAAACGCCACTGCGATGGGATGTGTGAAATATTGATACGTTCAGCCAATTAAGTACGTTTGTGTAAATTATGCATTTCCTCGCGATAATGCGGCGATTTGTGTCAGTGCTGTGAGAGAATCGTAAAAATAGAACAACGCCAAGCCAGGCGGACCGCACTAAGTGTACATGGTTTACATTTCGAATGCACACTAGCCGGCTATATGGCGCTAATGTACCACCAGTGGGTTAAATAATTGAAACATGTTTGCTTAGCTGAAACATGAGCAAGATATGTATACACGCGCACTTGTGACACTGACTATTTAGCTAGTACTGATAAAACACATGTGTTGAAACCCATTGTGGTGATGCAACGAAACTTAGGCGCGTGTGAACTGAGGCTTGAGGTAATTAAAAATGGATTATTCATGAAATCGAGATCTACAAAAAAATCAGATTGAGTTGGTATGGGAAGACATTAGCTAGAAGCGACTGGCTTATGTCATGTCTTTGTCAATTTGAACGGCTTCTATCATATTTTAGGAAGGGTTATTTTAATCAAATCAGAAGGTAGTGACTTGACGAATTATGGCAGCATTGCAAAGCACTAACAGCCATATTCGGCGGACAAAGGGTAGAAAGAACGATTCTATGAAAACAAACGTTTTCACCTAGCTAATGCCAATCAGCCTGCAATGTGATGACTACTGGGTGCTTAGTAAGTTTGAGAATTAGTATGAACCTCATTGTAAGGTCTTATTAGAGTAGTCTTTATACTAGGCACCTCTTCCTTTTCCATGACGACAGAAAAAAATTCTCCAGATGGAGTCAACTTTATTGACCATTCTGGCAATTTCGGACAACAGAAGGAATCACATGAGTAAGTAAGGACCTTGATAAGACATGATGGCGGATGTTCCTAAAAGCCAATGATGACGTTCAATGACGGTATGGATAATGACGCCCTTGTTACCTGGGCAAGAGCTGGACTACTGTATTGGAGGTTGTGCAATCAGGGTAACTTCCTTACCACGTGAAAAATAATTATAAGAGAGTTCGCTTTAAAAACAATCAGACCCGGAACGACTATGGACAACCACCTACGATGTATAGAGAAGGAAGCCGCAAAAATGAGTATGGCTGTAAATTAGGGCAAGACAAAGTGTTAGCGAAAGGACATACAACATCGACGAATTTTACAGAACGTCACTATTGACAGATATAACTTTGAGATAGTACGGAACTTCGGACTATCTCGGAAAATTCTTCGAAAAATCTTCGGTCCCATTTGCTTTAACGGACTATTGAGATGAAGATTTAACCAAGAACTATACAGCGACATGCCCCTGTTCAAAAAAGATGGCTAGGACATATAGAATGAATAAACACAAATACTCGCTCGCAGAGTCTTCGATTCCCAGCCAGACGTTGGACGCAATAGAGGAAGACCTCGCCTTAAGTGGCGCGCACAAGTAGAAACCGACCACAACCAACTTCGAGTGCGCAACTGGAGGCTGTTAGCTAAGGACCGGGCTAATTGCAGAGGCATGTTGGTTGAAGCCCAGGTTCTTTCCGGACTGAAGCGCCACTTAAGTAGAATAAGTAAGTAATAAGAAAAACGTGCTACGTTTATTGCAGCTGCCACTAAAAGTCGCAAGTTTCGGGGCCTAAGTTAGGTCAAGAGTGATTGATTTAAGCATCACCTAGATGTATGCGTATAATTTATCAGGCGAAAATGTGCACACGCTTTACCGACGAGAATGAATTTTACAACCTGTAGTCTGTCCGGAGAAGATGTGAAAATCGTAAGGGATTTCAACGAAACAAATGGGAAGGAAAACCTCCGCAACCTTTAGATGGTTGAATCACAACGGAAACGATCATTTGAATAATTTTTGGTTGTGCTAATTCCAACTAGCAAACGTTGACTCTCACCATTTTCTCGAAGAGAAATTCGAAGTTCGACTTTCCAACGAAAAGAAGGAATTAATCGTGCAGTAAAAGATACTTCAGGTTTGTCGCCTTAGGGAACTGGAACTAGTCAGAGCATACAAAGAACAGGGAACTGAGTGATAGACTCTAAGAAATGCCCTCAGACTCCACCAATATTAACACCCAGTGGATGCATAATCTCAAAATTATTCAGACCTAATGTTTCGCAAGCTACAGCAAATAAGGAAAAGACCGCTTTATTCTCTAGAATGCTTGCTGGAGACACTATACTCAAAATTTAGACCTAGAGCAAGAAGCATATTTTTTAGATGTAGTAAAACTAAGAAAATCGTTTTGCCTCTTCCAGAGTATTACAGGCGGAATTACATGATGTATGATGGGAATGTTATGCGATTAAATGGAGAGATGGTACTTCCAGAGTGATCAGCATTTTCATCCCATTAGAGACAATCACAAAGACATACGTTCTTAAAACTTCCGAACACAGAAAAACCTAATCTTATGTGAATGTGGGACTAAGTAACAGATTGACAAACCCGACCCGAACGTAGTAATTGGTTTTAATCTATACAGGACAATATCCCATTGGCGATCATGCTGCTAGATTACACCGCAATGCAATGGTAAGGAGGTGGGGGAGAGAGAAACTCAACCTCTAACCGCAATTAAAAAGTAGAGTCAATAAACATCTGCAGCACCATCATCGCTCCCTCATTTAACCTCACCTGAGAAGAGAATATATATAGTGCGGTTCACATGGTTAGCCGCACCATTTTTCTCTCAATAAATTGCAGTTTTTCTGTTTGTTTTTTTCATGAACTACCAAACAATGCATTTATTGGAAAGGTTATTAAACTCTCTTCGAAAAAAAAACTAAATTCAAGATTAGTGAGAGACACTTAACGGTTGTTTTGATGTCTTTCTTCCCACTAGTGCAAAAAAAGCTCAAATAAATCGGTTCACTTGGTTAGACGCACGAATTTATACAGTTATTTCTTAATGCTGGGTAATGCAAATTAAATTTTGTTAATGAGTAAACGTTATTAAAGTTTTTCCGAGTGTTTAAAGTGAATATGGGTAAAAAAAAATGTTGACGGTGGCGGAAAAGGCAAAAATTGAGGCCTACCACTCAGAAGGTTTTTCTATGCGGAAAATTGCAAGCAAAATAGGAAGAAGTGATAAAGCAGTTCGCATTTTTTTATCAAACCCTGCTACCTATGGACAAAATAACAAAGGAAGGACAAAAACAGCCTTAACACCGCATGAGGAGCGAAAGATAATAAGAATTGCCTCAAATTCAGCACACTCCACGATGAAAATCAGACAATTAGCGGGGGTAAATGCCAGCAAATCAACGGTTCGTCGAGCTATTTTAGGTGCTCCACACTTGAAATTCAAAAAGTTACAAAAAAAACCACCACTAAACGCTGCAAGAAAGGAACTTTGGTTGGAATTCGCGCGTCTTCATATGGCATGGGATACTCAGGTTGGGAGTGTTTCAAATTGGAGAACTGTGGTGTTTTCTGATGAGAAAAAGTTCAACCTAGATGGTCCTGATGGGTATAATTTTTATTTTCATGATATCTGCAAAGACGAATGCTTTCTGAATCGCAACCATTCCAAGAAAGGAGGAGTAATGGTATGGGGGGCCATTTCATACTATGGTGCCTTTGAGTTGGTTTTTGTGTCTCACAAAATGACAGGAATGTCTTATAAAGCTCTTTTGCAAACAGCTTTTCCAGCCATAAGAGAGCTTTTTGGACCAATCCAGTGGATCTTACAACAAGATAATGCTCCGATCCACAACGCGCACGTTGTAAAAGCATTTCTCGCTAGTGAAAATGTGGAATTGTTGCCGTGGCCACCATACTCACCTGATCTAAACATTATTGAAAACCTTTGGGGATGGCTGACCCGTCAAATTTATGAAGGAGGCAAGCAGTATGAAAGCTGTGAGAAGTTTATTGCAGCAATTAAAGAAACCTGGTCTAAGATTTCATTTAGACTATTTAAAAATATTGTATAAATCGCTTAAAAGCAGAATTTTTGTTGTCATTTCAAGTCGCGAAGGTTGTACAAAGTATTGAAATTGTGCAAAATAATTAAAATAATAATATAAAAGCAAAAAAAAATGATGGCAATCGATCAACTTCTTCTTTTTAAAACTTTTAACAGGTGCGTCTAACCAAGTGAACCGATATATTTGAGCTTTTTTTGCACTAGTGGGAAGAAAGACATCAAAACAACCGTTAAGTGTCTCTCACTAATCTTGAATTTAGTTTTTTTTTCGAAGAGAGTTTAATAACCTTTCCAATAAATGCATTGTTTGGTAGTTCATGAAAAAAACAAACAGAAAAACTGCAATTTATTGAGAGAAAAATGGTGCGGCTAACCATGTGAACCGCACTGTACAATCGTATTAATGGTTGAATTTTCAATGTTTTTCACAAAAACAGACCACCACACAGTTTTCTAATCGGACATTTTTCAAAATGATTAGCGTATGACACCAATAATGAAGGCACCACAAGCCATAATCTTATAACATCTTGACTACGGTGATAACTTTTTGAGCTTACCTAATGAAATTTGGTTTACAAACTCCAGACAACAGAACAATTGTAAATATTTTCAAAATCCACAAACTGCCAGTAGGTGCACGGTGGTAATGTTTCGGTAGGGAGCATGCACCGAATCTTCAACCAATTATGGGTGGAAGAAAACATGCCTGATGGCTGGACTATCAGCTCCATAGGCCCCACCTTCGAAAAAGGCGTCCTTATGTCTGGTAAGAACAATCGAGGCATTTCCCTGCTAAATTCTCTCCTGCGTCTAAAACCGTTCTACAGCACACTAATCGGCACATACCAGTGCGGCTTCCGGCAGATCGACTATAGTCCAAATTTTTACACTGAGGCAAATCCTAAAAAAGACCATCGAATTTCAAGTCGAAACTCACCACCTATTCATCGACTTCAAAGCCGCGTATGATAGCATACATCGTCAGGAGCTCTATATGGCGATCGCCGAATTCGGAATCCCGGCAAAACTGATCCAGAGCGTGACGCTGGAAAACACGAGCTGCAACGTGCAGTTTGGACGTAGCTCCTCCGAACTATTCCAAACATGCCCTGCATTTCGGCAGGGATACGCACTATCATGTGACTTCTTAAATCTCGTACTGGAGCAGATAGTACGAAGGCAGGTGTCAACACTGTCGGTCGCTCCAAGCGTTCCAGGATAGAAGCCTTCGCACGATTGAAGAATAGGCGAAATCTGTTGGCCTTGCAGTAAATGAGGACAAGACTTAGTTCATCAACAAACAACAAACATCTGTCCACCGCCTAGGACAAAACGTCACTATTGATAGCAGCAATTTCGAAGTAGTTAAGGAGTCCACCTACCTTATAGTAAACATAGACTCCACGAATGACACCCTAGTGGAGATCGTGCAAAGAGTTGCCCTAGGAAAACGTTGCTACTTTGCTTTGGGAAAAAAATCTCCTAACTCGAAGGACGAAATGTGTGCTCTAAAAAACCCTTATCATGCCAATTCTGCTTTTTGACGCCGAGTGCTGGACGATAAGCATGAAAGGAGAGCTGAGACTGGACTCCTTCGGGAGAAAAATATTTCCGCGGATTTTTGGTCCTGTGTACGAGGAGGGCGAATGGAGGAGAAGATACGCCTCGAACTCTATGAGCTGAACCAAATGTGGATGTAGTCCAAAAAGCCAAAACACGTCAACTACATTGGCTTGGCCACACCGAGCGAATGGACACAATACTGCTTCAGTAAGGAGGATCTCTTACAAAGAGAAAGATATTGTTTTCTTGAAAATTTTTGACCTCGAAATTTTGATTGATTTTAACATTGGTACCGAAAAAAGTGGTTTTTGGAAATCCGTCCGTCGGTTCGTCGTCTCCGTCATCCATCGGTTCAGGTCTCTCCAGCCTAATGGACTTGAACGATTTTATTCAAACTTCGTATCCAGTGTTTCTTGGTCAAATTTCTAGGCATTTTTTTTTTTTTTGCTTTAAGTATGATTTTGCCATATCAAAATCATACATAACCTCAATTTTCACTAAAACGACTCTAACAATCTTGAATAAACTTCATATATTCTATAAGCATTTTAGTTCGAAGAAAACTGCATATCCATATACCGATTTTTTTGCATTTAGGCCATATAAAGAAACTTTCCAATTTCTTTCAAACTATTTGGTTAAATTGAATGAAATTTAATTAATATTCTAATATTACTATGTGCAACAATTCCAAAAATTTTCCGTTTTGGGCAATAACAGAAAATCATTATTATTCACATAGACACTGATTCACCGACTTGGGATTTTTCGCAGTAAAAGAGAAAATTGCGTACGATCCAGTCGTGCACCGTCCACTCGTTTAATATGTTTTCGTACCCCAATTTCCTTTCAGAATCAAGAATTCGAGCAACAAATGCCTCGATTATTATGACCTCTCAATTTATTTATTTCCCCAACGTCAATTTTTGAAATAGAGGCGAATATGATTTTTTTTAAATCGGTTATTGAGGTTTTTTGTACAGTCGCCAATTAATTTCCTATGGCCAATTGATTTCTGAACGATAAAAAGTTTCACCAAGAGTACCTTCTTACTCAAAACAGCTTTACAACAAAGTTCAACAAATTTCTCAAAATTGGTTTGTTGAAATATGTAACATACAACGGATGCAAATGTTTAACCTTTGGTATAAACAATACACCCAGCTTTATCTACCATGTATGTGCATTAACCATCCACTTATATAGGTAGGTATGCCAAAAGTCAAATAAACAAACTTGCATTCGGTTCTTGAACAAAATTCTATTAAGTGCAAACATTTAATTATTTTCATTTGACGTACCAGTCTGGGCCGAAAATAATACGCCAAGCGGATAGAATAAACAATTGCACCATCTGCCTGCCATTCAAGGTACGAAAATAAAATATTTTCCTTGCAATGTAATATTCTGCAATTCAAATTCATTGGATGCAATGAACATTTGTTATTCATGGTTCTTATTTCAATTAATTTGAATTTTTACGGAATTGGAATATTTGAATTTTTGCACAAAAAAAAAAAACGATTTTCACGCTCACTGGTTTCATTTCTAAATTTAAAATCTGACAAAATAGAACAAAACTACTAGGAGGATTATGCAATATTTTGCTGGAGTCTTAATTGTTTTTTTTATGTTTTTTTCTGTTCTTTCCGTAATATTGCATACACCTGCCGGTCGTGTCGATCGAATATTATTTTGTTGAATTATTGCCAATGTGTATGCAGATAGAATAAACAAATACCTACCTTTCGTTGGGCATTGTTATTTCAAATGGAAATTAATGAAAGTCGATTTTTCATAATACCCTGTAGGCGTTGTTGATCGATTCGCTTGTTGTAGGTGTAATAAAAATATGTTTTACATGTACGCTTTATTAAAAAAAAGTATAATTCTGGTTCCAGTTTTAATAAGTATTCACTGGTAAATACTTTGCTGGGGCTGGAAACGAATGATGGAGAGTTTGTGCCAAAATGTTTGGAATTGCAAAATTGGTTATGGCACTTGATAATGGTAGCGTTGCGTTGCGTTTACATAAGAGTTGTAAACGCTTCTAATTGTAGAGCAGAACCCCATACTACCTATGAACCCACCCACACGGGTATCATTCAACCTTAGTTAATCATGATTTTTAACGCCGCTTTAAAAATTCACGAACATCACTCAACTGGTTGGTTTTTACACCACACCCACTTGTATCGGGTTTTTCAATAAGAGCGCTACAAAAGTTTTGGATATCAATGAAATTCTTTATTTCTACGAAAGTACGTTCGATGCCATTATGTATGGAATTCGATTTCTTTTGCATGGCCACCACGGGCACTCTTGCAGAAGTCCAGACGCTGAACCCAATTTTCGATGGGTTTCAAGCATAAATCGGCCGATACTGCTGCAATTTCACATTCGATATTCGTACGAAGTTCATCAATCGTCGCTGGCTTGTTGGCATAGACTATAGACTTGACGTAGCTCCACAGCAAATAGTCTAACGACGTCATTTCGCACGACCGAGGCGGCCAAGCGACTGGACCATTTCGTGAGATAACACGTTTCCCAACTTGGTTTCCAATAAATTGATTGTGGCATTGGCTGTGTGGCTTGTGGCGTCGTCCTGTTGGAACCACATGTCCTCCAAGTCCATATCATCCAATTGGGGGCAAAAATATTCGGTTATCATTTAACGGTAGCGATTCCCATTCACAGTAACGTGCCGGTCTTGATCATCACGGAAGAAGTACGGCCCAAAGACGCCGCCGGCCCATAAACCACACCAAACCGTAATTTTTTCGGGATGCAATGATGACTCATGGAGTACGTGTGGATTGCTGCCTGACCAATACCGCATTTTTTGTTTATTGACAAAGCCATTCAGCCAGAAATGAGCCTCATCGCTGAAGATGATTTTTCGATGAAAATCCGAATCATTTTCAAGTTGTTGCTCAGCCCAATTCACGAACATACGATGCTTCTGGTGATCAAGCGGCTTCAGTTCTTGCGTCAATTTAATCTTGTAAGGATTTAGACCAAGACCTTTTCGCAAAATTCGCCACAACGACGTCACAGAGATGACCAACGCTTGAGAACAACGTGTGAGAGACACATTTGGACTTTCTTCAAATGAAGCTTCAGCGGCAGCAATATTCTCGACACTACGGGCACTTCTTTGTCTCACTGGCACGGGAACATTTTGTACTGTGCCTGTGGATTCAAATTTTTCAACTAGACGCTTAATTGTTGATCTGCTAGGACGATTATGACGACCAGAAATTGGACGTAGCGCTCTTAACGTTGAGGTCACTGACTCCGAATTTCGGTTGTGAATTTTAATAATTTCGACTCGTTGTTGGATCGTATATCTTTCCATTATGAAATGGCAAACCCTACTGAAGAGAAATGTCCAAAAGAGCGGCAAGAAATATGGCGTCGTTTGCTGTCCCTGTCGCTCAACTTTAGTAGCGTCCCTGTTGAAAAACCCATTTCTAGAATGTTAAGGACGTGAAATGTCAAAATTGTTTGGCGAATAAAAATTTATTTTTAAATTAATTACTTTAATGTTGCTCTGTCTCAAATTTCGATTTTTCCTCTATTCTACCAAAAAAACATGGGGCGTTCAATAGGTTGAAGCATACTCTGCTTTAATAGCGGGTGATTTTTTTAGAGGTTGGTTTTTCGAAAAGAGATAAAACTGACATTTTGTGGTCAAATCGGGCAACTCTAATGTCATTTATGTTCAGTTTGGTTTGCCATTTCGTCATGAACAGGTTGACAAATGAACAACGTTTGCAAACCGTGCGAATTTATTTTGAAAATAATGGTTCAGTTCGCGAAGTTTACCGCAAGCTCCTTCCATTTTATGGTCGACATAATCGTCCATAAGGGCAGTTAATTCAATTAACCATGGATCGTTTTCGCATTACGTTTACTCTATGTAATAACACGCATCCGCAGAGATGTCGAACAGTGCGCACTGAAGAAACAATTGCCGCTGTAGAGCTAAGTGTTGAAGAGGACCCGAATGAATCGATTCGCCACAGTGCACAGCAATTCGAGCTCTGTCCATCAACTTCATGGATGGTTTTGCGCAAAGATCTTGGCTTGCGACCTTACAAGATCCAGCTTGTGCAAGAATTAAAGCCGCGAGACCATGCAATGCGTCTTGATTTTGGTGTATGGGCCGAAAATGAGATTGATCTCGATGCTGATTTTCATCGCAAATTTTTTTTCAGCGATGAGGCTTAATTTTAGTTGAATGGCTACGTCAACAAGCAAAATTGCCGCATTTGGAGTCAAGAGAATCCACAATCCGCCATTACATCCCCAGAAACTGACTGTTTGGTGTGTCCTATGGGCTGGTGGAGTCATTGGGACATACTTCTTCCGAAATGATGCTAGAAAGTCATTAACCGTTAATGGAGACCAGTATGGAGCCGTGATAACCGACTATTTTGTTCCCGAATTGGATGGCTGAATGTGGATGATATGTGGTTCCAACAGCGCACGTCACAATCGATTTATTGAAGGAAACTTTCGATGATCACATAATTTAGCGGAATGGACTTCTCAATTGACTACCAAGGTCGTGTGATTTGACACCATTGGATTATTTTCTTTGGTGATATGTGAAGTCGCTCGTCTACGCCAACAAACCAGAAACGTTAGGGAGTTTGGAAGCCACCATTCGTGGCGTTATTGTCGATATACGGCCCCAAATGCTTGAAAAAAAGGTTGAAAATTGGACCTCTAGACTTGGCGTTATTCGAACCAGCAGCGGAGGCCACATGCCTGAAATCATATTTAAACATTAATGGCATAAAATTATTCTTTAGCCAAATTGATGAACATTTAAACGATTTTATTGTGTTTTATTTCAATTCGATGTTCTATACCTCTAAAAAAAAAACCTCCTTTACATAGCTATACCACTTGGTGGATTTTATTTCGTTTTTCTATTGTGCACATATTAATAATCTAAACAATTTTTCTAAAATTTGTTCCTTCACTCTATGATTTTATTCAGTATGGTAAGTTTAAATAAAATCTTTTCAGTATTTTTTTATACTTTTATTCTAAATTGCTTATATTACTAGCAATATATCATAACGAATATACCACAAGAGAGTATACAAAAACCCGCAACAAGTTATTGCTGACAGATTGAATGATGAAATACAAAAAGTTGTTTGTATGTGTATTAATTGATATTACGATATCAATGTCTTCTTTCCTTTTCGATATCACTTAAATTAAATAAAAATAAAACTAATTGATTTGGCGCCTCATCGGGAATTTTATTTACTCAAGATAAAGGGACATTGGACGATGGTGCTCTTTTCTTGGAATGTTTATCGATTGTATTTACGAAGACCTTACTAAGTAAGTAAGCACTAAGAAACTAACACATTTTTCTTTGAATTAAGTACGTTCAGGTCATTGAATTGCTCAGTTAATTTCATCTTACCATTCAAAACCACACGAGTGACCGCATAAGACTAACATTTTATTAGCAATGCATAATGAGGGTTTTTATGTGAATATTTTTATCAAAGTTCAGAGAAATCTTGAAGTTTACTGTGTGGTGTGTTCAGGGAATTAACATTGAAAGCTGTGATTCTCTATAGATTTTCGAAAAGATTTCTTAGCTCTTTAATGAAGAGTCATCAGTTCGTACAATTTCTCTGTTCAACGAAATATATATAAGATGAATGGTTATTTTAACTGTAAAAAGATTGATCGAAAAGATAAATTTTGCGAGATACATGTTAAAGCTTAGTACGCAGTTTGTATATGGGGTGCAAAAAAAAAAACTAATTTGCAAATTTTTTTAGCGACTGTCACCAACAATTGTACGATCATGATGAAAATTAGACATGAAGACGCATTAAGGTAACGAAATGTTTACTTCAAGCTGTTGAGTTATCTCCGGCTGTCTATGATTTTCATCGTATAAATGTAATACATCTCGAGCCTTTTATATACAGATAACAATACAAATTTTTGGCGCAATAAGCTCGTTAGTACCCAGGGCCGAGCTTTCTCAAAACCATTCATGTGTGCATTTGTACTTCTTGCGCGTTGGTGGGACCTCCTGTTTCTGGCAGACTCCGAACAGCGAATTTGAAATAAGCTTTCCATGACAACTGATACTACTCGAATGATTTGTCAGATCATCACAAGAGGAGGGCCAGTGAAAAATCATTTAGGTGTTGCTACGGCAATGAATCGAACACAGATCTTCTGCGCGGCAGTTCATCACACTTACCATCGCGCCACTGAGCTTTTTATATGCACAGGGTTATACAGTCCGCTACAGTCCGGGATGAACCTGGACCTCAACCAATATGCCTCACCAATGAGGTAAGGTTGAAGCAAGTAAATTTCTGTCTAAAAGTTCCTCAACACAAATGAGACTGACGATTTTTTAGCTGCTTTTGATACTTTCCATGCTTATGCGCAATAAACGGGATGGGGTGATTAATCTACTAAGGCCCGGTTTTTTAAGACGAGATTATCTTAGTTTCGGGATTTAACTCGAGAAGGTAGTTGTTTAGTCAATTTAAATCCAGAGTTAACTTGGAGCTAACCCAGCAAGATTGGTGAGTTAAACCTAAATACAAAAATAAAAACAATTACAATCAATCCCAATTGTGTAGACATTTTATCAATTTTTAGAAACTGAATACGTGTAAGATATAAAATTTAGATTCAGATATCAATGACTCTAAATTGTTTTAAGAAGAAAAGGGGTGTAAGATCGCGACAAAAGCATTTTCTTTTTAGATTCTATACATTTCAAAAAATTTAAGACAGAAAATTCATTAAATCATGAATCATACCAAATTACGAATCAATTGATAAGTAATTTTGTGTTTCATTTATGGTTTTATATTGTTTCAACTAATAGCAGAAACAAGGTACAAAAAGTCCTTTTTTTAATTTTATATCAGTTGATGTTGCTCCCTTCATGATCTTGGCCTCGTTTACTGATAAAACAAATTAATATTCGAAGGTTTATCGACAATTTGGATAGGGTTAGCTCGGATGCTCTTTGTAAGTATAAATACCTTGTACATGAAGTATTTTATGAATTTCAGCGTAGAGCGTTTCCAGCAAGCAAGTTAAATAATTTACTCCACGATATGTAAAATAAGTAAAAGTGTAACCTAATTTAAAGAACTCTAGAAAATTTAGTCGAACCAACTCGGCAATGTGTATAATATATCAAATGTAGACAAATGTAGACATTGACTTTTTCTTAGACTGTCTATGGAGAAGGAGATTCTTGGAGATAGAGACTGTTCACTGTTCATATATAGTAAATATAGTAAACACCAGTCACACAGCGGAGTTGGGGAGAAAAGAGCTATCGAAACTAACGAAAACGGATAAACATCGCAGTTTTAAATCTCTCATGACCGTGCAAATGTTTTTGAGTTCAAAAGAAAGCCAAACATATGGGGCTAAGAAACATGGTTTAAGTAATTGACGAAGCACATCGAGTGAGCTATACTGACAACGAAATGAGAGACAACTAATAATTTATTTTATCTGTCTGGACCTCCCTGACAAAAGAAAGCTTCACCATGGAGCTTATTACTTTGCTTTGAAAATCTTCGATATTTTCAAAATCTAAATGAAACCTAATGCGTTTTAACGGGTGATTTTTAAGAGTTAAGTTTTTCATGTTGACAGCACTGGTTGGTAATGGTGTCCATACGTCCTCTGTCAAAGTGCAAAGTTTTCAGTGTACTCTGCCATTTAATTATGAAAAGCCTTACAAACGGGCAACGATTGAAAATGACTGAAACTTATTATCAAAATTCGTGATCTGTGAAAAATGTGCACCGTTTGTTACAACCATATTATGGTCGTCATAATCGCTCTGGTGAATAAACAATTCGTGCTGTTATCATCAATTTTCGCACCAAATATACTTTGTTGTATTTAAACCATCGACTCCATCGACAGTGCGTACCGAAGAGAATACTGCAGTCATAGCGTCCAATGTTAATGATCGTGAAATTCGTTGCCGTTCTCAGCAATTGGGCATGTGTTACTCAACCACATGGAAAATTTTACCTGTCGATTTGGGCTTGACAGCCTATAAAATTCAACTTGTGCAAGAATTGAAGCCGAATGACCTACCACAACGTCGAATTTGTGGTGAATGGCCCGTAGAACAGCTCCGTGAAAATTCCATGTTTTATCGAAAAATTGTGTTCAGCAATCAGGCTCATTTCTGGCTCAACGGATACGTAAATAAGCAAAACTGTCGCATCTGGAGTGATGAACAGCCACACGCCATACAAGAGTTACAGATGCATCCCGAAAAAAACAACAATTTGGTGTGGTTTATGTGCTGGTGGCATCGGTCCATTTTCGGTCCATTTTTCTTCAAAGACGACCGTGAAAGAAACGTTACCGTCAACGGCGAACGATATCGAGCTATGATACGCGACTTTTTTTTGCCCCAGTTGGCTGAGTTGAATCAGTTGACGTGTGGTTTGATCAAGACGGTGACACATGCCATACAGCTCGGGAAACAAAGGAAATGTTGAAGGATGAATTTGGTGAGCAGCTTATCTCTCGAAATGGCGCTATCATGCGATTTAACGCCTCTTGATTATTTCTTGTGGGGTTATGTAAAGTCGTTTGTATATGTGGACAAGCCGAACACGATTGAAGCCTTACAGGAAAACATAACACGCGTAATTCGTGGAATACAGGCCGAGATGCTCGAAAAAGTGACGCAAAATTTGACCTTCCGAATGGACCATTTGAAACGGAGCCGCGGACAACATTTAGATGAAGTTATCTATAAAAATTTTGAATATTTGATGCAAATATGAGCGTTTTGTTCGATTTAAAAAAAATACGCATAAAATATCGCCTGTTATTTGTTAATCACCTCACCCGCCATATGATCACTAGGGCTAAAACAAATCTCAGACTTAAGCATGAGCTCGTTTCGTACCGCAAAGCAAATTGAATAATGAGGTGAAATTTTTGAGGTCACTAGAATCCACATTACAAGCTCAACGGAGAAGTCCTAACATCATGCGGCATGATTGGCCTTTAATCATAAGAGCATACTAGAGTAGAAATGTATTTTTCGGACATCGAATTAATGAAAAAAGTAGAAGGAAATGTCCATTCCAAGCTTGGTACCAAAACAATGACGTCATATTTCTAAGTAATTTATGGTCCTGGCGATAGCGGTCAAAGAATCATTCCCGATGCCATATATCATCCAAGACGACTCACCATAATAAATCAAAGGAATTCGCATGCTTGACCGCTTAAAAGTCAGACCTCAATGCCAGGGGATGAACAGCGACAGGATAGTCACTGCGGAACAATGTTTCGTTGATTTTCCTCATTTGCGCGGAAAGGGAGGGTAAACGTGTCGGCAGCACAAATCTATGTAAAACAAATCACCCACAATCTTTTAGCTTTTTTACTTTGTCCGTTTGTCAATTGAAAAATACACCTTTGAGTAGATACCGGTAGCCAGTGCATATACTGGTACCTTGTTTTCCACCTGATAAGCACACTTATATTATCTTTTATGGTTTCATTTGAAAGGCTTTCTTTGTATGTCCAAGAAAAACTGACCGCATACATTAAACCACGGGTGAACAAAACTTCCTTATCCCCTTATCTGCCGAAACATTAAACGTTCTCAGATTAAGTTAAACGAACAACAACTGTATGCCGGCCCATTACACCAATACAAGGCGCAACCGGGAACGTGATTCCCAATTCGATACGAGAGTGCATTACCTTTGATTCCAATGTTC
This sequence comes from Rhingia rostrata, assembly GCA_949824845.1. Classification (NCBI taxonomy): domain Eukaryota; kingdom Metazoa; phylum Arthropoda; class Insecta; order Diptera; family Syrphidae; genus Rhingia; species Rhingia rostrata. The sequence continues at coordinate 70,014,569 of OX463755.1, forward strand.
AAAGGTACCTTACAACTACAAATGAGTTCGGTGCATGCAGAGAACAATTTATCTGAATTTCATTTCCTTTAACATTATCGATGATATCAATTTGTCACTGTCAGAATCGTTTACAGATTGTAGACAAGTTCACAGCTCAACATTTCCTACACAGATACCGGGGGTTTGAATGCATTCGTAATGGGTTCCATTCAATTCAGGTACTATACAGCAGGTACATATCCCCTATTGAATTGTTATATGCAGGAGTCCTTCACCCGTTTTTTTTTTTTTTTTTTTGATTTTTTTGAGGATTATTTGGCTGCCACATGCAGCTCAAGCATTCACAACCTTCTTGCACTATACGAAATCCCTGGGGCGAAGATATTAAATATTCTTTATGCACCGGCACCTCCCTACGCGCCCTTCGCCATTGCTGTCATCCATCGTTTTCTATTGGCGCAGTGCTGTAATTCTCAATACTCTCCTCAAGGAGATTTCAACGAGAGATGTCATGTCATGATACCGTCATCGGATTGTAGGAAAAGGTTCTGTCTTCTGAGGGTAGAATGTTTAAACGTAGATATTTGTGCGGTTCACGTATAGGTTTAGTTTAATTAAATTATAACGAATAATGTGATATGTGTTGACGCCATCAGTGTTGGGATGGTATATCATGTTTCAGTGGGAATACAGTGAGGTTGAAAAGTTTGGCGACGTAAAATTTAAAAAAAATTGTTTATTTGTAAAATTACCTGAATCGACACCAATTGTTCAGTTAAAAATTTCAAAGCTATACAGTCGATTTAAATGTTTTGTTTTAAATATTTCACTTTACGGATGTACAGATGCTGCGCCTTGCAATTAATCTAGAGCTGTCGTTGAGCTCTATAGTCAGAGAAGATGGGAAGAACATCGGCTTTTTAGAAAGAAGAATAAGAGGAAGAAAAGCACGCGATCGAGGATATAGAGAGCTGCCACTCCAGGAATTGTTCAGTTATAAATTTCAAAGTTATACAGTCGATTTAAATGTTTTGTTTTAAATATTTCACTTTATGGATGTATAGGTACAGATGCTGCGGCTTGCAATTAATCTAATTATTATAAAATATTCTAACAACTGTTTCATTGGCTTTTTCATATGAAAGTTTGACAGACAATTTTAGTAGGAAAAGGTATTTGTAAAAAAAAAACGTTTTCATGTCTCCTTGACGATTACTTTTGTGTTGTCTTGGTTTCCAAATTCAATTTATATTCTTAGAAACAATAAAAAGTAATAAATAAGTCGCTTCCCTCTATTATATGCTATTTAAACTATTGACAGAACTTAAGTTCAGCCAACTGGAGCAAGAAACAGCCACGTATCATGGCTCGATACGTTCGCCGTTGACGGTAACATTTTTCTACAGTCATCTTTGAAGAAAAATAGACCGATAATGCCACTAGCCCATTAACCACACCAAACTGTCGATTTTTCGGGATGCATCGGTAAATCTTGTATGGCATGTGGCTGTTCATCACTGCACAATTTTTCGATAAAACAGGGGATTTTCATGGAGCTGTTCTACTTCCCATTCACCAAAAATTAGACGTTATGGTAAGTCATACAGCGTTAATTCTTGCAGAAGTTGAATTTTATAGGCTTTGAACCCAAATCGACATCTTACAAAATAGACAACCGAGGACCTATTAAACAGCGCGAGAAGTACTTCTAGAACAAGTTGCATGTTGATTTCCATTCATTAATACAAAACGTAGGTACATGCCCCTGAATTGCCTCATTAGATATAACAAATCATATCGTTATGGGACGTTATAACCATCATACGCACCTATCCTTTTAAATAACATTTTAAAACATTGTAATGGCTTTAGGTCCATTTCCTGCTACGATAATGTTAGAAGACACCTACTTTCAAGGGGCCAGACTTATTATAAACGGTATAAAAATCGCTGCGCTGAGCAAGAGTGATACACAACGCCTTGTCCGTATAACTAGGAAACCCACAACGGTGGCTTTAGGAATATCAGCAGCAGAAAGTGTTGAGAACTTAGAACACCAACAATTTTTTTGTCATGTGGTTTTCAATTATATACCACGATCCATAAGTGTAGCATTACATATGCTATGCATTGTAGCACTCCTGGCTTTTATCTTTTTTAATTGGACCACTAGCGCTAGTTTCGCATATGATAAAGTCGTGTCAAACGAGACCGATTATTCTCTACTTCTACATCGTAACTCGCTACCGACAAGTCGTGCTTTATCATTATTTCAATTTACCTTTATAATACCACGTTATTAAACTTAGAATACTAAAATTGAGTTTTCTCATGGACATTGACAATAACTGCACTTTAAACATTTTTACCAGACTAACAAAGATTGTGTGCCTTCACAGAGGATATTGGGCTTCCACAAACAAGGTCAATGCTTTGCAATGGAAGCTTACTGACTAACTTTGTTGGTAGTTTATAAGAATTTATAATTGCCAGAAAGGCAGAAGTTGAACACCAACATTCATATACATATCATTCAATTGGACAGCAGCTGGGGAAAGTCGACAGTTTTTCTTTTTTACGAAGAATTGCTTTGTTTGACTTTATCTTATAAACGCCGAAAGCAGAAAATTTGCATATCAATCAATACCCTTGAATTGACTTCTTCTTCAGTTATCTTCTCATTCCAAAACATTTCGCATTTGATTAATATTTTGTTTTATTTTTTAACTAATAGCACTTTAAGTAGCAACCAAAATTTGTATTGTTAAAACCATGTTATATCTTTAAGTGAATCGCGTATTTTTAACCACACTGTACACTGGTTTCATGTGGATTTATCACCGCCCACTGCCTTAAAGTAATTACCTTCTGTTAAATATTTTTTATAGCAATGAAATTTAATACGCTATCATCACATCTAATAAATGTGATGTGTAAACAACATTAAAGAATAGAAAACAATTAAAGGTAGTGGTTTGTCATAAACACGGGTTTATCGAAAGGTTCCGACAAAAGGTCATCCTTTTTTCTATTCTTTTTCTAAGAAGTTTGTCTTTAAGATTTTCGTTTATTTGATTGCACCAGCATCTTATATACCTACATAGAGAGTGACCCTAACGAAAATATGCAAAACAAAAGAGATTCTGTGTTTTAAGGTCCACTTCATCAGCTTATTTGCGATTCATGATAAAACAACGAAAAACAAAAACGTTTCGGAAGCATTGTGGAATGTCCACCTGTCTTTTCAAAGAGGAGTAGAAACAAAGGATGTTTGCCTTGCTATTTATACAGATGCTTGTGCTATAGATTGTATTTGTTGTATCACAAATACACAAACACAGACTGGGAATAAAAACGAAACTGGATTTGTGTTATTTGCAAATTAATGTCAAGCTCCCACGATCAGATTCGAATTTCAGATGAGTAGATATTAGGCTTTGTAAAACCCATTCTAAGCAAATAATTCTAAAACTCTAATAAGTGTAGGTACCGAGGGATAATAAATGGGTTTGAAAAAAATTAAAAAAGTTAACAAAATCACGGTTGTTTTTGTCATGAGTCTATATCACTTCAAAAGTAGACTATTACTCGGAAGTAATGTAGGAATAGAGTGGATAAATATACTAACCAGTCAATTTAAAAGTGATAATTATTTTTTTATCCATACACGGGGGGTCGCGGATGTTTGGAAATAACACAACCGTTTGAAACTTTATAAACCTACTTAGTGAGATATTTAGTGTTTTTAAAGAAACAATTTACTTGGACATATTCCTGGTTCAAATACCTTATATGATTGTTTAAAATGGCTTACACACCGAATCGAAAACTAAGTTTTCAAAATTTTCAAAAACCACTTGTGCTTTTAGACCGAGCTCTGACTTGATTTCGTTTGACATATCAATCAGCTCTGTGTGGAATTATATTAATTGAACAAAATGAATTCAAATTATGTTGAAATTAATATTTGCGTTTGAAACTTTCGAGTCTTAAGCTCGCCGCTGCAAAAAAACGCAAACGAATGAAAATTGTAAAATTTAAAAATAAAAATGGACAAACTTCTAAAGCTTTATAAAACTTCTTATAAAGGAAATTATGAAACGCGATCAACAGAGAATTACGTGGATAAGAATGAGTTTCTAATTAAGTTCACTATAATATAAAACACATAACGCATTATGTGTTTTGCAGATGCGCACTATTACATTCAAACAAACTTTCAGAATGTCTCGTCGTACTTTTGAGAACAAAGTAAGTGAACAACTTATATTTGTTTGTCCTGTTATGCGTTTTAGTTTTGGTTTCATCCGGAGTGTACAGTTGCTTCCTTCCCCCGAATGCCATAGACATATCTTGAAAAATATGTCAATTTTTTCTGCATCCTCGGAGTTCGTAATTTTTGTCTGCCCATTTTTGTCAACCAGGTACTATTCGTCTTCCACAAACCAAATCTTCTCTTTGTTTTTTTTCCTTGCAATTTCCATTTCAATTTCAACCTTTACGGGCGCAGTGGCGCGATTGATAGTGCGATGAACTGCCGCGCAGAAGGTCTGGGTTCGATTCCCAGCCGTAGCAACACCTAAATGCTTTTTCAATGGCCCTCCTCTCGTGATGATCTGACAAATCATCCGAGTAGTATCAATTGTCAAGAAAAGCTTATCTCAAATTTGCCGTTCGGAGTCGGCATAAAACAGGAGGTCCCGCCATTGTGCTAGGAGTACACACGCACACATGAACGGTTGTGAAAAATCTCCTCCCTGGGTACTAACGAGCCTGTTGCGCCAAACATTTATATTTGTTTTTAATTTCCATTGTATTATAGTTTTACAGTTGAAATGAAATTAAAAAATAAATACAAAAATTTTAACAGTTCATCAGCTGTTTTGTGGGACATATGGAACACATGTAGAACGTATGAAAAGGTGTGTTCGTTCCAGCAACCTTCAACGAGATGACGTCTGCGAAGTGTTTTCGAGACGGTTACGGCCTAACCTAATTGTTTATGAAAACTGCAAATGTATGGGAAAACTCAGGTATTTGATAGAGGTATCAGGTGTTTATCTCATCTTGAATTGTTGCTGGCTTATCGACGTACACCTTTTCTTTAAAATAACCCCAAAGAAAGAAGTCCAACGGTGTCAATTCACATGATCTTGGCGGCCAAATGACATTACCACCACGTAAGATAACACGGCCATTGAATTTGTCGCGCAAAAGAGCAATTGTTTCCTTAGCTGTGTGGCAATGGGCACCGTCCTGTCGAAACCACATATCGTCGACATCCATATCTTCAAATTCGGGCCATTAAAAGTTCATTATGATCTCACGATAGCGAACACCATTCACAGTAACTGCCTGACCGGCCTCATTTTGGAAAAAATACGGCCCGATGATGCCGCCAGCCCATAAACCGCACCAAACAGTCACTCTTTGTGGGTGCATTGGTTTTTTGACAATCACTCTTGGATTATCATTTTCCCAGATGCATCTATTCTGCTTATTCCACTGAGGTGGAATGAAGATGATTTTATCATCCACGGTTGCCATTTCTTGCCGCTTGAAAATGGTCAAGAGGCTTTAGTTCTTGAGTCAATTGCACCTTGTAAGCGTGTAAATGCAAGTCTATATGCATAATGTTTATCAACGACGAGCGTGAGAGGTGCAATTGTTTGGCACGACGACGAGTTGAGGTGGACGGCTTTTCAGCCACACTATCGTGAACAGGAGCAATATTTTTTTTGCAGACCCGGTTTGCTCAAATTTTTGCACGATTTTTCCATGGAATATTCCAAACACGTGTTCACAACCAATACAGGAATATGTATCACCAAAGTTCTTTCCACTTCAAAAAAATTAATAAGTTGTCCACAACGTCTAAAACAAGAGATAAGAAGTATTATCTATTGCCGTATTTACATTGATTTTCCCAGGTCAGGGTGCGGTAATGTACCATCCCAAGATTGTTCTCCTTTTGGACATATGCGATTGGGACTTTATCTTAAATTATTGTATTGATTATTGATTTGTTGGCTTGAGACGAATTTACACTTAGCTTTTAAATTAAGAGGGTGGTACGAAGATTTTAGAACGTTTGGATAACTATAATTTGTATTACCAGAGTTCATCCCTAGACGTCATCTTAAGCTTGCCCAAGCCCATGTCCTTTATATTCTATCTCACGTGGAATTGGCCTTTTTAATATAAAGTTCAATTATAGAAAATGCAGTCTTTTAACAAAAGCCACAAGAAGATGCTTATAAATGTAAAAATTGATAACTCCCACAAGTTGGAATAACGAGTTAGACAAAGGGAACAATTTAATAACATATATATCTTGGTTGCAACCCCTTAGCTCTTCAAAAACGAAAATTTAACATTGATTCAGAACAGCAAATTTGAGAAGCTTTTTACAGCAATTATATACCTACTTCTCGATTTCAAACGAGTTAGGGCAGTGATCGATAATTTGTTTCGGAATGAACACAAAACACTTTAACCACTGAGCACCTGCAGCCAGAAACCAATTAGAAAGTAACAAAAATAGACATTTTTTCCTTTGATCAAGCAACGGTGTCGTGAAATAAAGCCGAGCGAAATAATGTGAATGTGAAATGTAAAGCGGATTCGGCCTTATTTCACTTTGTATACATCCAATTTTACACCCAACATATGCAGAGGATATTACTAAAGATTCCTGATCAAAAGATTTGCAGGTTGATTGGACAATTGAGCCGTAAGATAATTTGTCGCTACTTTGTCGCTCTAACCTTTATCTAAATAACGCTGAAATGAATGGAATGGGTGAGGAACATGGTCTCATGTGGCACAATACCCATACATTGCTTAATATAACCTCACCAAGATGGCTGCTAACATCTTCAGACGGTAATGTAATACATCAGTAAAGGTCTTTTATTCATGTCAAAAAGAAAAATCATCTCCAGAAATATTTTATCAGTCGAAAGGATTGGGATAATTGGAGAGTCATATTGGTGGAGGCCCAGGATAATTTCGGACTGTAGCTGCACTTAAGTAAGTAAGTAGAAACGTGAATATATTCAGGATCTCGAGTACTCCTTTTTAAACTATACCCACAACGAATACGATAAACAATCCTCGTTAGCCGTCCGAATGCCAATTGTTCTTTTGCAAACGAAGGCATGTGGGAAAAATTGGGTACGGAGAAGAGTCGGTGACTTATCTATATGCCATGTACAGTTCATAGGTTAACAATTAAATTGAATGGGTCAGGCGCAAATCATGTCGCGTGGAAAGGATATGTTTAGTGGGTGGTGACCGGTTGCGTATGCATATTCGATAGTAGATGAAGGTAAGTACAGGTGGTGAGTAAGAACTCCAGACCAAATCGCATTTAAAAATCTTCTCAGAGAGTCCGCTACAGTAAGACAGTGAGTGTACGTAAATTAAATGGCTCATCTTCCGACAAGGTGATTTAATGAAAAAGACTTTTATATTTAACACAATTCATTTTATTTTCACACTTTACGCCCTCGGCGGAAAAGCAGTTGATAATATAATCCCAGAGAATGGATCACTGTTGAATTGTCCAGTTATTATCATGAGTATAAGCCTGCATTTAATAAGAGAAACATTTAGAAACAAGTCCAGTATACAGGACCACAATTCTAGATTCTACATTCACTTGTGTATGTAAAGTTACATTTTGGCCACAAATAATACGACCTTTTGTTTAACGGAGACTCAAATGACAAATTCGAGAAGCTTTTAACGAGAGTGTTATACTTTTGGATGTTTCTCAGACCTTCGAAAGATGTTGGGAAGTGAAGAAAATTTAGGTTTTTTTTCTGGATTTGAATTAGGGAAGGGACCAGTAATTACCACTATTCTCTGTCCAACATAAATTGGCAGTTCAGGAAGATAGGGATATTTGTCGCTCATTTGCACCCTTATGTATTTTTTTATTCCAACAAAACCTCTTACAGGGTTTCCGTAGTAAACATTTTAAATTAACAAAATTCTGAAAGAATATTTTATAAGGTTACTATCATTTTTTTAAATTGAAATTTTCATTTAATTTGTTTTTTTTTATAAACGAGTTGCGGATGACCGACTAAGCCGCAAGTTACTTTTTTTTCGGTTTACAGGTGTGAACGCACTCATAAGAATGTATTCCTACAGACTGGGTAGACGGACCAGGTTAGCCGGTTGTCGGGAATGTCTGAAATGGCTCTTAGGGTAAAGTTCACCCCGGATTATAGCATCAGCAAAGAAGGTGGTTGGTATGGGCTTCAATTTTTTTAAGTTGTTTGGTTTTGTACATGTAAACAAAATCTGCAGGATCGTTATAAAACACAAAATAAAAAAAATAAACCTGAAAAATTTTAAGGTGAACGTGGATTACAGCAATTTTTTTTAATAACTTGTAGCTTAAATATAAATGTCATTTATATCGCATTTCTGCGATTTTAAGTCATACTTGGTTTTGAATATCTGTGAAACAAATGCATGTTTCATGGCACGCAAATGCCAAATAAAGGCAATCTCTCCATATATCCATTGGCCATTCATTTTTGTGGGTGTTCTGTACTATATTTGTAGTTTTGTTAAATTGAAGCAACAAAGCTAATAAGTGACTAATTTTTGACATTTGCGCGAGTATTTCTTATAGGAAAGCTGTCATGTTATTCATTGATTAGCTAATCAGCCTATCACATGAGCTTATGTTTAGGTTTGGTGCTACGGTAGGGTGGCCAGATTTCTTTGTCTAAAAAGAGCACATTTTCATTCCATATGTTCTTAAAAAATATCTTATAATTGTCTAAATTTTATATTTATGAATAAGAATTTTATATATTATACATATAAAAAAATATTTTTTTATTAGGAAAATATTATAAAAATATACAGAAGTAAAAAATTTAAACAGATTATTTTAATATGATCTGAGAATTCCATGGTAAATCTTCAATCACATTAATCAGCTAACTGTGCGATTTTTGAAGTGTCATAAAGTACGTTTAGCTGTAGCTAGCTGAGCGGAATCGGAAGTGCTAGACAAAAGTGCAAATCATATCAAATTAATAAACATATAGCTGCTGAGTTCACAAAAAATCGAAACCTTAAGACAAAGTCAGACGTGTCGTCCAGCCTCCTACCAAGTGTATATAATGATGTATTTGTATACAGAGGGTTAGGGTTAAAATGGTAATTGCCATTTTAAACATAAATTCATATCATAAAAAAATTCAAATTTGGCTTGTGTCAAACTAACTATTACTAATTTACAAAGTCAACCATACGCCACTTTATAGTCAACTCTTCATGTAAACGTATTTCCAAAGCCTCCTTCAAATGTCATATTTGACATACAATCAAAAAGTCGTTGCTTACCTGTTAGGCAATAAAATCAATTCAGAGCTTGATCATAAATCAATTAAATACCAAAAATATTTCATCATTTAATCCATACACAGTTGCATGGCTATTAATTCAAGTATAATTGAATATCCAATTAATCTTATCGCATCTACAGATTTTTTGTTGATTAGTTACAAAAAATATGGAAGTGAGGTAATATTTTCTTTCTGTAAGACGTACCTCTCAAATATTGACTTTTGACGCATGGGTGCGACTTGTACAGAAGATACTCTAGCAGCATAGGTATTTCTATTTGCTTCCAATCCAAGTAGAGGCGTGTCATTTGTAGGAAACGTCTATTTGTCTATCTGTGCTGATCAGTAATGTAAACGGTTAAGTCATATCGGTAAGTTTTACATTGAATCACACGGTAAGTTTTAAATTTCAGAATTTCATTAGTTCTATCATAGCAAAATTATTAAGACAAAAAGAAAAATAATGTTGACGGCGGTCAGGCACAAGTACCTATTGCATTAAATAGTAAGGCGAAAACTATTATCTTTTAACATACGTTCATCTATTATGTGTAAGTGAGCTATTAATCAATTAAAGAAGAATGAGTGAGCTATTAATCAATTAAAGAAGAATGCAATAAGTAAGTGTTAATCATAGGTGTGGTTGCAACTCATTTTTAGTTAATACGCGATATAATAATTCTATGAATGTATAGCGTAGTCAATTCAAAAAGTGAAGTGTCTTAATTGGGACACACCGGTTGAGATAAGACATTACATCAATCGATTAAGCACGAGAATCGATGACATATTAAGGGCTTAACTTTACTAAGATAATACAAATGAAATTGTTTGAGAGCGATGACAGATTTTGATTATATGATTCGATGGATTCCGCGGTGCCAATTGGAATGTTTGCAACCCTGAAACTTACGTTTAAATTTTAGAGTTCTGTAACTTGATTCTTACTGAAAGTGTGGCGCTAAAACTCTTTCAATTAAAATAAGCTGGTTTATTAAAGATGGATAATACGTCTGCAAACTTGTTTTATCAGTATCAAAAAAAAAAAAATAATGACCTCACAGCTTTGGATCTCAGCATTACTGAAGTCAACCAAATGCATTTCTTTAATTTAGGACTTTTTAGGCTGCATCTCTTTGGTGATTGTAAAGAAACTTAACTCGAAATTGTATTCTGGAGGATCACTTTTTAGATATGAAATTTCCAACAGACAGTTCTTGTATTAGGCTTTAGACTTTTTTATATTAGTTGGTGGCTCATTTTGAATTTAATATACAATTCACACTCCTACTGCGTCCTCGATTATTGATGTCGGGACCAGATTTTCAAACCGTTTGGATCGGGGAGTTTCCTGCATAGCTCATGCAAAAAGCACAATATGGAGATCTCTGTGAAGAGGTAATTATTTCTGCAAAAAATTAGTTGCAAGTCTTGGAAATTCCGAAAAGGAGTGTCGGATTGTTGATGAAAGTCTTAATTAATAAATTTCCCAGATATAATTTTGAACGCCAAGAACTCAACTGTTTCTGATACTTTGGAAATTGCTGATTTATTTAATAAATATTTTTGTAACATTAGTTATTTTCAGAGTTATACGTATAATACGGATAATCAAAATGAAAGTTTTATTCTGTAAACTATTCACTGCTCTGGAGATTCACAAAATGGTTTGCTCTCTTTAAACATCAAACCTCCTTTGATAATATCAACCTTCATGTTGAAAAAAATTTCATTTCGAATTTCGTACGTTTTGTGTTACATATTTAACTATAGTACACAGCTAGGTATTTTCCCACAATAGTAATACCACTCCACAAAAATAAGATGATAATACTATTAAACAACCATCGCCCTATATCTCTGATTTATATGTTTTCAAAAGTATTTTAGAAAGGTTTTAAGTGAGGAATGCTGTCGTTTCTACATAGAAAGCATTTCTTTAGTGATTGCGAACTTGGTTTTAGAAATGGAAGGTCTACTGAGACAGCACTGTTAAAATTAACTGGTGAATTGTATAACAGTTAAAATTTTTCAGAAACACCGGCTTTCTTTATTATTGACATCACTTAAGCTTTTGACAAGGTGGATCACTAAATATTATTTGACAAACTTTTTGAAAAATCGGAAGCAAATGGTAAAAATCAAAAATATTTACAGCGCTCCGAATCCCATTGAACTTGATGGATTAGCATTGGGTTCTATTTTTTTCCTGCTATATGTCAATTCATTATTTTTTCAACCTTTTAAAGGTAAGGTTACTTACAGCCTTTGCTGATGATACTGCTCATTGCTGATTGAAGCACAAGTTTGCTGAATGTTTTAGCAGATGTGAACTATGGCCACGATTTAATGAGAAAATGGTTCATAAAACACAAATTTATAATTACTGATAAAACCAAATTTATGATAATAAATATTAAAAGTAATACCTGTGACGATTTGTCAATTTATTATTGCTGGTAGGCTGGTGGAGTCATTGGGCCATACTTCTTCCGAAATGATGCTAGAGAGTCAGTTACCGTTAAAGGAGACCGGTATAGAGCCATGATAACCGACTATTTTGTTCCCGAATTGGATGGCATGAACGTGGATGAGATATAGTTCCAACAAGACGGCGCTACATGCCATACAGCGCACGTCACAATCGATTTATTGAAGGAAACCTTCGATGAAAGCGAAATTTCGCGGAATGGACCTGTCAAATGGCCACCAAGATCTTGTGATTTGACACCATTGGATTATTTTCTTTGGGGATATGTGAAGTCGCTCGACTATGCCAACAAACCAGAAACGTTAGGGACTTGGAAGCCAACATTCGTGGCGTTATTGCCGGCATACTGAACCAAATGCTCGAAAAAGTGGTTGCAAATTACACCTCTAGACTTGGCTTTATTCGAACCAGCCGCGGCGGCCACATGCCCATATTTAAACATTATTGGCATAAATTTATATTTCCAATAAAGCCAAATTGATGGACATTAAAACCATTTTCTTGTGTTTTATTTCAATTTGAAGTTCTATTCCTATATAAAAAAAACACCCTTTACAACCGATAACTTTTAAATGATAGCACAATGAGGAAAGAAATTAATGTTGAATACAACTTAAAACAAAAGAATTTATACAGCCTTTACAAAAAACGAAATGAAGAAAACAGTTATTAAATCCAAGGAATCCATGCACCTTCTTCACTTGACTGATGTATCTTGGCAACAACTTGTATCCTCTATTGCCAAATCAGTTAGCTTTTCTGAGCCGAGAGGTACTCTATACCAGTCCAGCTCCTTCTATTCTATAAAACACAAGTAAAACCAGGTTTTGAATATTGCTCCCATGTTTAAAGTTCGCCACCAAAACTTGCTACAAAGTTAGCCTTATAGACGATTCTTCTCTGGCTTCAAATCGTCAACCTTTAGCCCGGCGAAGATTTTTGGAAGATCAACCGCTATATTATAGGTACCTTAGCGGTTGAGAAGAGCTAAGCGAAATTATCTTTTGACCTGTTTTATTTAAAAACATAAAAGACACGCATATATAGCACATAGAAACGCAGCTCAACTTACAACTACACGAACAAAAAAATACAAAGTAAAAATATTTTTGGTATAGACCAAGCAATGGTTCGAACGTGAATATGTATTCACTAACATACTGGAGTTCAAGAGCAAAGTGCAAGCATCATCTTCGTCACATCCAAGAAAATTTTATAAAAAAATACACAATTCAAAAAAGGAGTTTAGTACTTCGCATTTGGTACCCATTACGTAACAAACATCCAAGTAAACCCTATTCCAATTTATTGTTAAGACCCATGTAAACAAAGTCGTGCCTAGTCAACCCCTGATTGTTATCAAATTCCACCGAAACGAATAGCGGTCAAGACAAAGTCTCCTATGATCAAGTCGGGTAATTATTTTTGTATTTAAATTGATCCCAACAAGACCCTAGTTATTACAACCGGTTATTGTAATGTAACCCGCCGACAAAATATCCACCATAGTTTTCATATCAAAATCAAAGAAGTACTGTCGACACCGCTTCTAATTGTATCACCATTTTGTTTGGCTATCATAATTGATTAAATTCCAGAGACCCACATGCTCTGGAAAAAAGTGAAAACTATGAAACCGATCGAGGGGAAAAAATTGGTTTGGACCGAGAATAGCTCATTAACATGCTAAAGTCGCACACAGACATCCACTCTTAAAATATCGCCCTCTATAGACTCTGCTCCATAACAATTAAAAATCCATAAAACAAAGCCGCACACCGCACCTTGAATCTTATAGCTACCCAGAGGTGCCTATTAAATGAAATGAAGTGACTCAACAGTTAAGCTGAACGTGGTATGCCTAGATATTTCTCTGTGAAGGTTATGTCATCGGAAATGCATTCTACATGCAACTGGATTGGGTATTTATATATAAAAACAAAATTAATGAAAACTTTCACCGATGCCTAAAAGTTGTATCTTTTCAAAGGCTTTTGCATTTCTCTAAATTTTATCAACCAAAAAATATGTTCTTTTAGTAAGTTTGCAGATAAGATACGGATTCGGAAATGAAAAGTATTTACTCTGCGAACATACTGGTATTGGTTTGTGAGCTATCGAAACTTCGTAAAAGTATTTTTAATGTTATCTTATCTGGATGAGATATTACGTGTAATTCTAGAAATTTGTTCACCAATATATAGATGCGATACCATATGACAAAAAAATGTGTTACTAGTTGAAATATGCGTTTGTTAATGGTTATAGTGGGCAACTATTTTGTTCATTAGTTCAAGCCCAAGTGAAATTCACTAGGTGAGAGTGTTTTTTTTTTTGATAAAAATAGTTCTTATCTTATGTGCATAGGCGTTTTGAATCAGTTGAGTAATATTTATCATGAACTAATACTTTTCAGGTCACAATATGAGTAAGCTGTTGGTGGCTTTTTTTGTCTATACTGGAATTTTGGAAATAGTTCCGCAATTTCTAAAATGAACAAACAAAACGACTCATCATAATGAACAGTCTACCCGACAAGCTTTGCTCGTGGAATAAGATTTTTAACAGATTAGAAAGGTTCCTTTAGGACCGATTTTTCAGTCCTAACTGATTTAACTTGTCGGGTTAACTCAGGATTAAAATGGACTAAAGGTATTGTGTTTTTGTGTCAACCAGATGTTTATCATTAAACCATGATAATCTCAAACTAAAAAACTGGCTAATATAAGTATGCAATGAGCTGTCGTTTTAGCCACTTTGGATTTTGGATCCATCTGTTTGGCCTATGAGTTGTCAGTCAGTCAGAAATAGACCTGTGATATATAAACCTAAGCTTAGTAAATATTTAGAATCAAAATTAAAGCCTTAAATTGCTGATGGTATTTTTAGAAGCAAGCATTGTAAACGTTTCTTGCTGATTGTAACTCGTCTTCGCTATTAACCCTGACAGCAACATTTCTTTAGAAATGAAAAAAAGAATGAAACGAATTAAGTAGTATAGCCCTCACTAGATAATTTATTAAATAGATGCTATACAAGACCCTGATCATCCCAGTCTGCTCTATGACAATGAAGCATGGGTAGTTTCAAAAACTTCTGAAGAAATCCTTGGTCGTATTAAGCGAAAAATTGATCGAAAAATATTCGGTCCCGTTTGCGTTGACGGGCTATGGGGATGAAGATTCAACCACAAACCATGCAAGCTGTACAGTGATATAGACCTGAAAAAAAAACTGCATTGTACTCTAGGACATGTAGAACGAATGGAGAGTAGAACTCCGACTCGCAGAGTCTTCGATTCCCAGACAGACATTGGACGCAGTGGAGGAAGACCTCGAAGCACAAGTAGAAACCGACCCCAACCAACTTGAAGTGCGCAACTGAATGCAGTAAGGCTAATTGGAAAGGCATGTTCGTTGAGGCCCGTGCTCATCCGGAATTTAGCGCTACTTTAGTAGGTAAGTAAGTATCTTGCTGAGTCATTTATTAAGTCTAGATATATATTCATACGCCTGAAGGGTTAACGTCTGTACTGGTAATGCCACGATAGAATGATAAGTTGAAAACTCTGTGCCATTAGATCCATAGTTTTAATTGAAAGAAAACCCTTTAAAAATACATTGTTTACCTCACCTAGGACTGAACCGATCATCTTTAGATTCTTTATAAAGGTGGTCTCTGGTATGTGGTACCTGGTATCTGGTCTCTGCTTTAAAGAAAAGCTGAAATCCTAGCCATACTCGATGATGTTAACAGTCAAGTGGCATGGCATCCATAATAGTCAAATTACGGGAAAATGAACATAAACGTGCAGAGTAAAATTACGAAAAGTTGGACACTGACGGCCAAAGCTCAAAGGCTATAATACATATATGGATGCAAGGACATAATAATCCGGTAAAAGACGATTAAGCAGAAAAACTAGCTAGCCGAAGATCGCCACGGTAAAAAATCAAGAAACGATCTTAGACAGACGTAGGAGATTACTAGGTAACTTCTACTTCGAAAATCTGGGGACTTGGCCGATTTTCCAGTACCACAGGTTGTTTGATTTAAAGGGTGATCCATTTCGAGGTTCCCTACTTTTTTAAAGAAAAAAACACAGAAAATTAAAATTTAATGGAGAATGTTTATTATCATTTGAAAGAACATTCTTTGGCATTTATTTTTTGAAGATTATGTCTATCAAATGTTGGCCGTTGCTACGTCGCAGATGGTCCATCCGTTGAGTCCAATTTTCGATCACTCGTTCGAGCATTTCGACTGGTAACTGGCGAATGACACGTGTGATGTTTTCGTGTAAGGCCTTAATCGAAGCGTGTTTGTCGGCATAAGCTTTTGACTTTACATATCCCCACAGGAAAAAGTCTAACGGTGTGATATCACACGATCTTGGTGGCCAATCGACCGGCCCAAAACGTGAAATTATGTGCTCACCGAAATGTTCTCTCAATAAGTCCATTGATTGATGCGATGCGTGGGAAGTGGCGCCGTCTTGCTGAAACCAAATATCGCCGAGATCACGAGCTTCAATTTCAGGCATCAAATAGTCGGTTATCATGGCACGATAACGGTCGCCATTGACGGTTACGTTCGCACCGGCATAATTTTTAAAGAAATAAGGACCGATGATTCCACCGGCCCACAAACCACACCAAACCGTTGTTTTTTCTGGATGAAGTGGCAGTTCTTCAATCTCTTCAGGTTGCTCTTCGTCCCAAATGCGGCAATTTTGTTTGTTTACATACCCATTGAGACAGAAATGGGCCTCATCGCTAAACAAAATTTGCCTCGAAAACGTCGGATCTTCTTGGAACTTTTCAAGACCCCATAGAGCGAAGCGATGTCGCTTGGGAAGGTCGAGCGGCTTCAGTTGTTGCACAAGCTGTATTTTGTACGCTTTCAATTTAAGATCTTGACGTAAAATGCGCCAAGTCGTTCCATACGTCAGTCCGAGTTGCTGCGAACGGCGCCGAATCGACTCTCTACGGTCTTCGTGTACACTCTCAGCTACGGCCGATATATTTTCTTCACAGCGTGCTGGACGTGGTCTATTCGGTCGAATATTATCCAATAATGAATGCTGGGTCTCAAAATGGGTGATGGTGTTGCGAATAGTACGCTCAGTAGGCCGATTATGTTGACCATAAGTTGAGCGAAGTGCACGAAACACATGAATTTTCATAATAAAGTTGAACAATTTGTAAACGTTGTTCACGCGTAAGTCTTTCCATTATGAAATGCCAAACAATACTTAACAAAAATAACATGACAGCATGGCACGACTCATACGTGATCTATCAAAAAAGGATATTAAAATAAGTATCTCTACTTGGATCACCCATTAGTAGTAAATCATGATGGACCAAATATCTTTCTGAGACAGAAGGAACTTCGTAAGCCAATATAAATACATAAGTATCTCAGATTCATTCATAATTTTATCTCTCAGCTACTTAAATAAATAAAAAGGGTATCACTATGGGTCCATGTAGATAAAACTGCACAGAAGCAACCGTCATTTAATCTTTGTTTGCCAACTTTTAAGAAAATGATTTAATCAATTATTCCCCGAGAACCATTACTTTAAAAAAAATTGTGTAATATTACTATCGAAAAGCGAGGCAAAAAGTGTACTACAATAATTGCAGTATTTTTACACACTTATTCATTTTAAATATTTGATGCGTAAATCACAAATCGTTGTTGTATAAGTAAATTGTACATAAGGTGTTTCTATTAAAACAGTATTTTTTTATTTATAAACATTCTCAGAGTAATATTTCAACAATATTAGATTATTATTGAACAAAAGTTGTTGAAAGCTACGCAAACGGTGAGAATATGTAGAAAATGTGTTTAATATCTAATACTATTTGTGTGATTTTTTTGTTTGTACCTATTGTCATGTGTATAAAATTGCAACTCGCCTAATGTTACACTAAAATTTACATACATTTTGTTATTAATTTTACACACTTAGGCCGCTACAAACATTCATGACAAAGCTGACAAATGGAACTACGTCGTTGGAAGTGTTTTAGCCGGAGGCGCATATAGATCGTGGAAACGAACGTTTGTGGGTGGTGTCTTTATATGTTTGACTTTCAGCATTCCTGGATTACTTTAAAAGCTATTTATTGGGGAGGGCTGGGAAATCTTCCCAAATCTTGTTATACGTAAATTGGGTTCACTACTTGGTGCCGATCACAATTACACTATTATGGTAGAGATACACAAAAACTGGGCGGTAAGGAATAATTGTTATAGCCTAACAGGTTATATAAAATAAAAATCAAATCAAATCAACATTTTTTAGAGCGAGGATCTTATGTGACAGCTTTTCAAATTCTTGGCCTTAAAATGTAATGACATAGCTATCTGTCATTGCTTTGCGATTCCTTGAAATCAGTTTGAATCAGTTTGAATCAGTTGAAATCAGTTTTTCACATTTCAGGGTGTAATGAAATTTGTATACTCAACCCATGTCTACATTTTTATGGAGATTCTAAACTTTAAAAAATTCCTCTAACTATTATGAGAATTCAATATGAAATACTGACCAGTATATCAGTTTAATATTCCGAAAAACATATACAATGCATCAATAAACTGCACATACAGCAGCGAAATTTCAAAGTATCTCTTTTTTTTTTGCTGAATTTAAAAAAATTATTCTCATCTGTTTACGATTTTGCTATTACTTATGATTATTACTCACACAAATAAGAAATAAATGCCAAAAATTTACTACTTCTGTATGAAAGCAGTTAAATTATTTTTGGTACAAACATCACTGTCGATGTCGAAAAATTGCACATACATCAAAAAATTGAACAAACACGTATGGTAACACTAGCTTACTAGCACAAAACGTTACTTCTGTTGTTCAGCATTATCAGTATCAGGATTCTGACAGTTGTCAGTCCAGTTGGCGGCACTGAGCTTGGTGTTAATGAGTTTTACAAAGTTTGTGTAACAATTGCTGCATCTCATATGAAAGTTCCAATTGACATAAAAAAATGATTGTAGAGCTAAAATATGAAGGGAAAAGTTATGCAGAAATATCACGGATCGTAGATAGCCCTCGTCCAACAATGCAAAGTTTAATAAAAAAATTCCAAAAAAAATAAAACCTTCGAAATCGCTTCAGGAAGAGTTCGTAAAAAACTTTAAACAAACACTTGGAAAAAAATTGAATGAATTAAAAAGAATGACCCCAAATCGAGTGCTCCAAAAACAGCTGCAGAACTCAGTAAATATGACGGAATAACAGTAAACGCTTAAAACGTAAGGAATTTTTTGCATAGCAGAGGATTAAATGGATGTGCTGCAAGGAAAAAAACCAAAAATTTCAAAGGTTAACATAGCGCGGCGTTTTGCATATGCAAATGAATACGTGACAAATCAGATGACTTTTTGAAGAAGGGAGTTTTTGTAGTCGAAAGCAAATTCAACGTCTTTAGGTCCGATGGTTGCCGATTTTTGTTGCGCAAAGCGAATGCCGCATTGGAAGCGAAGAATTTCTTTCAGAAAACTTGAAGTCTAGTGCAACCAAAATTGGCATACAAGACGATTTTATTTTAGTTCAGTACAACGACCCTCAACATTCATCCATGCTTGTGAAGGAATGGTTGCTGTATAATGTTAAATCTGTATTACCTCATGCAACAAAATCCCAAGATCGTGCATCTTTGGGACGTTTTTGGAAAAGAAGCTCCGAGAACCGTTAGACTTTTTCCTGTGGGGATATGTAAAGTCAAAAGCTTATGCCGACAAACCCGCTTCGATTCAGGCCTTGGAGGAAAACATCACGCGTGTCATTCGCCAGTTACCAGTCGAAATGCTCGAACGAGTGATCGAAAATTGGACTCAACGGATGGACCATCTGCGACGTAGCAACGGCCAACATTTGATAGACATAATCTTCAAAACATAAATGCCAAAGAATGTTCTTTCAAATGATAATAAACATTCTCCATTAAATTTGAATTTTCTGTGTTTTTTTTCTTAAAAAAAGTAGGGAACCTCGAAATGGATCACCCTTTATGTACCTCCGACAAAAAAAGAGAAAATCAAACGAAAAAAAAAATTCCAGGGAAACAGAAAGTGTGATTCTGCACTTCCTCAGGACTTTGCGAATTTGTAGTCCACTCCTTAGTTTTTGAAAAAACAAATTTGGGTACAAAGTCTGACTGACAATATGGTTTGACACATAGTGGCTGGGCACCCAAAGACTTAATCTGGATGTCGACCCCTCGGGGAATTTGCAACGAGTGCTTGACATCCCGATTGTATTAAGGTTTAAGTAGTTTAAGTAGTATTTAGTAGTCTTAATTAGTTTAAGTTAGTTTTAATCTAGATTAAGCCATTTTATGTAATACCAAAAAAAATGTCAAATATTTTTTTTTTTAATTTTTCTTTGAAAATTAATATTTATGATGAAAACGAACACATGATTGAGCCCAAAGGCAAAAGAAAAAATGTTAGATTTAAGCTTACAGCTCCCACTAAGGACCGATAAGTTAGATTAAGCACACAAGTTAATGATAAGTTAGATAGATCTAAGCATTTTTGTTTAGTGGTAAGTTAATATTTTGAGAATTAAAAAATATTAAAAGTTAAATAAAAAAAGAAACAGAAAGTGTAAGTGTGTCTAATAAATCGCGGATAAAAAGCAGGCATGGCCTTTTGAAAAGAGATGTTCTGGAAACCCTAACTCATACTCTACCATGCAAAATTAACACCTTTTAACAAAAAATCGAATTGAGTTTCCACTCTTTTTATAAAATATTGATAATCAGACTGTCGGAAAGTTTAAATTTTTTTATAAATGGAGTGGAAAGTCAACTCGGCTTTTTGTTAGAGGGTTTCAGTTTTGCAAAGTAGAGTACAAGCAACAATTATAAAGTCATACAGATGACGTAGTGCATACAAGAAAAATTGTTCTACGGCGGGTCGCAATGGCACAGCCTGCCATATATCTGAATCTCGTTTTACATGTGTGCACTTGCATACCATACCATGAAGCCGGTGAGCAAAAGTTTCTGTTTTTCTTTTGTTATATATGCGTCATCTGTATGACTTTATAATCGTTGGTATAACTCAGGGTTTCCATAACGTCCAATCTTGTTACAAATTTAGGACCTCATTTGGTAGTAAAGATGCAAACATTACGTAATTATAAAGACTTTGTGCACAAGCAACAGCTTGCTTAAACGTTCGGAGATTCATTGATATTCACCTTTGAATACACTGATCTTTGACATACGAATTTTAATTACGTATGGTAAGGTTATGTAGGTTAGGTTGACTGCTGTAACCAGTGTAAATAACTAACTAAATACCTTCAATATAGACTGTTTCTATATATTTTAATAAATATGCGATTAAACTAACAAAAAATAACAGCGGGAGAATAGAGGGATGCTGACCATCACATTATGATGACGCACGGTCGCATCTCAATTCTCTCCCATTATCCAATTTAAAACATCTGAAATTCCAAATACGCATTCCTTATCGAAGTAGTTCCTTCGATAAATTATTCAAGCATTACATTTATTTGTTTTAATTAATTACCTAGCTGTCTATAATATAAAATCATAATCTCGAAACAACCTGTAAAAATGTACCTACATACTAAATTTTTACAACGAATTTTGTGTTTTGTGACAACAATCGCGGTCAAGG
The DNA here is from genome assembly GCA_949824845.1 of Rhingia rostrata. Lineage (NCBI taxonomy): Eukaryota > Metazoa > Arthropoda > Insecta > Diptera > Syrphidae > Rhingia > Rhingia rostrata. Next base: position 70,036,109 of record OX463755.1, read on the forward strand.
CTTGATATAAATCGGTTTTTAATGAAAGTATTTATCTTCAAATTTGTGGACAGTTGTCGCATCGACACAAATGATTTTAATATCAAAATTCCACTTAACTTACTAATACAAGGCTTGTGCTATAAAAGCAGTAAAACAAACATAAAAACCTCTTAAAATTGCCAAAATGTTACCCAAAGCCGAGGCACTTTAACAGCTTAGTTTGGTACCCAAATCAAGTGTTTTTACATGCCATCTCTTTTATACCCTATGAATTATATTTTTTTGAAAGTTTGAGCTACCTACATACCTACATCTGCTTGAAGCCGCTTAACTAGCTAACATTTTATTGACCCCACGACACTTGTGAAATACTCAAAAACTTGTGTATGATTGATGACTAAGTACCTTTTTACTTGTTTTTAGTTGAGCAAATGCTAACCCGAACTATGATGATCTTCTGCCAGAGATGAGTGTGGACTCTTATGTAGGGGTTTAAAATTAGGCATATTGACACATAAAAAACAGTCACAATAACAAACCTATAAATCGAGAGCCGTCAATAGTCTAACACCATCCTACCTCGAATTGGATGTGTGTTGCCTAATTGTGCCACCCACTTGCATTCAGCCCACCATACCCAAAAGTCACTTCAAGTGACAAGATCACCTTGACACTAACCTGTGTTTATAAATCCAAAGACCAAGCAGGCGGCTAACAGCATCCATTTGAAGTATTCCATAGTGCACTAAATCGGCTCGAAACCAATTAGAGAGGAAGTTTATGCCACAAGAGATAAAACAAACACACTGTGGTCTGTGTACTTTGATTATCGATTTTAATTAAATCACTACAATCACAATCACCACCACGGAGAGAGAGGAGCCTTCGAATAGGACTTTCTTCCGATTTTGATTTAATTAACGGATTGTGACTCCTTTTCTTGCGGTCGGAGGAACAAAAACAAACACAAACGCGCACCTTTTACCACAATCACTCGCTTTCTGACAGGAATAAAAAAAAACGATTCGGACTCAGATGCAGATGCTGCAGGTACTTGAAATAACCTTATCGTCGATGTAAACACCGTGCCGCCAACCGGACCGTAATTGTGGCTATTCCGCCTTTCAAACGCGGTGGAGGGATAATTTCATCAACTCAATTCGAACTGCTTTAACACGCTCTATGGCACGGTTTCGGTTTCGTTTAGTTAATTATCCGTTGGATGAAAATCAACTACGAACGAGTGAAACAAAAAAAAAACGAACTATGAACCTAATTTAAATCGAATACCCGCCTTTCGCCGGTCAAAGTATCTTTTTGTGGGAGCAGTTGGTGGCACCTTTCTATCTCGAAACAGGTAGCACAAGTACGGGTGAAGCAAAACTTTTGTTGTTGTTGGATTTTGTGTTGGGCGGAATGGATGTTTGATAAGAAACGAATAGCTACATAGAGAGCGCTCACAGTACTGCAAGCAATGCCGAACTACAATTTACTGAATGAAGAAGACGAGAAATACAGATACATCCGATAACTTTTGCTTTTTCATTCCATATAGAGAGCAGCGACTTTGCTGGGCACATTGTTGGTGGTGGTGGTGGTGGGTTTTTGTTTGTGTTGATTTTGAATTTGCTTTTGAGTCTGCAACATTCTGTTTGGGAATGGAATGAGAAGCGTGGAACACTGTGGTGAGTTTGAGAAAATAGTTGAGAGACAATGTTGATGGAAGAGTGCAATTTATGAATGAAGACGTGTCGGGAACATTGTTGCATGAGTTGCAGTTTAAGAAGTTGATTGGTGTACATTTGTTGCCAAATGTTTGTAGCAATTTCCCTGCAGCAACTCTACACTTTTATTTAAGTGTGTGGTATGTGCTATTGTTCTACTGTATGGGACTTTGTCGATAATGAAATAAATTCATTGTGATTTTGATTCGAATGGTTGAGGTTCGAACATTGCAAACATTTTTTTTAAATATTTTCCCAAAAAAATCAGAAATCACTAATTTGGGAAAAACCATTCACGGAATTAAAGAAGGTCATGTGAAGTAAAGATAGCGATATCTAAACTCAAACTTAACAAGGCTATCGAAAATGACGGCCTTCCCATCGAGCTTTATAAAGCCTGCTGAGATGTCTTGGTAAGTAACATCCACCAATTCATTAGCCAAATTTGGTCGGATGAAAGTGCATATGCCTGAAAAATGGAACCTCCGCATCGTTTGCCCGATCCAAAAGAAAGGAGACCCTCTGAACTACACCAACTACAGAGGAATACGTCTCCTCACCATCGCCTTCTATATCCCATCTGCCGACACGTTCGATACCAAAATAGGATTTAAGCCAGGCGATGCGCTATCATGTGACTTCTTAAATTTGATTCTTGAGAGGATTGTGCAAAACTCCCGAGCCAACACCAGGGGCATAGTTTTTCAAAAATCGGTGCAAATGCTAGCATACGCCGACGATATCGGCATTATTGGTAGTACTCAACGTGATGTCAGAGTGAATGAGGGTAATACCAAGTATATGCTGTCAACACGAAAGGACACACAACATCGACGAATTGGAAAGAATGTCATCATTGACAGATATAACTTCCGCTATTAACTCTGCCAACAACATCTACTCAAAAATTAAGCGAATTATTAATTCAGGCAATTCAGTAACAAAGCCCTCACTTGAATTACTAAGGAGATCCTATATACCCTGATCATCCTAGCCCTGTTCTACGGCGCTGAAGCATGGGTCGTGTCTAATGCAAATGGTTGATTTGAGAGGACATGCTGATTGGATATGTAAGGGATCCAGTGAGACCGATTCAAATGCGCGATACTAAAAAATTATTAAGCCAGTGATATAAGTCCTAAACAGAATCCTTAGATAAACAGGGAAAAACTCCATTTGAGAATTATTCATTTGTGCAGTCCGGAATAAACCTGGGCCTCAACCATCATGCCTATCCAATTAGCCCGGTCTTTAGCTAACTGCCTCCAGTTGCGCACTCCAAGTTGGTTGAGATCGGTTTCTACTTGTGAGCGCCACTAAAAGCGAGGTCTTCCTCTTCTGCGTCCGACCGACGTCTGGCTGCGAATCGAAGACTCTGCTAGCCGGTGTTTTTGGTGTCCATTCGTTCTACATGTCCTAGCCAGCTTAAGCGCACAATACGAAGTTTTTTTTGACTAGGGGCATGTCGCTGTACAGCTCGTATCATTTATTAAGTGGCGCTACAGTCCGGAATGAACCTGGGCCTCAACCAACATGAATCTCGAATTAGCCAGATCCTTAGCTAACTGCCTCCAGTTGCGCACTCCAAGTTGGTAGAGGTCGGTTTTTACTAGTGCGCGCCACTTAAGGCGAGGTCTTCCTCTTCTGCGTCCGACGTTTGGTTGGCAATCGAGACTCTGCGAGCCGAACCGAATATTTTTCCTCTCAAGTCAACTAAAGATTTCTTCTTCTTCAGGGCGATACAGCAGGACTGGGATGATCAGGGTCTAATATAGGATCTCCTTAGTAGTTCCAGTGAGGGCTTTACTACTAAATGGCCTTCTTAGCCCGAAGAAACAGCGCAGCGGTGTGCTAGACTAATTCTTCGTTTGATTTCTGACGAAATGTTGTTGTCAGAGTTAATAGCGAAGCCGAGGTGTACAAAGTCCCGTACTACCTCAAATTTATATCTGTCAATTTTCAATTCATCGATGTCGTGTGTCCTTTCGTGTTGACAGCATTTACTTAGTCTTACCGATCATTTACTGGTTAACCTATTTTTTCCGCTTCCTTCTCTATACTAGTAAACGTGGCTTTGACATCGCGTTGATGTCAATTTTGCAGCGATTTTAAGAAAATTGTGTCTCTGGTATTGGCTCGGGAGTATTGCATAATCATCTCAAGAACCAAATTGAAGAAGTCCTCATGCAGTAAAAATTAGATGCTGTAAAAATACAAAAATCATTTTGCCTCTTCCAGAGTATTACTGGCGGAATTACTTACTGTATGGGAGGCATGATATGCGATTAAATGGAGATGGTACTTCCAGAGCGATCAGCATTTTCATCCCATTAAAGACAATCACAAATAACTTATAGACATACGTTCTACGTCTACAGTCTCAAAAAACATATGGGAAGAAAGGTGGCGCAGTGAAAACAGTATCGAATGTGTCGGTAAATTCGCTTCCGACTCTGATAGAGCAGCGAGAATTCTTCATCATCATCCTACACAAACGGACGAGTTTGGGCGGTATACCAAAACTAGACATGGCTCTGTATAGTTCGTCTCTATAAATGCTGTCGCATTCGGCTTTGAAATCGATGAATAGGTGGTAGGTATCGATTTGGACTTCTTGGGGTTTTTTCTGGATCTACCGAAATGTGAAAATTTGATTGGTTTTGGACTTTCCTGGCCTAAAACCCCACTGATAAGGGCCGATCAGGTTGTTGGTAAATGGTTTCAGGCGTTCACATATTACGGCAGATATGATCTTGTAGGCAATGTTGAGGAGACTTATGCCTCTGTAGTTGGCGCAGTTTAGAGGATCTCCTTTTTTTGTGGATCGGACAAACGATGGTGAGGTTCGATTCTTCAGGCATACTTTCTTCCGTCCAGAGTTGGTGGATGTTACTTACAAAGTCATCTCCGACGGCTTTATAAAGCTCGTCGGGAAGGCCGTCATTTCCGGCAGCCTTATTAAGCTACATACAGATATTGGTATCCTCACTTCACTCAGGTAGAGTGGTTGGCAGTTTTGGCTGTAGTTGGCAACATAGAATGGGCCTGATAGCGGAATGTTGTTCGTCATCGCCGTTTAACAGTCTGCAGAAGTCGTTCTTCCATATCCTCAGCATCGACTGTCGAAACTACGATATTTCCTTGTTCATCTCAACAGGATTCTGTTCGAGCCTTGTATCCTTGGCTTTCACGTTTTATTGTTTCATAAAATTTATGAACATCATTCCTGCCACGTTCGTTCTTTTTGAAAAGGCGGTAGTCGTCTTCCATTCTTTGCGTACCTTAGCTCAATGGCAGTTCTTTCCTTCACTGCCATAGTTTCAATGTAAGCCTTATTTATCAGCATTACACGTTAAACCAGAGTTTTCTTGCTAAAAGGCATTAGATATTTAACACATTACCTGTAGCTAGCTCCGTCAGCACTTCGTAGTAGAAACTAACAAGAAGTTTGTTACGGCTATTGCTGATCGCTGGGCAATGACATACTAGGCCAACTAGATTTATTTACATTTTGCGTGTAATTAGTTTTTGCTTATTTTTTAGAAGTGAGTAATCAGTGTCGGAGTAAACCCCAGAGCCCACTCCTATTTCCATTTTAGACCCGTCGGTATTAATTCCCATTTCAGTGTTGGATACCACAATGTTTGACAACCAATAGTCTCTGCTCTGGTATTCTGATTGAGTAGTTAATATCAAATCATGATATGGGATAATGTATTCAGATGCCCATTCTCGTATGCTACTAATTCCATAGTGCTGTGACCAAGGGATTTGCAAAGGTTGCCCGCTTCTTTGAGGCTGCTGGCTGCGCCTCTGTGTTATTGATTTGTAGGTCATTTGGTGCAAGGTTGGTGCGCATAGCTCATGTTATGAGTACACTTGCTGTTCTTTGAACCTTTATAAGTTCATTCATATGCTTTGTCTTTTTCATGGAATTCCACCAAACTAGGCAACCATAGGTGAGGATTGGTCTGACAACAGCTGTGTTTAGCCATTTTGTGACCTTCGGGAACGGGCCCCATTTCTGCCCCCAGATTCTATTGCAGCTATATAGTGCAATGTTAGCTTTATTTACCCTTTCAGGTTCCAGCTCAGCTTGCTATCAAGTATCACCCCAAGGTATGTAGCATTTGCTGACAGTGAGTGAGTGGACCCTCCCAGAGTCGGTGACGCAAACTCTGGGACTGACCTCCTGTTAGTGAGCAGAGCTAATTCCATTTTTTTCGGATTCACACCCACGGTTCTGACCATCTACTTACTCGGTATTTTAAGGCTTGTTTTCATGATTGCGCTTATAGTCGATGGGAATTTCCCACACGCCATGAGAACCACAGCATCTGCCTAAGCCACGATTTTTGTTGCAGTGATTTCCAGTCTCCTTGATGCTTCCTTATCTACCAGTAGCCAAAGCAGCGGAAAAGGAACACCCCCTTGTGGAGTACCCCTTGTCGTTGATATTCTTTTGACACAACAAGGATGAAATGATACAAGAACTCTTCATGCAGGGCAGTTTCAATCGATTTCCCTTTGATATAGGCATGCTTTGGAGATGGATAGCCTGGATTCAAGTTACTACGAATTTGAACATAGTAGCCTTTTCAGTGTTTTCAATAGGAATGAGAATAGGCTGATTGGTCTATAATCTTCTCGCAGTTTTGTGACCGCGTTTCCCTGCTTTCGGTATGAATTGATTGACTTCTTTTGACTTCCATTGACTTTACGCTAAGCATTGGGGAGATAATTCAGCCTTAGACTTTCACGGAAGGTGTTAACTAATGATGACATAATGTGGATGGCAGTCTTTTGCAGCATCATGGTCGTTATGTCATCGGGGCCTACTGTTTTATATGGCCCAATGGTGTTAATGGCCCATAAAATTCTTTCCTTGCATATAAAATTGTCTATAGTGGAGTGGTCTCCAGATAAGTAGTTCGGTTCACGGTGGTCATTTGTGATGTCGACATCCGATACTCTGTTGCAGTTAGGACAGTGGGTATTTAGGAGAAGAGCTACTGTCTCTGCCCTGGATTCTGTCTATTTATCTTCTAAGACTTTTAGAAAACCTGGGCTACTTACTTCTTTTGACAGTTGACAGTATTTTCCTTAATCTTGTGCCAGATTAAGGAAAATACTGTCAACTGTCAAAAGAAGTTGCTACCTTCAATACTGTTGCAGAAGTCTCCCCAGGCTTTCCTTTTGCCTTATGTTTGCGAATGATGTCTTCGAAGCATAAAACATTGTGCATAGTAAAAAACCGCATCCAAAATACTGATTCTGCTCACTTCAACGGGGTCCGTAAATAACACAGTTTTGCATTTCCTAGAGGAAAGTTGTGTCTGCTTTGTAACAGCTTAGAGCTCCCTGTTTGACGTTTTCTTTTTAGTGTGAAATGAAAGATAAGATTCAAGAAGTTTTTCCATACGGAGTACAAGGTCGTCGATGATGGTCAAGACTAAATTGCCTCAGACGGATAGACAATATGAATAAAAACTTCCAAGTTCCAAAGTCAGCAATATATATTGACTAATTATTTCATCATCCAGCTGTTATTACAGCCTAGGTCAATATTTGGAAAGATGTTACAACCTCCCTTTTTACGTTGTCAATGTGAACATAATTAAAATCCATGTTTACGGGAGGACAAATTAATAATGTTGACTTAAGCATAAACATTCATTCTTTTGGAACATAGATGAAGGCATATTATGCTGTATATCCGTCAGTTTATTATTTCAAAAATTTGGCACGTCATAAAAATAGGAATTATTCATCAAACAGCAACCATATTGTCCTAGGCCTATTGATGATGGTGCGTGGGATTTATTCTTTTTAAAATACCTTCTAATAAAAAATGCTTACAAAAACATCGAAAGTTTATGTATTTGTGCAGATTTATAAGCTTTTAATGCATGTTGACCAGCCAGATGTTTTCGCATAAATGTCGGACTTACAAAATGCGTAATGAAGATGATAATAAATTTTTTTTTTGTAATAGAAATATTTCTCTAGGCATTCAACTAAAAAAATGACTTCAATGCTAGCTATTTGTTCGGTGCCCTCAGTTCTTTCAACATATTATTATGGCAACCATATGTTCTCTGCTAGAAGGGTGTCTATTTTCAAAAAAAGTTCGGTACACCATTTGTACAAGACGACTTGTTTGAATGACAACATCGTTTTTTGTTGTTTTAACATACCAAGCAGACAGTATTTTTTTTTCGATTTATAAACTAGTAAAATATGGAAGAAAAAAATCTATTTCAACATCTGGTATATATTGGGGGTAGCAGTAGTCAGACGTCACAATCAGCCCTATCGAGGTATCCCATCAAAGAATTTCTGAAACGAAAGTCAGTTTCGATCGGTACTCAGTTTACCATCAAGTATCCGTTGCGAAACAAAACAAATGATGCATACATTCGCGTACGTTTGACAAGCTGTCAGCTGTGTAATTTTATAATTTATTTTTAAATTATGATTTTACTCGCAATTCTGGGTTGGTTTCCATTTTTTCGTAAGAATTCTGCAACAATTTTTCGTCGGAGAATTTACGAAGCAATTCAACGCATAGTTGTCAAGAATTGTTAACTTAACGCATTAAGCCGTCATGCGACAATGTGCGATGCATTTCGTCGGAAGATCTGCTCAAAATGCAAGTCCGAACGGATACCTCGGTACAAAACTCACTGATATCGAACAAATCGGAGAAAATTTTGTTACGTATGATCACCTATATTGATATCTTTTATGTCTTGGGGCGTAAAATTTTAATAAAGACTGGCACCATGATTGAATTGGTAGGAACTTATTATGTAACAATATTTACAAAAAGTTGATTTTTCCCCATTTTCGAATCGTTGCTTAAACATAACCCATTTTCCAATCCCTCTCACAAAGAGGTAGCAAATGTGTAAAGAGTTATGAGAATTCCAAGAGATGAAGACGCCATAAAGAAGACGTCTCTTAAGCTGAACTACCTACAAAATTGACAACGATAGATCTACTATTCGGAATGTCGTAGTTAAGGTCACAGACTGAGTTGATGATGCACAGCAGAGAGTAGTTTTTTGATCAATATGGTTCAAAGAAAAGTCACAATTATAAATTCATTGATAGCAATCAATTTTTCTATCCTTCTTTTGTTAAGGGGCGCTGCATCACACCTCTCCAGTTGCTCACTTCAGGTCGCTTTTTACTTGTGCTCTTAACTTCACTTCCTCTACTACTTCTACCATCTGACACGGAATCTTAAAATAAAATGGCTAGCAATGCTCCAGCCATTTTCAAAGACCAGCAAGGAGTTTTTTTTGGACCGGGACTATGTCTCTGTACAACTCGTCAAGTTCTTGGTTAAATCATTGTCTCCATAGTCTATCAAAGCAATTAGCAGTGAAGTGCCCTTGCTTCAGCTCCGCAAAGTAGGCCTGCGATGGTCAGGGTCTTTTATAATATCTCCTCAGTAACTAATGTAAGGCCTAGTTATTAAATTCCGAACTTCCCGCTAGGAAAAGTTGGCAAGAGAAACCTATCTTTTGATTTCTGTCGATATGATGTCAGAATTAAAAGGTACGGAGGAATACAAAGTAATTGACTACCTCAAAGTCACATTTATCGATTGCGACATTCTGTCCGATACGTTAATGTTGTGTTCCCTGCTTGTTACAAGAATATACTTAACCTTTCTCTTAGTTACCGTTAATGTGAAATCGTGCCGACCTTGATAAAGTAGCGAGAATTCCCCTGCACATACGGATATGGACGGTACACCTAAACCATCGCTTTATATAGTTCGTCTCCATAAACGCGGCTTTGAAATCGATACATTGGTGGTAGGTATATGTTAGGACTTCCTGGATCAGCTGAAGCGTCAAGATTGAATCAGTTAAGGAATCTCCTAGTATTAAACCACACTAATAGGGACCGATTATTTTGATGGTGAACGGTTTCCAGCGTTCAGAAGGTCTCATTTTTTGTGGATGCGCAAACGGTGCTGCGATTCCATTCTTCAGGCTTACACTTATTTGACTAACAAATTCATCTTCAGCGGCTTCATGAAGCTTGTCAGGAAGGGCATTATTTACGGCAGCCTTGTTGAGCTTAAGATTAAGTTTTCGCAGTCGTCACCGATATTGAACGGTTTGCAATGCTCAACTGCGCGAAAATCTTTGTCTGCAGAAAGTGGTTTTTCCTTGTTGTCCCCATGGAGTGTGACTTTTTCTTCTATATAAAGTGAGGAGGTATTCTTTGAAAGAAGTTCCGATCGGAACTCATTTTATCATTGAAGTATCCGTTGCGGAACAAAAAAAATGAAGCATACATTCGCCTACGTTTGATAATCTGTTAGCTGTGTAATTTTATGTAATGTGAAAAGTGAGTGAAAAAAAAATATTTGAACACATTTTTCTTGTTGCTTTGTCATTTTTTTTCTAGAGCATGCTTTTGTATTAATACACAAAATAATTTTATTTATTATTTTACTAACGATTTCGTGGTGGTTTACATTTTCGTACGAATTCCGCATTGAGCCGTCGCGCGATCATGTGCGATGCATTTCGTCGATACAAAATTCTCCGATATCGAACAAATCGGAGAAAATTTTGTTCTGAACGGATACCACGATATGGGTGCTTATCACGAAAGAATTCAGTTAGGGTCTGGTATCCCTAGTTTTGACGTGTATACAGATTGGTAAAATTTACCAACATCGTTCTTATAAAAGAGTGGCACCTCTTTATATCTTCAATCACTCTTTTTCCTAAAAAGCTGGTCTTCTAGATTTAATTTTACTTATAAAGCTCAGTGACGGCTGGTTCTTTACCTGCTGCTTTGCTTTTTAATTCGCAGACGACCTCATCGGTGCCATTGTTCTTCGAAATTTGATGCTGGTGGTATGTTATTAAATGAGGTATGTCTGGTCGGCCTCTTGCGATTGCAGTCTATCAATGTTAAATTTGTTTCCCAGTATTGCTCATTTGTTACGGCTTGTAGGATATTCCCATTCGCACCTTGCCTGAAACAAGGTGGTGATCCGATAGTCTATGTTAACACCTCGGAATATTTCGACATTAGTTTTATTGAGCGTGTGTCTACGCTATCCCATAGGGGTATATTAAGTGCATTTGGTCCTCTTTTTAGGTTTCCTCAGTTAACTAAATTTTTCGACAAAATTACAAAAACCATTTTGTCAACGACTCAGAATCGCCAGCTCAGTTGACCTAGCCGTGTCTGTCAATCCGTCTGTCCGTCCATCCGTCTGTGTTTCACCAATTTTCGGGCCTTAAATTTTGAGCTAAAGTATTTAAATTTAGTATATAGACTTCCTATCCAACAAAGCAGAACATGTGTAAACATTTTTTAAATTCGCATACTCCCGCGGCCACTTTTAAAAAAAACCTTAACGAATTTTGACAAAGTTTTCGAACAAGATATTAGAAAAGATAATAAGGATGGGATGTAGCCTTGTTGTATGTTTTTTTTTTTATGTGAAACCACCATGTTCCGTAATAAGGGAGAAAATAGTGTTCCGGCTTTACTGGCATTTAGTACACCAGTGAAAGCGAGTAACCTTAGCCCGTTTCCAGACTTTGTGCCATATACGGTGTGGTTTCCGACAGTCCTGCTGAAGATATCCCCTTTTTCTATCTTGGCGTTGGATTTCCCCAGCACAATTCTTTTAACTCGACCATACGTTTTGACCAGCTCATAGAAACATATGACACATGACATATTTCGTTTATCGTCGGAGCGTAATTGGATATAAGGCTTTGTAGGAAAATTTGTCCTTAATGCGCATTGTTACAATACAATAAAACGTCTTGTTAAAGTCTCAAGACGGGTTCAGTGGAGCGATGGTTAGTGCGATGAACTGCCGCGCAGAAAGTCTGGGTTCGATGCCCACCCAACCTTACTTACACTGGTCCTCCTAACGTGATGGTCTGAAAAATCAAACTGTCAAAAAAGCTTATCTCAAATTCGCTGTTCGGAGTCGGCATAAAACAGGAAGTCCCACCATTGTGCAAAAAGTACACACGCACACATGATGGTTGTGAGAAAGCTTGGCCCTGGGTAGGTACTTACGAGCCTGCTGCTCCAAAAACTTGTATTTTTTAAAGTCTTAAGCTAATACAAAAATCCTCGCCTAAATAGTCCCTATTTCTCCTAACTTTAACACGGACTATGTTTTGGCTGGGCGTCTGTTTTATTGCTTGTATTGTCACCTGGAATGTAGTACAAAGCTACTAGTATAGTTTTCCGTTTAGTTTCCGAGGCTTTAAGACATCTCTGCTGATTTTCAATAAATTGAATAATTTCATGAAGGGCCATTTCTACAAACTTGCCTATTTTGATAGGCATTCATAAATTTAAAGACTTCAAATCTGATAATAATAACTTCAATATGATATAAAATAAAATATTCCCAAATATTCTATTTATTTGTTTTTTATTATTTCGTCTTTTTTTATAATTTACACGTACTCAAGGGGTTATGATATGAATACCCTTTATATGTTACCATAGTACGAGCGTTAGAGAAGGGGAAGAAAGAGAGGATAGGAAAGATTTTGGATGTAGTGGAGACTTAAACTCCATGGGTGGTGTCCGAACTAGCTTCGGGGAGTCACTTTTTCTTGTGTTCGTTAAATTTGAAGAAATTCAAGATGGTGTGTATACTTTTAGGTATTACACCGACGTTTTTATTTCTTTTTTTAAATAAAAGTCAAATGGATTTTGGTTGGGATTGAACGCGCAACCTTCCACTCAACAGACGAACACATTACCACTACACCGTGTCATGTTTTTCAAACAAAAAACATGACATTTACTTACCCAGCGAACAATCCTGCACTCCATTCTTGAACTCGAGATCACAATTCACAAGTCTAAGACAACACAGTAAAAAAAAACTTGGGTTTACTTGGTGTGTTATTCGATTGACATATTTGTAGAATTTGAATCAATTTTACTTAACGCGTAACTAATATTTGTGCATCTAACCGTGTCAATTCAGAACAATCCCCCATTCATAATGAGGCTTCGACTTTCTTCCACAGCTAAAGTACCATAGCCTCAAATATAAGTCAATATTCGAATGCCTCAACAAAAACCTACACTTGGTTGTCAATTGTGCGTATCATGGGGAGGAATTAATTTTTTTTTATTAAATAAAATTATATACTGTAGTCCGAAAGAGGAGTGCCATTCTAATTGAACGCTTTGTTTCGTCGGCGCCCGTCGACTGCGTACGCATTGAAGCGTATAACTCTGGCCCATTGGCACGTTTCAACACTTATGATCGATTTTGAGATAACAAATGGTTTGTACTCGTTATTTGGCCAGAGGGTGATATTACAAAATAATCCGCTTCTAACTGTTAGTTCTATGAATGAACGAGTTATGAAGTTATTATGCGGTTTTTTTTTCCTTTGGGTTCCCTTCGCACTCTTGATTTATATTAAGCTGAATAGTTTAAAGTTGCTCACATAACTGAATCCCGTATCCTTAATATGGCCAGCCTCAATCTTTTCGGAATATGTTCACGAATTGTTCAAATTCATTTATTTGCATATAACGTTATTAGAAACATCTTAAATTCTTGACAAAAAAAATTGTTTGCAAACACAAATAGATGGAAAAGGTTGGTGTTTTAAGAACTTGTATTTATTTTTATTAGATTAAAAGGTGAAGACGAGAGCTGCAATTGAGCTTTATAGGCAAAGAAAGAAGAAAGAAGAAAAAAGAGCAAAATAACGCGTGATCGATGATATAGCGAGGTGCCACTCCAATAACGATGTTCGCAAGTCTTACCAAAGTGTAAAACGTTAAAGCCAAGGATACAAGGCTCGAACAGAATACTGTCGAGATGAGCGAGGAAATATTATAGTTGAGACACAATAGATGCTGAGGATATGGAAGAACCACTTCTACAGACTGTCAAACGGCGATGCCAAACAACATTTTCTGACAGACAGAACATACAATTCAATATTGGCAACGAAAGCAAAAACTGCCAACAACCCGACCTGGATGAAATGAAGATAGCAATATCTAAGCTCAAGCTTAATAAGGCTGGCAGAAATGACGGCCTTCCCGCTGAGCTTATTAAAGCCGGCGGAGATGACTTGGTAAGTAACATCCACCACCTCATAAGTAAAATCTGGTCGAACTACAAAAAAGGAGACCCTCTGAACTGCCCCAACTACAGAGGCATAAGTCTCCTCAACATCGCCTACAAGATCCCATCTGCCGTATTATGTAAACGTCTGAAACCGTTTACCAACAACTTAATCGACCTTATTAGTGTGGTTTTAGGTCAGGAAAGTCCACACTTTGGCATATCCTGGTAAAAACCCAAGAAGTCTAAATCGATACCCACAGCCTATTCATCGATTTCACAGCCGCATACGACAGAATTTATGGCGACGATCTATACAGAGCCATATCTAGTTTGGGTATACCGCCCCAACTTGTCCGTTTGTGTAGGATAAGGATGGAGAATTCTCGCTGCTCCATCAGGGTCGGAAACGACCTCACTGACACATTCGATACCAAAACCGGATTTAGACAAGGCGATGCACTGTCATGTGATTTCTTCAATTTGATTATTGAGAGGATTGTACAAAACTTTCCGAGCCAATACCAGAGGCACAATTTTCCAAAAAAATCGGTGCAAATAACAGCATACGCCGACGATATTGACATCATTGGTAGGACTCGACGTAATGTCATAGACACGTTTGCTATAACAGAGAAGGCAGCGGCAAAATGGGTTTAGCAGTAAATGAGGGTAAGACTAAGTATATGCTGTCAACACTGTCATCCAACAATGGATGAATTGTACAGAACGTCACCATTGACAGTTATAACTTTGAGGTAGTACGGGACTTTGTCTACCTCGGGTACACTATTAACTCTGACAACAACATCTCGGCAGATATTATAAGAAGAATTGCTCTTGCCAACCGCTGTTTCTTCTGGTTAAGGGGTAAAGCCCTCACTCGAAATTTTAAGAAGATCATCCCAGTCATGCTCTAGGGCGTTGAAGCATGGACCGTTTCAAAGGCGCATGATGAAATCCTTGGTCGGTTCGAGAGGAAGATTATTACAAAAATCTTCGGTCCCGTTTGTGTTGACGGGCAATGGAGACAAAGATTCAACCGAGAACTATACGAGCTGTACAGCGACATGCCCCTGGTCAAAAAACTCCACGTTGGACATTTAAGATGGATAGGGAATGTAGAACGAATGGACACCAATACTCGAACACGCAGAGTCTTTGATTCTTCGAAGTAGATCGTAGAGGAAGAGCTCGCCTCAAATGGCGCGCACAAGTAGAAACCGACCTCAACCAACTTGAAGCGCGCAACTGGAGACGATTAGCTAAGAACAGGGCTAATTGGAGAGGGATGTTGGTTGAGGCCCAGGTTCATTCCGGACTGTAGCGCCACCTCAACCAACTTAAAGTGCGCAATTGGGCGATAGCTATTGACCGGCCTTATTAAAGAGCATGTTGGTTGCAGCCCAGGATCATTTCGCACAATAGCACTGTCCTAATCAAATGTCTAAATACACATCTGCACAAAATAATTATATCTACAACCTATCAAAAAATTATTCATACGCAATTCGTAAGAACAAAAAATGATACGTTAAGGTCTTAAGTTGTGTCATCTTACCATGGTATTACGTGGTATTTTCTGATTTTTTTTACTTCGCTAAGGAACTAAGCAAAGGTAAACACAGAGATAGGTGCGAGATAAAATTATGGGAAATGATTTATCTACATAAGATAATGCGCAATCACAATTTGTGTGGTCGTCGTGTAGGTAGGCATATAGGCACATGCGAATTCCTTCAACATAATGTATAGCGAATTTCCGGTTAATTAATTTGTTTAATGAGGTAATTTATCCACAACCTTCAAACTATTCGATGTCATCGTTTTTTTTTTGTAACCACAAGTAGATACACTCGTACTGAATACTGTCAAGCGCCATTAGGCAGAGGAAACTGCAAAAAAATACGAAAGTATCTACTTACGAATATGTTCGCGCCTAATCCGCAGCGCTTATTCAATTATACAAATTCCCATTCAGTTTACCTAGCATAAGTCACTCCATTGTATACCCGCAAATTGCTGTAGTCACTCATTATTTTATCCACTCTTTGTCTATAAGTTTTGATATGGAACAATCTTCCTCTTAAGGCAACGCCAGTGATTGATCACGTAGCGAGCAATCCTTGGTCCAATTTGTGTTAATTTCCTCTAGACAGTAATTATGCTTGCCGAGAAGTAGTTTTTTGCTCCATATAACCCCACACAATCAAGTGGCACAGAAGGTTCAAAGTATCGCACTTCTGTGATCGATCCGACCACGAGACAAGCGTCTTATTTCAGTCGTTATGCAGCAGTGCAATCTGTATACCAACTAGTTGTGCTGCGGCTTCTTGTGGACCTTGTGTAACCTGAGCGCAAGTGATCTCATGATTTGATTGGATAATCGGGGAAAATTTCATTGATTAAGCAATCTTTTTGCTGTCAATTATAGAATGAATCTAATTAAATTAATTAAGTCATGTAGATTACACAGGCACTTGGAATCAATTAATTGATTTACAATATTGATGAAGAGTTTTGGAAATGTTGTAAAAAAAATTATCAATGTCAAATATTTTAAATTTTACCAGTTATATGCTTGCCCATGTCAATTGGCAACAAGAATGATTTGACAAGAAACATGTTAGACTAGCGCTATATCTCACAAAAACCTGAATATTTTTTTTATAATTTGGGCGCAGTGCGGGCGTTAAGGAAATTCGGGAGTAGAAGAAAAGAGATACCGATGCACATTAGTTTTAAATACCTGTAAGTTATAATGGAAAGGAAAAACAGAGTTTGGTAGAGCATTCCGCATTCGTGATGTTCGGTTAATGTACAAATCTCTATATTTCAGCGTTCGTCCGAAGATAGGCTTCAGGGTTTTTTTTTTCATTTTTATTTAAAATACTCTTTAATCTAACTTACATGATAGACAAAAATTCATGAAAAAACTAGCCTACTTATCAAATACTTAACTAACTTACTTGCCCCATGCGGGCGCCCTTAATTAAACGCAAACAACTTAAATATACTGCCTTTCGGCCTATTATCTAATATATAATTTAAAATAAGGTACATATCTTTACTTTTTTTTACTAAGAAAATTTTGTTTTTAAAAAGCTTGGTATCTTTTTTTTTATTTTGTTGAAACTTACATCCTAAATCAAACTACTTATAAACTAATTAAAACTAATTAAAAACTAATTAAGACTCCTTAAAAATAACTTAAGACTAGAACAGCCACAGCAAGTTTTTTTTGCCATCTTGACTGTTGTACTTAACCTAGACCTTTAAATCTTAGAGCCTTAAACTATGGAAGTCGGCCATACAATTTTTAAGTCAACAATCTGTATCTACTTTAGCCACCACAACAGGTCTTTCTGTTGCAACCTACTCCATCGGTCCCAATCGGACACACGCCTGCTGCACCGCAGGCGCTCTCCTCCACCCTGAGCGACGACGTCTCGGTCGTATCGGAGCCGCCTGTCCCAAGTTCGTCGGAAGACGTGGTAAATTAGCGTAACCGCCGATCTATCCCTGTATCAGCCCTCGATTATGCAAATTTCGGAAAGCTTCGGGTGGAATAAAGCCGCTTAAACGCGCACTTTCAAAATATTTATCATTGGGGTAGAAGGCCCCAAAGATGAGACTATTGTTCGAAGCCATTGGTCTTGCAGCGTGAAACCGAATGAGTTTCACCAGACATATTCTGCTTATGTTGGCCCCGTTGTATAGGACCTGGTTGGAATAGTATTTTGTGTAGTCAGATACTGGTGTTCTGTGAAGTCCAAGGCAGCTCCTCAGACACTGCTTCTCAAACACCCGTATCTTTTCCATTTGAGATGGGACAATGTTGAACCACACCGCACACCCATAGGCAATCATCGGCCTAATGAGGGTCATGTAGCAAATCACCTTCACCCTGCTGTTAAGACGACTTCTATAAAACAATCGTCTTGTCAGGGCAAATGCTGCCCTAGCTCTCCTCAGAGCAGCATCTGCATGTCTTCCGAAATATGGATACTGATCTAACCAGATGCCAAGGTACTTTACTACACTTTTGCTCGCCAGTGGCTGTAATTTTGGTCCAACGATCACCAGCTTTCGCCAGTTCTTTCTCGTATCCCTAGAGGCCCTAGATAACGGTGCCCTAAAGAGGATAGTTTCTGATTTCTGAAAGTTGATTTTCAACTTCCAGTCATCACAATATCTCTGGATCTTGTCGAAGTCCCGCTGCAAAAGAGTTCGAATGACTTGGATAGTAGGGGCTGTTCTGTACGCGATAAGATCGTCCGCATACGCAATTGCCTGAGTTAGACTACCTATCATATCACTGGTGTAAATGCTGAAGAGAATCGACGAGTTTACCGCTCCCTGTTGCAGACCATTCTTAATGAAAAATTCTGTAATAGAAGTTACATTGCCACTTTTGACAACAAACGTTCTATCAGCCAGCATGTCATGAAGCATATACAGCAGTGGTTTACTTATGCCAAGTCTCGTCAGCTTTAGATAGAGGCCCTCTTACCATTCGATGTCAAAAGCCTTCTCTTAATCAACCAGACATGCACCCGTGCACTGTTTTTTTGGCTTTGTTCCATTGTATATCAGAGACGAGTTTGGAGGCAGCATGCAGTCATGTCCTGCCTTGAAACCAAACTGGTTCGCTTGTATAATATTATTGTCCTCAGACCATTTGAGCAGAGCTCGATTGAGAATCTTTTCGAAAACCTTGCTGATACTCGGAAGGAGACTTATCAATCGGAAATTCGCCGGATTGGAGTTGTCCTTTCCCTTTTTCGGTAGTCTTCCAACGCACTGGATAATATGCATTATTCAGCGCGTTGTTGAACAGCGTGGCGTAAATGTCCACAGCTTCAGGGGGTAAGTGTCGCAGTACAATGTTGGATATACCATCGACTCCCGCTGACTTATTTTTCTTTATGAAATCAAAGATGATCTGGAGTTCCACCTATAGGCTTTAGGGTAAACTGATTTGCATTCATAGCTTAACGAGTATTGCGGCTGAATTGTTGAATTGAGCATTGGTTGTTAAAATAGCGATACAACAATGTAAAGCAGGAGATATTTCGACGGTGTTCAAGAGAAATTAAAGAGTTCGATATTCTTATGTCTCCTATACTTTTTTTCCTATCTATGAGGTGCAATGTTGTTTTTGGTGCAGCCCACCAGATGTGGGCATTAAATTCAAGTTTAGGGCATATAAACCCTTTATAAATTGTGGACAGATCATTTTGCCTCGTTTTCAGCAACTTGGAATATGTGGTCGTTCCAACGTAAGTCGTTACTAACACACACACCTACCATGGAAAGTTTTTCGGTTTCTTCGACGTAAGTGCCATTCATGAATAATGGCTCCAGATTTTGGTTTCGCTTTAACGACAGAAGACAGCATTGTGTTTTGGAAGCATTGTATTCTACTCTGTTAGATTTACCCCATTTGATGTTGCTGTCAAGGTCGGAATTCAATGAGCCTAACATATGTTGTCGTTTGGATTGCACGTTCGAAGATAAGGGACGTGGACCTGAAAACGAGTATGAGAAGCTGAGAGTATTGTCATCAGCGAAGGAATGAATTGGACTAGAAGTTGCAGACAGGAGATCATTGATGAAAATGAGAAAAACTGAGCCTTTGAGGGACACCATCATTTATTTGGTGAGTTGCAGACTTGAATCCGTCCAAAACAATTTGAATTGAACGCTTCGAAAGATAGTTTCTAATCAATAGAAGAAGTTTTTCATCGATTCCAAATGCACACATTTTCGACAAAAGGGGTTGATGCCAAGCCCTGTCAAATGCCTTTGAAATATCAAGTGCAACAATCTTACTTTCTCCACCGAGGTGGATTGACTGGTTCCACTTTTCGGTGAGATATGTTATCAAATCACCAGTGGACCTGTTGCTGCGAAAACCATACTACCGGTCATGAAAACGTTTTCGTGTTTCGAGATATTTCATAAGCTGACGGTTTATCAGCGTTTCCATGACCTTGTAAAGAAGGGACGTAGGTGCAATTGGTCGGTAGTTGGAGAGAGAAGAAGATTCGCCTTTTTTTGGTACAGGCTGGACAAATGCAGTTTTCCATGTACATACTCGTAAAGAGACATGATGAGTAGGTGGTTTACGCAGTGGTTTTGCTAGCGTAGAAGAACACCTCTTCAGAATAATGGGGGAAACACCATCTGGACCAGCGTACTTGTGAATGTCAAGATCAAATAAAACTCTTACAACTGTACGAGTACGAAAGTGAACTTGTCCCATAGAATGATAAACGTTCTCAAGTACAGGAGGAGATTGGGCACAATCTGGCAATGTTGATCTGGCTGCGAAATGCGCAGCAAGCAGATTGGCTTTGTCTAAAGAGCTTACAGCTATAATGTCAATGTGAATGTGCGTCGGAACTGATGAGGAGGCCGAATTCTTTATATTTTTGAGAAATGACCAAACGTTTTAGAAGAAGAAGCAATCTCTGCGGCTTATGTCAGTTCAATGCTTTTGGAATAAGGAAATAATCTCAAGAGCAATTGGAACTCATTCTTGTTCATGCTCCTTGCGTTCTCTTCTATATTGCAAATAAAAAACACAAATATGTGGCGCAACAGGCTCGTTAGTCGCCGAGTTTTCTCACAACCCTTCAGGTTCGTGTGTTTACATCTTGTATCGAATGGACCTCCTCCATTCGCCTTCCTCGCATACAGGATAAAAACTTCGACAAAGAATTTTCCTTTCGAAAGTGCATATAGTAATATTAAGGTTATCGGGAATTCTTTTTCCCAAGGAATCAATTAACATTGCTGAATGGGAAAAGTTTCCTGGGAAAAATAATCCCCTTGAAGTCGACAAAAAGATGATGTGTCTCGACTTGAAATTTGTTGATCTTTTCCAGGAATTGCTTTAATATGAAAATTTAATGGTGTACATGCTACTAAGTGTGTTGGAGAAAGGCTTAAGACATTCACACAACACGTTGCATAATGAAATGAAATGGATAATGTATGTGAAATTTCGTATGAACATGCCTCGGTAGTTTTCCCGATCCACAAAATAGGAGACCCTTTGAACTGCGCCAAGCATAAGTCTACTCAACATCGTCAACAAGATCCTACCTTCCATAACATGTTAACGCCTGAAACCGTTTATCAACAATCTGATCGGTCATTATAAGTGTGGTTTTAGGCCACGGGTATTGGCATACCCCCAAAATCGTCCGTCTGTCTATGATGACGATGGAGAATTCTCGCTGCTCCATCAAGGTTGGAAAAGATCTTACCGACACATTCGATACCAAAAAAGGATTCAGTCAAGGCGATGCACTGTCATGCGATTTCTTTAATTTGATTCTTGAGAGGATTGTGCAAAACACCTGAGCCAACACCTGAGCCAACACCAGAGGCACAATCTTCCAAGAATCGGTGCAACTACTAGTATAAGCATCATTGGTAGAACTCAACTTGATGTCAAAGTGAATTAGGATAAGACTAAGTATTTGATGTTGACATATAAGGACACACAACATCGACGAATTGGACAAAACGTCACCATTGACAGATATAACTTTGAGGTAGTACGAGACTTTGTCTACCTCGACTCTGCCATTAACTCTGACAACAACATCTGGTTAGGAATTAAGCGAAAAACTTCTCTTACCATCCGCTGTTTCTTCCGGCTAAGAAGGCAATTCAGTAGTAAAGCCTTCACCCGAACTACTAAGGAGATCATATATAAGACCCTGATCATCCCACTCCTGCTCTACTGCGCACTTCAAGAGGGCATGAAAAAACCTTTGGCCGATTTGAAAGGAAAATTCTTAGAAAAATCTTCGGTCCTGTTTGTGTTGACGGGCTATGGAGACGAAGATTCAACCAAGAACTACACAAGCTGTACAGCGACAGGCCCCTGGTCAAAAAACTCCGCATTGGACGTTTAAAATGGCTAGGACACTTAGAACGAATGAACACCAATACTCCGGCTCGCAGAGTCTTCGATTCCCAGCCAGACGTCGGACGCAGTAGAGGAAGACCTCGTTTTAAGTGGCGCGCACAACCGACATCAACCAACTTGGAGTGCGCAACTGGAGGCAGTTAGCTATGGACCGGGCTAATTGGAGAGGCATGTTGGTTGAAGCCCAGGTTCTTTCCGGACTGTAGCGTTACCTTAATAAGTAGTATGCCTCGGTTGTTGGTGAAAGACAATTGGATCCCCTTTATTATGGATATTACATATGGACTTATATTCCAGCCTTCGGGCATGTTCTCATCCATCCAGACTTTGTTGATCTGCTGCCACTTAAGTATTCAATACTGGGAGGGAGCTTTAACTCTTCGTTGACTGGAGATTGGCCGGTCACTTAAATGCTACCGGAATAAATCTACAATTCCTTTTGCTTCAGTGACTAGGTTCACATTGCTATCATTTGTCATTTTTGTTGAATGCATGGATGTTTTTTTTTTTTCTAAAGACTCTTCGATTATCTATACGTATGTTCATCCAGGATGTTTGTAACATTCCACGCATTTTGTTTTACTGTTCGACTATACCGAAATCGCCAGCTTGCTTTGTGGATTTGAAGTCGTGGGTGTCTAGTGAGGCTGATAACAGTACACCATGCTGCGTATGTTAGTCTGAAGCCATTATCAGTTGTCGTTTCGCTTTCCAACTAACCTGCCGAAATTGTTTTCCATACCGATTTTCGCATTGAAGTCACTGTTTTGTGTCCAGGAAGCAAAAAATACAAGTATCTATGGCTTCATGCCCAGAATCAATGAACAAAAATCAAACTGACTGTCCGTGTCCAACCATATTGTCAACAATTTTCCAGGTATTCCAAGATTTGTTCTCAAATTATCAAGCCAACGTGCACGTTTGGCGAAAACAAATCATTCAATTATTCATTTATTCAAATCCTAAGTGTCTTTACACGACCATTTTACAATCCGCGTCCCAGCAACATAATATCCATTTAATTGAAAGTCACGTTTCTAACTGTAATCAGTTTTAGTTACATGCTGCAGCTTATTAAGTGAAAATCGTTTGCTCAGTGTTCGCCACCAGGTTATGTAGTTCTTTAACCATTGGGAGGAAAAATAACTCTGTGTCTGTGACGTTTCTATTAATCAAACGACGAGTCAATCCCAGACATGACTAAGTGTTTTTTTAGACCCACAACCGCATTCGACACTAGGTCTAGCACAGTGATTCTGACTATTCTTCGTTCGCGTTGTGCCCGAATTAAAATTCATTCAGCGGATGTCAGCAAACACACCTAAAACGTCAGTCAGAAAGTCATTCGAACACTGATGCGCGATCATCGGATGCGATCGTGCCGCGTAATTTCGTTGTCTCCCAATAATTAACCAACAATCCTACTGTTTGTCTGTTTTGGTGTGCACTATTCATTGGAATTGGAAAAGTGATGATGGCGCGAATTGTCACGACCGAATTTCTGCACGACAACACGCACGAGTAGGTAAAACAAGCGGAAAGGGAGCGTCCCACCGGTTGGTTGGATGGGTTTATCAATTTGTTCCAAGCGCATGTTGGCATTTGACAGAAGCATTTTCGAATTTTTTTTTTCAAATTAATTTCTATCCGTATACAGGTGAAGTTGTCAGTGATTGCTCATGCATTATTTATACGGAATATTTAAGTTGAGCGAAAAAGTGAATGAACTAACGATTTGATAAAGCGTTACGATCCTAATGGCCCTTCTAATCTGTGGCCTTTTGTACGGGGGCGATCTACTGGTTAGGTTATGGATGGCATCTTGTGCGGTCGGAACAAGAACGCACTCCCGAATGGGCATGATCAATGGTTTAGTGCCTGGAATTGATTTCTATTATTCGTCTTTGGACTCCTTTTGGATCTCCTTGCCGTACCCTTTTCATTGTTGCTCTGCGGTTCTTTATGTGTTTTTGTGAAATGAGTTCAATTCGAATCGGCGCGGTCATTGTATCTTACAAAGAGATCCTACGATGTAGTTTGAATGAGTATATTATCTTTGGATACGAGAGATTGTGTCTAGACATAAAGAGGTTGAATGATATTCTAAGGTTGGCACTTGAATGGTGGATTACCTTTCAAAAATGACTAAGGGGCGATGACTTTTGAGTGCGGTATGATATTTTGTGTGAGGATGAGTGTGTTTTATTTTGAGATAAGGTTGTCACTTTAATTTGTTTTACGAACTTGAAATGTCCAGAGTTTGTGATTGGGCTTCTATTTTTTTAGTTGGCAGTTTACACTAGGTGTTAACAGATCTGAAGATGGCTATTCATGAGTACGCGTATTAAATTCTTAGACTTATAGGTATAACAACAAGATTGATGCTAACTCCGATTAACTGAGTTGTGATTCGATTAAAAAAAAACAAGCATTTTTCGAGGAATAGGTCTGCCATCTTTTCGTAAATGACAATAGAAGGATTTTCACCTTACTGATACCCATCAACTCGAAGTCTCATACTCTTCGATCGCTGGTAGGGTGTGAACCCCTATGTAAATTCATGACGTCAATAAATGAAAGCAGGTGGGTGAAGTGTCCTAAAAAATACTAGGATACTAGTCAACGGTGCGTCTAGTCCTAGTTCAGATTGATAAAATCGACAACTTGCATGCATTAAAAATAAATTAAATTTATGGCGCAACAGGCTCGGTAGCACCCAAAGCCTAGCTTTTTTCTCACAACCATTCATGTGTCCATGTGTACTTCTTTGCACGATGGCGGGACCTCCTGTTTTATGCCGAATCCTAACGGCTAAGTTGAGATAAGCTGTTCATGACAATTGATACTACTCGGATGATTTGTCAGATCATCCCGAGAGGAGGAGGCAGTGAAAAATCCTTTAGGACTTGCATTAGCTGCTTCAAAATCTGGACAACAGATCATCTTGGTATCTTAAGGGATAGTCAGTCATCTTGAAAAATATGGTGTTGGATAAGCCAAAAGAGCAACGGCACCTCTTAATCCCACAGTGGATTCTGATGGTCTTGTGCCATATTTTATGACATCTTTATGACAGATGACATTTATGTTTATGTAATTTTATGACAATTTTCTGTGACAATTGTTTTTGTCCAAAATTTCTATGCCAATGGTTTTTGAAGCAATTTTTTGTCACTCATTAAATCTTCTATATTTATAAAAATCAAATGTCGTTTGTTGGGATTTAGCAAATTTTTTTTAAATGTTCGTCATATCCCAACATAGGTTTTTACGGAAAAAAAATTGACCACGCCCAATTTTACGCACACTTTTATTGATTTATCTATAACCAGAGAACGGGGGCACCAATTAAATCTTTTGGCGGAAATGAAATTGACCACTCCTATTTGTGCGCCTACTTTTCTTGACACATATAAAATTGTAAACACGTTAAATGATTGGGATAATTTTTTTCAAATGTTTGTCAAAGTCCATAGGATGGTTTGGGTGTTGTACAACGAGGGTAGACTAGGATTGGCTTTAACTTGGCAATGCCCAGTGGTTGTAACTCTGACTACACATAAAGTGCTTATTTTTTACCTCCAAGTGGTAACCATCGGGTACTGGTCTCATCCAACCGGATTTGACTTGCTAAACGATAAGAGCGAGTGCTGATAACACGACGAAAAACAGCAACACTGTAAACAGCCATAAAAAAAAATAAAATCTTGCAGTCGCCCTCGACATTGAGGAGACTTATGCATTTGTAGTTGGCGCAGTTCAGAGTGGCTTTTTTTGTTGATCGGGCAAATTGATGCTGAGGCTCCATTTTGCATTTTACCCAGTGGCTTTATATACATCGACAGGAAGGTCGTCAATTCCAGCAGCCCAAGTAAGCCTAATAGAATTAAGATATTATTGTTCTCGAGGCAATTACATCGGGTCACTGCAAATTTTCGCGCTGTTGCATCGTCAATACTGTTCTGCCTGACGGCGAAAAATTGTTCGTCATCAAACTGTTTGTTCGGAACATCGGAACTGATTTTTCAATATCCTCATCACACAGATTATTCCTTTTCTATGTTTTTCCTAATTTAACTTGACAGAAAACTGTTCGGATCCTGTTTTGGCGCTTTTCTATTTTGTTCTTACTATAAAGTAGCTTTTTTTTCATTTCTCCTATGCCTAGTTAACTCCATGCCATCATCCGTATTTGCTTGGAACATTAGCTTGAAGGCTGGAAGCGGTTCAGCTATTTGCCTTATTTCTGACTCTCTCGTATCCGTTTACAACGTTGGCTTTTAGCCAACAGATGACATACAGATGACGCATTGAGAACAAAAAACAGAAACATTTACTTACCAGCTTCTTGTTACGGGCGGACGGTGTGCACGTGCACACATGAGAAACGAGATCACAGCATATGGCGGGCTATGCCAGTAAGACCCGCCATAAAACAATTTTTCTTGTATGCAGTGTGTCATCTGTATGACCTTATAATCTTTGCTTGTAGTTATCATTCTAGTATGTAAGCACAGGCTGGCATTCCTCGTCAAGCAAGAGGTTTCTTTTAGGCCGGCCTTTGAAATCGTATGGTCCTCTACATTTAATGCTGGAGATACATTAATCATTGAGAGATAAAAGACATGTGCAAAATTCTGAACGAGCACTTACAGTGCAGTGTCGGTGGTTAGGTTCCTGCTTGAAATGTTCGGACACCCAAAATGCTGAATGACTGGATCCCAAAATGGAGTAGTGGTTATTGCCCGCTTTAGTTCGGAAATGCCTAAGTTTTTCACACTAATTTCACAAGGCACATTCGTGTGCTATGACGAGCTGTCATGGTCATGGGTAGTATTAAAATCTGTCATATAACGCTAATTTTAAATAACGCTTTTCCAGTTATCATCGAAAAAGGTATCGATTTGGCCCTGTAACCATTTTTCAGTTGATAAAAATTTCAACAACATCTTTGGCAAATCGGCCAATAGAGGACATTTTACAAAAAAAAAAAAAGTTGTTCGATCGCATGCTCTATAGCCAATGCATCATTGTAGTAGACCAATACACATAACTATTCGATTGTTGGAGCAATGTTTAAGCCTAAAGCCTTGGCTTTTTGTGGAATCTTGTGAACTCTCAAAGGTGGTTGAGGTAATCTTGTGAACTCTCAAAGGTGGTTGCACTCGGCTTAGTCTGCAACATAATCGTGCAACTTTATCTTGACTTTAATTGATTCTTTTGACTTGTCGGCCAATTGTATGCAAATAGACCGTCTTAACGCCTTTCTAATAGAACAAATTGAATTATACCAGCGGATCACGAAGTCGTAAAACTGGGTCACATAAATGGCATACATATTCGAAGTTACCATTCATGTGCAGTCAACTAGCATATTGGTAAGGCACAGAGTATTCATGCGTTAACTAGCCATAGACCTCCGGCCAATTCCGAGCATATTCCGTCATCGACTATGACTCATAGTTGCACGTGTTTTCATTTCACACACGAAAAAAAATATCTATGCGCAAAAATATTTGCATGGTTCAAGTGCCCAATGTCGGGGGTAAACATTGTCTTCGCCTAAAAGGGTTAACCAAAATGTAAATACTTGACAGTGCAAACTTAATTTTGCCTTCCTAAACGATCTGCACATATATACTCGAATACAAACCAATCCGTCTTATTATGCGTGCCAATGCGAAAACTGTTTGAACTTCACCAATCCGATGGTTTATTTGCGTTTTCATTCGCGGCTTCATCCCAAATCACCTAAGCAAACATCGACTGATGAAACAAATAGAGAAGAACCCCACCTCTCCTAATCAGAAAATTATACAATCTCCGATTCGGGAGATGAGGTGGTTATACTCGATCTGGTATTAGTTACGCTTCTGATTGGATGAAGGTATTAGGAAAGACACAAATCAAGTGCACAATTGGTATCAAATCTTGTTCTCGTGCATTGCTGCTGTTCGAAAAAGTAAAGGTCTCGATCTGAGAGTAGGCGAGAGTGTAATCTTCTTAGCGTCTGCCGATAAGTAGGACTGGCCTAAGCTGACACTAGGCATTCCGAATAAAGACAATTAGTCGGTGCACGATCAGTTAAATAGTTTTTTCATTCAAATTTTGTTCTTATAACAGCGGTCAAGCTCTTCGGCGCTGCTGGTGTTGCATCTAGGCGCCAAGATTTAGGTCATGAAATCTCGTTTTAATCTTTAAATCCAAAAAGGGTGGCAATAGGAAAGAGTCAAGATCACTTTCTTTACGAACATCAAATGGGGACGAGCAATTATCATATTAATTTGAAAAGATCAAAACTAATGTTTGAACCCAGTTATCAGGCTGCTATTATGTGACTACCTCAAAGGGGATTTGTTTCGGTTTGGAATGGGGATGTTGATTGAATGTGTGGGGGGCTCTCATTCTTGCTGTGTGAAATGCATGTTCTAGAACAATGTCTGCATAAGGCTATTTGGTCTTAAGGCCATAGAATGTGTATCGTTTTGAGATAATTTATAATGTTCAACTTTTGGATGCGCTTCTTTGAATAGAGAACACCGGATCTGTATCTGTCTGGTAGTAGGTGTTGTTTTGAATAAATTAAGTAAATTCTAAATTGACAACTAACAGATGTTAATACGGAGACTAGCATACTTTTTTGGAAAGCTGTTGTGAGCTGTATGCATTTTGCCTTATAGTGCAGGTGTATATGTGTTGGTGTGAAATAACAGAACATGTTTCTTTAGAACATTCGCACTTATAATTGAGATTAATTTATCTAGTTAAGGATTTGACAACGGGGTAATGGCCTGAATAGGGATGCTTGATTCTTAAATCATAGGTACGGCCTTCTTTGTCGTCTCATACCTGATCTATTTGGGATTCGAAGATTGTCTTGTATGGAGTATTACTTTCATTCGTTCAATGTCTCCGAGCCAATGTATCTACAAATATTTTTGCGCAACAGGCTCGGTAGTATCCAGGGCGGAGCTTTCTCACAGCCAATCATGTGTGTATGTGTACTTCTTGCACGATGGCGGGACCTCCTTCTTTATAGCATATCTGGGATATGCTATTCTTGACAATTGATATCGGGTTTTTCAACAGGGACGCTACAAAAGTTCAGTAAGGTTTGCCATTTCATGATGGAAAGATATACGATCCAACAACGAGTCGAAATTATTAAAATTTACAACCGAAATTCGGAGTCAGTGGCCTCAACGTTAAGAGCGCTGAGTCCAATTTATGGTCGTCATAATCGTCCTAGTAGATCAACAATTGAGCGTCTAGTATAAACGTTTGAATCCACAGGCACAGTAAGAAATGTTCCCGTGCCAGTGAGACAAAGATGTTCCCGTAGTGTAGAGAATATTGCTGCCGCTGAGGCTTCAGTTGAAGAAAGCCCAAATGTGTCTCTCACACGTCGTTCTCAAGCGTTGGGCATCTCTGTGACGTCGTTGTGGCGAGTTTTGCGAAAAGATCTTGGCCTACATTTTTACAAGATTAATTTGACGCAAGAACTGAAGCTGCTTGACCACCAGAAAGCGTCGTATAGGTATTCGTGATTTGGGTTGAGCAACAACTTGAAAATGATTCGGATTTTCATCGAAAAATCATCTTCAGCGATGAGGCTCATTTCTGGCTGAATTGCTTCGTTAATAAACAAAATATGCGGTATTGGTCAGGCAGCACTCCACACGTACTCCATGAGTCATCATTGCATCCCGAAAAAATTACGGTTTGGTGTGATTTATAGGCCGGCGGCGTCATTGGGCCGTACTTCTTCCGTGATGATCAAGACTGGCACGTTACTGTGAATGGGAATCGCTACCGTTCAATAATTGGATGATATGGACTTGGAGGACATGTGGTTCCAACAGGACGGCGCCACAAGCAACACAGCGAATGCCACTATCAATTTATTGGAAACCAAGTTTGGAGAACGTGTAATCTCACGAAATGGTCCAGTCGCTTGGCCGCCTCGGTCGTGCGAAATGACGTCGTTAGACTATTTGCTGTCGGGCTACGTCGAGTCTATAGTCTATGCCAACCAGCCAGCGACGATTGATGAACTTCGTACGAATATCGAATGTGAAATTGCAGCAGTATCGGCCGATTTATGCTTGAAAACCGTCGAAAATTGGGTTCAGCGTTTGAACTTCTGCAAGCGTGCCCATGGTGGCCATGGAAAATAAATCGAGTTGCATACATAATGGCATCGAACGTACTTTTACAGGAATAAAGAATTTTATTGAAATCCAAAACCAAAACTTTTGTTGCGCTCTTATTGAAAAACCCTTTACTCCTTGGATGATTGGTCAGATCATCACGAGAGGAGGACCAGTGAAAAACCATTTTAGGTGTTGCTACGGCTGGGAATCGAACCCAGACCTTCTGCACGGCAGTTCATCGCACTAACCATCGCGCCACTGATCCGGTCTTGATAACGGTCTAGTAATAAATGCAGAAAAAAACCAAGGTGCTGCACATTCGGACTCCATCAAAGCGATCATCGCAATGATCGCTGTCCAGTACTTAGAAACAGCAACGCAATCGAGGTAGTCAAAGCCATTAAATATCTTTAAGTAACCATCGACGAGCATTTTTTGGGGCATGAGCACATGAACATTCTGCCACTTCAACTAGAGTACAATATTTGCATGATGTATCTTGAGCGTTACTCACATATGCAAGCTTTACTAACCAAGCAAGTGTACTACTCGTCACGGATTAAATACGGGATTCTGGCCTGGGCAAACGCAGCAAAAACCCATCTGGATAAGATATCTAAATAACAACATCGTCTTGTTAAAATAATTAGACCTATTAATTCAACTTTCAAAGTTTTAAATGTCGGGGATATTTTATGGCATTTAGAATATATTTCATCTTTGTTTTAAGTAAAAAAAACATCAAAATATCGTTTATTTGACAATTTTTAAAAGTTTGTATGTAAGAGCGGATTCTGAAATTCCTAAATAAGACTTTGCCTTTAACGTTTTAAGGACAACTTTATGTAAATGTTGTCCGCGGCTCCGTTTCAAATGGTCCATTCGGAAGGTCCAATCTTGCGTCGAGCATTTCGGCCTACATTCCACGAATTACGCGTGTTATGTTATCCTGTAAGGCTTCAATCGTGTTCATAGTCTAACGACTTTACATAACCCCAGAAGAAATAATCAAAAGGCGTTAAATCACATGATCTTGGCGGCCAACTCACAGGGCCATTTCGAGAGATAAGCTGCTCATCAAATTCATCCTTCAACATTTCCATTGTTTCACGAGCTGTATGACATGTGACACCTTCTTGATGAAACCACGTGTCAACCAAGTTCAACTCAGCCAACTGGGGCAAAAAAAAAAGTCACTTATCATGGCTCAATATCGTTCGACGGTAAGGTTTCTTCCACGGTCGTCGTCGTTTTTTTCGGGATGCATCGTTAATTCTTGTATGGCTTATGGCTGTTTATCACTTCAGATGCGACAGTTTTGCTTATTTACGTATCCGTTGAGCCAGAAATGAGCCGCATCGCTGAACACAGTTTTTCGATAAAACAGCGGATTTTCATGGAGATTTTCTAAGACCCATTCACCAAAAATAAGACGTTGTGGTAGGTCATTCGTGTCCAATTCTTGCACAAGATGAATTTTATAGGCTTTCAAGCCCAACTCGACACGTAAAATTTTCCATGTGGTTGATTAACACATGTCCAATAGCTGAGAACGGCTACGAATTGGCATTTCACGATCTTCATTGACATTGGACGCTACGACTGCAATATTCTCATCGGTACGCACTGTATGCATGCGAGTCGATGGCTTAATGTCCAACAAAGTAAATTTGGTGCGAAATTTTGTGATAAGAGGACGAATTAATGATTCAGCAGGTCGATTATGATAACCATAATATGGTCGTAACCAACGGTACACATTTTTCACATAGCACGAATTTTGATAATAAATTTCACTTCACTTGTTCACTTGCACAGATGACGTTTGGACGCCATTACTAATCAGTGCTGCCAATTTGAAAAACTTTACTCTTAAAAAATCCTCCTTTATTTATATTTTGTGCATTGTTGGTGTAATCGGATACCAAGAATATAAATCTACATAAAGTTAACTGTATCAGAGGCGTATTTACAAAACTTGGAAATATCGAAATGATTATGGTTTATTAAAAAACCTACAGCTTGTATTTCCGTCATTCAAACAAATTTTCATTACATCATATAAACGTTTTTTGGTAAAAACAAAAGGTTGATACTTAAAATATTTACAAATTTTCTCTTGAAGAAAAATCTTTAACATGCGTAAAATAGACATTTTCTAACAGCAATAACAATTCGTCGCCTTAGTGACACAAAAACCTAATTTTTGATTTCTTGTGACTTTGTGATTTTTCTTACGATTTTTCATTTGTATGAGTTTCATGAATAAAGTGTAACTTTGTTAACTTTGTAGCTTTGTAAAGTGATAACTAATATTCTACTTTTATATATGTTTTAAGTAAAAAACCTGCAAAAACCTGCAGGCAATTTTTTAAACATGAAGCCATATGGTTCACTTCATCATTCTATACAAAGAACTCAACAGGATTTGCGTAAAAACTATAAAAAAAATCATTTAAACAAAAAAATACTTTAACTTCCATTTTTTTTATTTAAAACATATTGAAACACATTTTTTTATATGAATTTCAACGAATAAATTAGAACACACCAGAATTACTCATGTTAAGAATTTAGTTAAATTTTGCGAAATATTATTCAAAATAATTAATTTAAACTAACAATTTTTTCTTTCGTGATGTTCTTGTTTTCACTAACTTTTAACTAGGGCTGTGACCAAGTTTGTTACAATAAGAACAAAATTAATAGTTTATTAAACTATGGGTTTAGGGTGTTTTCATAAACGTCATAAGTCTCATCAGCATCTGACAGATTATGCATCCATACTTTTTTCACTGCAGAAAGCGCAGGAGATGAAGAAAACAAAATTTTAAGTGCGAAAATAAAAGTGTTACTGGCCATAGTAGACACTATGAATGAAGGTTGATCCATTCTGCTCCTTTGTTATTAATTCACAATTAAGATTGAGCACAACTTCTCTCGCGGTCATTTCTTATTTTTGAATGAAGCTTATGAAAATTCAGTGACTACTTAAAATTGTACTTAAGCAGGCCTGGACTTGTTCTGCGGAATGAGTGTCTTCATTTATGCAACAGAGAAGAAAGACGATTGGACTAGCGCAGATTTTCGACGTTTATGAAAACATCCTTAGGCTACCGTTTGGTAAAAATTTTACTTCTTATATTTTGTAATTTAAAAAAATCTACTTTTATCTCGTTTTGCATACATTTATTCCATAGTGCGTCCGTGCGTCACCAATTTTAGGTTCTAAAATTTTGAGCTAGAATAATGAAATTTAGTACACGTACCCTTTATTGCTTCCAGTAGAACAAGTGATTTCCAAAATTCGACCACAACCACCCACTTTTTGGGGCATTTTCAGTACAAAATTGTTTTTGCTAAAATTTTGAAGAATTTTGAAACAAACTTTCAATGCGATTTCACTGGTAAAATAAATGTGAATATTTCCTCTATAGATCATTTTAACCCGCGACCACTTTGACCTGCGGAATATATTCCGGTTTTGTGCGCCAGTCATTCTTGCATATATCTTGCAAGACAATTTTAATATATTTTTTCAAGTTTTTAATATTTTTTTTAGTAAAAGTAAAGGATTATGGAAAAAAAATCGTTACATTCAATTTAGATATTATTGCTACCTGCATTTCCAGTGCAGTTTTGAATCACTTCTAGTATGAGGACATTTTCCTTAAAAAATTTTTTTTTAATTCCAAAAAATTCAATATAATATCTGAACAACATATTAAAGCAATGTAGCCAATAAATATTAATACAACATTTCGTCATATGATTAATGTGGGTTACATCTATTTTTTTTTGAGACAAGATGGATATATAGCGTATAGATGTTTCGCACAGCAAATTGTAGACTTCTCAGATACCTTAAATTTAAATTTCAAAATGAACAAATAAACAAACCCTAACAGACTGGGCTTCACATAAAATATGGACTCACATAAATTCTAAATAAGATATTTAAAAAATCCTCTCCCCATGTACACGCATTGAAAACGGGCCTCTATTTCCAGCTGTCTCTCAAAACGAAAACGTATGCATGGCTTTCAGAAAATAATGTACATATACGCAATAATATGTCCAGACTTCGTGTGTTATCATAAGGCTGAATAAATTGTTCAACCATCGCATGCGTTGTAATGTTATCATACAGCCCACAAGATACATTTTATATTCGTCAATTTATAACAACATACCCAAAAGGGTTACACCACAAGATACTAAATTTGCAAGTAACTGGTTACAAAGTGTGTGGAGGCACATTGCTACTCGTTTTTTTTTCTAAGCTCGCAAGCTACTTGGGGTTGGTTTCCATTTCCCCAAACAATGTTCTATTCACTCGACTTGAATAAGATTAAAACAACTTTGGCAATAAATGTGTGTCTATCGATTGAAATAAAATTGATTTGATGACAACATATCTTTGTCACTAGTTTTGGCATTTGAGGTATTAACGCTGTTATTTATCTCTAGGGAGAACCAGAAGCATCAAATACATGATGTTTTATGTTTCCTTACTAGGGTGGAATGTCACCCATGTCGCTTATTTGCTGTAAGAAGCAGTGACTAATATTTATCGTGAAATCGATCTACAGTCACAGTTAAGTTTTAGCTTCAGACATTGTACAACGCCAAATACCTTGTTCACGAGTAAGGCAGTAGTCGAGCCCCATCCTCTGTTAAAAAGATACCACCACTTTATGTTATAATGATCCCTTTGTTTTTGCCTAGTTTGGCAGATGGGCTCATCAAACAAGGGTGGAAACCAAAAGACATGACCACACATCCTGGAATGAAGATTTTCGAGAAGTGAACCAGGTCTCCATTCGGATATCCAGTGCGAGCATTCCTAGGTTAACAACATACAAAAGAAACTAACAATAACATCAACAACAACATTACCAAGATTGAGACTGAATTCTGCATTATTCCAGGTCTTGGATATATGAAGGTCAATGTGAACCTCAGTACCACATTTCCAAAGAAAAAGACTACACATTCTGGTTCTTACCAAAACACAATTCAATTTCACGGCGCGAGGTCCTGATTTATCTGAGCTACTACACTTATTACTACACTTATTGCTTATTCAAGTGGCGCTACAGTCCGGAATGAACCTGGGCCTCAACCAACATGCCTTTCCAGTTAGCCAAGTTGGTTGAGGTTGGTTTCAACTTATGCGCGCCACTTAAGGCGATCTCTTCCTCTACTGCGTCCCAAGTCTGGCTGGGAATCGAAGAATCTGAGAGCCAGAGTATTACATCTATTCGTTAGCCATCTTAAACTTCCAATGGGGAGTTTTTGACGACGGTGCATGTCGCTGTATAGCTCGCATAATTCTTGGTTGAATCTTTGTCTACATAGCACGTCAACGCAAACGGCAACAAGGGTTTTTCGTAGAATTTTCCTCTCAAACCGACCAAGGATTTCTTCATCCGCTTTTGAGACGGTCCATGCTTCAGCGCCGTAGAGCATTACTGGGATGATCAGGGTCTTATATAGAATCTCCGTAGTAGTTCGAGTGAGGGCTGTACTACTGAATTGCCTTCTTAGCCCGAAGAAACTGCGGTTGGCAAGAGTAGTTCTTCGTTTCATTTCTGACGAGATCTTGTTGTCAGAGTTAATAGCGGAGCCGAGATAGACAAAGTCCCGTACTACCTCAAAGTTATATCTGTCAATTGTGACGTTCTGTCCAATTCGTCGATGATGTATGTCCTTTCGTGTTGACAGCATATACTTCGTCTTGCCCTCATTTACTGCCTGACCCATTTTTGCCACTTCCTTATCTAAACTAGCAAACCTCGCTATGACATCACGTCGAGTCCTACCAATGATGTCAATATTGTAGGCGTATGCTAATTGTTGTACGGATTTTTGGAAAATTTGGCCTCTGGTGTTGGCTTGGGAGTTTCGCACAATCCTCTCAAGAATCAAATTGAAGAAGTCACATGACAAAAGGCATCGCCTTTTTTGGTATCGAATGTGTCGGTGAGGTCGTTTCCGACCCTGATGGAGCAGCGAGAATCCTCCATCGTCATCCTACACAAACAGACAAATTCGGACGGTATACCAAAACTAGACATGACCCTGTATAGCTCGTCAAATGCTGGCGTATGCGACTTTAAAATCGATGAATAGGTGGCGGGTATCGATTTTGGACTTCTTGGGTTTTTTCCAGGATCTGTCGAAGTGTGAAAATTTGATCAGTTGTGGAATTTCTTGACCTAAATCCTCACTGATAAGACTTATCCGATTGTTGGTAAACGATTTCAGGCGTTCACATATTACGGCAGATAGAATCTTGTAGGCGATGTTGAGGATACTTATGCCGCTGTAGTTAGCACAGTTTAGAGGGTCCTATTTTTTTGTGGATCGGGTATTCAGGCATTCTTTTTTCCGACCAGAAGCCAGATTTGGCTTATGAGTTCGTGGATGTTATATATCGGGTTTTTCAACAGGGACGCTACAAAAGTTGAGCGACAGGGACAGCAAACGACGCCATAATTCTTGCCGCTCTTTTGACATTTCTCTTCAGTAAGGTTTGCCATTTCATGATGGAAAGAAATGGCGATCCAACAACAAGTCGAAATTATTAAAATTTACAACCGAAATTCGGAGTCAGTGGCCTCAACGTTAAGAGCGCTACGTCCAATTTATGGTCGTCATAATCGTCCTAGGAGATCAACAATTGAGCGGCTAGTGAAAAAATTTGAATCCAAAGGCACAGTACAAAATGCTCCCGTGCCGGTGAGACAAAGATGTGCCCGTAGTGTCGAGAATATTGCTGCCGCTGAGGCTTCAGTTGAAGAAAACCCAAATGTGTCTCTCACACATCGTTCTCAAGCGTTGGGCATCTCTGTGACGTCGTTGTGGCGAGTTTTGCGAAAAGATCTTGGCCTACATCCTTACAAGATTAAATTGACGCAAGAACTGAAGCCGCTTTACCACCAGAAGCGTCGTATGTTCGTGAATTGTGCTGAGCAACAACTTGAAAATGATTCGGATTATCATCGAAAATCATCTTCAGCGATGAGGCTCATTTCTGGCTGAATGACTTCGTCAATAAACAAAATATGCAGTATTGGTCAGGCAGCAATCCACACGTACTCCATGAGTCATCATTGCATCCCGAAAAAATTACGGTTTGGTGTGGTTTATGGGCCGGCGGCGTCATTGGGCCGTACTTCTTCCGTGATGATCAAGACCGGCACGTTACTGTGAATGGGAATCGCTACTGTTCAATGATAACCGAATATTTTTGGCCCCAATTGGATGTTATAGACTTGGAGGACATGTGGTTCCAACAGGACGGCGCCACAAGCCACACAGCGAATGCCACAATCAATTTATTGGAAACCAAGTTTGGAGAACGTGTTATCTCACGAAATGGTCCAGTCGCTTGGCCGCCTCGGTCGTCGTTAGACTATTTGCTGTGGGACTACGTCAAGTCTATGGTCTATGCCAACAAGCTAGCGACGATTGATGAACTTCGTACGAATATTGAATGTGAAATTGCAGCAGTATCGGCCGATTTATGCTTGAAAACCGTCGAAAATTGGGTTCAGCGTTTGGACTTCTGCAAGCGTGCCCATGGTGGCCAGGCAAAAGAAAACGAGTTCCATACATAATGGCATCGAACGTACTTTCACAGGAATAAAGAATTTCATTGATATCCAAAACCATTTTTGTTTTATTTCAAAAAACTTTTGTAGCGCTCTTATTGAAAAACCCTTTACATGTACAGCCATTTTAAACGTCCAATGCGGAATTTTTTGACCACGGGCATGTCGCTGTATAGCTCGTACAGTTGTTGGTTGAATCTTTGTCTCCATAGCCCGTCAACGCAAACGGGACCGCAGATTTTTCGAAGAATTTTCCTCTCGAATCGACCCAGGATTTCTTCATCCATGTTTGAAACGGTCTATGCTTCAGCTCCGTGGAGCAGGACTGGTATGATCAGGGTATTATATAGGATTTAGGGAGATCTTTACTACTAAATTGAATTCTTAGCCCGAAGAAACAGCGGTTGGCAAGAGTAATTCTTCGTTTAGTCTCTGACGAGATGTTGTTGTCAGAGTTAATGGCAAAGTCGAGGTAGGTAAAGTCCCGCACTACCTCAAAGTTACAAGCAATCAATGGAACCAACTTCCAGAAGTTCTACAATAATTCAATAGCAAAGTCAGCAAACATCTGCAAGCATTATCTCGGATCGCTTTTCCAGTCTAATAGGTTCTCCTCACCTGAGAAAAGTGGCTGAGTAAAAAAAACAAAAGTTTTGATGTACCTAATAGTTTCTGCAGCTCACAAAAACTACTGCTAATTAAAAAAATTCATTTTTCAATCACATGAGAAGCGACAAAGTTAACAAGGCATGTCTAATCTCACCGCGTAGTCAAGCGGCACTCGTCTACATCAAAGAACTGCATTATGCAAGTGTTTCTCATAAGGTTGTAAATTATTTTTACACACATTTAAATCACAGAACAATATGAACAATGAGACAGACCTATTGTCCCCTCATAGGTTTGGTTTCTTATAGCGATATTAATATTTATGTTTATCTTTTATCTGGCAATAGGAATCCAGTCATATGAACATTGATTGTGATCGATGAAAGTACCAAAGACGTCAGCACAATTTTATTGATATGAATGAGATAAGTGGTCTAGATATAATCGTGTCTCAAACTGCGAACTTGTATATCAAACTCTTCCATCAAATGGTACAAGTTGTCGACGTCCATAAGAGTTGACGCACTAACATTAAACCTACCCCAAAAAGTAGTCGTATGAATAACTACACCCCAGAGATATTTACTTTTTTTTTTCAAGGGTGTAAGATACAATTTACATCTTAATTTCCTCCACACAAGAAAAAAAATGAATATCTGCTCCATTTGCATGTTTTGCATATTAATTTGAATGGGATCTCCAAAGGAGTTCTATGGTTTGTGATAAAAGAATGAGATTGGGGAGTCTTTTTGAAATCGCGTTCTGTTGATGCGTTTGGGGTGTATTTTCTCTGTATGAATTATGAAATGAGTATTTTATTAATGTCATGCGACCGTTATGGTTAACGATACATAGAGGCAGCAAAGTTCATAATTATATATACAACTATCGCGGGATTAATACCTACACGGATACATCCGAAATGTCACTTAAAACTGAGTAATTATATCGTAGCTTCTTCAAAAATGTATAATTGTGACCATGATATTGTAGAAGCTCATCATGCAAATATGGACTCGCTAAGGCAAGAGCGCTATATTTTGTTCATCATTAAAAGTCGACCATCTGAATATAAGTATATTAACAATTCCACGAACGCATTAATTCAAAAATATTGGTTAGCCGCCTTAAATCCAGTAGAAAATGATTAAATAGATAAGCTAACCATTCTATAGAATTAGGCAAGCTGCTCCGACATATTCGGACAACAAGTTGTCTAGGAATTTTAAGGGTAAGTCAGGCCCCTTGAATAGAGATGGTGGCGGATGAACCGAAGAGCGATAGTCCCGTATCTAAGGAGTATCTAATAAACTGAAACTGGCCCTCCAGGTTGTGGGTTGTGCTTTGGGTTACCTTCCCACCCATATAAAAAAACATTATGTTATGAGGCAACCAACGGCCTTAGAAATGACTTATTTTATTGTTGACGACCCAGCTAAACGAAAAAAGGACAACGACGTTTGTATCTGCACCTGGAATGTGAGAAAATTAAACAGGAAAGGTGCAAGCAAACAACTAGCGGAAGCCATAAACTGCTACAAAGCAGACATTACTGCCATGCAGGAAATACGATGGGAAGGGCTGGGCAAAAAGAGGATAAAAAACTGTGACATCGTCTAGTGAGCAGAAACAGTGACTATTCGGATGCGGATTAGTTATAAGAGCCAGATTTAGATAAGAAATTTTATGTTTCCAAGACATAAAAGAAAGCATTATTTCAATCTGCATTAAGGCCAAATTTGCTAACTTTAGCCTCATTTAAGCTCGCACCCCAATGGAGGCTGATATAGCTAAGGATTCCTTCGACGAGCTTGTTGACAAAGCTTACGAGCGACTATCGAAGTACGATGTTAAGATCGTGCTGGGTAATTTTATCGCAAAGTTAGCAAGAGAAGACATCTTTAGCAGTGTTGTTGGGAAACATAGCCTACACGACAACACGTCTGGTAACGGACTTAGGCTAATTGAATTCGCTACGGAACGAAATGCCACTATAGCCAGCACGCGTTTACCTGACCTCGATATCCATAAGGGGACATGGGTGT
This sequence comes from Rhingia rostrata, assembly GCA_949824845.1. Lineage (NCBI taxonomy): Eukaryota > Metazoa > Arthropoda > Insecta > Diptera > Syrphidae > Rhingia > Rhingia rostrata. Next base: position 70,076,301 of record OX463755.1, read on the forward strand.
CTCCAGATCAAACGAAATAGCAATCGCTAGAGACCGCCAAGACCTTCGCGCAACGCGTATCCCTAAACCTCTCGATTAACACCATACCACCAGCATCGAATGTCGAAGAACAATGGCAACGATGCCGCCCACCAGATGAGGAATGCCGACAGATGCTCGCAGCCAAGAACGAGGCCTACAAGGCTAAGCTGCAGGTGAAGACGAGAGCTGCCATTGAGCTCTATAGGCAGAGAAGAAGGGAAGAACACCGGTTTTTCAGAAAGAAGAAAAAAGAGCAAGAAAAGCGCGCGATCGAGGATATAGAGAGGTGTAACTCCAGGAACGATGTTCGCAAGTTTTACCAAAGTGTAAAACGTCAAAGCCAAGGATACAAGGCTCGAACAGAATCCTGTCGAGATGAACAAGGAAATATCGTAGTTGAGACACAGTCGATACTTAGGATAAGGAAGAACCACTTGTACAGACTGTTAAACAGCGATGACAAACAACATTCCGCTGTCAGGCAGAACGAACCATTCAATATTGGTAACGACAGCGAAAACTACCAACCACCCGACCTGAGTGAAGTGAGGATAGCAATATCTAAGCTCAAGCTTGATAAGGCTGCTGGAAATGACAGCCTTCCCGCCATGCTTAGCAAAGCCGACGGAGATTACTTGGTAAGTTACATCCACCAACTCATAAGCAAAATCTGGTCGGAAGAAAATATGCCTGAAGAATGGAACCTCGGCATCGTTTGCCCGATCCACAAAAAAGGAGACCCTCTAAACTGCGCCAACTAAAGAGGCATAAGTCTCCTCAACATCGCCTACAAGATCCTATCTGCCGTAATATGTGAACGCCTGAAACCGTTTACCAACAACCTGATTGGCCCTTATCAATGTGGTTTTAGGCCAGGAAATTCCACAACCGATCAAATTTTCACACTTTGGCAGATCCTGGAAAAAACCCATGAGGTCCAAATCGATACCCACCATCCATTTATCGATTTCAAGGCCGCATACGACAGCATTTGTAGAGACGGCCTATACAGAGCCATGTCTAGTTTTGGTATACCGCCCAAACTCGTCCGCTTGTGTAGGATGTCGATGGAGAATTCTCACTGCTCCATCAGGGTCGGAAACGACCTCACCGACACCAAAAAAATATTTCTGATTTAGGATTTCTCAAAAGCGGATGAAGAAATCCTTGGTCGATTTGAGAGGAAATTCTTCGAAGAATCTTCGGTCGCGTTTGCATTGACGGGCTATGGAGACAAAAAAATTCCGCATTGGAAGTTTAAGATGGCTAGGACATGTAGAGCGAATGGACACTAATACTCCGGCTCGCAGAGTCTTCGATTCCCAGCCAGACCTCACCTTAAGTGGCGCGAACAAGTAGAAACCGACCTCAACCAACTTGGAGTGCGCAACTGGAGGCAGTTAGCTAAGGACCGGGCTAACTGGAGAGGCATGTTGGTTAAGGCCCAGGTTCATCCCGGACTGTTGCGCCACTTAAAGAAGAAAGAAGATGCTATCTGCAGATCAAATCCTTAAAACAATGCCAGGTTACCAACCAGATTTGGGCAAAGTTTGGACATGAAACGTTCTAAAAAATAAATGTCGCTTAATAGAATGCACATCCCCTCCATAATGACTGTCACTTGACTGTCTAAATGCGTAGCAAGGCTTGGGTTCTGTTCAAGTGACTCCTGCAGTAGTTGTATGGACGAATTAAAGGAAGAGACAACTCAACGTCTTCTTTCTACCTTCCAGGCACACTAAAATCTACTAAGGCTCACATTGTAGCCTTGCTTTCAAAATCTCTGAAATTTAGCCAACACGAGAGTGAGCCTACTTCGTTTTATTCAAGCTAAAACGAGTAGACAGGGAAAACTCCCAATATCCACCTGGTATCACAGTCAACCCGTTCAATCGCCCTTGGCTGACCAACTTTACTAACTTAACATTATAATTAGTAGAAGCAATAAAACTTACTCCGGCAACAGCCAGCTTTAATAAATACGTCTATTCATTACGGAAACGACTAGCTCCAGGACACGGATAAAGGTGAGCGCAAATCGATTAGTTACCCATAAATACTTTTAGTGAAGACTCTTTTTGAACCACCGACACTTTCACATAAGGCTTCCATCCAACATGCAAATGCAATTGCCAATTTCTCACCAAAGACATATTACAATGAATTCATGAAATAAAGTAAAAATGATTGACTTCCTGCCTCGATTCCAACTTGTCTACATTCGATTAAACATCCAATACCAAGTACGTGCACATTAGGCCAGCAATCGAACAGTGTACTTGCACAAAAGTTTTGGCAAGCAACACTCATCAGTCGCTCTGTTCACTCCTGTATTATGCGAAAATCACCCCGTAATCGTATGTCATGACTGGCCAATTATTAGGGACCAAGTGCGAATGCATAATTATTCTGAATTACCGGCACCGGTGACGCTGGGTCTGAACCATGCGCGCGGTCTCTGTCTCCAAAATGGGAAACCAAGCAAACCGTCGCGTCGTGATGCGTTGTTAAGTGTGCTCGGTTTGATGATGACACTGATGATGATGCCCATCACGTTAGATATGGGATGAGATAAATCCTCGTTTAAATCGAATTTCAATAGACTGCATGACTGTGCGCCGACCATCCCGTCGGCTAAACACAGAAGAGCTACTGTTTTGGTGTTCTACATTTCTAAGAGGGGCAGCAATTCAAATGGAAAACACACTCGTTGTGAGCGATTGATCGGTTGCGCTCGCTGGCTTTATCGGAACACTGGATCTGACCCAATTTCAAAATCGGAATTGTTTCGATTTTTTTACTTTTTTTTGTGTGCTGCCATCTCTATTCTCGGCTATCGAACGGGGAAAGTGTTGTTCTGTTGGGGATCTCAGCCTCACCCCATTTTTGATGTGGAAATCGGAACGTACTTGGGTGTGGGTTTTGGCAGTTTTTTTTTCTTAGTTTTGTTTTAGTCCCCTTTTCCAGAGTAGGGTATGTGCATTTTTATCTGCGGTTTGTATTGGAAATAAATTAGGGAGTTGGTTAATTTAAATCCATTTGCTATGTGGGTGAATATGAGTCGATTATTCAGAGTAAATAGCGCAGAACTCTTGGAAAAACTCTGCATTTGGAAATGAGTTGCATGCATAATATCTATAAAAAAAATTGAAATATTTTCTTGAACTTTATTGAAAACATATTTGATATTTCCAAACAATACATTATCTACTTGAATTTTAGCTTTTTTGTTCGTTTACAGTGTGCCCTGTCCGAAGTTTAATATTTTTCAAAAGTCGGACATAAATCCAAGAGTATGAAACTAATGCGATTTACTCAAATTTCCCGTTCGGAATCAGAAATAAGCTGATGATTCCTCACCTTCTTCACACACACGAATGAATGAAGAAGCTAGATTTCAGGCCCTGTATTAGCCTTAAATTTCTTATATTTCAGTCATTTCGGTTTGTCTTTTTTTAGCTAACTGCCGATCATTCACTTAAAACGACCAAGTATTTCTTCATCAGCTTCTAACACGATTCATGATTCAGCGCCGTAGAGAAAAACTGGGGTGATCAGGGTAAATAGTTCGATTAAGGGCTCTATTACCAAGTTGCCTTAGAAGACTAAAAAAAAGCAGTTGGCTTGACCGATAAAACTGTTGAAATTGGCGCCTGTCCAGATAGCAGGAGCTGTGTTGCAATACTGACGTCCAGCGGGTTCAGCTAGCCTCCGGGTATTGTTGAATTAACAAAATTGTCAGAGAACTGGACTACTTGAGCAACAACAGACTAGTGGACATTCCTTAAGCAGAGTAGCGGAAAAGGATTTGAAATCCTTTGAACCCGTTGATCAAGAAAACTGTGCCGCCAGCGACTGAATATATACACGGAGAGCAAGTTGTAAGCCCTTGAAACCGATGAGGTTCCAGACTGCCAAACGGTAAGCGGGTCAAGGAAATTGTGAGCGCGACTGCTTACGGAGCTCGTGTCTTAATACTTGTGAGTCAACGAAATGCAAGATAAATGTACGCCATTTGGTTCGATAATATGTTGCCATTTTGAAGATAATTCCAATATGAAACTCTAATTGAACACTTCACCCCAACTGGGAAAGCACTGGAACAGTCGATTTTCTAAAGGTGAAATTATCAACATCAAAATCGTTCGCCATGGCCATGTACAGTTGCAGGTGGTTATCACTTGGTTCCAGGAGCAGACTATAATATTGATGCATAAGAACCTCCCAGCTAATAACCCAGAGCTTCTAGCAATTCACTATCGATATATGTTGTCTGGCGTTGTCCTGATGGAACACGATTCCTATTAGACGACAACTAGTGTGAAAGCAGTTTAGATTTTGGGTTTTGTTTTCTCTTTTAAACTCTGTGGTTATCGTATATCTATTATTTCCAATGAATTATCCCCGAGGTTCAATATTTGAATTTTAATGACATGTTACTCAGTTGAAAGTTCAACATACACTCACAAAACTAATACCATGCAATAGATGCCGCTAGTATTAAACGATAATATAACTACATTTTTTCAGTACGAAATCTCATTCACTTAATAAATATACGTTCATAGGACGTATACAAAGCGAGACACAGATTACTAAAGCCTTCTATTGAAATTGAGCAAACTAAAGGAACAAAAACTAGCAACAAGCATCGCTAATCCACAAACGACATTGGGGACTTATTTTGGGTTTGCTGTATCGTGTAATCAAAAAATAAACACACTTGAGGCATGCGCCTTAATTTTTAAGGACTTCCATTGCACCGCATGTATAAAATGAAGCTGTCTCATGAAATTTGAATAAATTGAAGGCAATAATGGCCCTATTGCGAGTGTCGATCGATGATCGACTTCTTATGTGCCGATCGTGTCGATAGATTTTGGTGTTGGTATTGTGTAAGACAATCGAGATCATGAATATTGTTAATAAAAATTGACTTGGTTGACAGCTCTTTTCGAGATATTTTTTTAATTGAAGATACAGTTAGTACCAAAAATAAGTATACACCAAACACATAAAATCATTTTGTTCATAATTTAGTGGTTTAAACGCGAATAACAATTCTTTTATTTTTTCAGCTAAAAACACTCCAAGAAAAAATTCCGACAAAAATAAAAATTGAAAAATAACTCACCAATTAAATAAAAAATAATAAGGTTGACTAAGTAAGTAAGTATACACTCTGTCAACTTGTTTTACTTGCATTGTTTTATGGGGTTTCATTTCTTTTTAATACTTTGTGAAGAATCCTTTTGCCTTAAAAACCTTCTTGATGACATCCAATTTACCGAATTCGGCGTTACGCTTGCTTCGATTTTCGACAATTCTTTTTCAAAACTAAATTAAGACCGTATATAGACTTTATTTCTCGTTTTCTTATAAAGCGCTCTAGACGTTGTACAATAGCCATTCATTAACTGTAAGCGAAGTTAGCTTGAGGTCATTATCTTGTTGGAAGACAAACGACCCCTTCAAGTTTAAGTCTCTAACACTTTTATGTAATTTTTGGTATTTATTTTCATAGATTAATATTTACAGAAACGGCATGATACATACGTGATGCACAAATATACGGTAAACTATAATAATCTTAATACTGAAAATTTCTTGTCATTAATTTTTAAAATTATTCAAATAATCATACTAGTTCATCTTTTGGATGCTGGCTGAATTCCAAAACGCAGTACTTAAGCATTACTGCTTAATCAAGAATTCCTGCTGTAATTTTTGGGGCAGTGTAATATACCCCGCGAAAACAAGCCCCATGGGGCTTAATTTACCAAAAAAAAGGAAAAATCCATCGCCGGCTGGAAATTATAATAAATCCCGCGGCTGCTAATGCTTTTTGCTTGCAGAGTTTATTTCTTTTGCATGCATACAAATTCGAATCATTCCAAATCTACGTTTAGCCCAAGCAGGGGTGTTGCAGGAGGCAGCATGCCCCTCACTTACATTCAATCTTTGTATACACCAAATTTTAATAGAATTCCCATTTAAAATGGCAATAACACCCACGGTGGCGGAGCCCCGTGAGGCTGTTGACTTTGCCGATAAATGGTTTCTAACTTATATTCCTTCCATGATATACAGCGTACTCAGCGGACGACATTGGGGTGACATACCTTTCGTGTTTCATTGATCACCTCATCCATTATTTAAGGAGCACTTGTCTCCTTTTTTTAAGGACGATAAGGCGATTTTCTTGTTCCGTGAATTTCTGTGGCCGTCCTGATCGGTCATCATTTTCCAAACTAACCTTACTTATGTATATTTCTATTACCTTTTGAATTGTCGTGGGACTCTTATCGACCAGTTTAGCTCTTATCGATTTATTATCCATAAAGGGCTTTATAACCCAATTTTTCAAGTGTGTCCGTGTGTTTACAATGAATCTATATTTACAAGGCTTAAAACCATAAAATGCAAGAAGGGACTGTGATATTGCAAGAGGCACCTCACAAATGCAGCTCCATACTTACTTTTGGAACAAAATTATGTGTTTTCCCTTAATTTTTTTTTTCTTTTTTTCACATAATTTTCAATATTAACCGTGTTTTGAAGGCTCAATTTCGTGAGAAAAACAGTCGTGAAGAAACATTTTCAGAAAGTTGAATTTTTTACATTATTTGTAAAGTTTAAGAAGGGTATACTTACTTCTGTTACTAACATTATGTTAAATAGGTTATGTTGACGAATCGGATGAAGAAAATAACAAAGTAGGATGTCGCCAACAGATTTTTTTTGAACTTTTAAATTGGAGATACACTGTTGTTTAAGTAAACGTTTTAAAATTCTTCAATAGTCCGGATTCAGCCGTTTACAATATATATAATTGTGAGTAAATTAAAATCCAATCGTCTGAAATACATGTGTTGCCAATATTGTCTGACTATTGGACTTTTTTCTTTCCTTCTAATAATCTTGGAAAATGTACTTTAAGTTTGTGAAAAGCATATTTGGCCAAAGTGACCTCGACGACATATAGATTTTCTTGAAAACACATTTCTCGTATTGTTTGATGTGTTTCGTAAATGTTGGTAATACTGTACGATTTGCTAAATAAAACAAATTTTTCTGTGTAAAATACACTTAGTTAGGCAAGGAAACATGAACGACATCGAACGATTGTGAAATCTATGGTTATCGACCACAGCTTTATATACAATGCCAAACGTCACAATCAACTCTCGACTATCGGTGCTCCATGAACGACTTTCGCAATATGGGCCAATAGCGTTGTTACACCTGATTTTCTTCAAAATCAATATATAGTTTTTGAGGATGTATCCAAAAGAAAAATCGCGAAAAATTAATTTAAAATATTTTGGTGCTTTGTTGTATTTCCAATTCTTTGCGTTATTTCGCTAAGCTTTTTAAATTCTTCTTACTGCAACAATCTGTTTAATTATCTGTCAAATTTCAAGCCCTGGTTTTTCAGTGCTGAGTTAATACTGAGTTAACCCATAGTTAAGTAATACCAGAATAAATTTAATCCAGAGTTAACTCATGAAGCAGTTTTTCAGTGCAGAATTAAGTTTTACTCCGTGTGTGGTGATTTTATTTGGCAGCACTCAAAATGAATCTTCAACAGCTCAGCTATCAGCTGTTTGGTTTTTTCCCCATACGAACGAAATTGTTATGATCTTAGAAGTCTTTTTGTTCTAAAAACACTCAAACTCAATCTTTAAAACGACTTGTAGTCGGGGGATCTGCATTTAAATATATCGTACACAAATTTAGTTTCTAAAAAAATTGATAAAATTTCCAGACAAATGGAATTGAAAATAACTGTTTGTTTGGTAGTATATAATCTGTCAAAACCATTTGATCATTTAATCCCAGGGTTAACTCACCAAACATGCTGGGTTAACTCAAAGTTAACTCCGGATTCAAATTGACTGAGCTTTATTCCCAAAACTAGGATGATCTCGAAACTGGGCCTAAGAGTTGGAAGAATTAATCGGTGCTAACAAAGCTACTTCTTGTCATCTCTCAATTGATGGAAGTACTACTTAGGCCGCTCGGTACACGTGCGGTACCGAATGTATACCGAATACATGTACATATTTGAAAGCGTTCCTCCTGATTCGCTCGGTATGTGCAAGAACGGGGCGGTATCATCAGTATACTCAGTAAACAATCGGTATTTACCGCGCCTGTTGTCAAAAATTTTGTCTGCAGAAAGTGATATTTATGTGGATTTAGTTCTTGGTAGAATAAAATAGTTTGTCAAACATTTTAGAGCTGTTGCTACCGAAGATTCTGAAAAGTTGAAGTTTAAATACCGACAAGTAAGCAGACAAAGGCGGTATCGGTATCATCTCGGTAATATAAGAAATACCGATTACGGATACCGTGCCGACAAGTCAGGGAACAGCCTTAGGTAAATTGGGCTGCATGTAATGCTGGAGTTATTTTTTCTGGGCCTTTCGTTGAGCAGTACTCTGAGTTTGACTTTGCATAGAAACGTAGACAGAATCCACGTTCGATGTTTGAGTATAGATATCTCGTGCATACGGGTCGATTTCTCTTTTTTAACAAATCCAACTCTACAAATTAGGGGTTCTTTCGGATCTCGAATTTTACTTTAGATGTGAAATTGTTACTGTGTCATTGTTTTCGCATTCAGTCTATCATACAAGGTTCCTTAACGGTAAAAACATTGCGAATACATTTAAGGATATCCTTAAACACGTTGTTACTTTAAATTTCGCTTTGAGCTTAAATATTCCCTCATACAATCTTCATATAATATGCAAACGATAACCAACAAGTTTAATACTACCCTCATTACTTAAAAACCTAAGTACTGCCGTTTGAAATTCCTTGAGAATAATATAAAAGCATTGGCGACATTCCAATACTTTTCTTTTTTTTTTCACTCTCAAGCCACGGGTAACTTCAACTCATTTTATTATCGAGACAACAAAATGTAATGGCGGCCGACTACAAGTCTGGGTCAACATGGTGTATAAAGCAGTTTTCTGGTGGTTAGTGTTCGGGCTCTCTCTTTTGGTGTACGCATTATAGAAATGTACTCTCATAGCTTTATGACCAATGAGCTGCATGTAATCAGGAGTTATGGCGCCTGCAGGACGACACAGCAATTCATATTAAAATGAAAAGTTCAAGGTTAGTTGGCAGGCGATGTTGAACGTTCATTGGAATGTATATATGAAGCAAGAACAACGAAATGCTACTCAGTTTCGTTGTATTTGTGTGTATTGTTATAGATGCTTTTTATTTTGATGTTGGTCACTGTTTGGCAATGTATAGTTTATCTGAGGGTGTAGAATATATGCTTCGAGTAGGTTGTAGCGAGCCGAACTGACTTTCGATGTTTAAAAGAAACATGGGCGAACTGTTGTTGTGCTTTAGGCAAACCAAAATATTTTTAACATATGGTCGGTCATAGAAGTAGCACGCCTCAAAAAAAAAACTGTGGGACAACAAGTGATCCTTCTTCTGTAAGTGCAGCCAGTTCATTAAAATGCTTGCCGCCGACCGCTTCTAAGTGCAGTATACTCTCCTAAAACTCAACGGAGATTTCGTGAGGCTTAATTTTTTCGAGAATGCCGTACATGCTGAACCATGATCAATGAGTTTTCATTCCCGCAAATTGATGAACTGTAATGTCCCGTTTTGACGATTTGCAGGTGCCACCGAGATCGTCCGCTTTGACCAGACTGTCTATGAGAACAAGCTACAGGCTATTGAAGCTTCTTCCCAAAACCGTTGCAAGCAATAAATAAAACTCTACCGTTAATAAATGCATGAGTCTGCACACCATTACCTACAAAATGTCATTTTCCACGATGTGTGTGTTAACTTTTCACACCCTTCTTCAAAATGAAGAATCATGGTCAATCACTTCCAGGTGATTGACCATGATTAGTGAGATATCAGTGCCAATGATGAATCAAACTCTACTTCAATGTACTGTTGCATTAACTGTATTATCGGGTAAGGAAATACATGGTCGATTAGATTGCAGAAACCATTGGTCCTGTTTATGTTGACGAGAGTTGCAACAGTTCTTCGTTTTCCAAGAACAACTCTGCACCAATAGATAAAGCTTTGGCCCTTCCTTAAAACTAAAGACAATTTGACTTCTGCGTTGAATAAATTAAGCCCCAAAAAAGCGGGAACAAACCCAGAAGACATGTCCCAAGTTGAGAACCATCTTATGGTTCCAAGACGGTTCTAGTAAATGAAGAAGCAGAACCAGATTAGTAAAGAAAGATTGACTAGGACAAGGGATAAATGCAATATGAACGAACCCAAGAGAGCAAAGGCCAACGTAGCCAAATATACTTCTCAGGCCGAGACCAGAAGATACGATACTAGGGCGAAATAACAATTACCTTTCCTATCGACTGGGGCCATGGGGTTGACATGAATAAAAATACCTCAAAACTTGTCCAAATAAGTGAAAGAACATTGCAGAAGGGATTCAAAGTCTTAGGCCGAAAGGAATTAATTTAAAAAAAACTGTCAGATATAAAGTCAGAGTGCCCGGTTATGTCCAGTAAATTTGATTAAGCAAATCTGTTTAGCTCATTTAGATCCAAGCAGTTTTTTCTAGTGTCAAGTTAATATTAAAGGAATTAACTTTAAAAGTAAAATCAGTGAATAGCAGAATTCCAAAGTTGATCCAACAACACTCCATGAGACTCGCTAGAGGAAGGAGTCACTATTCTTAAATTCAGGAATCGGTTTAAATTAATTGTGAACGTACACGATGTAAAATTGCTTGCAAGTTGGGAACTCTTGCTAAGGTTTGCGGATTGTTGGCCAAATCATTACACACTTAACCTATGGACAAAGCAAAAAGATTGAATTTCTGTTGTTCAGAAATAAACAAGCATATCACAACAGCAAGAAAACCCAGGTTTGATGAGGAATGCCAACAGATGCTCGCACCCAGGAACGAGGCCTACAAGGCTGAGCTACAGGTGAAGATGAGAGCTGCCATTGAGCTCCATAGACAGAGAAGAAGGGAAGAGCACCGGCTTTTCACAAAAAAAAAAGAGCAATAAAAGCCTGCGATCGTGGACATAGCGAGGTGCCACTCCAGGAACGATGTTCGCAAGTTTTATCTAAGTGTAAAAGAATCCTGCCGAGATGAATAAGGAAATAACATAGTTGAGACACAGTTGATGCTGAGGATATGGCAGAACCACTTCTGCAGACTGCAACGGCGATGACGAATAACAATCAGCTGTCAGGCTGAACAAACTATTCAATATTGGCAACAACAGCGAAAACTGCCAACCAACCGACCTGAATAAAGTGAGGATAGCGATATCTAAACTCAACATCGCCTACAAAAACCTATCTGCCGTTTGCCAACAACCTGATCGACCCTTATCAGTGTGGTTTTTGGTTAGGAAACTCTACAACTGATCAAATTTTCAAAATTCGGCAGATCCTGAAAAAAAAACCCAAGAAATTGTAATCGATGTTCACCACCTATTCATCGGTTTCAAAGCATTAGACAGCAATTATAGAAACGAAATACACAGAGTAATGTCTAGTTTTAGTATACTGCTCAAACTCGTCCGTCCGTGTAGGATGATGATGGAGAATTCTCGGTGCTCTATCAGGGTCGGAAACAACCTCACCGACAAATTCGATACCAAGAAATGATTTAGGACATGCAATGCGCTGATTCTTGAGAGGATTGTGCAAAACTTTCGAGCCAACACAAGGGGCACAGTTCTTCAAAAATCGATGCAACTAAAAGCATACGCCAACGGTATTGACATCACTGGTGGGTCTGAACTTGATATCATAGCTACGTTTGCTAGTATGGAGAAGGAAGCGGCAAAAATGGGTTTAGCAGTAAATGAGGGCAAGACAAAGTATATGCTGTCAACACGAAAGGACTCACTACATCTACGAATTGGTCAGAACGTCACTATTAACAGATATAACTTTGAGGCAGTACGGGACTTTATCTACCTCGGCTCCGATTTCAACTCTGACAACAACATCTCGTCAAAAACTAAACGAAGAATTACTCTTGCCAACCGCTATTGAGCCAACTTGGAGTGCGCACATGGAGGCATTAGCTAAGCGCCAGGGTAATTGGAGAGGTATGTTGGTTCACTCCGGACTGTAGCGCAGCTTAAGTAAGTGAGCAAATAAGTTATAATTTTGATATTTAATCAAAGAATCAACCACATATCTGAATGTATTGACAATGTATTGACAATGTAAATTATTCGCATTTAATTGCCATCAATACCACACCGGGAAACCAAATTCGCAATAATCGTGTAAACATTTCTGAATCTGGACATGTTCAAACACAATCATATAATGGATTTATTTCCGGTTCATCGTGGGTGATAAACACCCTTTCCGTCATTATTTTATTTAGCTCAACAGTTAACATATATCCATCCATGTGCTCATACGTTACCTCAATAAATTATTGTGTAAACATTCTGAGGCGATAAAAACGTGCATCATGCGGTATAAAAACAGAACAAAATTATTTATGATGATCTAATTGGAGCAGCTTTTGGTGACTCAGCAAAGCATTTATGTATGCAAGTCCAGTAGTCTTTGGTCCCAGGGCTATTAATTTTCTATTACAGGCAGATAGAATAATCTTACTATGAAAATTTTGCAATTAGAATTGCAAGCTACGACTGCATTGACAGGTGGACGCCCTTGAGACGCAATACTGTCAAAACGTAAGAATTGTCAGTGTCATAAATAACCACATAGTCACGACTAACAAAATAACATCAAACGAGTAGAGAGAGAGAGTGATTTATTCAGAACCAATTTTTTTTTATTGGGGCTGAATTGATTTATCGATCCCCAAATAAGCATCAAAATGAATCTAAACCTGCGTGGCATTAAATATGACAACTGATTTGCTTTTGGACAGATGAATAGCATTTTGAAATGCAATTCAAATTTGGGTAATGTTTAATGGAAGGCCTATATTTACAAGTTGATTCAATTGCTCTCTGACTGTATCGACTCGATGTGGCATTGAATGTAAAATTAGATAAAAGAACGTACTAGGCAGTATGCTTTTGTATACCGGATAATAACGTAAGAAATTGTTTATTTAGAAATATTCAAAGTTGATGTGCATTTTTATGCCTTCTGTGAGTTTTCTTTAGGAGGCGGTTGTTTGCTTTTTTTTTGCTATTTTTTTTACTGTCTAGTTAATTTTGTTTTTGCAAATGATGCTAAGACTTGTATTTCTTATTTTTTCTGGGGATGTCATTAAAGTTAAAAAAAAAAAAACAGCCAGATGAGTTAGCAATATTGTAAATCAAATGTAGCCGCTTACGACATTCACTCAAAGCAGCGTTCTCTGGTCACCAAACTACTCATCCAAGTTCGCCATATTTTAATGTCGATTAATTAAAAGGGTAATAAAAAACTCTGTATACCAGCAATGTGTTTTTTTAAGTCGGCAAAAGTAATGTTTTTCGTTTTGGAACTGGATTTAGAAGATTCTTGTCATTCTTATAAATATGAATAATTTGAATGACACGATTTAATAATATTTATCCATCGTATTAATAAGATTGACCCGCCCTGTTTTTTTTTGGAAATTTGGAAAGTAGAGCCGTATTTGATTTTTCTAATTTAATCTATTAGATATGCATAAGCCTTTGAGCACCTCTGCTTGGAAAGAAAATTAAATGAATTGTTTAAACAAATCGACCGCGAAATTCTTCAAAAATCCTACTGGTTCATTTTTGTTCACAAGCTTTGAAGATGAATATTAAATTATGCGAACAAGTACTAGACTCATTATACTAATACACAATATTTTAGGCAACGGAGCGCTGACGGAAGAATAATTATTATTCCTTACCAAACATCGAAACCCAAAAATAGTGGTAATGACGTATCTTCGGATAGATTTAAGAAAAACTCTGGAGTAGGTATCATAAGATTCAATTTTCTCACCTAATAACAGTTTGAAAAGCATTTGTTAAATGTAATCTTATAACGAGCAACCACAATCATTTTAGTTTTTCAGATATGTTTTAAGTATCTGGAAAAAAACAGATGAAAGAAAAATGTCACCCCACCAAACTGAATATAATCATATGAATCTTTTTCCAATCCTATGTTATAAAAGTTCCTAGAAAGTAGGTGGTGCTTACATTTTTTTTTAATTGAAATTTAAAATATAGTAATGATGAAATTTGGCTTAAAAATTAACTTTTCTAAGCAAAGAGTTTTTTTTTTTTGTTCTTTTAAACTGTTTATGGACAAAATCTATCTTTGTAACACGATTGACTAAATATAATCCTTAGATGGCCGTGGCTGAAAACTTTGTATAAATGAAATAAATCAAATAAATCAATATAACGACCTTATTTAAACCCGATCCCATAGGGGTATATTAGTTTCGATACAGTTTGTAACATAGAGAAATAATTTAGATAGACATACTTTAAACTGCATTGAATCGTCTTAGAACCGCTAGCTGAGTAGATTACGCCATTTCTGAATTACGTTTGTCGGTCTGTCTGTAGGTCACCGATTTTTAGGCCTTAAATTTTGAGCTTAGATACTGAAATTTGGTAAACCTACACGATGCTTGTCCAAGTTATTCGAACAAATGTAAAAAAAATTCAAAATCAGCCCACTGCCACGCCTAGTTCTTTAAAAACGTTTTTTGGGTCAAACTGGTGACTTTATTGTCTGAAGGCGTTTTCCTTTAAAAACAAATTTCGGTACAGTTAAAAAAAATCGAAAAACCTTTGATGAAAATATTTCGAGAGTAATATTTACCTTGTGCATGTCATCTTTACTTCACCCATACGTAATTTATGGGGCGTTTTCTTAAAACGCCAATTTTTTGGGGATGTTAAAGGATAAGATAAAGTATTCAGTTATTCGCACAGCGAATTGTAGCCTTACCCTTTGTTTGAATGTGTTTTTCATACTCTTTATCAAATTTCCTCATGTATTGACTAAAAACGGTGCTTTCTGAAAGTCGACGTGGCAGTTTTTTTTTTTACATTTTTACACCTTAAATCGACAAGCCGAGCAGATTGCTTAGCAAATTACATCTATTATCCCCAAAACAAGAAACACAGAAACGGACGGATGAATGGATCGACTGAGAATTCGATTCAAATTCACCCATATACTTACTAATTACTAATCGTTACAAACTATGTATAATAATAAAAATAACTATTTCTCCAACTCACCCAAAAAATAAGTTCTTTTGGAACAAATTTACTTTAGCACAAACTTACTTTTTCACTTTTTTTATTCCACTCACTATTTTATGCTTATAATTTATTAATTTTTTAAAACGTCGCTCTCAATTAGTTTAAAAGTTATTCAACAAACAAAATTCGAAAAATATTTATAGAAATCAACAATTTTTTGACATTTCACACACAGCTGAATGGTAAATAAGAAGAACATTCCAATGCAGCATTGCCAGATAAACAAATAAAATACTACTTATTTCCCAAAATGTAAAACTAAAAATCAAAGGATTTTAAATCAATTTCTACGCTCACTCAACATCGTTGCTCTGGTAAGCGTATGTAAAGTCGTCAGGCAAGACGCCTAAGTCCAACTCTGGGTGGGAACAAAGGATTTTAACTCTCTTTCTGGGGACAGTCCACGCTCACTCAACATCATTGCTCTGGTCAGCGTATGTAAAGTCGTCAGGAAGGCGCCATAGTCAACAATTTTGTTCGTTGAAATATTTTTGTTTGGTAAGTTTTGTTTAACATGGCAATGCTGCGTACATCCCAGCAGCAAAAAAATGTCAAACTACACACGATTTGTATGGAATTATAGCCAAGAAAGTGCAATTTTATTTTAATCATAACTTGTGAACTAAATGTGAGCGACGATTTTTAAAAACGACTTAATAACCAGCACGCGAACGGGAATCGTTTAAGCGAAAAAAAAGTAAATTTATGCCGTTCTTTTGTATATCCACATAAACCCCAAAAAAGTTAATGACCTTGAAAAATACATGTGCCGAAATAGCTCAGTTGGGAGAGCGTTAGACTGAAGATCTAAAGGTCCCTGGTTCGATCCCTGGTTTCGGCATTATTTTTTTATTTTAAATTGTTGAAATGAAATTTGACTCTGTTGGTATAATATTTATACAAAATTGGGACAATTTTTAAAAAATCTTCGGTCCTCATTCCGTTGAAGAGCTATAGAGAGAAATATTCAATCAGGAGCTATACAACCTGTACAGCGAAAAATATGGCTATAACATGTAGAGCGAATGGACACCAATATCTCCTCCGGTTCGCAGAGTCTTCCCTCGACTTAATTGACGCCCACAAGAACTAACCGACCTCAACCAACTTGAAGCGAGCTACTTGAGGCAGTTAGCTAAGGATATGTTTGATTGTAGATGCACGTTGGTGAAGGCCCAGTCTCATTCCGGACTGTATACAGAGCCATGTCTTGGACATTTACGCGACGCTGTTCAACAACTCGCTGAATAGAGCATATTACCCAGTGCGATGGAAGACGGCGGTGGTTCATCATCTCCCGTAAAAGAGAGAGGGCAACTCCAATCTGTCAAATTTTCGGTCGATAAGTCTCCTTCCGAGTGTCAACAAGGTTTTCGAAAAGTTTCTCAATTGGGCTCTGTTCAAGTAGTCTGAGGACAGTAATATTATACCAGAGAACAATTTTGGCTTAAAGACGGACATGGCTGTATTAATGCCACCTCTTAACTCGTCTCTGATATACAATAGTGCACGGGTGCATTTGTGGTTGTTTTAGAAAGGCTTTCGACACCATATGGTTAGAGGGCCTCTTTCCAAAGCTTACTAGGCTTGCCATAAGTAAACCACTGCTATACTCGCTTTATGCCATGATGACTGGTAGAACGTTTGTGGTCAAAAGTGGTACTGCAACTTCCACCACACACTTTTTCATTAAAAATAGTCTGCAACAGGGAGCGGTAAATTCGCCGATTCTCTTCAGCATTTATATCAGTGATATGATAGGAAGAATTACACAGGTAATTTCGGGTAAAGAACATCCTCTACTGTTGAGGTAATTCGTACTATCTTGAAGCGCGACTTCGACAGGATATAGATATATTGTGATGACTGGAAGTTGAAAATCAACTTTCAGATGTCTGAAACTATCCTATTAAGAACACCGTTGTCTAGGACCTCTATGGATATGGGAAAGAACTGGCGCAAGCTGGTGATCATTTTGCCAAACGGATTACCACTGGCGGGTAAAAGTGAAGGAAGTAAAGTACCTTGGATCTGGCGGATCAGTATTTTATATTTCGGAAGACATGTAAATGCTGCTCTGATGAGAGCTGTGAAAAGACGATTGTTTTATAGCAGTCGTCTTGACAGCAGGGAAAATGTCATTTGTCCCTTGTCAGGCCGATAATTGCCTATGGGTGCCCGGTTTGGTTCAACGTTGCCCAATCTCAAATGGAAAAGATACGGGTGTCTGAGTGGCAGTGTTGCAGAAGTTGCCCTGGACTTCACAGAACAACAGTATCTGACTACACAAAATATTATTCAAACCAGCAATAATAAACTCATAGTCTCATCTTTAAAGCCTTTACCCCAATCATGAAAATTTTGAAAGTGCGCGTTTAAGTGGCTTCATTCCTCCTGAAGTTTTCCTATGTTTGGATAGTCGACAGCTGATGCGGGATAGATCGGCGGTTTCGATAATCTAACAAGTCTTCCGACGAACTGTGGATAGGCGGCTCCTATACGACCAAGACGTAGTAGCTCAAGGCGGAAGAGAACGCTTGCGGTTCAGCATGAGTGTGTCCGATTGGGACCACCAGAGTAGATGACAACATGAGAGCCTATTGTGGTGGCTAAATAATTAGTTAGTTTTCTTACGAATATGGCCGACTTACATAGTTTAAGAGTAGATTTCAACAGTCAGGGTGGTAAAAATAAATACAAAAAAAAATTGCTTGCTGTGGCTGTTCTAGTTTTTTAAGGTTTTTTTTTTAGTTTCTAAGTAATTTTCCTTAGTCCAAACGTTGTTTTAATTAGTAGGTAAGTTTTATATAAAATAATAAAAATAAAACATATGAGAAGGCTACAATCCATTGTGTGGATCGTTTTGCACCCTATCCCATCCCATCCTAAAGACAAATATCGGATTTATGGCGAAGAAATATAGAAAATGTCATTGTCATAACATATTGTTCAGACTGTTTATCAAAATCACTTATGGTTCGACAAAAAACACCGTTTTTCGCTGGTTATGCTATGAGGTAGTGTATAGAAATGGTCTTTGTATGAAAACGCCTCCAAAAAGTGGGCGTGGCTTAAAATGATATATGGAAGAAATGTTTATTTAGCAGAACCAATGATTTTGGATCACAATTTTCTTCGAAATGTTTGAATTTTTTCCGAAAAACGTTTTCAGCATTCTAGCTCAAAATTTAAGGCCCAAAAACCTGTGACGTACGGACGGACTGAAGGACAGACTTGGCTAAATCAACTCATCTATCGATTCTGAGTCGATCCATATACTTTGAGGTATACCTAGCTCAATTATTTCCCTATGCTACAAACTAAATATCAAAACTAATGGGATAGGGTATAAAAACACATAAGACACCGGCTTTTTTTTGTAGACTAATTCTTGGTAAAAAAAAAAAACAGCATAAATATACAAATATTCAAATATTAAATAAAGAATTGGACAAAACGTCAAAATTTACAGAAATGCCACGGCTCCGCTGTCAACTCTAGCAACAACATTTGATCAGAAATAAAATGAAGAATAACTTTTGCCAACTGTTGTTCCTTCGGGCTAAGAAGGCAATTTATTAGTAAAGCCCCCACTTAAACCATTAAGGAGATCCTATATAAGACCCTGATCATCCCAGTCCTGCAGACCAGAAACATGGAATATATCCAAAAATCTTCGGCCCCGGGCTATGGCAACGAAGATTAAGTGTCAAAGACCTGCTTAAAAAAAACTCCGCATTCGGCGTTTTAGATAGAGTTCGATAGAGTTTGATATTCATCGTTAGCAGCTTACTAAATGTGTCAATTTATACGTGCTTATCTTGGACTTGAACGGCCTGCAGAAGAGCAGACACTTATAGCGTTAAATCAAAAAGCAAGCGCAATATGTGTGAAGTGACACGAGGAACTGCTAACAGAGACTATATGCTCTAAAAGAAAGTTCCATTCGACCCAGTCCAAACCTTGTTTTTTAAATTATTCCTGTTTTTCTATGACAAACTGTCAGCCCTTACTTTGAATGATAATTTACTACTTTGTCCCAATCGTAAGCAGAAATAAAGAAAAACATAAAACGTGTAATATCTTAACTTCCATTTGAAGGCAACTAAATTGTTATTATTAAATTTACACAATCACAACACTCTGTATGACTAAACTGCTAGCTGGCGCGATGCTTGTGAATACAAAATTGGAATGGTAATAATTATATCATTATCCACATTCGGCGCATTGCCATTAACAGTGTAACTGGGAACTTTTTGGCCAGCTGCCAAATAAAGTTCAAATTTGGGATAATGAACCTATAATTGGTAACAGCTTATAGAACAAACGATTAGCACGTTCAATTAAGTGATGTCATCAGATTTGAAGTCTTAACTTATTCGGTTTGATATTTAATGTCTGACTTTCCTTTGATGATTTTTATGTTACGATAATTGGCTAACTATGGGTACATGATGAGGTTTCGAATAAGACTTGAACGAGGACGTACTAAACGAATTAATGAAGAAAACGAATTACCCTTTCTTTTTATAGCTTTTCATCCAACGACGGTAAATTAATTTGTTGCCTTCTATTGTAACCTCAAAATTATCTGCAGCTTTTAAACTGGCTAACCGAGAGCCCAATAAAAATGTTTTGATTTTTGTTCGTTTCACCTTAGGAATTTAAACCATTTCGTTATGTGACAGTTATGCGGTGGTGAGATGTAGAAGAAAAGGATAAAATCAAAAGAGTACAGCGGCGCAACTTGCGGAAGTCCTAAACAAATACATACTTATCAAACATACATTACTGCCTTCAATTAAATGCCATGAAATAAGCCCTGAAAAACTAGGATGATGAACTGATTTACTACAATCTGCGTTACAGTGTCCCAATCAAGGGCAAATTAGGTTCCGATTTGTAATTAAACTGTGTTAGGGTTGGAAACAATGACATATTTTTAGTCGGAAAACACAGCCTTAAAGGACACCGTTTAGTAACAGACTTATGTCTAGCAACAAAATAATGTCTTGCAACAGACTTGCTGCCATTTGTTTCCGGGCAGGGATCTGTCGTTTGCTTGCTTGTAAAGGGGGTTTTTTTAGAGGTATAGATCGGTGTAATGGATGATTTTTTTTAAATTGCCATGAAATTTACTTTATTCGAAAGATAATCTTTTGGCATTATAATTTAAGTATGGTTTCTGGCATATGACCGCTGCGGCTGGGTCGGACGTAGTTTAATCTGGTCCGATTTTCGATAATTCCAACATTGTGGCCGTATATGGGCAATAACGCGGCGAATGTTGCCTTCCAAGTGGTCAGTCTTTTCCAGCGGCGTTAAATCGCACGATCTTGGAAATCACAGCTTCTGCACATCATGGTTGCTCAAAAGATGAACAAAAAAGACAGTAATCATAACTCTTTAGCAGTCACCATTGAGAGTAACGTTCTAGCCATTAGTAGATGTCACAGTTTTTCGTCCTCTTTTTCCCATCGTATTTCCTGGATGGCAGTAATGTCTGCTTTGTAGCAGTTTAGGGCTTCCGCTAGTTTTTCGCTTGCACCTCTCCTGTTTAATGTTCTCACATTCCAGGTGCAGATACGAACGTCGTTGTCCTTTGTTCGTTTAGCCGTGTCGTCAACAATAAAATCAGTCCCTTCCGAGGCTTTTGGTTGCTTCGTAACCGTTAGATTTCTCCATGATTGGGTAGTTAACCCAAGGCACAACCCCCAACCTGGAGGGCCAGTTCCAATTTATTAGATACCCCAGCTCTGTTCAAGGGGCCTGACTAACCCTTGAAATTCCTAGACAACCTGTTGTCCGAATATGTCGAAGCAGCTTGTCTAGGTTCGCCTGGGACAGCAGGCCGGGTATTCATTCCGTGCCATTCTGACCTGGCTGACCGTTTTTAAATAACGGACCAATTATTCCACCAACCCATTAAGCACACCAAACAGTCAGTCAGATTTAACGGTGTCTCAACATATACTTGAGGATTATCATCACTCCAAATACGGCAGTTTTGTTTATTGACGTATCCATTCAACCAATAGTGAGCTCCATCGCTAAACAAGATTCGCTTATGAAAATTTGGAACAACGGCAATCTTGTTTTGGTCCCATTCACCGAATTTACGACTGCTAGGTGATCCTGTAGCTTCAATTCAATTTCGGAAATGACCTCACCAACGAATTCGATACCAAAAAAGGATTTAGGCAAGGCGATGAGCTATCATGTGACTTCTCCAATTTGATTCTTGAGATGATTGTGCAAAACTCCCGAGCAAACACCAGAAGCACGATTTTCCAAAAATCGATGCAACTACTAGCTTGATTCTTCGACGGTATTGACACCATTGGTCGGACTCAACGTGATCTAATAGCCACGTTTGCTAGTTTAGAGAAGGAAGCGGCAAAAATGGGTTTAGCAGTAAATCAGGGCAAGACTAAGTGTATGCTTTCAACACGAAACATCGACGAATCGGATATAACGTCTCCATTGGCTAAGTTTTGACATGTTCAATCTTCTTAGGGTCTCCTGAACCAATTATTTTCAACTATAAAGTTATAGTTTCTTGTCGAATTCAGTCAGCTTATTATTGAATAGGTGAATAAATAGATTTGTTCTTTGCCTTAGTACTTCCTTATCGACCCCTTGATATAGTGGTCATAATCTTCAAACTGCATCTTTTCTGACGCACCTGCAGGTTCTGTGTATTTTAAGTCCTATACAATAACACCAATTAATTCTTGCGATAATCATTTGCCAGGAAAAATTTTTTTTAAAGCGTTTGACCTGGCTTATTCCACTCGGTTAACTATAAGCAATGGTTATTCAAATTTAAATAAAGTTGAAATAATAATCTTAAGTAAAAGTTAAGTGAAAGTGAATAACCTAACATTAGTATTTAGTAGATCCGACTCATAACGTTTCAAGGAAGAAAAAATGTACCCATCATGCTAGTCTCCAAATAACACCACTTCTTATACCAATTAGGAAACAATCTTTGTAATTGAATGTAGGGGGACAATTTGTACACCACCTTAATTAATCATCGTTTGGTTTTGATTACACTTACATGAGATTGTAATTATTCACTCGTCAAGGACGAGTATGTTTACACGTTCCATAGACAATGAGCATCATCACAACGACAGCATGTCGCCATATTCTGCATACCCAAACTGCCTTGCACATCCTTAACTGGAACAACTATCATCAGCTAGTTACACACAGCCTTTAGAGTCATCATCTTCATTGTTATTATCATCATCGCTACGCGCGTGTATTATATCCTTTACACACGTTGTAGATAGAAGACTGAAGTGAATACAATTCAGGACATGAAATAATTTAATGTGAAAAATTAAAAAATAAAACATACAAGAAGGCTAATTTCGATGTGCCATTTGTCTAATACTCAATTATATCACATGTCACCAAAAAGTTGAGGTGAATTTCATATTTTAATGAAATTTCATGAAATTTAGAGGAGAGCATTTTTCTGTCCGGCTGTCCGTCTTTTCGTCTGTCTGAATGTCCGTAATATTCTCTCCAGCCTCAACGGATTGAGAGAATGTCTTCAAATTTTGTATCCACGTTTGTTTTAATCGTAATCCTAAGCCATTTTTTTAATTTTAAGTAATTTTAAGCCATGTAAAAATTACACAATATATCAATTTTCCCGAAAACGGCTCTAACGATTTGTTGCACACAACTGAAAACCCATTTTTTCGAGAAAATATATACATATAACGGATTTTTTGATCTAGGCCATTGAAGGAACATTTTAAATTTCTCGCAAACTATTGAGTCAAAATTAATAAAATTTAATATCTGTGTTAATATTATTGTTTGTAACAATTCCATATTATGTAGTTTTGGCCCAACTCTTCCATAAAAGTAGCCCTAAACGACGAAAATGCTCGTCGAAATTGCTCGCTTGCACCCCATACAGACCGAACACATTTGACGAGCAACTGAGCATTCATTTCGTGTTGATTTTTCATAGCGTGAACATGTGCGATAAAGACGCGCAAGTGGTTGCGCTTATGGTGATTCACAGCGCGGTTCATAGAAAAAATGAGCCTGGCGAACATCGATGCCAACGAGCACGAGTAAATTGAAAATTTTCGCCAACAGCGAGCGGCTCGCAAACCAGTCCCTACACAAGAAAAACAGCGAGCACAACCAAGTTCGGCGAGCATGTTCATCGTTTAGGGCTACCTTAACGGAATTTTAATTTTTGGCCAATAACGGACAATCATAATTCACAAAGAAACTAATTTCCTATAATTTCTATAATTTGGTCAAACTATGAAAATCGTCTAATTCCCGCATTTGATCTAACGACCAACTCGACTAGAAAGAGAAAGTTGCATACGACCCAGTCGTGCACCCACCACTCGTTTAAGGATGTTGTTCAAACATTTCATGAAATTTATTTGATCTTTTTATAAACTATTTTTTATGAAAATGTTCCTATTAATGAGCGTGGAACAGAACTGTAAATATGTGCGTTAAAAAAATGTTTCTATTTATTTTCTAATTTAATTTAACTTTTGCCAAAAATCTTTTATTTTATAAGAAATTCGAGCAACAAATTAATATCTAATTAAGGATAAGGACATGACAGAGTGCGGATTTTGACATATTGTACACTATAACAGCTTAAGCATAGGACTGTTCGTATACAAAATGTCATCTATTAAGATCTCAATGGCTTTCTTTAAGACACAAAGATTAACTAAAACAAGTGGCCCGGGGAAAAGGGACAGATGGATTAACGTCCGTCGTATATGACTGATTTGTACGTCGATCGATATAATTTACGATATAGATACCTTAATTATTTCTCTTTGTTTCAAGATATGTATCAAAACCCATATATCCCTATGGGTTAGGGTAAAAAATATAAAGGACTCGATTCACATCTCGTCATACCTTGTTGAGATACACTCGATTGTGTGTCCTAGTGCTTGCTACTTGTCTGCACAAAGGGTGGTAGACACTTTCACAAGTGCCTCTTGTGGTGTTTTGTAATATTAACCCAAATTCCCGTAACTGTCATTAAATGTGGTGACACTTAGTAGAACGAGCCATTATGCCAGTAACAACTTAAGTGCAGGCAGACTATACAATATAAAGTAGAACATGAACGAGTTTTATTTTTTTTTATATAGAATTCATTTTGACATTAATTTGCATTATTTGTTAGATGCAGAAAGCAGAATCCCAAATCAAGATGCACACGGTTTGGCGTAAAATGTTGCGTGGTTGCTCTGGTTAGCACGTTAGGTTTTATTTAGGTTAAACGAAACTATTCGAACTGGAAGCATTTGTGAAGCGATGTGTAGTTCTCATAAGTAGATAGATGTGTTGATGCATCTAGGAGAGTAAGTTAAATGTTTTCGCATGGGACTAAACATTTTTCAAGGCACACATGCAAATAAATGTATTTCACAACGTATACAGTCGAATTTACTTATCATGAAAACGGTTTGCACGAAATACTACATAGCACGATCAAAACTATTAACTATTGCGATTAGGGTAAATAATCGAGCGAGTGGATTGAAAACACTTTTTTCAAAAATTGTTATAAGCAAATATTTCCAGTAACTACCGACTAAATTATGGTCAGACACGAGCTTGGCTCAAGCAACGGCTTTGGTCAATCCAAAGAAGGAGCCAGTCAGAATAGCCATCCAAAAGCAGGAGAGAAACCAGCAGCCATTATACACAAAAACATACACTGGCATGTTTTAAGATACTAAAAGGTTATTTCGACACCCTACTTCAGAAAGCCAACAAATCATTCCCAACAAAAATCATAGCAAAACTAATCTGAAAACTAGTTTTTCAATTAATACCGGTATTAACGTTATAAAAAGTTGGGGCATTACTTTTGCCAAAATATTTTGCGAAAACGCAAATCACACTGTGTAAACAGTTGCTGCTTGCTACTGAAACCAACAACGCTTAAGCCCCAATTCAGGAACTTGCTGAGGAAATAACCTCGTTAACATGGACGATTACGGTTGTGACATTGGGTTTTTCAAACAAAACAAGTAGAAATTCCTCTTTTTCTGCAGAAGCACGAGAAGCTTAGAAAGGCGAAGCACAATTGTGCTGTTATGTGAACAGTGATCAGGTAAAGAAGAGATAGGAAACTTTCCAGGACTTAACAGTTTGTCCACAAGCAAATCCTGGAATTATCCAGTATTTAGACAGATAAATAAATCATCACGGTCCAACCAGATACACACAATCGTTTGTAGCCAAGCTAATTTATGTGTCAAAACGACACGTAAGAAATCGGGTGAAGGGACAAAGGTAATTTTATTTTCTAATTTGTCACTTGACCATTTGGTCAGGTGACTTAGAGGACCTGGCACGAAAATGTTTTCGATTTTAGTAAAATTACTCGCCATTAGGTTTGTTTAAGTTATTTTGTACTTTTCTATTAAAGAATTATTACTCTGAATAGATACAAGTTAATAAAAATCTACTTAAATGCAAAAATTAAATTACAAAATAAGGGTTAGCATAGTTTGACATTTACCTTATCATTTAAGATTTTGCAATACACGTCACCTTACCTTATTTTTAAGTTGTAATCTGAAATGACTTTTGACACTATTTGCAATATTCATGACACATTCACGTTATGTCATTTCTTTCGACCAATATTAGGAAGTTCAGATATTATTAAGAGAATCTACTGTGACCCGAGTGACGGGATGAGTTCAAACTAATCCCTCCTCCACATGGATGCTGTCTCAATACATCTCCATTGTAGCCTACTCATAGTTTTTTTTGATTTGAAGATTTAATCATTTGCGGGTTTTCCTGGCGAAAAACTACGAAAATTTTAAACGATACAGAAATAAGGAAAGTGGTAATGTAGCGCTTTCCAAGGACTGTGTGGACTGTTTTGTTTTAAGAAATACATACATATGAAGTTGTGTAGGTGGTCTTTGGATTGGTCATTTGGGAAATCATTATAGACCAACGCCAATAGTCGCCCAATGGTTAAGCACTCGGGCATCTTGACACTCTGAATATATTTAGGTAGGGTTTAAGTTTGAGTTTAAAAAAAAAAATCTACAATGGGCATTTGTCAAAAATATAAAGAATTGGGCCTCATCATCAGTTCCGACAATCATTCACAATGACATTATAGCTGTCAGCTCTTTCGACAAAGCCAATCTGCTTGCTGTGCATTTCGCAGCCAGTTTTACATTGCCAGATTGTGCCCAGTCTCCTCCTGTACTTGAGAACGTTAATCATTCTATGGGACAAGTTCACTTTCGTACTCGTACAGTTGCAAGAGTTTTATTTGATGTTGACATTCACAAGTCCGCTGGTCCAGATGGTATTTCCCCCATTATTCTGTAGAGGTGTTCTTCTACGCTAGCAAAACCACTGCGTAAGCTTTTCTATCTATCCTACTCATCAGGTCTCTTTCCGAATAGATGGAAAACTGCATTCTTCTTCATCCAACTACCGACCAATTCCATCTACGCCCCTTCTTTCCAAGGTAATGGAAACGCTGATAAATCGGCAGCTTATGAAATATCTCGAAACTCGAAAACTTCTTAATGACCGACAGTATGGTTTTCGCAGCAACAACTCCACTGGTGATTTGATGACATATCTCGCCGAAAAGTGGAACCAGTCAATCCACCTCGGTGGAAAAAGTAAGATTGTTGCACTTGATATTTCAAAGGCGTTTGGCAGGGTTTGGCATCAAGCCCTTTTGTCGAAAAAATATATAAATAATATCTTTCATATTTTGTCTATGAACTTCTTCGAGTCACTTCCACTTTATGGAGAGTATGTATTATATTAAAATATAGTGGATATATTTTTTTTATTTGTTGGTATTAAATGGACAACATAAAAGGGTATTAAAACTATTCGACCACCGAATTACAGCCACTTCATGTCTTCCCCAATACCATATACAAAGTTGATACATATCCAATAAAAAAAAGTATTTTTACTTTTAAGTAAAAAAAACAACATTTTAAAATTCTCAAAACAAACTTGTATCTCTCAAATTGTATACGCCGAAATAGCTCAGTTGGGAGAGCGTTAGACTGAAGATCTAAAGGTCCCTGGTTCGATCCCTGGTTTCGGCATTTCTTTTTTTATTTTAAATTGTTGAAATGTTTTAAAATTGATTCTGTTGGTATAGTATTTATACAAAATTGGGACAATTCACCCTGTTTAACAACGCGCTGAATAATGCATATTATACAGTGCGATGGAAGACGGTGATGCTTCATCCTCTCTCGAAGAAGGGAAAGGACAACTCCAATCCGTCAAATTTCCGGTCGATAAGTCTCCTTCCGAGTATCAGCAAGGTTTTCGAAAAGTTTCTCAATCGGGCTCTGTTCAAGTAGTTATAATAACAATAATAGGATAACAATAATAATATGTATACCAGAGAACCAGTTTGGTTTCAAGGCGGGACATGACTGTATTCATGCCACCTCTTAACTGGTCTCTGATAAACAATGGAACAAAGCCAAAAAAACAGTGCACGGGTGCATGTGTAGTTGATTTAAAGAAGGCCATCCAACACCGTATGGTTAGGGGGCCTCTATCTAAAGCTCACCATACTTGGCATAAGTAAACCACTGCTATAAATGCTTCATGACATGTTGACTGGTAGAACATTTGTTGTCAAAAGTGGCAATATAACTTCCACAACAGAATGTTTCATTAAAAATTCTCTGCAACAGGGGGCGGTATACTTGCCGATTCTCTTCAGCAATTATGCTGCTGAAGCCACCTAGGCTAGGTAGCAATTGCGTATGCGGACGATCTTATCGCGTAAAGACCATCCTCTACTGTCGAGGTGATTCGAACTATATTGCAGCGGACTTCAACAAGATCCTAGTATGTTGCGATGACTGGAAGTTGAAAATCAACTTTTAGAAATCGGAAACAATCCCGTTTAGGACACCGATGTCAAGGGCCTCTAGGTGTTCGTTGGACCAAACGGATGACCAATGGCGGGTAAAAGTGAAGTTAAGTACCTTGGCATCTGGCGGATCAGTACCAGTCGTCTTGACAGCGAAGGCGATTTGCTACATGTCCCTTATCAGAGGACGATGGCCTCAGTCGCCAGTGCTGTTATGTGTCTGTAGTTCGTTGCATTTATGTGCAGTCTCATCTTTGGTGCCTCCTACCCCAATGATAAATATTTTGAAAGTGCGCGTTTAAGAAGCTTTATTCAGCCTGAAGCTTTCTAACATTTTAATAGTCGAAACAGGTAACGCTAATCTACCACGTTTTCCGACGAACTGTGGATAGGCTTCTTATATACGACCGAAACGTGGTCGCTCTGGGCGGAGAAGAGCGCCTGCGATTTAGCAGGACTGTGTCCGATTGGGACCAGCGGAGTAGACGGCAACAGGAGAACCTGGTGTGGTGGCTAAATAATTAGTTAAAGTTTATTGAATTACGAATATGGCCGACTTACATAGTTTAAGATTTAGAGTAGATTTCCACAGTCAGGCGCAACATTTGCGCCCGACTTATTAAGAACTTGCAGTTATTGTTTGAAAGTATCAAATCGTTTGATTGGGCATCTGATTTAAATCATTAGTTATATAAAAGGTAAAAAGAGGATTTTTAAAACTACTGGAGATTATTAAGATGGCTAACAAATGTAGATGGAACATTAATCAAACTAAGGATATATCTAATCCAATCATTGGTTACGGCGGTCAGCGTGGTTGAATACAGCCCGACCATATATAAAAAGGGCTGATTGTTTGAGAATAGGCAGAATCAGAATCTCAGCAATTGAAATAAAATCGCAACAATGTCTGGATAATATGCTTTAAAATAAGCAAACGCCTGTAACAAGGAGAAAAATATTTATCCATCTAAGAAATCAACTACATCTTTCGGGAAAACTTAATTTAATATAAAAAAAGAGAAAAATACATAGTTATATATAAAATAATCTTAAGCCATAATAGTGTTTTCAATAATTATAGCTCTGCTAAGATTCCTTGCGCAAGCCAGTCGCAGCAGGTTGATTATCTCCTCAATGTTTTCAATGCGATAATCCTTAAGTATATCGATAGTGGCCTACAAAACAAAAAAAGTAGTTTGGTCTAAATCCATCAAGTAATATTATTTACTTACATTTGGTGTCTTTTCCAAAATTTTCTTCTTCTTTTCGATCAACGGCATCAGCTGTGACTCCAAATGATTAAGTATGGCACACGTTTCTTTTGATAATATCTTTGGATCCTTCGATTCCAGCAATGGAATAGTATCAATAAGCAATGATGGCCAAAAACTGAAGGGAGTAACATAAACAGATCAAAAATAGAGCGTTTGAGAAATCATTTGGACATCTTACTATTCTGGTGTTAGTTTTGAATCCAATAGATTGATTAACAACTCGGCAGCAGGTAAGAAATCGCGTCGTCGATAAAACTGATAGAAATCAAAATATTTTACCAGAAATACCAGCCGCGGTGAAATGAACATTTTTGGCCCAATGTTTGAGATTACATC
This sequence comes from Rhingia rostrata, assembly GCA_949824845.1. Taxonomy (NCBI): domain Eukaryota; kingdom Metazoa; phylum Arthropoda; class Insecta; order Diptera; family Syrphidae; genus Rhingia; species Rhingia rostrata. Next base: position 70,106,087 of record OX463755.1, read on the forward strand.
TGAGCTGATCATGTCACCGGTTTTGGAGTAGTTCTGTAAGAGAATTCATGAAATATAAGAGATAAATGTAAACTAAAAAAGTGAGGGGCTTACTTTAAGAAAGAAATCAGCAATTGATGTGACGAAGATGGCATCTTTTGACCGAATGGCCCATTCTAGGGCATTGCCATACTGCTCATCGTCGAATGCTTTTTTCGATTGTACTTTGCAAATCTCTTTTTCTGGAATGAATTGTTTTTTTTTTTCTATTTTGTGAAAGAGATTTATTTGTTCAGCTTTACCTGCTAAATGAAGTCCTTTCTGTCGGCAGATCCCAATCATTTTCAGGGCTTGTTTCTCAGTTCGAATTGGGATTTTAGTTAAAAGTATTTCCATAGCACCTCGACCTAAGGTATTGCAAAATTCGATTGTTTGTGTTTTATCATTTAAAAGTTAGACTAGCCCCTAAATTTAAATGAGATAGACAATACGATGAATGATGAAATTAAATTGTCGATGGGATAAGGGCGATTGACGGTTTAACTTTTAGCTAAAATCAACAAATCTCCGGACATTTTAGGACAGTTGACATCGTCATTTAGCCAGAACTCAAAGACTATGATGAATATCGCCTTTCCTCGCTATAGGGAAAATAGGGAAAACAGTTGGACATACAGGTTCTTTACTGACTAAATGCAATGCATGCTTTATTGGTTGTGTAAAAAAGATTGAAGTACATACGTCGATTTCACGACGTTCATAGGAATTGTACGTTATGATCTTGGGCTACATCCTTTTTCAAGACATTAGCGAACGCATTGTAACAATCCGCGTCAAAGCCAAATTCTCTTACGCCTTATATGCGCTCACGTCCCGACGGAGGAAAAAGATGATATAGCTAAAGATTGCTTCTACGAGCTCCTTGACAAAAACTATGAGCGACAACCAAAGTACGATGTTCAAATCGTGCTGGGAGATTTCAACGCAAAGGTAGGAAGAGAAGACATCTTTGTCGGAAAACATAGCCTACACGACAACACGTCTGGTAGCGGACTTAGGCTAATTGACTTCGCTACGGAAGGAAATACCACTATAGCCAGCACACGGTTTCCTCACCACGATATCCATAAGGGGACATGGCGGTCTCCAGATCAACAAACGGTCAACCAAATTGATCACATTGCGATAGACAAGAGGCACGCATCTAGTATTTTGAATGTTCGAACATTCCGAGGAGGTAACATCGACTCGGACCACCTTGTTGCAGCCAAGGTAAGTATGCGGATATCCAACACGACACAACAATCCAGAAATACTGTGAAAAATTTGATGTCGAAAGACTGCAATGGCAAAAGACCGCCAAGATCTTCGCGCTACGCGTATCTCTTAACATCTCGATTAACGCCATACCACACCACCAGCATCGAATTTCGAAGAACAATGGCAACGATGCCAACAAGCCATTAGATGCGCCGCAACTGATGTGCTAGGTTTCTCGCGCCCACCAGCAAGAAACCCCTAGTTTGATGAGGAATGCCAACAGATGATCGCAGAGGCCTACAAGGCTAAGCTGCAGGTGGATACGGAAGCCTCCATTGAGCGTTATAGGCAGAGAAGTAGGGAAGATGACTGACTTTTTAGAAAGAAGAAGCAGCAAGAAGAGCGCGCGATATATATATAGAGCGCGGGGATATAGATAGGTGCCACTCCAGGAACGATGTTCGCGAGTTTTACCAAAGTGTAAAACGTCAAAGACAAGGATACAAGGCTCCAACAGATTCCTGTCGAGATGAACAAGGAAATATCGTAGTTGAGACACAGTCGATGCTGAGGATATGGAAGAACTTCTTCTGCGGACTGTTAAATGGCGTTGAGGAACAACATTCCGCTGTCAGGCTGAACGAACCATTCAATATTGGCAGCAACATCGAAAACTGCCAACCACCCGACCTGAATAAAGTGAGGATAGCAATATCTAAACTCAACCTAAAGAAGGCTGCCGGAAATGACGGCCTTCCCGCTGAGCTTTATAAAGTAACTCTCACCAACTCATAAGTCAAATCTGGTTGGACGAAAGTATGCCTGAAGAATGGAACCTCAGCATCGTGTGCCCTCCAGTGGCATAAGTCTCCTCAACACTGCCTGCGAAATCCTATCTGCCGTAAAATGTGAACGCCTTAAACCGTTTACCAACAACCTGTCCGGCCCTTATCAATAGACCTATAAAGTCCACAACCGATCAAATTTTCACACCTCGGCAGATCCTGGAAAAAATCCAAGAAGTCCAAATCGATACCCAACACCTATTCATCGATTTCAAAGCCGCATACGAGAGCATTTATAGAGACGAACTATACAGAGCCATGTCTAGTTTCGGTATATCGCCCAAACTCGTACGTTTGTGTAGGATGACGATGGAGAATTCTCGTTGCTCCATGACGGTTGGAAACGACCTCGCCGGCACATTCGATACCAAAAAAGGAATCAGGCAAGGCGATGCGCTGTCATGTGACTTCTTCAATTTGATTCTTGAGTGGATTGCACAAAACTCCCGATCAAAAATCGATGCAACTACATTAGCATATGCCGACGGTATTGAGATCATTGGTAGGACTTAACGTGATGTCATACCCACGTTTGCTAGTATATAGAAGGAAGAGACAAAAATGGGTTTAGCAGTAAATGAGGGCAAGACTAAGTATTAAGTATATGCTGTCACCACGAAAGGACACACAACATCCAGGAATTGGGCAGAACGTCACCATTGACAGATATAACTTAGAGGTAGTACGGGACTTTGTCTATCTCGGCTCCGCTATTAACTTTGCCGACAACATCTCGTCAGAAATTAGTCTTGCCAACCGCTTTTACTTCGGGCTAAGAAGGGAATTCAGTGGTAAAGCCCTCGATCGAGCTACTAAGGAGATCCTTTATAAGACCCCGATCATCCCAGTCTTGCCTCAAAAGAATGGACTTTAATACCCCGCAGAGTCTTCGATTCCCAGCCAGACGTCGGACGCAGTAGAGGAAGACCTCGCCTTAAGTGGCGCGCACAAGTAGAAACCGACCGAGACATGTTGGTTAAAGCCCAGGTTCATTCCATACTGTTGCGCCGCTTAAGTAAGTAAGTATATAGCCATAGTAGCTGCATGTAGTCATATAGTATTAAAAATGGAGAGAAGTTAACGGCTACATAACGGAAAGTTTCTTTCAATCAGAATTTTCAAATGCACCTTACCATACCAATATACATGGAACTGGTGCGAAAATAAACAGATACGCAGATACGCTACGTACTCGCGAAAAACAACAACAAACATTAAATAGAAATCATAATAAAATTGAATTTCGAACGATACGCGAACCACTTAACCTATTACTTGCTTGCAGCGCTATGAATTCAGTCATATCGTTCCAACTCTTAAGACGATTTTACCCCTCTGCGATGGGTGATGAGTAGTATCAATTATCAAGCTTATCTCAAATTTGCCGTTTCGATTCGGCATAAAACAAGAGATCCCGCCATCGTGCAAAATGTACACACGCCCACATGAATGGTTATGAGATAGCTCGGCCCTTGGAACTAACGAGCCTCTTCGGCCAAAAATTTGTATTTTTTTTACAATTGGTCTTCCAGCCATGCCCGCCTCCCAAAAGATGTCATCCCCACCTTGGAGACCAAAAAGATTCATTCATCTGCATCTGCATGCGCACTACGATCTGCATTAGAGATGTCATTTAATGGCGAGATATAGGAGAGTACTGAGGGTTTATTCAAGGGCAGCTACACAGATGAAGAGGACAGCAAGAAGCACTATTTGGCGACATATATCAATCTGGCAGGCCTTTTCCTTGCTTTGATGAGCCTTGATATAAGGAGCCTTTACCAGTTAAAACTGAAGACAGGCAAAAACTATGTGTCAATTTTTTTAAGAAACCCCATCCAAGTCGTCATGTATTATTGATATTTTTGACATTACTTGATTGTCTTCTGTCCGACCCGCAGAAAATTCGGTCTTCCTCGTTTTTAAAGTAACAAAATTGCCTAATAAGGGCTATGATGGATTTTTACAGGAGCTCATCTATGAATGACTTTGATCATTGGTCACACTATTTTAATCCATAACTTTGTTATGATATTATGTGCATAGCTACTAGAATTCCTAATTGTTTAGCATCCAGCGATAGGTAACAAAAATAAATACCTTCATGTGAGCAATGTTCCAAGTAATCCATACCAAGCTGCCAAAGTGAATTTCTCGACATCAAACAAGAGCCAAATTCAAACAGAAGCGACTCCCTCAGCTTTACACAGTCACTAAAGAATAAAATGAAATAAATTCAAAGTACTATCAATTATCGTGCGTACTTACTTAGCTTGGTGTTCGCCAATAACCTGCAGTTGTCCGCAGTGATATAATAAATCCGCGAGATGAGTCACAAACCACCGGTTGTCACACATTAACTGAATCGAATGTATCACCTTATGCAGATCGTTCTCCATCAGATTCAAAATAACTTTGTCCAAATACTTTAACGAACCATTGTACGCAGATCCCTGATTTGCAACCCAACGGCCTATCCATGAATTGGCCAAAGTAGCTAATTGAAAATGCTTGCAGGCGGGATCTGTATAGAAGAGATAACCTGGAAGATACTCGTACCAGTAGTTTGATTCTTTAATTAGTTCATTCCAGGTCCTCGTGTCACCAGTGACTAGCTGAAAGTAATAAACCATGTTTAAAAGATTGATGTGAAACAATTTTGTTTTTTACTTTAATAATTTGTTCCAGATTTGGCTCAATGGACACAATATCGGCTGCCAATTTTCTTTCAGTGTCTATAAGCCAGTACTGCCACTGTGCTCGGAATTTCTGTATCGAGAAACCTCCGAAAAGCTAAAGTAGATTTGTTTAATTATAATTTGAGTTTTTGGATGATGTTCTGCTTACGCTAGCTGAAGGCATTGTCCTTAAAATCTGCTCAGCCATCTTAAATGCAGCACTCTCCGATAAGGGGTGCAGTTGAAGAATCGCTCTCACAACGTCAATCTGCCCCTGCAGGACTAAGCCTCTAACCGTTGGCCAATAATCATCACTTTCGCCAGCCTCTCTTCCCAGCAAGAGGAGATCTGTTGCCATACGCTCTGAAGCAGGAAAATGAAATCGTATCCAATCAAGCAGTTGGGGCACAACGAAATTTGACGGCGATGGATCAATGAAGAATATCTCACAAAGATGCCACAAACATTCCACCGAGTAGAATATCGTGATGTAGTTTTGATACTTTGAGGACTCTTGCATCAATTCCAATTGAGCAGAATCTTCCTCCTGAAGCTTCTCCAAGCAGGCACGTATGATACTTCGGTATGTTCGTGAGATTTTCAAGTACCCTCCCTTGTTTGCACCACTTTTGCTTAGATCTTGGAGTGTGACGAATGTATTGTTCGCTTCTGCTACTAGACTTCTTAAGATCGGATCTTCGAAAATAAACTCGGGCTCCAAGTGGTATATGTTTACTTCGTCTTTGTTGGCATACTCACTTGGACGATCTTGTGTGGTGCTATAAACATAAGATTCATAATATAACTTTAGTTTTCTCATGATTAAAAGTTTACCTTGTAATATGTTTATAGGCGGAAATAGAGATTGTACTGCCATTTACAAATTTGCCGGTTAGAGATATGTTGCAACGTGTGCTTAGTTCGTCGATAATTCCCTACAAAATCATGGTAATAAAGGATACAACAATATTCAATTCAAAAAACTTACAAATACTGCGGTTTGATTTTCTTCCATATTTCTGATGAATTAAGTTGCAATTGATAGACAAAGTATTTTAACGCCAGAAATCAACAATCACTTGAGATATATAGAATTGTTTTCGCGGTTTATCTGTCAACTGTCATTTTGCGCACACGCCATAGATCAGACAGCAGAGAGAAACACATGTGTAATGTATTTGTTCGATTTCCAATAACGCGACCATTTTCCAATGGTCTTATCGAAATAAGAAAAATTAGGTTATCGGAAGCATCTGAGAACTTTACTATGTTTATTTATTAGTTTATTTGAGTTCGTATAATAATATTTAAACTATTATTAGGCAATAATACGTCAAACATTGACTTTTGAATTTTTCTTTGCAAAATCATTAATATAACTGTATTCATCCTAAATATTGTAGATTCATACCAAAGAAACCGAACAGTCCTTTTATGTTTAATAATAGCTTATTTACTCTTTTATTTTTCAACTTATTACTAATTGTTCTTCTTTATCTACAGACCCAACATTTTAAACGATGCTATTGAGTCAACTAAATGCCCGTTTTTTCAGTGTTGAGTTAACCCAAAATTAACTAATCTCATAATAAATTTAATTCAGATTTAACTCATGAACCAGTTTTTCAGTGCGGGATTAAATTTGATTCTGAGTGTGATGATTTAATTTGGTATTAAAATGTATAGAAACAGCAACTGCTCACATATCAGTGGTTTGGTATATTTTCCCCCAAATAACTGAAAATGATTCTGTCGCGATCTCACAAGTCTTTTTCTGCTTAATATTATATTTAAAACAGTTTAGAGTGCATATGAATATATACGTATTTAGTATCTTTCTTTTTAAATGTCCATATAAATAGAATTGAAAATAATTGTTTGTTTGGGATTTTATCAACTCACCAAACATCCTGGGTTAACTCGAAGTTAACTCTGGATTTAAATTGACTGAAATACTTTTTTATCGAGTTAACTCGAGTTTAATCCTGAAACTTATATGATCTCGTACTGAAAAACCGAGCATGTCACAAAACGGTTATAAATGTGTAAGAAGCATAAATTGCACGCATAAATACTTGCATGCTCTGTATAACTATGTTACGGTTTCAGACGTTTTTTTGTGATTTCAAATACATATCCACAATTCTTGATTTGATTTCTTTGCCGCGTATATCTCTTTACTAGCAAACATGGCTGGCAATGGAAACTTGTGCCTCTGGTACTGGTTGGGGAGCTTTGCACAATATTCTCTAGAATTATGTTAAAGAAGGCACTCGACAGTGTATCGAATGCTTAGCTCGGTATTGAATGTTTCACTGAATTTCTTGCCGATCCTGATGGAGCGAGAATTCTTCAAAATCATCGTTCACAGACGTACGAGTTTGAGCGGTATGCCATAACTAAACATGACTCTATATAATTCGTCTCCATAAATCCTGTCGTATTCGGATCAAGGGGTGGTGGACTTTAATTAATGTTGCTAATTAATTTTCTGCGCTAATGCCATATTAACTTATGGCTTTGCAGTTCCCGCAGCTCAGAGCAGAGATCAAGTAACCTAATCTCTGGTTCAGAGCGTCTCCTTTTTGCTGAGAATATATCTGAGGGATTCGTAAGTGAGCGGGCTAAGTGGCGCGATGGTTGGTGCGATGAACTGCCGCGCAGGAGGACTGAGTTCGATTTCCAGCCTTAGCATCACCTAAAATGATTTTTTACTGGCCCTCCTATCGTGATGATCTGACAAATCATCCGAGTAGTATCAGTTGTCATGAAACGCTTCTCTCAAATTCGCTGTTCGGAGTCGGCATAAAACGTAGGTCCCGCCATCATGCAAGATGAATGGTTGAGAGAAAGCGCGGCCCTGGGTAAACGAGCCTGTTGCGCCTCAAATTTGTTTTTGTTTTTGTATCCGTAAGTGACCTTATATGCTTGTAAACCTGTCGTTTGTTGCAATTTTAAGAACGGGTGATTTTTTAAGAGTTGAGTTTTTCAAAGTGAAAAAGTTTTCAGTATACTCTGCCATTTAATCATGGAAAGACTTACAAACGAGCAAGAATAGAAAATTATTGAAATTTATTATCAAAATTCGTGCTCTGCAAAAAATGTGCATGTCCATTTTGCTTCAAAGACGACCGTGAAAGAAACGTTACCGTCAACGGCGAACGATATCGACCCGTGATACGCGACAGTTGGCTGAGCTGAACTTGGTTGACATTTGGTTTCATCAAGACGGTGCCACATGCCACACAGCTCGTGAAGCAATGGGAATGTTGAAGAATGAATTTGGTGAGCAGATCATGCGATTTAACGCCTCTTGATAATGTCGAAGACGATTGAAGCCTTACAAGACAACATAGCACGCGTAATTTGTGGAATACAGGCCGAAATTCGAAAAGGTGACGCAAAATTGGACCTTCTGAATGGACCATTTGAAACGGAGATGCAGACAACATTTACATGAAGTTGATTTAACGCCTCTTGATTATTTCGAAGACGATTGAAGCCTTACAGGATAACATAACACGCGTAATTTGTGGAGTACAGGCCGAAATGCTCGAAAAGGTGACGCAAAATTGGACCTCCTAAATGGACCATTTGAAACGGAGCCGCAGACAACATTTACATGAAGTTGTTCTTAAAACGTAAATGGCTACTTCCTATTTATCGATTACAACAAAAAATTTGAAAATCTGATGCAAATTTGAGTGTTTTATTCGTTTTTTTTAAATACGCTGAAAAAATCACCCGGTATTTACTTAAACATTCCGTTTGTGGAACCTGATTACTTAGGGCTCAGCTATAGCTACAATTATTGAACAATTTCATTGGAACTCAACATTATGATGGAATTAAATTGTCACCCTCATTGCTTCTAATAGGAATTATTCGAAAAATCCATTTCAAGTCGGTGGAATGGCAATCATTATTTCACTAAAACAAATCTTGATCAGTGAAAAATAAAAAGTGATTTTTTGCGGCCGTGTGTCAATGCGTTAAAATTTCAGCCAATGGATAATTTTTAGCATTAGGGGCTTCAAAATTTGAAAGTTCTCGCTAAAATTTATCCAGTGGCTAATTTTTTACATTTCGTATACCTACTGAGGGGTGACAGAGATGCAAGGTACGGTCATGGATTATTCCTCGTTACCATGATGCGGGAAAATAGTACATCATTCAGATTATCAAATAAAAACCAAACAGTATTTATTTTATATCAGAAAATGTAAATTGGATATTAAAAAAAATTAAGTTTAAAAAATGTGTTGATTACATTTGTTTCTGTTGAAAACAAGAACAGAATGTAATTTATATTAAAAATGTAGCATATAGCTGATTTGTATGACATGTACGGTTGACAATTGAAATAAATTGTTCTTATTTTAGTACCTACCAACCAGAAAATACTTGTTTTAATGCTTTAAGGTTTCTGTATTTGCGTTTAAAATCCTAATTATATCAGTTTCGCTGTATGTGAAATATGTTTAACATGAAGAAAGTAGGGCGGATATCTTTAATCATTAGCAAAAATTGTACAGCAATATTTTTTTGCTAACAATAATTAATAATTAAGGGATTTTCGATGTTCTTTCTTAAATCTGTTAGGTATTTTTTATTACAAAAAATTATAAAGAAATTAATTTTGTTCTTTTGGAATATTATTGAAAATATTATTAAAATAAAATCCAATCCAATTGACAAAGCATAACGCCAATTTTTTGCTTACCCCAGCAGAAATGTCAAAAATTAGCCAGTCAAAATAAAATTTAACCTGCATTTTAACGCAATTGACACACGGCCTTAAAGATTAAAATAATGTTGGATAATCATGTTTTAAAATTTATAAACAAACAAGGGTTGACATCAACTCACCAACGATTGAATTTATAAAAAAAACATCAAGAATTAAAAGAAAACAATGACAGCTGTAATTGGGCCCTGACACCTAGTCAGTTTTATGTCAATCAACAATTTCATTGTTTTGTGTCATATATGTTGTTTTCAATTAATGTGAAAGCTTGTCAGGACTGGTATGTATTTTTGATTCATACTGTATATATTTATTTCTATCACTGTCACTTTTTATAAGCACCGAAATCTTCTATGTTACAAGTGAAGACGTCTCGTGTATATAAATTTTTGTTTATGATATATTTTGTTCTTATTGGTAAAATGGAATAAGTTTATTGCTAATAAAAAAATATTTGTACATATTTACAATTTTAAGAACTAGTCATGTGGATTTAGTTGGTGCATTCAATTTTCCTGAGAAGGTTATTATCCTTCAACACGAATTTGGAAAATGTCAAATTTAGATAATCCAGAGACGTCGCCTAAAGCACAGCTTATTGGGGGCACACATTCACATTACTCAGCAATGGGATCGTGGTTCCGACACATCCGAATTTATAAAATAATCCTGTTGGTCTTAGTTCTGTTGTTGGTATTGCCACTGTTCGCGCATAGGAATTTGCGAAATGTAAGATTGATAGTCTTTTCTAGACAATATATCGAATAATACCTCGAATCGATTTTATTATAGCCCGATAGTGATGTTCCCTCCAATGACATTCATAGATCGAGGTCCCAACTGGATGCGTATGAAGACTTTAGTAGCATGCGAGCGAGTGACTTAAAATTGAGAATAGAGGAAATGTTACGAATCAAGGTAAGGTACACACGATTGTTTTCCAGAGAATTTATTTTTCTTATGCTTGTTTCAATAACATACAAAAGGCCATAATAAACAGAGATAACAAATATTTTCTCACATTCAAATTATTAGCGCTCTAATGGATACTTTTATATTTCTCTTTTTCAGAACACTGTTTCCATTGAACTACGCGAGCTTGAATCCCGCCGGCAAAAGCTCCAGTCGGACATTGGTAAATACAATCAAAAAATCGAAGACCTAAAACAGGAATTGCTTCGCGAACAGACCGAATTGGAGCGATTAAAAATATCAGTTGAACAGGCGCAAGTTGCACAACGTGAAGCTGTGCAGCGCAATACGCCCGACCTTGCATTGCCAAAATCTATTTATCCAAATTCCCTTCCAAAAATGAGTGTCCCACTGGCGAAGCAGATGGTTAGCAATTGTGAAATGCACAATTGCTTCGATCACTCTCGGTGCAGCCTGACCTCCGGATTTCCGGTTTATCTCTACGATCCAGATGAGTATAGTGTACTCAATGTAGGTTACGACATCGATGGGTTCCTCAAGACAACTATAAAACAAACACTCGGTTACAATGCACACATTGTAAAGGATCCGAAGATTGCTTGTATTTATTTGGTACTCGTAGGAGAAGCGATGTTCGAAAACGATATTGTGAAGCCTAATCGATATCTGGGTAAGGATGAAGAAAAGGTTCATGCTATCACAAAATCAAATCCGTTGGATATGGCAAAGCTTTATAAGCTCCCTTATTGGGGTGGTGATGGAAAGAACCATGTTCTATTAAATCTCGCCCGCCGCGACTTGACATCGGTCGGAACAAATCTTCTCATTGGGCAGAATACCATGCGAGCAATCATTGTCCAATCGTCGTTTGATCGAGTGCAGTTTCGCAGGGGGTATGATCTAGCAGTTCCCCCCGTACTTGGACCACCGGGTGGAGATGTTTGGCAGGAATGTGCAATTATGGTACCTGCAAGGCGCTTATACTTATTGACTTTTCAGGGGGAACTGCGTCCCGTTTCAAATAGCGCAGTGGTGAACTCGTTGGATGAGTTCATTCTTGAACATCTAAACGATATGTCACAGGGATCAACACAGGATAAATTCTTGCTACAGTTCCAGTGCGTTCCCGCTACGGAACAAAATGATGAGAACACGCAGAGTGACTGGATCCTATGTGGAACTGATTCATCTCGAAAGAACGTGCTGAAGGATTCCACCTTCGCATTAATATTGCCACCACCGGGCGGCAACCGCGTCAGTTCGACATTGATGTTGGCACGACTATATGAAGCGCTACGTTCGGGTGCAATTCCAGTGATTTTGGGTGCCGATGAAATCCGCCTTCCGTATGAGGACACCATAGATTGGAAGAGAATTTCTCTATTATTACCTAAGGCAAGAATTACTGAATTACACTTCTTATTGAGAGCTGTGCAGGATGCTGATTTGTTAGTGATGCGTCGTCAAGGGCGATTGATCTGGGAGCGGTATCTAAGTTCCGTACAGGCAACAGTGGACACAATTATTGCCAGTCTTAGGGATCGTTTGGGAATACCGCCACGACCAGTGCCGTCAATCATAGCACAATCTGTCTTTAATAACACATTTATACCACTTAAATCGGATCCACCCGTACTCGATGCAGAGCCAGAGGAGTCTTTGGGACCAATCGAGCCACCATATCCTAGTCCGCAGTATCGAAGAAATTATACAATATTGCGTACACAATCAAGAGAATCTTGGAACGATTGGGTTGATCCATTTTATTTGTATCCGCAATTGCCGTTTGATCCGGTTTTACCATCGGAGGCGAAATTTCTTGGCTCTCACATGGGATTCCGACCGATTGGAAAGGGAAGTGGTGGCGCTGGTAAAGAATTCAGTGAGGCCTTGGGAGGTAACTATCCCCGAGAACAGTTCACAATAGTAATGCTAACCTATGAGCGGGAACAAGTTCTAATGGATTCACTTGGTCGTCTGTATGGTCTACCCTACCTACACAAGGTTGTGGTTGTGTGGAATTCTCCAAAACCCCCACTGGATGATCTACGTTGGCCTGATATTGGAGTTCCAGTATCAGTTGTACGTGCACCACGCAACTCGCTCAACAATCGGTTCCTCCCATTCGATGTGATTGAAACCGAAGCTGTTCTCTCTGTAGACGATGATGCTCATTTGCGTCACGATGAAATTCTCTTCGGTTTTCGAGTGTGGCGGGAACATCGCGATAGAGTCGTCGGTTTCCCGGGCCGTTTCCATGCTTGGGATCTCAACACAAATCACAATTGGAACTACAATTCGAATTACAGCTGTGAGCTAAGTATGGTCCTCACTGGAGCTGCATTTGTTCACAAGTACTACCTATACTTGTATTCGTACTACCTTCCTCAAGCAATACGAGATAAAGTCGATGAATACATGAATTGCGAAGATATCGCAATGAATTTCTTAGTCTCGCACATAACAAGAAAGCCTCCTGTAAAGGTGACTTCGAGGTGGACATTCCGTTGTCCGGGTTGTCCGGTTTCACTCAGTGAAGACGATACTCACTTCCAGGAACGGCACAAATGTATAAATTTCTTTACACAGGTTAGTATATCAATATGAATGTTTGTATGGTTACTATTTTGTTTATTCTATTCAAAGGTATTTGGTTACACACCGCTTCTAAATACGCAATATCGAGCTGACTCAATACTTTTCAAGACTCGAATACCACACGATAAGCAGAAATGTTTTAAATATATTTAGATAATGATTCCTAACTACCTTATGAGGTGATCTATAGAACTGAAAGATAATATCCAGTTTGTTTTATCTTAAAATGTGTCATTGTAGATATTAAGCAGCTACTCTTGTATAGTAAGATTAAAATACCATGTTTGTGTATGTATAGCTTTTAGGACTTTAGGTGCAAATAATAACAATTGTATGTGATTCAATTTTTATTAAGATGACTCAATATATATAAATCTCAACGAACTAATAGCGTTTGAATTATAACACGTTTTTGTTTAAAGATGTAAAAATATAGTGGATTGAGGCTGACTGGGTCCAGTTTCGGACCCCAATTGTTCAATGGCAATTAATCCAACCAATTGTTCGTTATGCAAAGGTCTCGGCGTTCTCATGAGCGATTGCAGTGTTTCTACATTTGCTAGGCGTAGAAATCTGTATGCTGGGAACTCATTTTGTATTTTTCGATGCGATAATATTGTTTACGATAGTTTTCTAGTTGTTTTTAGAATATAGAATTGCCTGCACGCAAATGTAAAAAAAATTGAATGGCACGTATCGGAAAGTCTCTCACACTATCGTTTCAAAAGTTACAGAATGCGTACTGATTATTGTTCAACTAATTTTTACTGTGAACACCGCCGAGTTCGTGTCGTGGATTATGGCAACATGGCACATGTTAAAGGTATGAAGAATCACCGCGAAATGAATGCACCCATGAGCATGTTCGTCGTTTAGTGCTACCTTTATCAACAATCACCTTAGACTTTATGTAGCCCCAAAGGAAAAAGTCGAATGGTGTGATATTGATATCGCATGATTTTGCTGGCCAATTCAATAGTCAGTGAAATTAATTGTTAACCGAAGCGGTCTCTCAATATGCAAATTGTTTTACTGACTGTATGGCAAGTAGCGTCGTCTTGTTAGAACTAAATAGTGTTGTTGAGATCTCGGGCTTCAATTTCAGGCAAAAAATAGTCCGTTATCTTGGAGCGATAACGATCCCCATTCCGTATTTTCAAAAAGATATATAATTTAACCGGCACCACACGATTGTTTTGAGTGGATGTAACTTCAGCTGTTGAACCTCTTCCGTTTGTTCTTCCACTGAGCCAGAAATGTGCCTCAATGCTAAACAAAATTTTGGTCGAAAACAGTGAAACGATGATGCAACGGAAGTTCAGCCACCTTCACTTCTTGCGTCGGCTGAATTTTGTATGTCTTCAAACCAAGATCGCCGGTTTTGTCCCATATGACAGGCCAAGTGGTTGAGAAGGGTGCCGAATCGATTCATCGCGATTTTCGCCTACACTGTCCGCTACAGCCGCTATATTTTTAATACTACACGCTGGACAAGGTCTATTCGGTCGAGTGTCATCGAATCAATTCAATTCTCTGATGGTATAGCGAATAGTGGCTTAAGTGGGTCGAATATGGACATTATCAGTTCGATGAAGCGATCGAAAAACATTCTGCACAGAACATGCATTTTCGTAATACATTTGAACGGTTTGCATACGGTGGTCGGGTGTAAGTCTATCCATGATGAATATACTATCCATAACAATCCGTTTATTAATAACCCGTGTATTAAAAATCCGTGCATACGTATACACAGATAATAATTGCATATATAAATTATACGGATTCCGTGTAAACGTGTACCTCTATTGTCAATTAAATCTGAATAAAAAACTTATGAGAAGGCTACAATCCGCTGTGCGGATCGCTTAATACCCTATTAATATCCCCGAAATGTGGGCAACTAAATATTGAAAATGACATTGTCACAACAAATTGTTCAGACAGTCAAAATCTGTTTGACAGAAAACAATGTTTTTCTCCTGTATATGGTATGGCGTAGGGTATATAAATGAGTTAAAATGATATAAAGACGAAATGTTTATATTATCATAACCAATGGGTTTGCATCAAAAGTTTTTTGAATTGAATATTCTAAAATTTGACCGAAAAACGTTTTTTTTACTAAAAACTCCCCAAAAAGTGGGCGTGGTATAGACGAAATATAGATATTAAGATTGGCTTAATATCTTGTTCACAAACTTTTTTAAAATTCCTTACCATTTCGCGGAAAATAACGTTTTTCATAGAACGTTTCTTGGGCGTGGCAGTGGGCGAATTTAAAAATGTTTACACTTGTTCTGCTTCGTCGGATGGAGAGTCTATATATCAAATTTCAAAACTCGAGCCCAAAATTTAAGGCCCAAAAATTGTGACACACAGACGGATGTTCGGACAGACAGACATGGCTAGATCGACTCAGCTAGCGATTCTGAGTCGATCCATATACTTTGAGGTATAACTATGGAAACTTATTCTCTATGTTACAAATTTAATGTCAAAACTAATATTAATATTGCATATAAACACGTGGCAAATTGACACGAATCACGCCCCATCTGTCAAAAAAAAAAGTACCTCGACCGATCTGTACTTCCGATCGACCAGTGCTATACTTCACCGACACAGTCTATGAGTCTACCTATCAAACACAAAAAATGGTTTCAATTCAATTAAAAAATAATGAGATAGTACTGTACCTATCCTACCCACCCCAATGTTTGTGAAATACCCGAAGAAAATTTATCGAAACAAAAACAATTAAAGTAATTGATAATTTGGGTCTGAAATGTGACGTAATCCGCGTGGATACAATATGTTTGGGACTTGGGAGTGGGAGATTATTTCCGCTCGTTTTCAATGAAGTAGGAATGAAAGTAACACTACCGACAAGCGAACAGGTTTCTTTGCCGATTATATATAAAGATGACCACGACTGATGTAATTCTTTCGGGGAATGTTTCCTCCGACTAATTCTGGGATAGGGGTGATAATGTTACGGTAGTTTCGTGATTATTTAAGAATTAATTCAAATGGAAAACCACAATAAAAAAAAATAGATGCTAATATAAAAAAAATGCTCTCTGTATGTTCGATTGGGACAGGAAAAACTTTAAATCCAAAAGACAATCGAAAATATAAGATTATATGTACGAGATTTTGTTTAGACGACAAAAAGAGGACAGTATTAGTGTTGTTCCACTTAAGGATCCCCCCGAAAACTTCCTTCAGTAGGATCTGAGTTTTTTTCACGTGGAACAACATTCTCAGAAAAATTAAAAAAATTCTGTCAAATCAAGAGTTTCTTTACTTTCTAATCTATTAGATGAAAGTGTGTTGTGATTAATCCCACAACTTTTAGGATATGGATCTGTAATGAAAAATCAGTACGTTCTCCCGCCATATAAAATATGTTTTCTTACATTTTGTTTTCACGGAAAATAGTTTCCCGAAGTACCTACCTATTCAATTGTCTATAAATAATATGATCAAATATTTTAATATATTTAAAAAATGTATGCCTTAAAAGTGTTGTGTTTTAGAATTGTCTAAATATCTTTATAGTTTTTCTATGCTAAGAATATTGTTCCACTGAATTAACTCCAGTAGACATTTTTTATATAGCTGCTCCTATTTCTTTTCCTCTAGTGAACCTACACGAAAATTAACCTATTCTTAATGAGAAATAAAAGATTTCTAATTAAGATATAACATCTGACTTATCTTGAAAGGGTTTTATTTGAATAATAAAATATAATTTCAAGATTTATTGTCCTTTAGTAAATTGTTTGGAATATAAGCATTTGGATATTTGTCTCTAACTTCGTTTCCTAATGAGAATCGTGTATTAATGAACATTTTTCTTCAGGGGCTCTATTACATAAAACGACACGAGAGGCAAGTAAACGATACAGAAGTAATCGATAGTCACGACAAAGTGAGTAAAACGAAAAATATTAATGACAGCTCAACGAACACGAAAGCAAATGTCAGTCGTACGAAATTACGAGTATCGTAAAACCTAAAACGATATTCGTTTTACGTAATCGAATTTCAACGATATTCGTTTTAAAAAGTATGGCCCCTGCTGTTCACGAAAGCAAAGCATTGCCAATTCAGTCGGGAACTATACTATCGACCTGGGATTTACCTCACCGACATAATTGACCCGTAGAAAGAGAATGATTTTCAATGATAAAAAATGAAATATTAAGTAGGTACCACCCCAGTGGTTAACATTTTACCAGCTTAAAAACGGAATTCACTTAGTCCGTGTTTGAATTGCGTTAAAAAGAGGGTTACATTTTGACTTCTCTGCTCTTTTCAAATTATCCACTGGCTAAAATGTTAACGCAATTAACACACGGCTTTAAAAACCCTTATATTTTCTATTGCCAGGGACCCTACTCTTTGTTTTATAAGGTTTTCTCAGGTTAGGAACCTTTAAAACTCCAGGAGCGCCCTGAGAAGATGTCTGCAGGTAAATTATTGACTATGCTCTTGAACTTTTGTATCTAGATTGAAGGTATATAGGTTCTGCACTTCTGTAGTTTTAGGTTAGATTGATAATATTTAGATGCGAGAGCTCTAACTCGCGACCTGAATGTTATATACAAGATTTTTACGAACTAGTATATAGGTCAGCAACTGTTAGTGCATCTGTACAATAGAACTCTTACTCGCGACATTATTTTTTTATCAACTAGGTAGTAGGTCGAAAACTGCGATGAGAGTGAATTTTATTTTGATTATGTTTTCTCTTTTACACTACCGCATTCTGCGATTATGGTATCTATATCTGTCACTTTTCAGTGCATAACAGACAATTTCATGCCAGCAGTTAGAAACTACTACAATCCATTGAAAGTTGGACATCCACTCACAAAACTAACACCATTATAAAAATTCCGCTAGTATATGTATGCATTTTATCTGTTGTCTAGCTTTTTTTTTATTACGAGTAATGAATGTTTGGCAGGTAACTTTCCTAATGAGAGTTCCTGCTTTTCCGCAATTTATAGCGCGGTTTGTTATTATCGCGCCAAATCTAAGAGCAAGTATAACATTTAACTTTCACGGAGTTTTCATGTGTTAGTGTTTTTGTAACTGATGCTCTCGTGTACAGATGCATTAACACATATAAATACCTTGGAAGTTAACTTTACCACTTGCAAATCTATTTCTCTGATATAGGATGGATCTGCCAATTAAAAAACGGAATGAAAGGCAGTTTCGAAGAAAAATCACATCACCTTTTGGTGGACCTCTATGTGAGTTCCTTCAATCTAAGTTGCTGATGCACTAGCGGTAATAAATCTGCTGTTTAGAATCGCAGATTAAGCAGCTCGTTTATGATCGCAACATCAGTGTTTTTTTTTTAATAAACAACTGATAATTTTATATCCTTGTGATCCACTACTAACCAAGTTCGCGTACAGTTTGTGTAATCCTACATCAATCCTTCAAAATTTAAGGGTTGATCTCCAACTGTAACATGAAAAAGATCTAACACAGAGTAACTTCAGAAACATCAAACATTTGTGCAACGATGCGCCATCCTGCTTTTTTTCGAAGCTGATAGAGCATTTCGTTAGCGTTTTAACGTTGCTTACGTTAAACATCTAATGTTTTTCCATTCGTAAAAATGTTTCATAACAGATCTTGTTGGATTTAAAATGTGGAGCTTCCTGCGATTCTAATAGAATCCATCCGCCATTTCTTGAAAACAAAATTTTGTTTCAACTTTGTGTTAATTTTTATTTTAAGCTCCACTCTCTGTAAAAATATTTTATATATCTGCATCGCAAAAAAAGGTGAAAATGTATTTATGAACTCTTTTTAAACCATCAAGATACAAGTGATGAGTTACTTTAACCCGATCTCATCCATCCTTTAAATAAAAGGAATAAAACACTAGAATTTATTAATATTTTTATGCTTCTTTATTATCCAGCTTAGTCCAGACACATTCCATTTATTTATTTGATAGTTTGAATACATATTACCATATTAATATTAAGGGTAAGTAAATATATACGATACGCGAACTAATAGTAGGTATTAAAAGAAACAAATAAGCAAATCGTTTTGTTTTCACTTTTTCTTTATTCATGTTTTTTTTTTTTTTAATTATTTATATTCCTCTTCTCTTCTATTAAAGTTCGGCATAGAAAATTTGTATCACATTTTGTTTTTAGCTATAAACAATCTTATTTCTCCTACCGCTGTTTAAAGTAATGCATTTAAGTTTTGGGTTCCCAGTAAAACGACGGAAATGTATACAATTACCATAGTCATCGTACGTATAACTTAAACGTGATGCAGTATGATTTAAAATTAAAACAAAAAAAAATCTTAAAACTATTTCAATGTATATACTGAACAGAAAGGTAATCATAATATATAAATATATATATGTATGTACACAAAATGTGTGTAGTTTTCTGAATTTCAATTTAAAAGTTCTAAATAATGAAGTTAGAAAAGAAGAAAACAATTTAAATTATTTTGTATTTAAACATCTAAATAAAAATATTTACAAAATAATAATAGTAATAAAAATAAATAGTAACATTTTAAAAAGCCAACAGGAGTGAGCGAAGTGATTCGCTTACATTATCGAACATAGGCCGGACGCCTCAATGCCACAGTCGATTTTCTTCACCTTTTTCAATTGAGCACTTTGCAATTCCGGCTTAAAGGTGAAGGTCGGTTCCTCTTCCTCCACGGCGGGTGGTGGTGATTTTGCTAAAACCGCCGGTAGAGGAGGAGTCACACAGTCTCGTTGTATGCTGCCAATAACTTGTATACAACTTGGAAATGGATCTTGGTTTGCTGGTCCAGTTGTTGTGTGTGAGGTGATTACCTGAATAACATTTGTGTTGCCTGCACAGGCAATTGTCGCATTGCTATCAATACTAGTAGCTGATGAAACTGGATTGCACAATGAAGGAATATTAGAAAAGGCCGAATGACCAGAAAATAAGGGACCACTGCATCCATCATCTAGCGCATCTGAAGCGATTCCAGAAATGGTGCTAATACTCATAGCACCGCCACTGCAAAGGACGGGAATTGTGGATATATTACTAACACTACCACTACTACTTGTGGTAGCTGATTTCAGTTCATTTGGATTAAGACTATTCGATTTTGTTGTTGTTGTAGAAGTACTATTAATTGAGGTAACAATATTCTTAGTCATGTTAATTTTAATTTTATTTACACCGACCAATGGTGCGGTCGTTGATATTGGACTATCATGTGACTCCAGATTACCATCCATTGAGTTGGTAGCTTCTGGTGTTTCTATTATTGCTGCTGTCGTTGCTGGTGGTTGTGCTGCTGCTGATATCGCCGGCATTGCGTCTGCTGATATATCGGCGGGTTGGGAGATATCTGCAGAAACATCCACAATGGTTGGCGACGGCGTGGGAGACGAAACTGTTGACGATATTGTTCGCGTTGCGGTATTCTCATCTATTCCCAAAATTGCATAATATTAAAATAAGCATATTTACAATTTGTTTTTACTTACCGCTACTTTGGATCGAGATTTCTTCCTCAGGAATGAGTACAATGCCCACATCCTCGAAACCATCATCTTCTTCGTCATCTTTGGGCTCCTCTTTGATCTTGACATTGAGCAATGACGATTGTGACGCCTCATCCAATGTGGACGGCTTTTCAATGTAGGTATCCAAATCAGTAAATGGTATGTGGGGTTCTTGGATCTCTATATCCGACTCCATGGTTTCGTTGACGGGCACCTCGATATGATCATCAGCAACTCCACCCATTTCCTCTCTGCTCATGTTAATTGGAATATACTCTTCATCATCGTCAATTTCAGTAATGGAGGGTTCTTCCGTTGGCACAACAATGACATCATCGTCTTCCTCATCAGGAATAATGGATAACTCAATTTTGGGTTCTACGAAGTAAAAGACGATTGTTAACTATTGTTTGGTTTGAAAATTTATATGTGAAACGTTGAACACTTACCATCGTTTTCGATCTTGACGATAGCAACGTCCACGGCATTATCGTCGTCGATTGTGATTTCAGGAACACTCTGCTCTTCAATTTTCGGTTCTTCAGCTGGCTCAGGGGGAAGCAACGAAGCCTGCAGGATAGACGTCGTTCAAAATTATAAAACAAAATATAATTAGGGTTATCGGGAATTCTTTTTTGCACGAAATTCTACCTATTGAGCAGTCAATTTTCATTGGTGAATGGGAAAAATTCCGTTGAAAAAAGAATTCCTGATGATTCCAAATAAGAGGCAATCAATATAAATATTTTGTTATCTTATGCGAATCCTGATTCAAGGCAATATGTGATGCGCTTTTCTTGTATACTCAAGAACATGTAGCACCAGCTATTCTATTTTGATTCTTCCGATAGAACTGCCAGCGTACACAATTTGAAATGTTAGGAGTGTAATCTCTATACATACCTTATAATCTTCATAGCACAGAGGATGATATATCTTGTCCTCAACCCTTACAGCGGCACGCAAATGCCACTCTTCTTGCTCCTCATTGTAGAATTGCTCGAATTTCTCCTGGCACATGTCACATGCACGATCAACATCACCCATTTCCGCCGGACAACTAGGAATCGGTGAGTTCGATGTGCGTTGATTTGAACTTTCGTCAATGTTCTCCAAGTCGATTTGTTGCGATTCAAAGAAATTCTTCTCACGATCTTCCAAGTCTTCGATCTCTTCGTATTGCAACCAATCCGCAATTTCATAATACCACTTCCTGGAGTGCGCCTTTCTTGATGAGTCACGTTCTCTCCTATTCTGTCGGAAATGCCAATCTAAATGCTGGCTGTATTTGATAGTCTGTTCGGGAGGGAAACGAACACCACAACTACTGCACTGCATGCCACAGAACAGCGTGTTAATGATGGAAGCCTGACGGAATTTAATCGTCTCTGGAACATTAAGATTGATCGGTTTGATTGGGTCAAGATCCTTGACAGGTTTGACCTCTACCGGGTCGTCCATAATCGGTTTAGAATCAGCGACACCGTTGTTGTTAGAAATTGTGTTCAGAATGCCCGTTGATATGAGTTTTTGGAAGAGTTCGTCAATGTTGACATTGGGTAGATTTGGAGCAATTCCTGGAATCGCAGATGATGCTGATGACAGCTGGTTCGACAGGGGCGGAGATGTTGACGGAGGTACTGTTGGCATGTTAGTTTCAACAGTCTGTTGTAAAGCAGACTGCGTTTCTGTTAAGTGCAATATTGAATCAGTAGATATTGGTACAAGAGGCGGGGTTGGAAGTCTTTCAATTGCTGGTGGTTGCATGTTGAGATATTTCATTCCTTTAATTGTATGATGGCCGGCAATGATTCCAGTTGGCAGTGCACCAAATCGAACAAAGTACTTTCGTCCGCCTAGTAAAAGACTTTTTGGTAAACCACCATATTCGACTTGCAATGGTTCATTGTTGATAATAACAGTCTTCAGATTGTCGGCAAATTGTATTGTATGCTGCTGGCCATCTAATGTAAATGTCTGCGGATCGGCGTCCAAGAATACTGGAACAATGTTCCTAGCATCGACAATCATGTTAATCTTTCCGCACACCAGATCCCTTCTCAAAATACCTATGTGGACTTGAGGTGGTGGACCTTCCGCTTGCAGTAAATGTACTTTATTATTGAGAGGAATCGGCATAGCCGGTCCACCAAAGTACACTTCATACCAATGCTCGTCAATGTACAGTTCACGCGATGGGAAGGCAAATCGCATGCGGTGTGATTCTCCATCAATGGTAACCTCTTTGTAGTCCTCATTAAAGTTCAATATTATTGTTTCCTTATTATCGATGGTGATGGTTCTCGTTCCGGGCTGGAAACCAATTTCCCTTGGCTGATCCCAATCCATAAAGACAATAGCAACATCACCATAAAAGCGAATCTCTTTTGTGCGTCCATCGATCGTGATCGAGCGCACAACATCTGCTTGAGGATTGTCAATGGAATTGCATGGTTTGGGTATCATTACTGCCGGAGGCTGCGGTGGACTTGGTACTGATGATTGAGTGGCAGGTGGACGAGCTTGCGCAGCACCATTGAACACGCTGCTTGGGTTTTGCCAAGGATTTGGCAGCATTCTGCTGTTAAATGGCACTCTATTGTTAGCTCCGAATCGTTGCCGTTGCTGCGATTGGTTTGGTGGTTGTGGGATGATCACAGGAAGATTATTGTTAACGGGTGGTTGAGAGGGTGCTGACCATTTTGAAATCTTCACTCTCTTTTCTCGTTCACCGGTTTTTTTCACTGTTGAGACTGGCGCTGAATCAGAATTGTCCTGCGAATTGTCATCCACTAAAATAGGAACATCTTTAGAATCAGATGAGCTGTCTTGGCTTGATGACGATTGTTGTTGTTGTTGTTGTTCTTTTGACAATTTCGGAATGCGTTTTTTGTGAACAGCTTCACGAGCTATTCGGTCAGGGTCCTCAGGGATGCCCTCTAACGATTGATCAACAGAATTCAATGATTCTAGACGTTTAGCTACATTGAGTTTAGTTGTTTCGTTTATTTGCATTACAGTTTTAACTAATTTATGGTACTGTTCTTCAGTGATACCTCCAGTACCCAACAGCTCCTGAGCTTGGCTAATGATTGTACGAATCTTTGAATCGTTACATTCTTGAGAAGTAGTTTCATCTTGAAGCTCGTGAAGTTTAAACCTTTGAGAGAGATCCTTTTGTGACTTTTCTGTAAAATTAAAAAAAAAATGTGTTAGCTTCATTTCATATAGAGATACATGGAGATGCAAAAGACTTACCCATTTTATTGAATTTTGCTGCTTTCGCTAATTTGGCTCGAACATCATCTAAGCTAGATTTGCTTGGCGATATTTTCGCTGACGGTGATGATCCCTTTAAAATTTTTAAGTTTGGTTAGAACATGTTACAGAGAGACAGAGCATTTTGAAACATACCTTTAGTTTAGCCCAATTTTCTTTCTCGTTGGAAATAACAGGCGGTGGAGGAGGGGTCATAATTCCAGTGTTGGCGTTTAGAATAGCCGTGGGAATGACTGTTCTCAGATCCACGTCCTCCGTACCAAACAGACTATTATGAAATAAAAATATTATAATTTTTGTATTCAAAAACATGTATATATATATATGTGTTATCTTAAGCTATATATAAAATAATCAGTGTTAACCAGCACTAAAGTTGTCTACCTATAGTAATATATATACAATGTGTCCACTTTAATAAAGAGCGCAAAATGGAAGGACAATATTTGTCATCCAATTTAAACCAATTCGAAATCTATCCTTATCGCAGCAACCTATTTTTATAGCACTTAAATGGGGCTATCAATGTCCTAGCATTAAATAACTTGACAATCGTAACATCAATTATTAAATAAATACTTACTTATATGAAAGGCCCACTGATATTTTCGATAGGTTTGCTTATGTTAACCGAAAACCATAGAAGGGCTAGCGTATGCATACGTCATTTAAAATATAATCATTAAATAAACAAACGCACTGAACTTAATATCATCACTCCAATACATGTAAAAATTTTAAAAATTTCCTTATATACATTTCATTACTTAAAAAAAATAGTTTAGGCTGCAGTAAAATTGGGTTATATGATATCGTCATCTGAGTGGAAAACCAGCAAAATCATTTTCCTGATCTGCTGCCATCTATGTAGCTACCTTGGGAAATAGATTGTGAAAAAGTCGCTAAAAAAAAGAAACAAAATGTTTTTGTCGATGATTTCTTAAGGCAGAAAAAACACCGGATCAAACAAAACGTTTTTGATTTGATAGTCAAAAAAGAGGTTTTTAATTGAACACACACCAAGCGAAGCAGTGTTACACTCGTTACTCGTTACAAAACGTTTTGTTTTATAATTTTGTTTGGTGAGCGTTGAAATAAAACAAAATGGAGTTTGCGACTCAGACGATGAAATTGTGCCAATCTTACATTCAATTTTTAAAGAAATAAAGGAAAATGATGCAAATTGCAAAGAAAACTAAATGGTGAGTATGGGATAGTAAAATTAATAAGAGGGTTATTAAATTTTTAATATAATTTAATAATTTCAAAAGTATTCGAACTAAAATTTTGATTATTTGCTGGTATTAATCGAGAATTTGAAAATGCCATCAGAAAACAAGGTACAAAGTTTCGTATCAAAATTTTGTTTTGCAAAAAACAACAGATCAGCTATCGGCAACGAAGCATGTTTTTCTGTTTTGCTTTGGTTTTTATTCTTCAATTCATTTCGTGTGTGTTGCGCCATACGAAAGTAGGCAAATATCGTCATGAAACCTGGTTCGAAACAGTTTTGTTGCATTCTGTGTATTTGTATACAATGGCATATATTTTCAACAACCACGACCGAAGCACATCAAAACAAAAACGTATGTTTTGCTTCATTTTGTTTTTCAGAAACAATGTTCTCTTGTTTCACGAAACAAAAATAAACGTTTAGATTTATCGCTTGTGTTTTCAGCCTAAAAGTGCGGAAAGTGAAGTTACCCATCTATTGCAATCAGGTGACGATACAAAACTCTGATCACTTTGACACGATTAGATACAGATGGTAACTAAATTCCGGACTGAGTATTTGTCTACATATGTCCATACTATATTTTTTAACCCATTAAAAGTGTCTACCCAGGGAAGACCGCGTAGAGCAAAACGGATAAACCTGCTTTGGACACTCTCAATACGGAGGGAATGGGTATTGTGATAAGGCGACCATACTTGGCTAGCACATTCTAGGATAGGTCTAACAAATGAGGAAAAGAGAGATTTTGTTACATAAGGGTTCGAGAATTCCTAGACCAGCGTTTTAAAAACCCAAATGCGAAGTTGGCTATGCTGATAATTTTATCAATATGAGAGCGAAAGTTAAATTCTCTGTCACAGTCAACACCCAGGACCGAATTCCGCAACAGTGAGTTTTGATGTGAACACGAAAAAATGAATACACTGTCTTTTTTTTCTGAAAGTTGAGGGATTTTAAAAATATTTATTCCCGCATTAGAGTCGTGAACGAAGAGCTTATGTAACAAAATTTCATTTACTTAGCTTAAAGTTTGGTATGGACTATTTAGGGCCAAGCCCACTGAACAACCGAAACTTTGTTTATACATATATCTTATAGGGGTCTATTAGTTTTAACACATAATTTGTATCATAGAAAAATTATTTAGCTAGGTATACCTTAGTATATGGATCGATTCAGAATCGGTAGCTGAGTCGATTTAGCCATGTCTGTCCGTCCGTACGTACGTCTTTTGGCCTTAAATTTTGAGCTAGAATGATGAAGTTTGGTACACGTACTCGTTGTTGCTCCCAACAGAACAAGTGTAAACAAATTTTAAATCACTGCCACTTATTCTTTTTAGCAAACATAGTTTTAAGTTTAAAATTTCTGAACAACATATCTAGACAATCCTAATGTCTATATATATAGACAGTGAGTTTTGATGTGTACACGAAAAAATGTGTATACTGTCTTGTTCCGATTCAGCAAGCGTGCAAGTGAGATTTTTTGACAGTTTTCCGACCAGAAAATATTGTTCATCACGGTGTAATTAAAATGAATTCAGTTCACTCGGCTGACAAAAATTATTCATTTAGCACACTCATACTCACTGCATGTTGCGGAATCGCACAAATGGCTATGGGTGTATACAGGTAATAAATGTGAGTTTTGTGAAGTGTGTACACAGGCTTGAAGACATTTGCAAACGTATTGAAACAATGAGTATAAAAGCCACATTAGCGCTTGGCGAAGAGATGAGATGAAATTGCTTAAGACTGTTGTTTAAGTTTCATTTGTAAATATCATTCATATTATCTCTATATTATTCCAAGATACAACACTTTTTTAGCAGCAGCAGAAAGCACAGCCTACATGACACCATGGTGGTCCAAATTAACAAACGGTGAACTAAACTAAATTGATGACATTGCCATAACCAGTTTTTGGATGTCCTAAACTTCCGAAGGGCTAACTCATTCGGATATGTTTGCAACTAATGTAAAAATGCGCATATGCGCACCTTTGCAAAACGCGTATGCCTCAATCTTTCGATTAATACCATTCCACCCTGATGTCAAAGAACAATGACAATGATGTCAACTAGCCATTAGATCGGCAAAAATATTGATCGATCCTCCTTTCGCTCTCCTTTTTGCAGAATTTGCCTAAATCCCGTAGTAGATTTACAAGTTGAACTGCAACCAGACGTTTTTATATTCGAATCTGTGTCTTAGTGATAGTTTGGACGATAGTTCAAGTTTCCAATTTATGTAATTCACTTTCTGAATTGAGAGCCTACAATTAAATATTTATAGATATGTAGAATGAATAAAATAAAAAAAAAATTTATATCTAGAATGAAATAAAACGAAAAAAGGATCACGAAATTTTGTCATGCCAATTGGAACAGAATTTTATGAAATATGGGGCAAATGAAAGGTGAAGTTCACTGATGTGTCTGCTTAATGATGGTTTCTTCAGGGTATGAAGACAAAATACACCTTAAATGGATCCAGATTTTGGGTCCGTGTATAATTAAAACACGTATTATACGTGCAATATGTTTTTGTTTACAGTTCTTCAAAAAATATCAAACAAAAATTAGAGCATTTCTACAAAAGTGTTTCATTCAATAAGAAGTCTATTTTGTTAAACTATTAAAATCCGTGTACCTATGATAATCGGGTGAACGTGATTAGGATATAATAATAGATGTGTAATGAAGTATTCTTAAGAAAATAAGTGTGAGGTAACTTATTTTTTTTTTACAAGAATGCTAATAACGATATACACATTCTACCTGTTTCGAAAAAAAACATACGAGGCTAAAATCTTTATACTGATGACGAAAATTAAATTACGTTGTCTAAATATCTTGTAAGATAGTTTTTTATGAATTTCAGCGTGGCAATGGGCGCATTTATTTTTGTTTACTTGCGCTGTAAGCATAAACAAGAAGATAATATATGAAAGTAAATCATTTACGTATGGAGTAATACACTCAAGTTCAGCCGGAACGGAATTTTAAAACTTTTATAGTTACTTGTTAAGGAGCAATAAATAGTTCGTGTACCATATTTCAGACACGCCTAAATTATTTCCCTATGTTACAAATTATGTGGCAAAAGTAAAAGAATCCAATCGGATAGGGTAAACCAAATGGAACTCGATTGTTATTGATCACACATGGATTGCAATTCAATATCTAGTAGAGTAACAATCAATAGTTACATGAACTATAAAGGGAAATGTACATAGCAATGTTATCGAAGTATTCGCATCAAAACATTTTTTGAATTTCTTTAAAATGTTGCCAAAATCGTTTTTTAATCGCCTCTAAAAAGTGCAAATTGCCACTTGTGAAAACTACTTGTCGTTTTACTTAAATTGACGTTTTTTCTGAAAGTGGACGGATTTTAAAAATATTTATTTCCGCTATATTTCATTATCTTAGCTCAAAATGTTGAGAAATGTATACATAGTTTGTAACATAGATAAATAATTTAGCTAGATATACCTTAAAGTATACGGATCGACTCAGAATCGATAGCTGAATCAATTTAGTCATGTCTGTCTCTCCGTCCGTACGTCACCAGTTTTTGAGGCTTAAATTTTGAGCAAGAATGGTGAAATTCGGTACACGTGCTCGTTGTTGCTCCCAGCAGAACAAGTGTAAACATTTTTGTTGCTAAATGGAAAAAATTCCGTTAGAAAAAGAGTTCCCAATAATCCTAAATGTTTCGGTTTCGGTTGCTCGGTGGGTTTGTCCCTTTATATTATTCTCCTATGGCATATGCTATGAGACAGAGTATCAATTCGTTTTCTAGAAAAGCGCACTTAAAGAGTCGACGTGGGTTAATATGATCTTAAGACCAACAGCCTTATTTATTGTAATTCGCTAAAACACACCTTAACGGTTGTATACTTTTAAAGTGAATAAGTAGTAATGCAGCTTTTATTCAGGGTCGCACAGATTCTTATTCATAAAACATTTGCCATCCATGATAGTTTCAGAGGATTTGTGTCAAATATGGTACCAACAAGAGGCGTATATTTATTACAATTAGCTGTTCCACAGAGTTAACAAAGAAACATGTTGTTGGTTGCAAAACTTTTATAACATTCTGGTGACTTGCGTTGACTCAATTGAATAAATTGAACTGCTTAACATTGCTTCAATAATAAAAAAAGATACTCTTATATTTCTAGACGATTTTTTTGCGACTTACAATTATGTCATTGGTAACCCCATTTTCATTGGTAACAAACAAGGACAAAGTTAATAAAAAAAAACCCTTATAAGAGCACTATTCAAACATCAGACGCCTCCCTCTCAATAGGCAAAATTTTTTTTTTAATAGTGGGAAGGTTTTGGAAACTTTTACTCATGTTCTGTTTCGTCGAAAAAATATATTGATGATGTTTATATTGAATTTCATCATTCTAGATAAATATTTAAGGCTCGACTCCGCGTCAATCCATATCCGTTTTGGTGTGACTTTATAAATTGGTTCTCTACATTACAAACTTTGAATCAAAACTATTATATCCTGATGGGATAGTGTAAAAATACTGCTAAAGCAATGTTTATCAACGTAATTTAAAGTCGATCGTCAAGGAGCAATTTCAAATAATATCACATTTATAGTTTTTTGTTAGTATGTCGTTTATGAATTCAACCGTGATCATAAACTGGCCTGGCATCAGAAAAGCTGTGTGCCAGCGTTTTGGAATTCAATTGATAGTTTCTTTCAACTTGTGTGTTTTTTTTTTATGAAAATAAATCTTAAACTAAAAAGTAGTTGTGGTTCAAAGCTGTCTTTACACTCATTTTATATGATGCACAGAAACGTTTCTATTTGCAACAGGTCCGTCCAGATGCTTGGCTATGCGGACGATATTGACATCATCGGTCGCTCCCAGCGTGTCGTGATAGAATATTTAACGACGATTAAAGAACAATCTATTGGTCTTGAAGTAAATTAGGACAAGACATGCTATCAACAAAAAACAAACAAGCATCTGTACACCGCTTAGGACAAAACGTCACATCAACAATTTCGAGGTAGTTAAGGAGTTTACCTACCTCAGAGTAAACATGGACCCACGAACGACCTATTAGTGTAGATCCCGCGAAGAATTATCCTAGGAAACCATTGCTACTTCGGTTTGGCGAAACAACTGGGTTCAAAACTCCTAAATCCAGGGACAAAATGTGTGATCTACCCTTATACTGCCAGTTCGGCTTTATGGCGCCGAGTTCTGGACGATAAGAAAGAAGAAAGAGCTGATACTGGGCTCCTTCGAGAGAAAAATACTTCGGCGGATTTTTGGTCCTGTGTGTGAGAAGTTCGAATGAAGAAGAATATACAACCGCGAACTCTATGAGCTGTACCAAGATGTGGATTAGTCCAAAAAGCCGATGTGGCCGAGCCAATGTACAATAATGCTCCAGGTAAGAGGATCTTCGAAACCTAGCCCCCAGCTTCGAGAAGGCAAGGAAGCCGAACCTCCGTTTCAAAGACCAAGCCATCGCGAATGTCAGAGCGCTTGGTCTAGACAACTGGAAGCAGCGACCTCGGGATCGTAAAGGGTGGAAGGTTGCAATGTCTTAGGCAGAGACCCTTCACGGGTTGGGAGCCCGATAAGTAAGTAATTACAGAAACGTTTTGAATTTTTTTCAACATTATACGAAATGTTCACAAGAAAATGGGTTGGCCTAGCGTATTTAGAACTGAAATCGTCGCTCTACGAGAAATATTTTTCTTAATATACTTATGTGTTTGATAAAGGCGATTGGTTTGCTCGACCTAGAGATCGATATGTGTATGACTTAAAATTAAAACACTCCATGTAAGCGAAAATTTTTTACCAACATATACTACACTACTTATACCCAAATAAAAAAAAAACAAAAAGAATTCACTCACCCGTCCATTTTACCGGATTTACTCCTCTTCGCGTTGGGCACACCTGGATCATCGGTCGATAAACGCTTTTTCTCACCAATTGGTTTGCCATTTGAAACAGACTCCTCTTTGATATCGTCTTCCATTCTTACATCTGTATCGGCGGCTGATATTGGCTCGTCCTTCAATTCATTTATGACGACATCATTATTGTTGCTGGCCGTAGGTATTTCTGAAGATTTTTCTAATTTATTAATGGATTGTACAACATTCGCTGGCGTAGTAGTAGTGAACGGATGAGGTATACTTGTAATTCTTTGAAATTGTCTTAAGTCAACATCCTTTACAGAATGAATCGCTTCTAAATCTAAAACAATTTATCGGTTTTCGTTGTTATAAACAAAATTGTGAGTTATTTATTGTAAGGGTGAGAGAATTTTTTTTTTATTTTTTTTTAGAGAGTGGCATCCGAAGCGATCGTTAAAATTAAAACAAAACTAAAAGTCCCTGAATAATGTAAAAATCGCAAAAAAATATTTGTTCACATTTACTTCTTCTTTTTACTAGAAAATACATTTTTTAATAAAATGTTTGTGGTTTGAAAAAATTGTTTTATTTATTTTTTCTGTTTACTATTAGCTTATCAACTATGTTATATATATATAATGTTGTTTGTTTAATTATTATAATTTTCTTGTAATACAATTTTTACATTTAGCAAGAATGAAAATCGAATAACGTTTGTTTATTTTTCCCCACGGAGCAGAGCACATTATGTTTTGTAAGGTGGACACGAAAAGAAATCTAATTGACGTTCATGTAAAGCGAAGAAAGGTTGTATTACAAAAAAAAATATATAAAAAAAAATATTGAAAGAAAAACCCAACGAAACACGTTTTGTGATGTGCAACATTCAAGAATAATAAAAACAACAAATCCAGTTTTTATATTTTATTTCGTCATCTCATCATTTATCACTTTTTTTAAGAACTTAGAGAGAAAACTGTCTTCCCTTGAACCTGAAAGCGACATAAATTGACTAGTCAGCCGTGAAATGTTTGGTGCATGTATACAAGTGTTCCAAGTAATAATGTACACAGAGGTAAACGTTTTCATGTTATGCCGAACTCGGTGCCTACTACAACTAACGACGAAGGGAATCTCAATGTCGTCCCAAGTCTTTGTGATGGTGATGATGGTGGTCGTACTAGTACCATCATCATAAGCAAAATGTGCACTACTTCGGGGATAATTATACGGAAACTCTCTTTGCGAAACGTAATTGTAGAAATACTAATTGTAAATTTTATAGAATCATTCTTACTTTGATCTAAACCTTTAGCAGTAACGTTGGAAGTTAGTGGTTCGAGATCTGTTGTAACAGTCGTGGGTGTAACCTCTGGCAGTGGTAGTTTTTCGTCTGCTTCCATTTTGGTGGGGACTATTTCCATAGATGGTGGTGGTGGTGGCATTACAGCGGTTTGTACAACAGCAGCAGTATCGATTTTAACTGCGGGTAACGAGGCTAGCCTTGCACGTTTGTCTGGATGTATGAGTCGTAGATCAACATCTTTTGTAAGCGTTGGCGATGGAGTGCGAGATTTATGCTTGCGAGCTGAATAACTTCTTGAAGACTTGACAGAAGTACCAGATTTTGATTTTGGCTCCTTGTATTTGGCAGGAGAAGATGCGGGTGAATTCGATTTTCTCTTACTAGACGTACTACTGATCACTTCTGACTCTTCTTCTATTTTTGGACAAGCGGAGTTTGAATATTTTGGATCTCCAGCTCTACTACTGCTGCTGCCCTTTCTCCTGTCGGACGTACTTTTGCTATTACCTCCACGTCTGTCTTTATTATCTCTTGAGGTGCTTGCACTCCGATTGGAAGATCGTGAAGAAGATGATCTTACCCGTGTTGGGGATTTACTTTCACTTCGTGATCTGCTGCTGGCTCGCTTGCTACGATTCGATGCAGTGCTAGACTTTGTTCTACCACCACTACCGCCATCTGAATGTTCTTCTTCGCTGCGCGATTTCGACGAACGCTCATGAAGGGTTCTATCTCTGGACGATCGATCATGGTTTGGACGATCATTGTCGCGACGTTTTGCCGAACGTGAATCAAATGTTTTTGAATTTCTGTAACTCGATCCGGGAACAATACTGTTGGTTTGATTGGTCATTGGTGGCTGTGTTGGCATTTGTGAACTAGAAACTGGTCCATTTGTTGAATTGAACTTTTGTTTTTGATCGATAGACGTATTAGAAGCTGGTTTTTCTTGAGAGGAAGCGGCTGGTGGTTGCTGTTGCTGTTGTTGCTGACGGGCAAGACGTGGATCTCGTTGGCGTACTGAATTTAATAAAAGCGGATTGACAGGATGCACCTTTGTTTTTTGTTGGTGTACAATATGCTGCGACGCCATTCCTCCAGATGGATAACCCTGCAAACGAATTTGATATTAGAAATTAAATTTTAAGAATCCTGAGTAATAATTATATTAACTGTAAAGGATATATAAGCGAGTATTGGTAACAACCAATACGCGAACGGTCAAGCATTTTAACCTATTTTTAAAAAAGGTAATGGTCGATGCACTCGATCTGAAAGTAAGTTCAATCTGAATCTGAATACGAAGCATACGGCATTGAAAATGGTAAGTGGTCAGTTTAAGGAATGGGGCAATGATATTGGCCATTTGGACGTACAAAATGGCAGCAGTTAGTCTCCAGACTATAGGAATCAACAACATCCTCTTGATTTCTGATAATAGCGTTTAGTGTGTAACGCGTTATCATTTATACAATTTAAGTGGTTTGGTTATAATTGATATTAACATTTTGACTTGGTTGTTTGATTTGGTATTTACTTAAGTTTGTAAATTCCTAAAGAGGTTTTCCGCTAATATATATATTTGCCATGAGAAGAAACCTCCTCAACCGCAGCGCATTTCTATGTTTTCGCATTTCATTCTCGGTTCTCCAAGACCCGCATTCATTCGCTTATTGAAAGATGGAAAGAGAGACGGGTCTATCAAAACTCGAGGAACAAAGAAGTAATTACATATTTAGTGTATTGCCATTTGTACATTTCTCCAGTTAGGTGTTTTGCCTATAAAACCGTAGAAGATTATTTTTAGAAAATCAAATAATAAATATGTATACAAAAAATTCTCTTCTTTGTGAAGTTTTTTTTTTTTTTAATTTACTCTTGCACATCATATACATAAACACATCTTTCAAGTAGGCAGGTGCTCAGATGTCTTGGTGTTTTTTTTTTTAGAATTCCGCTACAATTTGAATCCTCCATTTGAATCCTCCATTTCTTACTAAATTTTAGCATTTTAAATTCTACATTTTGCAGCTAGTAAATACAGATTTACATCCCAATTCAGCTGCAAAAAGTGTTTTTTTTTTTTAGATGCAAATGGGTCCTGCATGAGGAATCATTTACTCTTGTGGTTACAAAATCATATCCCCTTTCATTTGCCATTCGATCCAATTAAGGAATCATTTTTGTTGTCGGCCTTTAAGTCGCATAACAAAATTACAAAACATATCGCAAAAAAAAGTCAGATATAAATAAACAGTATACATACATATAGTCACCCGAACATTTGTTTGCCATAAACGCTATTTGAGTTTTTCTTTTGACAGCCTATTGCATAAAAACCAACCACTGATTTTTTGATTCGATATTCACACGGAAATCTTCTTTCAAAATATGTACTAAGCTATTCTAAAATACTTTTTGTTTTTAAGGTATTAATTACAAAATGAGTTTGCCGTATACGCCACTCAAATCAATATTAATTATTCACATACGTCAAAAATTGTGCAAATAGTTAGTAAACAAAATATATTTGCTTAAAATCAAGAATCATAAAACACGTTTTTATGTTAAAAAAAAAAAAACGTTTTTGAGAACAAAAAATATATTCATGTCACATTTCGCAACACTAGGGTCGACGTTCTTCTTGTTATAATATTATTATAATATTCCAGTTATTAAACATGTTTTCATCCACACTGACTTCGTTGATGTTGATGCTTTTGCGCACTTCCATTGCAACATATTCGTATTTAAGAGTTCCACTGGTAATCTGTGGCCGACGAGATCCGCAGTGGAGCCTTTTTAAGGCTGCGCTGACTTCATCTTTACTGGGAGCGAGTATTACCTCTTCGTTGACTATAGAGTTGGGTGTATTTCTTGTCCAATCACAGTCATTATGCCTATCTTTAGTAGCTGCTCGAAATTATACCCAAATAAATATTTTCGCTGGATGGCTGACAATTTAATAATGCTGCACTCTGGGTTGATATTGGTGGATGGTAAGGGTGTAGCATGATCAACCATGGAGTTTGTCCTTGCAACTATCCGCCGTAAAGGACGAGCAGTCTCCGTTTAGTGAAATTCCTCTTTGATACGGTCTGTCTAATCGGTAGGGGCGTGTGCACATATAAGACTGGTTTTCTCGCCAGTTTAATATGTTACTTATTTAAATGTTCAAAGCTGTTTATGATTTCTTAAGATTACATGCATTAAATTGCGAATTTGTAAATCTGCCAAAATATTGCTACGTGTTTTATTGCAATCATTGTCAACGTTTAGTTAACTGTTAAACATTTTTGTTTCGAACGTGAACGTTTGCTTTTAATTTAATTTTTTAATTTACCTTCAAAATGTCACTATTAATGTTTTCTGTAAATAATTAATGGGATCTATTGTTTAAATGTGACTTTATTACGGTCACAGTAAAATGGTATTGACGTACGGCAAAAAAAAATCTAATGACGTACGTGCAATAGCGTTACTTTGCATTTTGTAGGCACATACGTCAAAACAATACTGAACAGGCATTTGAAGTTCAATTACGTACGTTGTTGGACAATAGGACGTAAGTCGAAACAATTCTTATGGCGTTTGCTATTGGTAAAAAAATCAATTTTTTTTTTATTTAGATCTGTCAAAAGACCGATTTTGACAGTTGTTGTATTCCATTGGGCAAAAAAATTTATTTTTTTTTTGATCTCAGATCAATTTTGGATTTTTCGGCAGATTAACCCCTCCTTGCACTAATGCCTGAAACACACGTGCGGAATTCTCCTTGCAGAAAATATAAAACACACATATTTCAATCTGAGTGAACACATTTAAAATATGCAAGCGTTGCAGTTTGAATAGAGTGACTTTCGTTTTGGTTTAAGATTATTTCGACTGTGAAAAACTTTGTTACCCATTGAAACCGTAGCACAGTATGACGTGAAATATAAATTAAAGCAAGAAGAAACAACATGTGTTACTGGAAACTTGACAGCTACACCGATACTAACTTCACAGAAACAAAATTACTACAATCCAACCACAGTAAAAAAAAAATCAATCTGAAATCGTGTTCCATTGGTAACAAAAAAAATCATAAAACAAAAATTTGGTTAAATTGTATGAGCTATTTGACGTAAATGCCAGGTTTAAGCATTTAAGTCAAAACAATACGTGAACTTGATGAATTTGATGGTTATACGTCAAAATCATTCTGTATATCTTTGCAATGGAAAGAGATAGAACGGATAAAAGATTAATAAAGAACTACCCCGAAAACATAAGACTCCATACCAAACTCAAAAAGCTTTTGGCGTTTACGGTAAGCCAATATTAGGGCGACGATATGTGAATCTTTTCCGAAACAATAACAATACATGGGAAAGCTTTCGTTTTGTAGGCTCACTGTCGCTTTACGGTTGATTTGAAGAAATTTCTTATGGAAAATTAAAGAACAATAAAATCAGCTAGTTCAATTGCACATTGAAAATATTTGCAAATGCGGGGACCAACCAAGCCTTGTATTCTTTCTTATAAGACAACATCCTATGACTATTTTCTTATCTGTTGATCGAGCGGAAACCCTTGGGCCAGTTCTGTTTAATGATGTTATGATATATTGACATATGGCAATTATCTTGGCTAGTCCAGCTACGATTCAAAAGGAATCAATGTGAATTTGAATTTAAAATGCTCTACCTTTTCAGCAAAGAGTTTTATTTGTTTTTACTCAAGAGATGTGTCAATACATAGCATGAGAATTGCACTTGGCTGTTAAGGTAGCACTAAAGGATGAACATGTTCGCGGAACCTGGTCGTGCTCGGTATGTTTTTCTTATGTAGGGGCTGGTTCGCTAGCCGCTCTCTGTTGGCGAAAAATCCAATTTGTTCGTGTTCGTTGGCTTTGATGTTCGCGGTGTAGGGCAATGTTCGCGAGCAAACCTCATTTTCTCTGTGAACGCCGTTGAATTCAAATCGTGGATAATGGCAAATTACCATAAGCGCAACAACTTGCGCTTCTTTATCGCATTATGAAGAATCAACACGAAATGAATGCTCGCCAAATGTGTGCATCGTGTGTGATATACGCAAACGAGCAAGTTTAGGAAACATGTATTCGTATACATTTCACATTATAGACGAACTTATTCAAGCTGATTGCATTTTTGGCAAAAATGGCTTGCAAACTAAAACTTTTAGCATATTCATGTATGGTTGCAGTACTAAACACGGCAAGCTAAGAATATATGGTTCTGATTAATACAATTCTACTTACAACTATCATAGATGCCAAGGCAAAGATTAGTTGCTCAATCATATACGTAGTATGGCTCATATCCCATGCCTTTCCTAAATCAACCAACTAAATTGATTGCTACTGACTATATAATTATGAGTGAAAAACGTAATTTTTTATAAATTCTATAAATCAACAAGCCATATCTCAGAATAACGTATTCAGTTTGAATGTTTATTGCGATGAGTAATTATATACTGAAGAATATTGAGGCACGATCAAATCACGTGTGTTAAGCTTGAATAAACCGGCCTCCTAAAAGATTATTTTATTGTGTTCTGTTGTCGTGCTGTGTTATCTGTTACAATAATAACAATTATATCTATGGCTTTTCCTATTGCTTGATTATATCCTATTGTATGGGGGTATATTCGTTTTAATACATAATTGTGTAACATAGAAATATCGTATAACGATTGACTCAGAATCACTAATATTTGTTTGTATTTGGTTAGTTGTCAGGAAATTTGCAACTAATGGAACGTCTGGCACAGGTATACAGACAGTTAAATAACAATAGATCCGAAACGAATTGAAACAATTGATAGGTACTCTCTATTGACTTGGATCTCTGTCAGATATTGAGTCACGACAGGCGCTCAGAGAAAACAATAGATCGAACGAATTTTATACTTAAATACCCTGAAATGTAGAGACGATGCATACTGTGTGTTTTGCAGGTATAAAGATATGTGTATGTACAACAAATATTTGTATCTTTAACATACATCTCTGGTATTGTCGATGATATTTCAGTGAGCACATCTGTTTTTTTATTTTAAACAGATCCACTAATATTGATTCCCTTTATTTTTGGAAATTCCGTAAATAGGATGAGGTTAGTTTATACTCATTGACCGAGTCACATCTCTGCGATGCCACATAGAGAAGCGTATTTTTGGCGCACACTTGACTTGCGCAGATACCGGTGCCGTGTTAAAAAAAAAACTACTATGTGATAAGCCGCTGTTTCGAATTCACATCCACATCACTAGATTGGTTCAGCAACGTTTGTAGAAGAAAAATTTCAAATCTCACATCCAATTGCATTCAAACTTGCATGTGAATACGCGAACGAAACTTATGTAAGGGTGGTCCGGATTCAGGAAAATTTAGTCTTAGAAATACTCGGAAAAATTTCATTTCCCAGCTGCAAACGTATCTGCACTTTAACAATCTTAGCAAGATCATTATTTCTCGGATTGTATTCATTTGATAGATTTCGATATTTAAATTTACTTTCCACGTGGCTGTTAATGTTAGACGGACTCAGTAGCGCGATTGTTAGTGCAATGAATTGCCGCGTAGATGGTCTGGGTTTGAATCCCAGCCGTAGCAAGACCTAAATGGGTTTTTACTGGCCCTTGTCTCGTGATGATCCGACAAATCATCC
Organism: Rhingia rostrata; assembly: GCA_949824845.1. Lineage (NCBI taxonomy): Eukaryota > Metazoa > Arthropoda > Insecta > Diptera > Syrphidae > Rhingia > Rhingia rostrata. The sequence continues at coordinate 70,145,102 of OX463755.1, forward strand.
GTGTAATGTCAATCGTCAAGAAAAGCTTATCTCAATTTAGCCGTTCGAGGTCTGCGTAAAACAGGAGGTAATGGTTGTGAGAAAGCTAGGCCCTGGGTACTTAACATATTTGATTCGCAACTATTACTGTGATCAATGCAACTTGTTAAGATGCTTTAAATATTTAAATGACTGAAAAGCCACCCGAAAAAATGTTCGGTTCCGGTTCGGAAGGGGTTTGGAGTTTACCACCAGTTATTTGATAGATTGTAAACTAGAAACTAATTGCCAAAACCCGTTAAATAACCGACTTTGTGGACCTGTTATGTGTCCAAATAATAATTTTATATGCAGGGTTTTCATAACAGAAGATAGCTGGTGCAATTTTTCGGTAGTAAAAAAAACCCCTGCAGATTGTACATAGAGTAGAATTGGTCCTTGACCGCTTTTGTCGTTTTTTAATGGTCAATTTTTAAAATGTTGACATAAACCAATGTAAATAAAACGTATCTCACCTGTTGCATATTTATCATGTTCGGTGGCGGTTGCCGGGGTCCAGCGTTCCGATAATTATGGTACATATTAACACCACGAGGACCAGCATGATGCATTTGCCCCTGCATTGCACCAATCGATGGATTTCGGATCGGTTGCGGATGTTCTGGTGTAATTTTTACACTTTCTGTCTGCTTACACAGTTGTTTCTCCTGTTCCTGTAGCAGTTTCTTGGTAGCTTCTAGCTCCAATTCAAGTTTGCGCTTTTCAAGCTCCAAGAGCTCACGAGTTTTGACTCGAAGCGTCGCTTCCATCTCATTCTATCAATAAACCAAAAAATTATTCGTATACACAACTACTTCCATACCAGCAAACAACTTACTTTCTTTAAAAAATTCGGGTTAACATGAATCGATGGTGATTTGGTAACTTTTGCTGTAATTGGCCAATTCCTGTCCATGCAGTTAACCTTCACATCAAGGGTATATAGTTTTTGTGCGGTGAAAACTTCGTTCCATGTCTGACGTAGGGTGTACATCCTTTCACGGATCTTTTCGCTCACCTGAAATATTAAAGGAATCAATTTTATCTGTATTCTAGTCCACATGGTAAAAAATGTGTTTTTAGTTTACCTTCTCAAATACTCCACAGAATATATTTACAATACATTGGCTGAAGAGTGATATGTATGTACTTTTAACATTCTTTACAATTGAATCAATCAAATAGAGAATTGGTAGTTTAATATCCGGATGGACCTGTATATAATTTAAAATGGTAATCGAAAAAAAAAGAAACGTAAGAAAAACGAATAAATTTAGACCCCGTGATGAGAGTGCATATTGTATTTTTATTTTGTAGTTTTTACAAAAATCACCATTTCATCCCTTATTTATTATAAATCACCATAATCCCTTATTATTTTCAGTTGAAGAATGAACTGGCGGCACAAATATACACATGTTTTCGCTCATTTGTAAATGAATACGTAATTACTTTTTTAATTATTGAATTTTGTAGTTTTATTTTTATAATTTTATTACATGAAATGCTAAAATTTATGAAATGTGGACTTGTGACAATTTTGTTTAGTTATATGAAAATTGTGGTTATAATAACAACCAAACCTTTTCAGAAATAAAACACACAAAAAACAATTTAAGACCCTCGCCTTTGGAATGGGTTTGCAGTCTTATAATACATAAAAGCTAAGGATGTAGAACACAAAAGGAACCTTAAGTACAGTACAAAAAATGAATGATAATGAAAAAATACTTAAATTAAACTTAGATAGATCCAAAAGCTTAGAGTGAACATACATATATACATAGAACACACGGTAACTGAATAACAAGTAAATCAATTTAGTGGATTTGTGACTCTTCCTACTCTTAAAAATTACTACGTTTTCCTTAATCAGTGTTTCATATTCGATGACTATGACTACAACAAAAAAATCATTTAAAATTAATCATAACACTACTTGCTAAGCACACAACTACGCTTGTGAAAAATGATTGCCTATAAAACACATTTTTACCCCTCAGGGATGGAATTTGGCGGTTATTATTTCGAGCGTTTAAATATCAGCTCTGAAGTCTAGCAGTTTGGTTAGTGTGTTGTCAGTCACGGAACTTTTGTATATATAAATATAAAGAATTTGAATTTGGAATTCATAGAAATTACCCTACATGTAGAGAAACCCTCTTCCATTTCATCTGCAAATGTCCGGCACTAGCAACTAGCCAGAGCCAGACTGCGGGCGTTAGACCAACCATTCTTCGACAACCTTAGCGACATCGTGGGTAAAAAGATACAAGATCTTATACGTTTTCTAAATCTCACATACTGGATCTAGAGACCGATTGTATCACATCCACAACAACAATCTTACTGAAAGTCACACGAGTCGTGGTAACAAAAAGGCACATTAGTGCTATTTGGATACATATTTGGATACATACCGAACCGCCACTTCAACCTACCTACCCACCCTACGATTGGATTCCTCTGATCAGATTATGATTACCTCTGTATTATTAAACATTTTTCATGTTGAATGGGAGGATTTGAACATCGATTGTTGAAATAGCGATAAAATGTAAGGCAAAGAAAGTATTTCGACGATGTTCTAGCGAAACATAAGAGTTCGCAATTCTTATGTCTCCTATAAGTATTTCCGCACGCGTTTAAATACTTTCTAGGAGGTCTTATGTTGTTTTTGGACTCAAGTTTGGGACGTATAAACCCTTTATATATTGTGGCGGGAAAATCAAAAGCGCCAAAAATTTGTTATAATTCAACAATTGTTGTATGTGTGTCAGTGTGTACGTCTTACGATAGATTTTTCTGATGAGGGATTAAGCCGTTGCAAACGTTTAAGTGGTACAGTGGGAAAGTGATGCGATGAGAAGCGATTGAGTGCGAGAAAACTGTTTGCATGTACTCTTATGCACGCGAAATCGACTTTATAAGAGTCGACATTTTGATCAGTCGGTATTTTTACCAATCGACTTTTCGAAAGTGCGAATCAATTTTTTTTAAATCAGCAAATCGTACCCAACATTTTATAATGGATTGCTATTGAAAAAAATTGTTTCGTCCTTTCTTAATTGGGGATACAATGATGAAAGTCCCATAAATCATTTATTGTTAAATATATTTCGTGAAGTTTCGGTCTTTTTCTGCTATTAAGCAATTAAAAATATTTTCCGTAAAAAAATGTTCTTCTACAGAGGAGCCCAGAAAGCCACAACACAGATAAGCTCTTACTGTGCTCATCTTGTCGCATACAAGCTTTTACTGTGCGCATCTTGTCCCATCTCGCACTGTTTCTCGTTTCGCTTTCCGCCTCGCATTGCATTGCTCTGGGCATTATACGCGCGGCTTTAGTCTTTGAATAGACATTTTAAAGCGTAAATTATGTGATTTATATCAAATTTACGAGAGTAACGATATCTTTGTAACGAAAAGCCAGTGAAAAAGTACCGAATAAATACTTTTTACAACTCTAATAAGGACCAGACATTTCGCTGCGTTTTTAGCTACTTGGAATAAGTGGTCGTTCCAATGTAACTTGTTACTAACATACATACTGAGCTTGGAAAACTTTTCGGTTTCTACGACGTAAGAGTATCATTCATGGATAATGTCTGTAGATTTTGGTTTCACTATAACGACAGAAGACAACATTTTGTTTTGGAAGGATTGAATTCTACTTTGTCATTTGATAATGATGTTAAGGTCGGGATTCAATGAGCTGAACATACTTTGTCTTTAGAGTCCATTGGAGGATGAGCGACGAGGGCCTGAATATGAGAAGCTGAGAGAGCTGTCATCAGGGAAGTAATTAATTGGATTAGAAGATACAGACAGGGGATCATGTGGAATATGTTAGAACTTATCAAACTTTATACAATTGCTCATTGCGTATGATTATTTGAGTATATTGATCTGTAAAGACCCACTAATATCCAAACAACATGAAATAATACACGGGACTTCTGGTACCACATACAATGAATAGTGAGTACAACTCTTTTTGAGTGAGTGGTGTATGAATGTTTTGAGCATTCAAGGCGAATGAATGAATGTCAGTGAATGTGGCGTTCGGTTTTAATGAAAAAGTTTTTTTCAAGAGAGGACAAGGTAAACCAAACAAAAGTTCTGTGTATTCAGTGTGTTCGTTTGCTTCAATAGCAAAACAATTTGTTTGCATTCGATTTACGTTCGTTAAACTGCGTTTAATTATCAAGAAAGCGCGTTATAACAAAAAAAAATATTTCCTTAAAATTTTATTATAAAATAATTATTCCCAAAGTTCCTCATTGCATGAAAGTATTAACATATGTAGTGTATACGCAATTAAATTTGTAATAACTTGGGGAATACATTACCTACATAGATGTACACGAGAAATCTCTTAATATACACTAAGTACCAAATGTATTCATATAGTGTTGTATGTGGGATTAATGAATACAACAAAGTTAACGAGCGAACATTAATTTCATTCATATTCACTCAATTCGTTTCGTTTTCGTTTCAATGGTATGAATGTCTCACTCATTCCATCATTCACATTCATTAAATTTTTTTTATAGAGAATGGCGAGAGCCGACTAATTGATTTTTGGCGTGAATCACTCAAATGCCATTTTGAATGCATACATGCAGCTAACTGATGCGAACTAAATTATAATTAAAGTTTTTATTAATGGTGTCGATATCTTTTGCGTATCCCATGATATTGCCTTCTGTATATGTTCCTGATCTATTAGTAAGCATTTCCAGTTGAAGCATGGGTACACCTGCGTTCATTTCAGGTGCAGTTTCGTAGGTTGTTGATCTAGAGCTTAAAATTAGTGCTTTTTTGTCTGATCCGAAATCGCTATAATAACAAAAAAAACAAAGCTATACGATAGCCATATGTTTTAAATTGACGTTAAATATTTGAAATAAGAGATTTGCAAAAAAATTAAGGGTTTGAAGTTATGCATTTTCGGAATATACATAGATCAAATGGGGCTATCAGCTCAAAAGCGATATAAACCCAAACTATTTAATTAGGAGAGAATGGCGTTTTTAAATTTTGTAAATATTTTTTGATATTCCTGAATTGTAAAAATAGCTTTCAAATTTACAATAGCTGCTTTCGAATACAAAAACACCAAAAAATGGTTTACTCTTACTCTACTTTTGTATTGATAGCTGGTTATCAAAGGAATGTATGTGACACCAACAAACATTTTGGGTTACACTGATGGCCTCAAATGTCTCATTGGAAAATTTTCTTTCTTTCCGTATAACCACAAAGCCTTTTTCGAATAGAATTGCATAGACACCGAATGACATGCGATACGAGAAATCTCGAATGTATTGTACCGAATACATGACATAACTTTTTGTACTGAGTGCACTTACCAAGATATGAAGTGCGTTGAAGATTTGACCTCGACGATAAAATTATTTAATTCACTAGGCCATTTGTCATTTGAAGTGTTTTTCGTACATATAAAACGGTTGAATAGATTGTGTGCTTAAAAAGGACTCGTCCTGTATTTATACCGATCCGATAGATTTACATATTATTGCTATGAAATCGAGTTTAATTTTTCGTACATACATAGACTTGTTGTGTAAGATCGCTAATGACAAACAGTATCCCTTGTGCAAAGAGTACTTGATTTGTGTTCGTATATATAATACAAAAGACAGATGCTGCATAATAAAGAGCGAGGAAAATTTGCATTGGAGTTGAATTCTGTAACATGAAGAACAACAAAATGCACTATGTTCAAGAACAATACTTGTGAATGACAACAAAACGGTCCACAAGTGGTTACTGCTTTGTATTGGAATTTCAAACTAAGTTGGAAAGCTGGTCAAATAAAATTTGATACATATGAAATTGCTACATTTTGAAGTATCGCTTAACACCCTATCCCATCCGATTCTTGTTCAGCCACTATCGAAACTACGAATAAGTGTTTTGTTCTGAAAGTGGGCGAGTCTGTGATCATGGGTATTGACTATTTTTTTTATACTTCTACTGGAGTCATGAACAAAAAGTTTTTACACAAAAGAATCTAGCGATATAAAAGCTTTGGACAGACTTTTATAACGCTATGGCACATTTAAAAGAATTTATTAAAGCAAATATTATAACTAGAACTATAAATTTATAACGAATTATTACTAAATAACAAAAATTTAATTATCTTTGATATACAAAAAAAAAAATTTGGCGCAACAGGCTCGTCGGCCCTGGGTACCGAGCTTCTTGCACGATGGCGGGACCTTCTGTTTTATGCCGACTCCAAACGGCGAATTGGAGATAAGTTTTTCTTGAAAATTGATACTACTCGGATGACGTATCATATCATCACGAGAGGAGGGCCAGTGAAATATCATTTAAGGTGTTGTTACGGCTGGGAATCGAACCCAGACCTTATGCGTGGCAGTTCAACGCACTAACCATTGCGCCTAAAAACTGTAAAATTGAAGAAATGGCTATAAAGCCAAATAAATAAAATAAACTTAACTACTTCTGGGATTGGGTATCAACGTCGGTGTTTAGAGGAAAAGGCTCTAAAGAAGTGGGGGAAGCTTAAGGCTTTTATGGATTAAATGAGTTATCACCTTGCTATGTCAATCTCTCGTAATAATCATTCGATCGCATTGATATTACATAGAAAAAAAATCGTTGCGCAAGTAAAAGAATGTTCACTTAGAAAAAAATGCACCTATGATCAAGGCAAAGTATCAGAAAGAGCATTCGGTAGACAACCAACAGCTCTGATCTGGATATTTCCGAGTCAAAAAAGATAATACAAGGAGCCAAAGTAATCATTATAATAGTCTTTGCCTCTCTGCTTGCAAAATACTTTTTTTTTTCTAACGAAAGTCAACTTTTACACGTTGACTCTTGAGTTACGACTCACATGAGTGCAAAAGAGAAAGAAAGTTCAAGAATTGAGAAGGAAAATATTTTGCCGTGTGAGTCACGGGTAAATTTTTCAGTGACTCTTTTTGACCTTTTCCTTTTCTCTTCCTTCTTTTTATCGTTATGTTGCTTGGAGAGTCGGTTTCGCTAGGTCTGCTTTTGCACATACTGTTGAGAAAAAAAGTCGCATTGTGTGAAGCAGAATAAGATAGGATTGCCAAATTTGAGTCCAGACAAAAAAGTCGCAATGTAAAAGCGCTAGACTCGCAAAAGAAGATTAACAACTTCGAAAAAACTTCCTACTCAAGAGTCAACGTGTAAAAGCAGACTAAGAAATAATCAAATGCGACTGAAAAATGTGTGGTGGGTAATAAATATCGAAATAGCAGGTTACAGTACCCAATGCTGTTCGCTGTCTGGTTGACATAATCCAGTTCCCACATATTTATGGAAAGTGGGAAAAATGTTACCTCATTATAATCAAAGCAAATCACATTTTGCACTTTGAGGGAACTTTACAAACATTTAAAAAAAAACATAATTTGCAAGTATTTCCCAAATGCGATAAGTTCAAATACCTAGGATTCAATGATCAATGAGTTGACTAATTGTATTGAAAAATATCTTATCGTAAACCGGGGTCTCCACGAGCAATATTTCAATGGAAGACTTCAAATAGTGTTCTATGAAAGTGTTCGTTCTATGTATTGCTAAGTCCATTGCTTTCTATGGATATTATTCAATGGGCTGTTTTTTTCTGTTTGACTTTTGTGTTTTTTTTACCGCTATCGTAAAATTCATTAAAATTTATGAACAATTTCAGTTCCTATGGAATTATAAAAGTGCGGAATACCAAAGATTAGACCTAAAAAAAAATAATTGGCTGCAATTATCAAGGAAGATAGGAAAAGACGTTGCAGAGCTAAAAAAAATGAAAATTTTGCGCACAGCGTCGTTGTGGAAAAAACACGACTCTAAAAAAATCGGAGGGACATCGGCGGAGACTGTATATCATATCAGCCGCATCTGTTGTACTATAAGGAATAAACATTTTTGGATTTGGTCACTGTTCTGAGATACTCATTCCCATCTACCCACAAAATGTCATTTAACAAATGTTGCTTCAAACTGTGTTATTCCCTTTTTTGTTAAAACGGATTCACCCAAAACATTGTTTTCTTTTGTGTTTTTCTTCTTCCAATTCTTTTTTAATGATGCTGCTTTTGCGATATCACAACGAAGTAGCGTCCGTGACATTTCAACAATGCCCAGTGCCGAAATTTCATAGCATTCTATCATTATTTCTTTCTATGAAAAGTGTCTGTAGTAAGCTATCAAATACTGCTCGTGGAGACGCGGTGTAAAAGTAAAAAGTGCATCCGGCGCACAGTTGACAATGTTGAAAATTTTACGTGAGCTAAAAATAAACGTGCAGCCTTTCAGTTAAAAAGAAACGAAAATATCAACAGCCTCAAAAAGTTTGGAACATTTATGTTTTATTGGCTGTTGATACTCTGATGAGGAGTGAAATTTGAATACAGGATTATGCAAGTAAGTCTCTCCTTATCGACAAGTTTTTGAATAAGAAAATAGCTATTGTGACGGTAATTACGAGTTTGGAGGACATAAACATTGGATGATTCACATTACAAATTAACAACAAATATTGTAACTGTAGAAGGAAGATAATCTACGTTAACCTTCATCATTTTTTGTGATGTTACGGCCAATTGGTAGTCTCTAGAATTAAGAGTCCACATCAACTAATATAATAAAAAATAATGTTACATACTACCTTCATATTTAGCAAGTTAAACTAAAATAAATATATAATTAGGGTTGTCGGGAATTATTTTTCCCACGAAATTTTTAGCATTCAGCAATATAAATTGATTGCTGAATAGGGAAAAAGAATGCCCGATAACCCTAAATATTCGATTCCGTGAAAATTGTCTAATATGCGTTTAACAACCATGTTTCTTCACTACTAAGTCAAATTTAACTCTTCTACTATATTTACACTATATTTAAATACTAAACCACAACAAGCACAACATCCGTCCAAGAGCTCCACTAAAATCTAAATGGAACCAAAAAATAATACCGAAACAAAACTTGTTACACACGTCTAAAAATCAAACGAGTTAAACAGTAACAGATTGAACTACAAACATAAATTTTTAATACATATGAGCTTTGTTTAATGACTAGAAACGAGTATTGAAAGTTTGAACCGCCAGAACAGAAAGTTAGAGAAGTTTGAATTTTTTAAATTTGCTCCATAGAAACGTGTACGTGGTAGAGTGAAATTTTTTTTTTTGTGGAATGTGTACTTTTATTAAAATCATTAAACAAAGCAAATCGATGATTTCGAAGATCAAATATCGAAAACGGATGACATAATTATATTCATTTCTGTTAAGGACTAACGATTTAGAAAATAATTTAAAAAAGTCAAAATAAAGGAACATTTGCGGAACAAATATACGTTACGTATGTTGTTTGTTTTTTTAGTAAAAATATTATCGTTTGTTTTATTTGTATTTGCTTCTAATAAATTCATTAAACCGAAAATAAAATTGTTACATAATGAGGAAACTCTTGTCCTTATCAAAAACTTTTCGGGAATTCCCTATGTTTTAATATATTTATTTTGATAATAAAACATTTTGCAGTAATGCGCATACAATTGACATTTGACTCTGATCCGTTAGTTGTGATTACATTGATTGGTTCGTTGTTTTTAATTAACTTAATTGTTACTACAATTCTAAATAAAACCAGAGTTTGCTATTACATTTGAGAGTACGAACACAAATTACACATGTGCATGGTGATATATACATGATGTGTGGTCGAGCTAAAACGGTTATCATGTTATCATTTAAACCTTTATCGATATACTGATAATAATTCTAGGATCTCATTTCGAAAGCGAATTTTATATATTCCTTGTAAACTACAACTATGAATACCAATTAAATAATTAAACGATTATAGCTATTAACCTTAGCGATGTGTTGTTCGACAACTTTGACAATCACTGATGCATGTTCGATGTTTTCCTCGGCGAGAATCGTCAGCATATTTATTAGCGGCTTACTGTTGACATTTAGGTCGGCCAAACTGGAAAGGTACTCCTCGGCGACCTTTTGCTCCTTCTGCTCTTTGATTTCGGTCTCCATTTAGTAGTATTGATAAGTGGTTGTTTTGGCGAGAGACGCGGGGTGTTTTCCCTCCAAAAAATTAATATCAACTTTATGGCAATTATTGTTAGATTAATTTTTTTCGTGGTAGTCGTTGGATTACTTTTGTTTGTTCATTGCCTGCAACAAAAAAAAAATCTACACATCACAAATCAAGTACAAATCGATGTTTTTTTTGTTAGTATGCCTGTATCTACAGCCAGACATAATGTATATGTATGTATTAACTGCGATTACAGTGGAAAAATAGATATATATGGCATATGGGTCGGATATGGAGAAATCGGGGAAATTTTAGCTTATGCAACGTCGGCAGCAAACACGTAAACTTTTGAAAATAAAAAAATTCACACAAGTCTTTTGAGATAGCTTTAGGAAAATTATTTTTTTAAACTCGAATATGCAAATTCATATGCATACACACCATATTTTTGTACACATCACTAAAAATTAGGTTGATATCGGATAGGTAAATAGCTATTGTTCACAAATCATAAAATATGAAAACGATGCACGCAAAAACATATCTAGATTGGTATTTTTGCATTATAAGCAAAAATGTGTTAAGAGTCACGCTTTTGAACACAAAAATTAAAATCACAAAATGTCTGCCAAGTGGTACATTTGTAAGAGAAAGAAAATTAAACACAAAAAAACTTGCCTATATGGATGAAAATCGATTCTTTTATATATTCGCTAAAGAACTGCACTGAAACTCTTAGGATTTTACACAATTTTAAAGAACTTAAGCTATTATTTATATAAAGAACAATTTAATTATCCACGTAACTACGGAGCTGCATGCTCCTTCGATACATTTTTCTTCTTTATGAATAATTTTCGGAGAAAAAAAACATGGCCGACTAGTTGTTGGACAGTTTGAAAGCGACTGATTTGAAAAAAGACGATTTAGCAGCTCAGCTTTAATTTACTTTTAGTGCTGCCAAGACCCTATAAATATATATACTTTTTGCAATAAAAAAAAAAATTCTCATATTATACTTCAGAAAAGCCAAGAGATAAAGTTTTTGTTGAGTTATGAAAAATAAACTATCAATAAGATTTCACGAAATACTTATAATAAAGTTAATCAGACAATTTAACTAATTGAGTGGTAAAATTTATTCACCATTTTATCAAATCCGAAGTTGAGGGAGTTAATGCGCCTTAGTTGGACCAATTTTTCGTTTGTTCTTGAGCCAATCAAATTTTTCAAGGCAATTTGAAAGAAGCTTTTCCATTGCATTCAGTAAGGTATACTCGTAAGGATTTGTGTGATTCCTGACTTACTAGTCCATATTTTTTGCTTGTTTTTGTTTCGCCTTGTGTCAATTGCGTTAAACGTTTAGCCAGTAGAGAATTTTGGACATTTTAGTGTATGGTGATAATTTAAACCTGGTCATTAGCTCGCTAAAATTTATCCTGTGGCTAATTTTTGACAGGAGGAGTGAGGGAGATGGAAAGCACACTCGTGGCTTAATCGTCATTAGCACGTCATAGCACATCATTAAGATTATAAAATAAAAAGCAAACACCATTTATTACAAAAAAATATAATTAACGTTTTAAAATAAAATAAAGCTGGGTTTTTGAAAATAGATGGTTACAAAAATGTTATGATTTCATTTGTTTCGCTATATTTTACATGCCAAATATGCTTTACTTTATTGGAATAAAAAAAGTGATTGAATTGATTCATTTGAAAATTCCGTTTCAATTCGGTGGAACAAAAAACATAACTTCACAAAAATAAATCTTGATCAGTGAAAAATAAAAAGTTATCTGCTGCGAAAACCATAATTAAAAATTAAAATATATTTTTATAAACATGTTCTGAAATACATAACCTTTGTTTTGACACCAACTCGCCACTGATTGAATTAAAAAAAAACGCAGTGGAGGTAAAATTCCGGTTCCATCATGTTTTGTTTTCCAATGAAGTTGTTCAATAATAACTATAACTGGGTTTTGCTTTCTAAGAACAATGTCAATGAAGTCATAACCCAACGTCTAAATCCTTTTTTGGTTTGAAATATTAGGTCAGGTCGTTACTACTCAGCCTAATTTGTCATACTGTGCAGAAGAAAGAGTTTGGGCGGTATATCTAAATTAGACATATGTCACTGTATTGTTTGTCTCTATTATAGCTGTCGTGTATGTGGCTTTGAAATAGAGAAATAAGTGGTGGTTATTTTGAATTATTATATCTTGTCCACTATCCTACATATTCTTACCATCGACTGTTTTTCGAGCGATTTAGTGACATGTAATATATAGGACCAGCGGTTAAAAATTCGTGAGCGATTATTAAGTGGTACATGTCTCTTTGGGGTAACAATTATTATTGAATGGCGTTTTCGGTTGGAAAATAAGCATTCGGAGTTGGCAGAACTGTTCTGAAACATTTCCATTGGTGGCGGAATTCTTCGGAGAAGAGAAATTCTTTATATAATTTAAAATCTACCCTACAAAAGATAAAGAATTGGGAGCAGTAGTCTAGTGGTTAGTACGCATTGGACTATTAAGCGCTGAGGGTCCTTGGTTCAAATTCTTAAAGTGACAGCACCTAAGTTTTTCACATCTTCACCTCTTACCAAAGTCTAATAAACTTCCAAGAGTAATTTTCTTAAGTTTGCCGTCTGGATTCGGCGTTTAAAAGGAGATCCTCCTCGTTTCGGCTCAAATAATAACTTTGGACACACAATTAATGGAGATTTGCGCGAGGGTTTGCTAGGACCTGTATAGACAGAATCCCACATATTTCATTTATTTTACTCAAGAAGCACTTCGACAAATAACATCCTTATACAACACGCCAAATTGTTGATGTTTTTTCGTCCTATACGAATACACGTTCATTAAAATTGTTCAGGATCGTGTTTGTTTTTCCACTGGGAAGCCGAATGTGTTGATTTTCTACTATTAGCAATTGAAAACACCATACGTGGTTTGACACCCGTTCATCCAAATGATTTTCTTCCCCATGAACGTCGTGGTCACACAAAAAATATTGTCATTGCAATGAAGTCAGTTTTTACAGCTGCAACGCACTAAAAATTTAAACCATCAACACTGCTATTATACGTTATTGATGAAACGTTCATGCACATACGGAGAATTTCGTTTGAAATGGATTCTTGGTGGATTTTTGGTGCAATCTTTACTTCTCTTTTACCTACTTCTTTAGAGAGTAAAATTCCAATGAATGTGTAGCCAAGCACTAATGTAGAGTCGAACACATTCGATCTCATCTCAACTCGAAATCGGTATAATAGTTCGATACGAATTCAATCCGAATATCATCTTCCATGCAAACGTGCTACTTAAAATTTCTTCACAACTGGAAGTTTATTGGAAATCTGAGCTACATGAGCTACGCATGTGTTTGTTTACATCGGCGATTTGAAAGTTTGACATATTTTTCTCTAGCACGTGTTGTTTACTTCGAAAGGCGTTTGGCACATTTCCTTAATAAATCATGAAGTTTTCATATAAGGTGAGTTAAAATAAATGCAATTTTGCTTACAGACTATGTGCTAATAGATAGTTTTTAGTTTTCCAACCTTCTAGGTACAATTTATCGCAACGGTAACATTTGTTTCACACCGGACGGTAATTCTATCATAAGTCCAGTGGGTAACCGATTAACAATATATGATCTTAAAAAGTAAGAACTACATTTTTCATATAGGTTCTTGTTTATATTTGATTCATTTTCTTCTAGCAACAAAACGAGAACGATCTCACCTGAATGCAGGTACAATTATACCAGCGTTGCGTTGTCGCCAAATGGTAGCCTATTGATCGCAATCAATGAAAAGGGCGAAGCACAACTAATCAGTTTGGTGTCGTGTACTATAATTCATAGGCACAAATTCCAAAATCGTGTGCAACATGTCCAATTCAGTCCTGATAGCAGTCATTTTGCCGTTGCAAAAGATAACCAACTCTTTATTTTTAAGGCTCCTGGCGAAATCACAGGAGAATACAATCCTTTTGTGTTGGAAAGACACTTCATAGCAGCTTACGATGACATTACATGGATCGATTGGTCTTCGGACTCTAGATTCATTGCAGTTGGTTGCAGGGATAACACCACAAAGATATTGGCGATCAAAAAGTTGAACAATTTTCGAACGTACTCTCTTAGTGGGCACTCAGAACCCATAGTTGGGTGTTTCTTTAATCACGGAAATCTAAACATAAACACTATAAGTCGCAATGGGCAACTTTGCTTGTGGGAGTGCAGCTTACAGTATTCCGATATGAATGTAAAAGTGAAAGGGGCAGAAGAATCAAAAGAACCAATCCAAAAGCGTTCTAAGAAAGCGGATGTTGAAGAAGAATCCGAAGATGACATTGAGAATACTGTTGATAGTAAAAATGAAACAAACACACAGGAAAAAGATGAAAATGAGGTGAAAGATGAAGATGCTCGAAAAATGCACCCGTTCTTTTACAAAAAGCTAAGTCGAAACTACTTGGCCGATGAACCACGTAAAGAAAACAAAAATGCACACGTTACTGCGGTTACGTACAATCGCAAAACCAAGATTATGGTAGTGGCGTTCTCGACGGGGTCATTTTATCTCTACGAACTGCCAGAAGTGAACATGATTCATTCGCTTACCATATCCGATTATGCAATTACTTCAGCTTGCTTCAATCCAACTGGTGATTGGCTAGCGTTAGCTTCGTCCGGACTGGGACAGTTGCTAGTGTGGGAATGGCAAAGTATGTTGGATACGTTTCATATTGATAGAAACGTATTAATGCTTTTATTTTGTTTTCATTTTAGGTGAACAGTACATCATGAAACAACAGGGACATAGCAGTGAGATGAGTTGCATTGCTTATTCCCCAGATGGACAGTACATTGTGACCGGAGGCGAAGACTCTAAGGTTAAACTTTGGAATACATCAAATGGATTCTGTTTTGTGACATTTAGTGACCACATCAGCGGCGTAACTGGGGTACAGTTCAGCAAAAACAAAAAATTCCTTGTCAGCAGTTCTTTGGATGGTACAGTGAGGGCTTTTGACATTATAAGGTAAGGTGCCTATAATTGCATACCAAAACAAATCATAAGGCACTTAACCTGGAAGAGTCTTGGGGGTGGTTCAAATTGTACAGCTGTGCAAATATAAGGCAAAGAATTTTTATACTGTTTTTACGGTGGAACTCAAGGACTGTGCGTTAGTTGTCTGTCATTGCATGTCCTACAAAAAAAAAAAAAAAAACGTGTGCTATTTATTTATTTTTCGACTAGACCGATTTACGGCTCATAAAGTTTGCCGAGAAGGAAGGAAAGAGGGATAACATATGTTGCGTGTCTTTGTCTATGCTGTCTGCGTATGATATTTCCAAAGTATATAATTTGTATTGTTGTCAATTTCATAATTAATCAGAAGAACACCTCTTCAATATCAATGCAACTTCATCATGTGTATACAAGTCATTGTAGAGATTTTAGGAGTAAAGCTTTTGCAATTATTTATATACTTAAAGTTGTAGTTTTTCAGAACGATAGAGGCTAAAGCGGCACTACTTACTTAAGCCTCGCTACAGTACGGAATGAAACTGGACTTCAACCAATATGGCTCTTAAATTAGCCCGTTAACTGCCTTCAGTTGCGCACTCCATGTTGGTTGAGGTCGTTTTCTAGTTTTGCGCGCCACTTAAGGCGAGTTCTTCCTCTATTGCGTCCGAGGTCTTGCAATCGACATTTGATTTTTTTTTATGACGGTTGTATACTTTTCGAAGTGTGTCAACGGCTATATTCAAAAGAGCCATCCCATCGACGGCTTTGGTTGCAGTTAACTTCTGTTCTTACTTACTTACTTACTTAGGTGGCGTTACAGTCCGGAATGAACCTGGGCCTCAACCAACATTCCTCTCCAATTATCCTGGTATTTAGCTAACTGCCTCCATTTGCACACTCCAAGTTGGGTGAAGTCTGTTTATACTTGTGCATGCCAATTGAGGTGAAGGAACCGAAGACTCTGCGAGTTTTTTGACCAGGTTCATTTCGCTGTACAGCACGAATAGTTTTGGTTGAATCTTCGTCAACGTTGCCCGTCAACGCAAACGGGACCGAAGATTTTTCGAAGAATTTTTTTCCCGAATCGACCACGGATTTCTTCATCCGCTTTTGATACGGTCCATGCTTCAGCGCCGTAGTGCATGATTGGGATTATCAGGGTTTTATATAGGATCTCCTTAGTAGGTCGAGTGAGAGCTTAAATACTGAATTGCCTTCTTAGCCCGAAGAAACAGCGGTTGGCAAGAGTAATTCTTCATTTAATTTCTGACGAGATGCTATTGTCAGAGTGAACAGCGGAAGTAGACAAAGTCCCGTACTACCCAAAGTTATATTTGTAAATGGTGACGTTCTGTCCGATTCGTCGATGTTTTGTGTCCTTTCGTGTTGACGGCATACACTTTGGCTTGTCCTCATTTACTGCTAAACCCATTTTTGCCTATACTAGCAAACGTGGCTATAACATCACGTTGAGCCCTAGCAATGATGTCAATATCGTCGCCGTATGGTAGTAGTTGCACTGATTTTTGGAAAATTGTGCTTCTGGTATTGGCTCGGGAGTTTTGCACAATCCTCTCAAGAATAAAATTGAAAAAGAAACGGTATCAAATGTGTCGGTGAGGTAGTTTCCAAGCCTGATGGAGCAGCGATAATTCTCCATCGTCATCCTACACAAACGAACGAGTTTGGACGGTATACCGAAACTAGACATAGCTCTGTATAGTTCGTCTCTATAGATGCTGTCGTATGCGGCTTTGAAATCGATGAATTGGTGGTGGGTATCAATCTGGACTTCTTGGATTTTTTCCATGATCTGCCGGAATGTGGAAATTTGATCGGTTGTAGATTTTCCTGGCCTAAAACCACACTGATAAGGGCCGATCAGGTTGTTGGTAAACGGTTTCAGGCGTTCACATATTACGGCATATTGTAGGTGATGTTGAGGAGACTTATGCCTCTGTAGTTAGCGCAGTTCAGAAGGTCTCCTTTTACCTAGATCGGGCAAACGATGCTGAGGTTCAATTCTTCAGGCATACTTTCTTCCGACCAGATTTGTCTTATGAGTTGGTGGATGTTACTTACCAAATCATCTCCGTCGGCTTTATAAAGCTCAGCGGTTATCACGTCATTTTCGGCAGCCTTATTAAGCTTGAGTTAAGATATTGCTATCCTCACTTCATTCAGGTTTGGTGGTTTTCAGTTTTCGCTGCTGTTGCCAATATTGAATGGTTCGTTCTGCCTGAGAGCGGAATGTTGTTCGTCATCGCCGTTGAACAGTCTGCAGAAGTGGTTTTTCCATATCCCCAGCATCGACTGTTTCTCAATTTTCGTTCTGTAGCGAAGTCAATTAGCCTAAGTCCGTTACCAGACGTGTTGTCGTGTAGGCTATTTTTTCCGAAAATACTACTAAAGGTGCCATTTCTTCCTACCTTTGTGTTTTAATTTCCCAGCACGATTTTATGTTTCCAAGACATTAGGAAACATAAGACTTCTTGCCTAAGTCTGGCAATTATAACAAATCCCCATCCGAATAGTCGATGTTAGTGCTCACTACGTTCCGTAGTAGATTTCACAGTTTTCCATCCTCTTTTAGCCCGGTCCATCCTTTCGTATTTTCTGGATAGCAGTAATGTCTGCTTTGTAGCAGTTTAGGTCTTCCGCTAGTTGTTCGCTTGCACCTTTCCTGTTTAATGTTTTCACATTCCAGGTGCAGATACGAACGTCGTTGTCCTTTTATCGTTTAGAAGGGTCGTCAACAATAAAATCAGTTCTTTCCGAGGCTATAGGTTGCTTAGGAACAAATAATTTTTTCCATGAGTGGGTAGATAACGCAAACCACATTCCTCAACCTGGAGGGCCAGTTCCAATTTATTAGATACCCCTATGACAATTTGTTACATACCCCTTTGATACCCCTATCCACTACGGGATTAAGCGCTGAAATCGGCCTATTGGTTCATCCGCCACCATCTCTAAAATTCCTAGACAACCTGTTGTCCGAATATGTCGAAGCAGCTTGTCTAGGCTCGTCTGGGACAGCAGGCCGGGTATTCATTCTGTGCCATTCTGACCTGGCTGTTTATAGTGTGCTGTTTTTCGTCGTGCTTATCGTTAAGCAAGTCAAATCTAGTTGGATGAGGCCAGTATCTCATGGTTGCCACTTGGAGGTTAAAAATAAGCACTTGATGTGTAGTCCAAATTACAACCACTGGGCATTGCCAAGCTAAAGTTAATCAGAGTCTACCCTCGTTCTACAACACCAACCAACTTCTATTCAGTGTAGAAAAAATATATACAAAGACAAGGGCCCTAGAAGTTTATTTCGGCGCCTTACTTATCAATGGAACATATATTCGTTCAAGGTAGCGATCACTCCTGAGCTCAAGCTTACCATCAGTTGATTTATCGGCTTGATAGCTAACTAAAAGTACAAAAGTAAGTTCTAAGGCAATATAACATAACTGGACGCACGCGAATGCGCGTTTCCTTGCTGTTTTACCACAGTTTTGCGCACACGGAAATTAAAAAAAAAACATGCACTTGCTCGGCAGTCCGATATGAATTTTTTAGTTTTTCTTATGGATGTAGAAATAGTTAAGATACCAGTACGATTCGTATGCCAGGAAAGAGCCTACGTACCAATCTACACCCAACACACTTCTTCAATTTCCCGGTGGGACTAATACTAGGTTGTTGATTATGTCTATGTTTCAGCTCTCCTTACTTTCGTGTTCTCCTCAGCATTATCAGTTTAGCAGTACATTTACTCTTTGCGCTTGAAACATTTGTTCCTTATTCTGTAAAGAATACAGCGTACTCCGTATATTTTTTCTTTATCTCGGGCAGTTCGGACAAAAAGGTTAGTTATAGTTTACAAACCGGAGTAGATATTTTTGGTAGCCTCTGTTTTCGAGCAAGAACTGCGTAAGATTGCAATTACACTCCCCGATTATTGATATTCCAGGTCGCGACAGTAGAGATCATCTGATTTCTGTTGGCTCTAGTTACATAGATGTTCTATTTTTATCTATAAGCGGGGATGACGTAAGTAATTATTCCGACTATGACGAAAAAAGCCTCTTCCGAAGGACTGTCGGTAACTTTCTTTGCGTTTTCTTCGCAGGATGAGTCCACTACCCTATCTATCTGGATCCAGATATTCTTCAGTTATTATGAAATCATGATTTGATTGGTATCTTATTGGTACTCCATGTTGAAATTTAGGTCGCATTACATGACAAATGATGTTCCATAGATGAGGCCTTTTACAGTCTTTTGTGGAACTCCCCCCTATACGTTGTAGTATTTTACTGAAGGGTCGGAATTGAATTGACTATTTCGTTTGAGAATTTGTTGTTAAGATAGCGGTAAGAGTGTAAGATAGGAGACATTGTTGTTCGTTAACAAGTTTGATAATAATGAATGATGAGCTTGCTGTGCCAAAAGTGTTTATTATGTCCACTATCACTGTACTGTAAATTGATACTTTAATCAACCTCGATATCTCTTCTCACTTAAGGCTCCCGTTGCTGTGTCAACTATCAACAGTTAAATGCGGTTTTTTGAACTCATACTGGAGATCTGCAAAGATCCTCCTTCCTCTACAATCGTTAATATGTGATCCCTTCGAGTATCTTTCTCTGTTTGTCTAGTAGGAGTATAGTATGCATATTAGGCGATATGACGTAGTATTTTTAGGTAGTCCTTAGTTATGTTTGCGCTTCTGATATAAACATGTCTGGTCCCCAATGAACACACCGATCTCAAACCCTTGTTGGTACATCTTCGGCTGAGTTGAATTGTTGAAGGAGCGAAATTGACTTGAGAAATTCCCCCGACTGTGGAGTTCGCTTGTTGTTCGTTAGCCAGTTTGATAATAATGAATGATCAGTTGCTGTGCTTATTATGTTCAGTATCACTACATTATCCAATGTTACTTTGTTCCATCTCGATATATCTCCTCACTTAAGGCTTCCTTTGCTGTGTCAACTATCGCTTTTGTGGCATCAACAGTTAAACGCGATTTTTCGAACTCATACTGCTGATCTGCAAGGATCCTCATTCTTCTGCAAACGTCAATAGCCTTTTATATGTCCCTTCGAGTATCTTTCTCTGTTTGTCTAATATGCCTACTATACTCCTAGTAGGCATGTTAGGCAATCTTTTTAGGTGGTCTTTAGTAATGTTTGCGTTTCTGCTATTAACATGCCTAGCCCCCAATGAACACACCGATCTTAAACCCTTTTTGGTATATCTTCGGCTCTTCGTGGCTTCTCGTTTAATGCTTCGAATAGTTCATCCCGCGTGTTTCTTGTGACGTATTTTCTGCAGGCTTTCTGTCAAACGCAGTAGATGGACATCGTGGGAATATGATTTGAGAATTATTGTGCATCTATAATATGAACTCTGAGCGATTTAAAATGTTTAGATGGACATGCGTAAGACTCAATTCTTGATTGATATTTTCTACCGACAAAATTTGTTTAATGAGTTTTACATATATAAGCAGGGAGGGCGTGATTTCCGTCAGCCTTCTTAAGCTGCATACTATTAATTTAGTTCGTGTGAATGTTAAAAACATGACTGCAAAATGCTGTTTCCCTTTTTTCAGATATCGAAATTTTCGAACCTTTACATCACCACGTCCGGTTCAATTTTCCTGTGTGGCCATTGATTATTCTGGGGAATTGGTTGTCGCTGGCGGGCGAGATGTTTTCGAAATTTATCTGTGGTCAATGAAGCTGGGAAAACTCTTAGAAATACTCAGCGGTCATGAGGGACCAGTCACATCGATTGCATTTGCACCAATTGCCACATCGTCTACATTGATATCCGGCTCATGGGACAAAACTATAAAGATTTGGAACTGTCTCGAAAGCAATAGTGAGCATGAGACAATAGATATGCTGTCGGATGTAACATGCGTTGCTTTTAAACCAAACGGAGAAGAAGTAAGTTCTCAAATCTGATTCATATTTATATCAAACGGATGTGAGTATGTAACATTGTTCTGACAAATTATATCATTTTCTAGGTTGCGGTAGGTACATTAAACGGCTGTATTACGATATTCGATATAAAGACATCGAGTCAGGTGGCATCAATTGAAGGGCGAAATGACTTATTCGGTGGCAAATCAGAAGTCGATGAAATCTCGGCAAAGAAAAATTTGCAAGGAAAGTAAGTAAATGCTTAGAAAATGTTCGTAATGATTGACAACAGGAAATTCATTTTCTAGATACTTTTCATCAATTGAATTCTCTGCCGATGGAGAGTGCATTCTTGCTGGTGGGAAGTCGCAATTTATTTGCATTTACCATGTAATGGAAGGATTGCTGTTGAAAAAATTTACAATTACACAGAATTACAGCTTCGATGGTTTGGAAGTAAGTGTTTTATTAGGTAATTTTCTCAATGATCGGTGTGTAAAATATTTTTTTCTTTAGGAATACATAAATCGTAGAAATATTACCGAGTTTGGTAATATGGCCCTAGTGGAACAACGAGAAGAACTGGAAGGAGGCAATGTTGCGATTCGATTGCCTGGTGTACAAAAGGGAGACATGGCTGCGAGAAGTTTCAAACCAGAGGTGAATGTGTTTTCAGTGCGCTTCTCTCCGACGGGTCAATCTTGGGTGGCAGCATGTACAGAGGGGTTGCTTATCTATTCATTGGATAAAGGTTTGACATGACTAAGTTAATTTGTCAGGTCATAACTTATTAAATTCATTCTAGGAGTTGTATTCGACCCATTTGACTTGTCTATCGAGGTCACACCAAAAGCAGCTACTGAATGCCTGAGACATAGAGAATATTCTAAAGGATTAATAATGGCACTGAAATTAAATGATGCCAATTTGATAACATCCATTATTGAAGGAATACCAATGAATGATGGTGAGTGCGAATATATGTTAATTGGGAACAGAGTTAACAAACATCTGCAGTTATATGAATGTAAAAAAAATTAAAGTAATTGGAAACATTTGTGGCTCTGCAAACTTTCAGGATTTTGTTAAAATTATCTTGGGGCGGCTGTTTACCATAGTTTTATGATGATATTAATTAAAAAGGTTTTTAGAACTTTTGTATTCGGAAAACAGGTGAAGACGAGGTCATGTCGAAGTAGTTGTTACAAAGATTTGAAGACGAGCAGACGGATGGTAACTGATCAAAAAATGCTCTTGGACAAACTCGATAACATCTCCCTAAAACAACATCTACCTATTCTCCATGTTTTATTGGCGATGTCCAGAAATGGGTTTGCTTAGCAAGTCCTTATTTAAATCTAAATAATTAACATTCTCGATATTATTTAATTGTTAAATTACTTTAGTCGTCGTGAGAGTCGTTGTCATATTGCTATTTTTTTTCCTCAAACATCTCGTAGCGTTTGTACCTGAAATAAAAGCCCAATGAACTTAAAACAAATGTTTCCTTATTTCGTAGCCACTTTCTTGCAAATGCGTACTTTTTACCGGAATACATTTCTTATATTAGTTTGTTTCTCAAGAACGACATCCATTTTGTGACACACCCGCCCTTTAAACTTTATCAACTCCTTCTTTGTATTCCAGTTGAATTGGTTTGTTCGACACTTCCCAGTGAATACGCACACCGCACGCTCCAAACTGTAACACAGTTGCTGAGAAAATCACCACACATAGAGTTTTACCTTAGATGGGCGTGTTGTCTGTTAACGCAACATGGTAATACGGATAACGTATTTCAACATCACTCACTTTTGGGACTACACGAAAGTCTCTCAAGGAAATACGAAATGTTAAATAAGATGTGAGTATGACTCCACCCTCTGGAGGTATGTTAATTTTATTTTGTAGCATATTTAAACGTTTGTTTCATGTTCGATAGGTGTGACTTTAATAAGTATACCTTGAGTGTGCTCACCAAGGTGGGTGAAACGCGAAGCCATTTGTCTTTTGCCGAAGGTGCGTCAGAAGGTGCAGACTATGACGATATAGACGAAAATATGATTTTGCGAAGTACAAGTAATCATTTGGAAGAAGATGATGCTTCCGAATTCGATAATGATGAAGACGCGGACATGGATTCAGATGATGATGACGATAATTAGATTTTAAAAGTACCTACATTTTAATAGATATAATTTGTAAAAAAAAATAATAATAAAATATTTGTTAAGACGTTTATTTTGATTTTTCTGTAAAGATGGATATCGGATAAAAAAAATTTTGATGTACAAACGCTTCCTGTCCTAGAAATCTTAATCTGAATTGTGATGACCAGAGTTGTTTTTTTTAGGATAGCCTTAGTAGCCGCCCTTAGGAAGAGAAGAATGGAAGAACACCGGCTTTTCAGAAAAAAGGGCAAGAAAAGCGCGCGATCGAGAATATAGAGAGTAGTTAATCCAGGAACGAAGCTCGCAAGTTTTACCAAAGTGTAAAACGTCAAAGCCAAGGCTCGAACGGAATCCTGTCGAGATAAACAAGGAAATATCGTAGTTGAGACACAGTCGATGCTGAGGATATGGAAGAACCAATTCTGCAGACTGTTACACGACGATAAGGAACAACATTCCGCTGTCAAGCAGAACGAACCATTCAATCTTGCCAACGACGACAGCGAAAACTCCCAACAACCCGACCTGAATGAAGTGAAGATAGCAATATCTGAATTTAAGCTTAATAAGGCTGCTGGAAATGACGGCCTTCCCGCTGAGCTTTATAAAGCCGGCGGAGATAACTTGATAAGTAACATCCACCAACCCATAAGCCAAATCTGGTCGGAAGAAAGTATGAATGAAGAATGGAACCTCAGCATCGTTTGCCCGATCCGATCCCTCTAAACTGCGCCAACTACAGAGGCATAAGTCTCCTCAACATCGCCTACAAGATCCTATCTGCCGTAATATGTGAACGCCTAAAACCGTTCACCAACAACCTGATCGGCCCTTATCAGTGTGGTTTTAGGCCAGGAAACTCCAAAACCGATTAAATTTTCACATTTCGGCAGATCCTTAAATAAAAACCTAAGAAGTCCAAATCGATACCCACCACCTATTCATCGATTTCAAAGCCGCATACGACAGCATCTATAGAGACGAACTATACAGAGCCATGTCTTGTTTTGGTATACCGCCCAAACTCGTCCGTTTGTGTAGGATGACGATAAAAATTCTACTACTACCTCACCGACAAATGGATTTATGGATTTATGCAAGCCGATGCGCTGTCATGTGACTTCTTCAATTTGATTCTTGAGAGGATTGTGGAAAATTCCCGAGCCAACACCAGAGGCACAATTTTCCAAAAATCGGTACAACTACTAGCATACGCCGACGATATTTATATCATTGGTAGGACTCAACGTGATGTCATAGCCACGTTTGCTAGTATAAAAAATGAAGCGGCAAAAATGGGTCAGGCAGTAAATTAGGGTAAGACAAAGTATATGCTGTCAACACGAAAGGGCATGCATCATCGACGAATTGGACAGGACGTCACCGTTGCCTATCTCGGCTCCGCTATTAACTCTGACAACAATATCTCGTCAGGAATTGCTGTTTCTTAAGGCTAAGAAGCAATTCAGTAGTAAAGCCCTCACTCGAACTACTAAGGAGACCCAATATAAGACCCTGATCATCCCAATTATGATCTACGGCGGTGAAGAAATCCTTGGTCGATTCGAGAGGAAAAGTCTTCGAAAAATCTTCGGTCCCGTTTGCGTTGACGGGCTATGGAGACGAAGATTCAACCAAGAACTATACGAGCTGTACAGCGACATGACCTGGTCAAAAAACTCCGCATTGGACGTTTAAAATGGCTAGGACGTGTAAAACGAATGGACACCAATACTCCGGCTGTCTTCGATTCCCAGCCAGACGTAGGACGCAGTAGAGGAAGACCTCGCCTTAAGTGGCGCGTAGAAACTGACATCAACCAACTTGGAGTGCGCAACTGGAGGCAGTTCGCTAAGGACCGGGCTAATTGGAGAGGCATGTTGGTTGAAGCCCAGGTTCATTCCGGACTGTATCGCCACTTAAGAGAATAAGTAAGCCTTAGTAGTTTGAGTGAGGACAAGCTTGTGTTTTCAGTTTTAAGAAACATAGTTTGACAGGAGTAGTCGGTTTCGTTGGCATAGTTAAAGGTGCCCGTGGTAGTCAAAGTTGCTTCCTACATCAAAGTTGTAGCTATCGATTGTGACGTTCTGCCCAATTTGTTGATGTTGTTTGTCTGTTCTTGTTGATTGCATATAATTGGGTATCGAAATGTTAATCTATTGCTTATACCCTATCCCATAGGGGTATATTAGTTTTGATAAATATTTTGTAACTTAATGAAATAATTTAGCTAGATATACCTCAAAGTATATGGATCGACGAAGTATCGCTAGCTGAATCGATTTAGCCATGTCTGTCTGTCCGTCCGTCTGTAGGTCACGCCCACTTTTTGGAAAAACGTTATTTTGGGTCAAAAGGTAGGGAATTTTGAAAAGTGATGGAACATTAAATCTGTATTTCGTCCATAATTTTTGGGGTCGTTTTCGGTAAAAAACGTTTTTCGGTAAAATTAAAATATATTTGAAAAAAACGTTTGATGGAAAATCATTGGGTTTGATAATTTAAACCACGCCCACTTTTTGGAATAGTTTTCCTCCAAAGACCATTTGTATACCTAACGCCATACCATATGCAGTAGAAAAACGTTGTTTTTTGTCCAACCTTTAAAGATTTTGAACAATATGTCGTGAAAATGTCAATTTCAATATTAAGTTGCCATGAAGCTCACATTTTAGGGATATTAATTTTAAGAATGGGATGGGTGTTAAACGATCTATACAGTGGATTGTAGTCTTCTCATTTTTTTTCTTGCTGAATCTGGAAAACAACGCTGATGGGTGCTGATCAGGCTGTGACATGCCGTGTTGAGGAGCTACATGCCTTTTTAATTTTCGCAGTTCAGGTAGCCACTGGACCGACCAAATTAATTACAACCAGCATACTCTGAGATCTGTAAGCGGAGGTGTTTGAGGTGCAGTAAAGCTAGACTACATCAATCGATGTTAAACCTATGTGTAGGAAAATGCCATCAGTTTTAGGTTTTTTTTTTAAATAATCTAGCAGCATTCTTAGATTGACATGGGCTGGGCCATATTTTATAAAACGAATACCGTTGAAAACACTTAGTTCTCGTTGAAATTCGATTACATAAAACGAATATCGTTCTAGGTCTCACGATACTCGTCATTTTTTACGGCTGATATTTGGCAGTGGCTATAGTTTACTTCTGTATCGTTTTATCTTTTATTCTAGTCTGATTCGTACTATAGTGTTGTTATTCTGAGTGGATTTAAATACGGAAATAAACATTTTCCAGTGTTGTGCTCTTAAGTTTGACGATGAGTTATTATTTAAATAAAGAATACCAATTTACATCGAAACGCATCTAAATATAAAAAAGTAGTTTTATTTGTCGTTGACTTAAAGTATGCATTCCCGAAATGTGGTTTGTATTAATGCAGTTGCGTGTTATATTGATGCAATCCCTTTTTCAATCACCACCCTTTCTACTGCTTGGAATGTACACCTGTCTTCAGCGAAATGGCAAAGGTTACCAACTCATCATAGTATATGTATGTAACATAATTAGATATGATGCGAATTGATAAAGAGGCAGATACTTTTCAGAATTGTTATCCGTTTTTAATAGTTTTAAGTGAACGGAATTCGATTAAATAAAATGTCTGAGTATTGATTCGATGATCACTTTCTTTAGCAAGTATGAGCAATAACGAACATCTCCATACCTAACCTAAGATACTGATATAATAGGAAGCTTTGGTCTTCTTTTCATCCGTCAACTTACCTTTAATCCTCTCAAGCTGGTATTTTTATAGAATATGAACCCTAAAAAACATTAGAAATAAATTTAAAATAAAAAAAAAATCATCAAAAATGTATTTTCGACTTTATTCCTTAAAACATAATTAATATATATTTACTTCTAATTGATTTAAATAAAATATATTGGTAAATTTTTAGTTTTAAACTAATTATATTATACTAAACGACCTACCAATTTATAAACTTGTCGATTTCATATTTTATACTTATACTCTTTTGTTTTATTAAAATCTAAAATAACTATAATCACCAGCAGGGTTTCTTAATTAAAACAATTTAAATATTTTCTTTTATGTTGCCTATCGATAAACAATAATTATAGGTCGGCTTCTTCTCGGTATGCAAATACATGCATTTATCTATATTTGTATTTGTGCAAAGTTCATAAAAATGTATTTAACAAGTGTTCGAGGTGTGTGAGAAGTATAATTTCCGCAAAAGCGATTCATGTAAATTTCTTCTTAATATTTATATTTTATTACAAAAAAAAAAGTTTTACATATAATTAAAATTAATTTAGTAACTAAAAAAAACAAAATATTTATTCTAAATTTAACAATTACTATTATTATCAATTTTAAAGCACCAGTTTCATATCATATTAAAAAAATAAATTTATTTATTTAAACTTTCTGCTTTTCATTGTCATTTGGTTTGCTTGTTTTAAAGATAAAGCAATAAATCTGATTATAGATATTTACACATTTACATTTGCCTGAAAATGTTTGGGATATAGTAATTGCTTACTTCATAACTATATGTTGCAATGATTTTTATTCAAAATAAAAACTTTCCGTTTCCTTTTTATTGCGCGAGGTACTAATAATTGTTTTTAGTATTCAGCTTATATTTTACAAATTTAGAATTTCACAATTGTTTATATAAAATAATGATTAGTAGTTTCTTTTTGAGATATTTTGCTTGTAAACAACGTTGAACAACCTAGTTATGTTGTAGGCTGTTTATAAAAAAAAGGTTCCATTTCTTTTTTATATACTCGTTTGAAGGCAAGATCTTAGAATTTCGTTTGTTTAATGTTATCTTCATTTTGAGCGAGGCGAAAAATTTGATTATTCGTTTTCGGTTTACACTAATTAGCTAATGATCATCATTTACTAGATAACAATAGTTTTTGGTAATGTTTGCTACATTTTTTGTTAATGGAGTCCAGAAATTGATATTCTGGAGCTCCCTAAGTCCTAGGACGACTTCATCAATAAAATCGGCCAGTACAGCAAGACAAAAACGAAAAATAAAATAGGAAAGACGGCACGTGATACTTTATCGATTTCGCGCCACATAATTTTCTCCCTTCCTGTGTCGATGTCAGTCCATGCGACAGATAGCAGACTTTGCCGTCGAGCTGGTTTGGGTGGTCCACCATTCCCCTGAAGAGAGGTCTAAATAAAACCAAGCAACCAATTTCATTATAATCCAAGGATTATTATTAATAAGTGACGAAAAGAAAAAAAAATATTACCTGTCCTGGAGTCGTTGGAGTTTGTGTGGCCTTTCGTGATCGAACTGCACCTCCCTCCCAATTTGCAACACTTGCACATTGACCTTTTTCCATTGCGCTTATTCGCTACATATAATTTAAAGAAAATAGACATTACATAAAATATTGGGCAGACAATTATTGATTTGTTGTATTGACAGCAAGGATATGACCCACTAATGTAGACGGTTAGAAACGAGTAACGTATTTAGCCTTCATGGTGTCTATTTAATAGTGTAGGTATATGGCAACTACTTACACAAAAGAATTATAAATTAAATAAGGTCGACTGAATTTGTTTCTTAAAAATTACAATACAGGGGTATTCGCACAACGTCCCTGTAAAAAAAAACGACAATTGCTCGCAAGCAAAAATTGGTTAAATTGAGTTCACATATAAACTCACACTTCGCAAATCACACTTCGCATTCAAACCATCAGTGGTAACATATCGTCGTTCACTTTGTGGTGCAGATCTCATTCGTTGCAGTGGTGAATTTGCCCACAAACATTGCAAGTGCATCGTGGTCATCAACCTCTTGCGGTAAAAATTCAAATTGTTAACAGTCGCTACCGTTAGACAGTCGGCCAATGATCTCAATTTTGGTCCCTCTAACCGAAAGTGTATTGGTGAAAATTACGAATCCCAGTTGACGTTCGGGTCTCTAACACGTCTGTACAGACATTGGCCGTGTTTCGGGTTTTGGATTTCCCAAGTTAACTTTGCCGATGCACTGTTTTAATTAGTCAATCGACCATGTTATGTGACTAAAAATGCTCGACTGGCCAATGAGAATAGTGCATCGGCCATTATAATCTTCGATTGTGAAGTTTGGTAATGTGTATGAAGCTGTGGTCAGTAACCAAATTCTGTTTCAGTGTTGTTTTTTATTTAACGACACGTTAACGAAACTACAATTCAAAGTCATAAAAATAAAAAAGTTCGGTCGGTAAACGCCTAAAGTATACACCAACTTGACAGAATAAGAAAACAAACAACAGTGACGCCCGAAGTTATTTCGGACACCACTTATGGAGTAAGACTGCACTACATCCAAAATCTTTCCTCATCACTCTCTTTCTTCCCTTCTCAAACGTCGTCACTGTGGTAAAACATTTATCCCCGTATTAACAAATCAGTGACTAACTTTTGACATTTGCACGATTATTTCTTATGGGAAAATCTGTCATGTTAGTCACTGATTAGCTAATCAGCGTTAGTTAATACAGGGGTGATTATAAAAAAAAGCCAATTCATAAGTTTTATGATTTCTCGAAAAAATGGACAAAGACTTTCAACCAAATTTTGTGAATACTAAGTTTTTTGTCGAAAGGTGAAAAATTGATTTTTTTTTCTCGAAAAGTAATGAATGCATTTTGTTCAAACTTTTCAAAATTGCAGCCTTTTTCACTTAAAAAATGCTCAAAACCCATATCAATACAATACAATACAAATTAAATAGGTAAATTATCAGATATCGGGAGCGGATTCACTCATTTCAAAAAAGTAACCGTACGCTTTCGCAAAAAAATAGTTAAAAACGTCATACGAGGTGACTCTGTCTTCGAAATTCTCCATGAGACTGAATTGGACCAGCTTGATTCACAGTATGGTGTGCAGCTTAGTCGAGCTGCAATGTCGGGTCATACGTTTTTGAAAAAAATCGAGTGGTGGGTGCACGACTGGGTGGTACGCAACTCTCTCTTTCACAGCGAGTTAACTTGATGTTTTTATTAATTTGGCTAAAATAAACAATAGTATTTATTTTGATTAATCATGCTATAAATTATATAAATAATGTCGAAATGTGATTATACGAACGGAATCGGTGTCCATGTGAATAATCATGATTTTCCCTTATTTCCCAAAATTCCGTTTAGGGATAATTGGGCCAAAACCAATTATGTGGAACTCATGAAAACAGTAATAGTAGTATACGAATAAAATTTCATTCAATTTGGCAAAGGAGTTTGCGAGAAATTGACAATTTTGTTTATATGTTCTAAATGCAAGAATTCGTTTTATGGATTTTTTCGAAACAAAATTGGGAATGCAGTTTTGTTGGAACTAATATGCTTATAGTATATATGAAGTTTAAATGAAATTTAAACGTTTTCGAGAAAATCGAGGTTATGTATGACTTTGATATGGCAGGTACCAGTAATAACGGCTAAAAGCAAACAATAAAAAAGGCCGAGAATTATGACCAGAAAAAGATCTGGATACGAAGTTTGAAGATAATCGGCCAAGGCTGGAGAGACCTGTACGGACAGACGGACCGACGAACCAACGGACGGAATTCCAAAAACCCCTTTTTGAGTTCCGCTATCTTCGCAATGTTAGAATCAATCAAAATCTTAAGGTCGAAAATTTTCACGAAAACTATATCTTTCTCTCTGTAAGAGAAAGTTAAAAAAACAATTTCTAAAAACGGTTATTAAACAAAATATTTTTCTTTGCACAACAACGACGACGGATAATCAAAGGCTGTGATGAACAACTACCTGATAATATACTGCACATATGCTACTTGCAGGAATACTATATATATAAACTCCAGAATTTTTATAAAACATTTTAAAGAACTACATAAAATTTAATTATATTTGAAGTTAAATAAACAAACGTTTTATGTGATTAAAAAACAGTTGTTTGAGTTTCTTAGGTCCGGTTCTTAACTGCGATCATTAAACTAGAATTAACTCCAAAAAAAATGTTTTTCAATTAAAGTCAAGTTAACCCTAAAGTTAACTCTAAAACGGGAAGCGAACAATCATTTTCAATTGTATTTCTGTCAACAGTTTATCAATTATTTTGGAAATAAATACGTATTCAGATCTTAGTGAGTCAGAATTGTTTAGAAGTTTAACGCTTTTAAGAAGATAGAGACTTGTGAGGTTGAGTCAAAATCATTGTCAGTTGTTGAGCTGTTGCAGATTCTATAATTTTTGACAAGTTTTTGAAAGTTAAATTAAGAAACCATGAGTGTTATCATATTGAATCACCAATGACGATATCAAATTTAATCCTGCACTAAGGACCTGCTTCATGAGTTAACTCTAGATTAAATTGAGCAAAGAGTATAAAACTACATAGAGTACGCATCACAGCTAAAAATTTTGTAGCCGTTTCAGACGTGGGCGGTTAATGAAATAGATAATGGTGGCGATAGTTATTGCGGAGAATTGACGTACCAATATTTGTAAAGTATTAAACTTACCATAGGAAGAATTTTAGGCACTTTATTGATTTGATATTGATACTGAACTTCTAAAACTTTAACAACAACAAATTCAGCTAATGCGGCAAAAACAGATACCATGCAACCTGCCATCCAAAGATCTAAGGCCTGAAAAAAAAAACATTATGTGTATGTGTAATAGATTGGGTACAATTTAAAATGAAATTTTTTTGTTATAAACAATATATTTGGTAATTTATATTTTCGGATAGGTTGAACAGTATAAAGGATACTTTAATAAGAATGCTATATTTTATGAACCAAGACAATTTGTGTAAGGTATCCACTCAGTTTTTTTTTATTATAAAGGACATTCTATATGAGTTGACGGGGTCAGTGGGGCGATGGTTAGTGCGATGAACTGCCGTAGAGAAGGTATGGGATCGGTTCCCAGCCGTAGCAACACCTAGATGATTTTTCACTGGCCCCTCTCTGGTGATGATCTGACAAATCATCCGAGTAGTATCAATCGTCAAGAAAAGCTTATCTCAAATTCGCCGTTCGGAGACGGCATAAAACAGGAGGTCCCGCCATTGTGCAAGAAATACACAAGCGCACATGGTTGTGATAAAGCTCGACACTGGGAACTAACGGGCCTGTTGAGCCAACAAATTTTTTTTTTATTTGGGACATTTTATGGGATTCAGTATGGATTATAACGATGTTCAAACGTACCACGCGGCTTTGCTTTGTGAAACGTATTCGGGAGCTCCATTTTTCATTGAAATTGCCGCATAAATTTGCCTGAATTTAATGGATGGCGTTTGTTATGTTGACTTTAAATATCAATTATTTTATATTCAGCCCCAAAGGAGGAAAGTCGAACGATCTTAGAGATCATTTGATGGAGCCACCCGACGACCTCTATTTCTCGTGAGGTTTGCACATCATGTTAATCGCTGCGTGGGACTCAGCATCTTCATTTTAAAAGCACATATAAAATTTAGAGGACAAAAAGTAACAGCGACTTTGTTGGGATCGAATTTGTATATCACGTGCAGATTAGTAACATCTCAAACACTCGGGATGAATTTGGTGTATATCGTTTAGATTGATATAGTCAAAAATTCGAAAATCTTGCTAGTTTTGTTCCATTTGTGCAAAAGTGATGAAGATAATATTTGCTGACGGAATGTGGCTCAACTGTTCCATAGCGCAATAAGTTAACACACTGCGTAATTTAGAAAATTTAATAAATGTTCCAGAGTTATTCCGATTTTATAACGCCAACAAAAAAAAATTGACTAACTCGGGGTTTTCGTACACTCCCACGCAGAATGATTTTCATCATACCGCTATTACATGATTATTTCTTACATAAATACTTATAGTTATACTATGCTATACTATACTATGCAAAAAAATATCAGCAAAATTGAATGAATTTCTTCTATTGATTTTAAGATTTTCACAAGTTATTAGCCTGGAGTCGATAATCGATACTTAATCTGCACAACCAAATGCCCCCCATAAAATATTTTTTTCTAAGCTTACCTTAACATAGGCCACCGGTGGTATGTCTGCCCTTAATCCAGTGAACATTGTCACCAACGTTAGCATGCAGGTTACGAGCAGTGTTACCCTTCCAGGTATGGCGTCCAACCCAAGCCAAAAACTGAACCACGATAACATAACAACTAACGATGATGGAGCAAATGTCTGAATTAAGTGGTGGCCAATTTGTCTTTCGAATCGAAAATACACCGTTAAGCGAGAAAAGTTGCCAACCTTTTCGGGCATATAACCGTCACTTTCTTCTAATTCCAATGGTTGCCCTAAGTTGTATTGTAAAAGTTTCAACTCCGGATTGAGCGTGACACCGGAATCTGACCATCGAAGTTTAACCTTTTTGTTGCTGTAGGAGACTGAAACGAAAATAGATTGCTTGTTAAATATTTAAAGATCAAGGCAGGGGCTAAGGCTGAATAAATATTAAGGAGACGTTTTTTTTTAATAAGTTTAGATACAATAAATTTGTCATTAAATAAATCGGCATAAAACGAATCGAATTTGGTAAAAATTATTAAAATTAAACAAATGTTTCAAAATATATAAATAAACATGGAAAACACTCGGTTTTTGGTTCTTCGGGATGTTTATTTAAACAATGGGGTGGAATTTGACATCCCGAAATAGTGCATTTGGTTGAAATGCAATTCAAATGAATTTGCAGTTAAATGCAACGGTACTATCTTCACAGCATAAAAAAGATTGCCCGTTACCACATTGACAGAAGAAACAAATAAAACATTGAGAGAATAGTGGATACAGCGATATCGAGGAACTTATTCTCTTAAGCCGATTAAAAAAATTCTCAATCATATTTTGCTAGACTTAAATGTTCCTAACACCTTAAGGGAAGATTCTATATTTTACTTTTAAAATAGAAATAACTGTCAAAATTTATAATGAACAACGTGGCCCATTTTACATTAAAGGTCTGGGTTGGGTTCCCAGCCGTAGCAACACCTAAATGATTGTTCACCGGCCCTCCTCAGGTGATGATCTGACAAATCATCCGAGTAGTATCAATTTTCAAGAAAAGCTTATCTCAAATTCGCCGTTCGGAGACGGCATAAAACAGGAGGTCCCGCTATTGTGCAAGAAATACACAAGCACACATGAATGGTTGTAAGAGAGCCCGGCCCTGGGTAATAACGAGCCTGTTGCGCAAACAAAAATTGTATTTTTCTTTATTTTGGACATTCTATAGAATTTAGTATGGAGTATAACGACATTTAAATGACTCCGCAGCTCCAATTTTCATTGAAATTGGGGCATAAATTTGCCTGAATTTAGTGGATGGCTTTTGTTATGTTGACTTTGAACATCAATTTTTTGAGATTAAGCCCCAAAGGAGGAAAGTTGAACGAATTCGGAGGCGGTTCTGTTTATTTTAACAGTGGGGTGGAATTTGACATTCCGAAGCAGTTCGTTTGGTTGAAATGCAATCCAAATGAATTTGCAGTCAAATGCATTTTCGCAAACTGACCAATTGAAAACTGCAACATCGCAAATTTAGGTAACTGTCAAAATGCTTAATGAGCAACGTGGCCCAATTTAGGCTGCAGTTATAGCTATCATTGAACAACTTCACTGTAACAAAAAACATGATGGAATCGTAAAAAATAATTGGAAATTTCCGTTTTATTTCGGTGGAACGACAAACATTAGGCACTTATCAAAAATAATTATTAATCAGTGAAATTTAAAAAGTTATTTTCTGCAAAAACGGTAATTTAGAATTAAAACATTTTTATATAAAAAATCAAAAGATTTATTTTCACACCAACTCGTTAATGGTTGAATTTATAAAAAAAGCCCCAATGAGTAAAAGATCATTTCAAATGATGGTTTTCAGTGATAGCTATCTATATCTGTATCTTTAAACAACCAAAATTTGCGCGTCTGGTCCACTGAGAATCTAAATAAAGCCTTGATAATACGGTTGTTGAGAAAAGTGAGCGATACAGAGCCTGATCATGGCTCTGTATCGTGAGTTTTTACTATCGCAAATTGATGAATCCGGACACAGGTTACACAACAATAGATATTTCGAAGCAAGAATTTCTGGTACAGCAAATATATCGTTTTAGGATGTACACAGGCGATTTAGCTGGATTTACAAGCTCCAGTCTTCATTCTGTTGTAGTTTAAGACATCAAAGGACTATTGGAACAAATAGCCGACTCTGGAAGCTGTCAAAGAAAATATCCGAAAAGCGTTCTCGCCAATACAATTGAAAACACGGATAAAACATTCCAAATGGTTATCAACAACGGCGATGCCAACTTAACCGATGTCATTTTCAAAAAAATTGACAAAATTTAAATGTATATATAAAAATGTAAAAAAATTAAATCGTGTCCTTTGCTTTTCATTATATCGCAAAATAGAATCAGATGACTGTTTTTTGGCTATAATGGGGACGAATTACCACATCAGTTAAAGAGTGTGCGAAATGCATACGTTATCGAATGATCGAGCAACTACATTGGGAGAATTACAAACGAATGGTCACGTATCGAATGCAAATTGAATATTGTACCTATCGTACTAGCACAATTCTGCTACAATGAGGTTAGATTTCTGACATATGTCATATGTATTGTTTTTTTTTTATAAATGTTATGAAAATTTGTTGGTGAATTTTAAAATTCTCAACTTTGAAATGGATTATTGGTTGTATTTTCATCTATCTTCCGAGTCAGAAGATGGACATTGTCAGATCATTGAACGAAAACGTTAAGTAATAATTTATCTTTAAAAATTAAATTTTGATTTTCTCGACACATATATCATTAATTAACTAATTGCAGTTTAATTAAAAGTTTCAGAGTGAATTAGAGTGC
The DNA here is from genome assembly GCA_949824845.1 of Rhingia rostrata. Lineage (NCBI taxonomy): Eukaryota > Metazoa > Arthropoda > Insecta > Diptera > Syrphidae > Rhingia > Rhingia rostrata. Next base: position 70,181,244 of record OX463755.1, read on the forward strand.
ATTCTTGTTTATAAGAGAGCAACTTTATATAACAAAATTAAAATATCTTACATTTTTTCTTACAAAAATGCATCCAATCAACACCACAAACCCTACCGTATGAAAATATGCTCGATAACTGATGACAGAATACCAAAATTCGATACTCGAATCTCCTGCGCGATCATACCAAATCAACATTTTTCAGGCACGTAATGTTAATTCGACCCCAGTATTACTACTGTAAGCGCAGTAAACCAATTCGCTGACTTATTTCTGCCACTCTTGTCTGTGGATTTCATAAGAAGTATACTCTAATGCTTGCCATCGCATATTGTTTTTCTGCGGTTGTTAATACCGGGTTTAATGAATAATAAATTTACTTACAACTCTCAATGTTAATCGGACACACTTGTATATCCATCGGGTAGAGTTGAAATTCCATTTGACACGCGATTATTGCGTGCATTCGAGCCGCATAACGTATTGTTTTGTTTTTGTAGAGAGTGACAGATGTGAATTTGTGCGTTAAAGTTGCAATTTCTGAAAGAACAAAATTTTAAAAAGTGTGTTCAATATTTAATTACTTAATATTTCCCTAAGTCGAGTGTTAACAAAATTAAAGGCATAATATTAGATTGAAGTGAAATGTGCAGTGAAGATTAGCTTCAACGTAAATATCATTACCTAGTTTGGTTTTTATTTCATAGAAAGACATTCTTAATTTTCTTACAATATACATATATATATATATATGCAATTGCAATTACTTGTTAATGTGTTAATGTTAAAGTGAAAAAAAACGTTAAGAGCATTAGCAAAAGCTTAAGGTGCATGAATTTAATTTTATTACTTACAAACAAATTACTCATTTTTTTATTTCAGATTTATTCCTGTGATCTTTCAATTGGTTTATTCGGTTTGGAATCTATTAACTTTGTTAATTTAGCTACCCAAGAATCAAGTACATTATTCTTCATTTATAGTTTTAATAAAAAAAATAATGAAAACATGCTTTTTTACTGAATACCTGCTGTGTCTATCAGTTATTGTGATTTATTTGCAGATATTTATTATATTTAGCACACTTTGCTTTTATTGTGTTACCAGCGAATTTACACTAATTATTGCAGACTTGGGGACAGTTTTAAGTTTTTTGTCGATCTTCTACTTGCTTTTAATACCGAAGAAATAACTGTTTCTAAGAATAAATTTGGTTCTGGTTTCTGAAGTAATGTCATTGGGAGAATTGGTAGCGAAGGTATGGTTAACAAAGCCCCTTAGAATTCCATAGCGTCTTCTTTTACATGGATCAAGTAAACGATGTTGAGGTTCCATTCATCAGAAATTTGTACTTCCATTCGACCAAATTTTGTTGATGTATGCTCTTTTTCGCTTTATACTTTGAGGCTTTATATAGTTAGCATGCAGGAATTCGTGTTAAGATTATTTTTGCAAAATTGCTACCCTCATTACGATTAGATCGGTTAATCGGTATTTTTGCTTTCATTCTTCAAGCAGTTAAATTCGGCGTAACAGTCTACAAAAGCGTTTCTGTCAATTATCAACACCGACTATGGCTTTGCCATGCGTTGTCAGCTAATAACATTTGGTGTCAATTCGACCCTTAATTCTTAGCCTTTTAAAAATGTTTTTCTGCAATTATTTGTTGCCTAGCAGTAGTTTGCGCTTATAAGGGCAGCGCTTACTTGTAAGCCCAATTGAGAGTTACATGCTCCACATCGGATCTGGTGGAGTATCTTTTTTGAAGGTGATCGAAGCCTGATGGATTGATTGATTTTTTATCTAAGAATACGGTATTATACATTTCGCAAAACGAACTTTTTAAAGGTGAACAGAATCATATCTCAATATTACACGATTTTTTAAGGCTTGGAGGGAAATATATTCAGCAAGGAAAGGAAGAATGGAAAGATACACATGCTCAGTAAAAAAAACTCTAATTCTTCACGAAAATGTTTGTTTGGCCGCGTTCCGGAACAGTAAGATATCTTAAATGAAGAGCTGTTCACATTGCTAAACCTTTAGCAAAACAATATATTTCAGGGTATGGTCACGTTTTCAACAGACTTCATAGCGCCTATACTAAGCTTCGACGTCGGCTTTCCTTTACGCCAACGGATCTTAGATGAACTGTGTGGGGTTCGGAGTCTACTTGGAATCATCGAAGATATCAGTTTCATACTGCCTACCAGATTTTGCCAGTATATTCCAGGCGGAACTACTGGTTATCCCAGAGGCTTGTACACCACTGGGGCGTGAATGGAATGCGGGAACGAATTTGCACATCTTATCAAACGTTTCAGGCACACACTTCTCTGGGTTCCAGGGCACAGTGACATTGAAGGAAACGAGCGTGCAGACGAGCTGGGCAGGCAAGGCCCAGCTCTTCACGGCTCACTTGCGGCAAGGGTTCGTATCCTGCTGGATGCGTTAAAGGACAAAGACACATATATCACAATAAAGATCACACGAGTCGTGTTAACCAAAAGGCACAAAAGTGCTATTTGGGTTCATGCCGAACCGCAACTTCTACCCACTAACTACCTAGGTTTTTCACATCTGTGCGTGAGTACTTCTTGCACGATGGCGAGACCTCCTCTTATATGCCGACACCGAACTGCGAATTTGAGATAAGCGTTTCTTGACAATTGATACTACTGGGATGAGAGATGAGGTTCTTACTGCGATATATATCTGGTTTTATATCTGGTTTTAGTTAGCCTCAGAACGTCCGTTCTTATTATACAACATGTGTTAATTATTACTTTAGAATATGTATGCTTACATACTCAATTTAATCACAACTGATTCCACGAAAACAATAACACTATGACATAATAACTCAAGCTTACGACACACAGCCCAAATGGTAATTAATTAGTTTAGTATTGAAGAGATACCTATTAAGTGATTTCCAACATAATCAATATATTTATTTTGATATCCTGTATATGTCTCCCTTTGCCCTTACATGGGATTATTAGTTTAAAGGTCTAATCTGGGAAATGCTTCGGAAAATCGATATCAACCATTTGACATTGAAAATAACTAACCAGGTATAGTATTATCGAATCGCACTTTTTAGCGTCACGTTTAGATAAGCCGGATTGTAATTCCAAATTGTACATGTGGCTCTGACTTTCCTTTCCATAGTTCAAGTGTACAAGTTTGTAGGTTATATATAGGGTTGCCAGTCGATATTGAATTTTTCGGCCTCTAGAGAGAGTTCCCTGATTAGTAGTATTCCGCGGTGTGAATGTTTTCGCCATTATATTTACCACTATGAGCTTAATGGCACGATGGCTAGTGCGATAAACTGCAGTACAGAAGTCATAGGTTTGGTTTTCAGCAGTAGCAATACCAAAATGATTTTTCACTGGCCTTCCTCTCAAGTTGATTTGACAAATCATCCGAGCAGTAGAAATTGTTTAGAAAATCTCAACTCAGCCGTTGTACTGTACACGTTTTTGTATTCTCTAAATCTGTTAATGCGTTCCTTACCTGAGCGCATAAACTTGATAAAATATAATGTTTTTGTTTGTCATTGATTGCCATTCTTTCAATGGTGTCCCATTGTTCTTAAATATAGGTACAAAAATCCATAATAAAAAAATAAATAAATATAAAAAAATCTCATCAATATTCGCCATGTTTTCTGTGACAGCGCTTAAGAAAGATGGACGTATTCCACTTAGGAGATAAAATCTTTGAGTTTTTATCAATTCTTTCCAAGCGGAAGTTACAACGAATGTATGAATATTATATAGTATTGTTAATGGACAAATGTTTATAAGAAAAAAATCGTACTTTCACTTTGATAGTCAGATTGAATAATTCTCTAGTGATGAACTGAAAATGACAAATTATCTTATAACGTTAAATTCCATCTCGAACAGTTTCCTGTATATAGAATTCCTAATATCATTGTAAAATAAAGGGTGATCCATTTCGAGGTTCCCTACTTTTTTAAAGAAAAAAACACAGAAAATTCAAATTTAATGGAGAATGTTTGTTATCATTTGAAAGAACATTCTTTGCATTTATTTTTTGAAGATTATGTCTATCAAATGTTGGCCGTTGCTACGTCGCAGATGGTCCATCCGTTGAGTCCAATTTTCGATCACTCGTTCGAGCATTTCGACTGGTAACTGGCGAATGACACGCGTGATGTTTTCCTCCAAGGCCTGAATCGAAGCGGGTTTGTCGGCATAAGCTTTTGACTTTACATATCCCCACAGGAAAGAGTCTAACGGTGTGATATCACACGATCTTGGTGGCCAATCGAGCGGCCCAAAACGTGAAATTATGTGCTCACCGAAATGTTCGCTCAATAAGTCCACCGGCATAATTTTTAAAGAAATATGGACCGATGATTCCACCGGCCCACAAACCACACCAAACCGTTGTTTTTTCTGGATGAAGTGGCAGTTCTTCAATCTCTTCAGGTTGCTCTTCGTCCCAAATGCGGCAATTTTGTTTGTTTACATACCCATTGAGCCAGAAATGGGCCTCATCGCTAAACAAAATTTGCCTCGAAAACGTCGGATCTTCTTGGAACTTTTCAAGAGCCCATCGAGCGAAGCGATGTCGCTTGGGAAGGTCGAGCGGCTTCAGTTGTTGCACAAGCTGTATTTTGTACGCTTTCAATTTAAGATCTTGACGTAAAATGCGCCAAGTCGTTCCATACGTCAGTCCGAGTTGCTGCGAACGGCGCCGAATCGACTCTCTACGGTCTTCGTGTACACTCTCAGCTACGGCCGCTATATTTTCTTCACAGCTGGAACGTGGACGTGGTCTATTCGGTCGAATATTATCCAATAATGAATGCTGGGTCTCAAAATGGGTGATGGTGTTGCGAATAGTACGCTCAGTAGGCCGATTATGTTGACCATAAGTTGAGCGAAGTGCACGATACACATTTCCATTATGAAATGCCAAACAATACTAAACAAAAATAACATGACAGCATGACACGACTCACACGTGATCTGTCAAAAAAGGCTATTGAAAAAAGTATCTCTACTTGGATCACCCCTTAGATATCTGACCTGTTCCCAGTATTGATACAAAGTTGTCAGTATGTGTGTGTGAACCGTACACACACAAAGAATTGTCACACCAACTCTTTTAGACTCCATCATATTAATAGGTCTGCCCAATAATATTTTTTACTGATTCTAACCCCTGTATTAATAAACGCTGATTAGCTAATCAATGACTGACATGACAGCGTTTCCCATAAGAAATACTACTAGTTTGTCACTGATTAGCTACTTAGCGTTTATTAATACGGGGTTAACAATATGAAGGGGTAAACTGATCGCCTTGTTTTGGCACAAACTGAACACGACACGATGTTATATATGGACATTTTTCTAAATTCCTGTATCAGTTAAGTCACTAAATGCTTACAGACATAAAAATAGGTCCCCAAATCAGAGAATCGCATGTACAATCTTGGTATGGCGGTTGGTTCAGATGTATCATGGCGACAAAATTTAATATATATTGCAAAATCAGATGCTGCTTACATTATTTAAGTCTTGAAAGTTTAGGTGGGGCTTAGGCCGTGTGTCAATTGTGTTAAAATGTTAGCTGTTGGACAATTTTTGGCTAAAACACATCTACGATTTGGCGCGTTGCGTTGGCTGACGCACCCAGTTCAAACATATGAAATCAATGTTATCCATCACAATGACCATTGCCTTTACCTTTGTGTCTTAACCTTAAATGAAAAATCTAAAATCTCAAAGTAAGCGCTGTTGGCAAAGCGAGGGTTGGAAAAAGTGTGAATTGTTAAAATATTTGCTGTTGTTTTCTGGGTTATTTTCTGGAGGGTTGTGAAATACGCTATTATTAGCGAAGACTTTAATCATTTCTCTTATTTTTTAGCTGAGGTTACTAGAAGAAGCAATCGGCGTAACGTAAGGTAAGGTGCCATGAACTGCCGAGCGGAAGTTCTGGGCTCGATTCCCAGCCGTAGCAACACATAAATGATTTTTCACTTGCCCTCCTCTCGTAATGATCTGACAAATCATCCGAGTAGTATCAATTGTCATGAAAAGCTTATCTCAACTTAGCCGTTCGGATTCGCCATAAGACAGGAGATCCCGCCATCGTGCAAAGAAGTGCACAGGCACACATGAATGGTTGTGAGAAAAAAGCTTAGCCATGGGTACTAACGAGCCTGTTGCGCCATCAATTTATTTATTTTTTATTTCGCATTAAATGCTTAGAAGAGCTTGGTAAAATTATCTCTAGACGTGTGATATTTCAACAAACAGAGGGAGTTGCAATTACAACGACACAACCAAAACTGCTGCAGAAGAAGTAAACAATGAAGCGAACTAGATAGTAATATATATCCACCAATGTACTCACTCCAACATTTTAGGAGCAGAGTTAACAGACATTCAGAGGCCTCTGACCCCAATTTTGTATAAGGGAATTGCTAGCAGAATTTATATGTGTCAGTGCATCTTTATACGAAAGCTCTTACTTGCATCACTTATGTTATTAATTTTTTGATAACGAATAGCCCGACAACTGGTGTAAAAATAAATTCGATTTTGAGGCCGTGTGTCAATTGCGTTAAAATGTGGGTTAAACTTTATCCACTGGCTTATTTTTGACATTTCTGCAGGTGTTTTCAATCTCTGTCACCCCTCAGTAGGTATATCAAATGTCAAAAATTAGCCACTAGATACATATTAGCGAGCTGTTGAGCAGGTTAAAATTTTGAAGTCTCTAGTCACCATGCTAACGTCAAAATTTATCCACCTGCCACATTTTAACGCAATTGACACACGGCCTGAGTATTGTTTTCTCTTTTTCACTACTACCGGGCTATGAAATTTGAATTAAAGCGCTTAAAATTTGAAGGGGCTAAGCGACGTATTCAAAAATTTGATCAATCAGAGTTAAAAGTTGCTTATCTACAACTCTTTTGATAAAAACAATACTTATTATAAACAGATATTTTAAAGTAGGTATACAAAACGTAAGTGTTTTATAAAGTTAGAAATATTTTTTATTGAAAAGACAAGATGTGACAAATATTTTCCGAATGTGCAGACAAATTTAACAAAAAATCTCTTGGCTCTTTCATCTTCTAAGCTTTTCAATTGTAGTGACAGGTAGTTTTACGCCAGCAGTTAGAAAGTTGCACACACAATTACAAAACTAATTCCATGATAAAAAAAATCCTGCTAATAATACTCCTCCCTTAAAACCCTGGGTCAGAGCCCTGCTTCAGCGTTTTGGATTGAGAAGTGTATTTGTTGCGAAATTCTGTGGTCCTAAAACCAAGAGCAGTAATATTCGGAGATACAAGTGGCAACCCTTAACACTTTTTTAGTGTATGTGTGTACGAGGAATTAAAATCAATGTTTCGCTTATAAATCGTTGCTAGTCACGAAACTAAGGCTTTGTTGCCTTGTTACATTATTACTGTATACCACAACCTATACTCCGATGATTTGAGGACATTCGAGGACGTTCTAACGAAAGTGGTAAAGTGTGAGGTCAAAGGGGTGCATTGGGTTCGCTTACACTGCAGTAGCTATCTATACATCTGACCTTGAGGTTGTTGGAAATTTCGCAAAATTTCAAGTTTAATCGCCCATCCTTGACCGATATTCAATAGATTATTTTGGTGAGAGTGGGTAGACCATGAACATTAATTTATGCTAATCGGCAATGTTATGGATGAAGGCATTTGCAACAATAAATTAAATTCTTTACTGATGACTGGTGACAGTTAGTATTAAACCATGTCCTTTATCGTGTGACCATTCCGGTTTATTAGAGTTATTGATTTTTTTTTCTATAGCAAGGGCTTGTATAGTGATAACAAAACTATAAGGTATATGTATCATTTTTTATAACTATGTAGGTATAAATTTGTGAAACATTTTTTAACATTTTCGAAAAAAAAATGATATTCAGAAATGACAGAAAACAATGATTTTTTTTTTAATTACCTTGGCTACCCTCGTAGTTCACGTTTCTTCCAGATGTCCCAACAAAACAATCTGTAAAATAGCGTGCGTGTCACTGTGTTTTTAAACAAAAAACAAAAATTTCGTAGTAAAACTTCGTATACAACGTCAAAGCATTTGCGTGCTTTGCAGTTTAAACTAATACAAACAAGGTGCAAGAAGGGGAGACTGAAAAGATTTGCACTACGTAACTGTAATTATTATCCTATAAATAAAGAATAAAATAGAAAAATAAAAACGCTATTAAAATAAATTAAATGACTTGATATTCTGTGATCAAATGTAATTCCACATGTAAACGCAACGATTTAGCTTAAAGTCATATTTAGTAGCAACACAAAAACTCTTTAAAAAAAAATTTAGCTAACAAACGTATTCAAATGCTTATGTATATACAATTAAGGGAGTCGTTACGTTCCGTGAATATTTGTAAACACATACATTGCTTAACTTAAAAGGTCTAAAACTGAAGGGTCATTCATAACTGTAGAACTGTGGCAGCTGACTGCTGTCAATTTATAATTAGTTTGGTTATTATAACTATTTTATAAATAAGCGATCTTATATTGCAATAGGTAATATGTATCTACCTATTTTTTATAACAAAACAATCTGATTACTTTTCCTCTCTTATTCATCTACAAAATTGCAATTTCATTTGGGCAATTTCTTAGAAATGGACTGGAATTTTAACGTCACATTAGACGCAAAAAGTTTCGATTTTTAATGGATGCGGTATATAAAGAAACTAATTTTGTATAAATTAGATGTTTTCTTTTCGTGTTCGATTATAATTTATAGAATCACTTTGAAAAGTTGGTATTACTTATTTATGAGTAAATATTTTATTTCTTTAACACTTTATGTCACAGTTAAGTTTGCTAGTACAGTAAGGCAAGACAAAATGTCACAATTGACATCAAGAACGATATACTAATTACACCAATTGGCGTTTCTTTAGTATAAGAAGGCAATTTAGTAACATTACCCTCACTCGAAATCCTTTATATGACTCTTATTCCCGCAGTCCTGGTATACGGCGCCAAAGCATTGACCGTATCAAAAACGGATGAACAAATTCTTAGTCGCCTTAAGCTAAAAATTCTTCGGAAAATCTTCGGTCCTGTTTACGTTGACAGGTTGTTGAGACTACTTAGCCACCGACTGGAATATAGACCTCCGCAGTGGATGTTAAAGATGGCTAGGACATGTAAAGCGAATATACAGTCTTTGATTTTCAGCCAGATGTTGGAGACAGTAGAAGAATTAAGTCACGCGCGTAAGTATAAACGAACCTTTACCAATTGGAGGCAGATAGATAGATAGGTACCGGGCTAATTGGAGAGGTTTAATTTTGAGGTCCAGGTTTATTTCGGTTTATTATTATGTATCGCTACTCATTTAAGTAAAAAAGTAAGTAAGTAAAAAAGAAAAGATTAGCTGCTAAATGTCAACTAGGAAAATGTTATCCTTCCCCTTTTCATTTAAGACTAGAATAGAATGTAAACAAAAAAACGTGTAACAGACTGACAGAAGAAACACATTACCTAATAAAACCCGCTTAAGACTATATTCAAATGTTCATAAACTAAAATAGAATTTTGTGTATAAATATCATGAAATTATTTAAAGCCTATTAAAGTGCAAAAATAATAAAAAACAAATTGGAATTAAAATCCATTTCGATATAGTAATCAATTCTCACATGCGCTGATACATAAACCCAAAAAAGCAGTTCTGACGACCAGAATGCGCAATATGATTATGTTTGCATTATAGAAATCATGAAAATCCTCTCACTGTCACGCACACTTTTCAGATAAAAGTTCTTTTTCTTCAAAGGACAAAAGTTAATATCATTTTAAAGAAATTCGAAAAATTGGCTAAGTTCTCCAATAAATCCATAAGAACAACACATTTCCTCACTTGGCAAAGCGTAGACTTTAGGCAATATGCTCAGACTAAAATTTATGGGATTCATCTCCTCACCTTTTCTGCGCAATATGAGAAGTTTTGAAACCGTCTCACTGCCAAGCCCACTTTTCAGAAGAAATCGTTTCTGCTAAACCGAAAAGTTATTATAAAAGTTAAAAACAATACCAACGTTTTTAGCCACGCCCACTTTTTGAGAGCGTTTTCTTCAGCAAAAACTGATATAGAAATTTTAAAGAAATTCCAGAAACCAGCTGAGCTCTTCGACAAATCCGTAAGTACAACACCTTTCCTGACTTGGCATGTGTAGACTTTTGGCAATTTGCTTAGACTAAAATTTATGGAACTCATCTCCTCACCCTTTATGCTTGTAAATTAGGTAAATTGTTGTTTGACAGAAAAACTCCCCTTTTGCTGAGGATCACTGAATCAAAAATATTTTCCTGATTTTCATATACATAAGTAATTTTCCACATAGGTTCTGAACCCATTAAATAACAAAGAACATTCTTTAAATATCAGGAGACATAAATTTCCAGCAAATATTTCTCTCGTTTATGTAAAAAATTGCAAATTATAATAAGAATTCAAAAATACAAAAATTAAATTTTTTACAAAAAATTAAAATTATAGTGAAATAAAGAAAAATATCTGCAAAATCCAATTGCGCTCTTTTCATCAACAAAACAAAAATGGTCTCCCCTCAACAGTGACGAAAAAACGAATATTAATCAACTTCATTTGCGTTTTTATTTTGGCTATATAACAGTGTTGTTGAGATTTTTTTGAAATGTTGGTTTAGTTGCTAAACAACTCATATATCACAGACAATAACAATATACTTAAAGCTTTATTCAGATGAAAGAGTCTCGTTTCTTTGTCGCTCTTGTAACGTAGCATAGAAGTCGCAGCAATATAAGGACTCCCGTATCCTAAATTGTTCAGAAATCAGTCAATTATACAAAAGAATAATATTAAAAAAATAAACACGTAATTAGCATAATCTATTTCGAAAACATGCACAAAGTTCATAAATTATGCAAACAGTCAAATTAAATGAACACATTTCTACAAACTGCAAGGACAACACTACACACATTTTTTTTGTTAATTATAACATTTAGGAGACATACTTTAACATACATAATTATGTAGTTGTTCATGTTATATGGGGAATTATAAGTTACCTGCGACTTTTGAGTTCAAAAAATATGGATCGGGTTGCCATAGGTTATCAAAAAACTCTGGAAGAAGCGTCACATAATCGTCGCCTTCCTCGAAAATATCATCAGATATATCTAGGCGAGATTCCATCCAAATTTGGTGCACAAACATATCTACTCTGAAAATAGAAATCAAGTTCATTAACAAAAAGCATGTTATCGTTGATCTTTGAAATATGGGATACTATTTTTGGGAATAAGAAATACTAGTCTTTGCTGCTCACTTACCTAAAGTCCATATCCTCTACATTGATTGAATTAATATCTACAACGAATATGCTAAAATCTACTGTTACCGGTGCACCTTTTGTAGAAGGGGGTCGAATTTCTGAAAGAAAAAAAAAACGAAGACTTAAATGATGCGGTAAAGCTGGAATACCCTATCCCTATAATATATATTATAACACAGAGAATTATAGGTATAAAAATACATAGTCGTTAAGTACATTATAGGAAGGTTAGTTCAACTTGTTTGCATTTCACCGATAGTGGGCCAGCATGTACAAATTTGATAGTCTTTGACTAAAAATGAAATTTGTATACTCAATCCAAGCCCTGTTTCGCCGTAGAAAGTAAAGAGGGCGCCTCGTCGTCGTGAGTAAGATTAATTCAAGAAGGCATACAAAAACAAACTAATACCATTGAAGAAGAGCCTATTTTACCAGCTGCTCTCGACATGGTGAATACTATGGTAGGAGAATCAGCAGAGAAATTAATTTTCAAGGTACCTTAATCCAACAATAATATCAGTCGAAGAATCCATGACATAGCTGAGGACCAAATTGATCATATTGCGATAGACAAGAGACACTCATCCAGTATTTTTGATGAGTAACATCAACTCGGACCACTTCTTTGTTTCAAAAGTATAATGTCGATTGACTGCAATCGCAAGAGACCACCAAGACCTTCGCGCAACGGGTATCCCTTGACCTCTTGATTAACACCATACTACCAGCATCGAATGTCGAAGAACAATGGCTATTAGATCAGCCGCAACTGATGTGCAAGGTTTCTCGAGCCCACCAGCAAGAAACCCCTGGTTTGATGAGGAGTGCCGACGGATTCTCGCAGCTAAGAACGAGGTCAATGCCAAGCATACAAGGCGCGAACAGAATCCTGTCGAGATGAACAAGAAAATATCGCATTTGGGACACGGCGATGCTGAGGATATGGAAGAACCTTTTCTACAGACTGTTATACGCCGATGACGAACAACATTCCGCTGTCAGGCAGAACGCACTACTCAATATTGGCAAAGACAGCGAAAACTACCAACCACCCACCCGGAAAACAATATCTAAACTCATGCTTAATATAATATAATAAGGCTGCCGGAAATGACGCAATTCCCGAAGCCGGAGGAGATGACTTGGTAAGTAACATCCAACAACTCATAAGCGAAATCTGGTCGGATAAAAGTGTGCCTGAAGAATGGAACATAAGCATCGTTTGTCCGATCCACAAAAAAGGAGACCCTCTGAACTGCGTCAACAACAGAGGCATTTGTCCCCTCAACATCGCCTACAGGATCCTATCTGCCGTAATATGTGAACGCCTAAAACCGTTTACCAACAACCTAATCGGCCCTTATCAGTGTTGTTTTAGGCCAGGGAAGTCCACAACCGATCACACTTTGGCAGATCCTGGAAAAATACCCAAGAAGTCCAAATGGATACCCACAATATATTTATCGATTTCAAAGCCGCATACGACAGCATTTATAGAGACGAACTACAAAGAGCCATGTCTAGTTTTGGTATACCGCCCAAACTCGTCTCTTTGTATAGGATGACGATGGATAATTATCGCTGATCCATCAGGGTCGGAAACGACCTCACCGACACATTCGATACCAAAAAATGATTAAGGCAAGGCGATGCGCTGTTATGTGACTTCTTCAATTTGATTATTGAGAGGATTGTACAAAACTACCGTCAACACCAGAGGCACAGTTTCCCATAAATCGGTGCAACTACTAGCATACGGCGACGATATGGACATCGTAGAGAAGGAAGCGCCAAAAATGGGTTAAGCAGTAAATGAGAATCTTACTGCTACTGCCGATGCGATAACGAACACCACTCTCCTGGGAATAAAACCCTCACCGGTTAAAGAGTATAAAACCTAAGGCAAATGGTTGGTATGACTCAAGCTGCAAAGAGGCTGTTAGGTTGAAAGAGTTATGTTTTCGGTTATATAAAACAAACCCTACTGAGGAAAACCGATGTAAGTTCAAACGAGCCAGAAACGATTGTAATGCCCAAGTTAAGCGTGCCAAATTCTCCCACGACCAAAGCTAAGGCAAAACATTCTACAATGTCGCAAAGGTAGTAAAAACTTTTGGTCGTTTGTCAAAAACATTAAGAATTCGACCTCATCTTCCATCCCAACGCTCATTTACAATGACATTCCAGCTGTCACCTTTATAGACAAAGCCAATCGGCTTGCTGCCCATTTTGCAGCCAGTTCCACGTTACCAGATTGTGCCCAGTCTCCTCCTATACTTGAGAACGTAGAACATTCTACGGGACCAATCCACTTCCGTACTTGTACAGTCGCAAGAGTATTATTAGATCTTAACATTCACAAATCGTCTGATCCAGATGGTATCTCCCCCATAGTTCTGAAGAGGTGTTCTTCCACGCTGGCAAAAACACTGCGTAAGCTTTTCTATTTGTCCTATTCATCTGGACTCTTCCCGAGTATATGGAAAATAGCATTTGTCCAGCCCGTGCCAAAAAAAAAAGGGAATCTTCTTCTCTCTCCAACTACCGACCAATTGCACTTACGTCCCTTCTTTCTAAGTGCATGGAAACTCTGATAAACCGGTGGCGAAAACAAGATCGTTGCACTTGATATTTCAAAGGCATTTGACAGGGTTTGGCATCAAGCCCTTTTGTCGAAAATGCGTGCTTTTGGAATCGATGAAACTCTTCATCTATGGATTAGAAACTATCTCTTGAAACGTTTTGGACGGTTTCAAGTCTGCTTCTCACAAAATAAATGCTGGTGTTCCCCAGGGCTCCGTTCTGTCTCCAACACTCCTTTCTCATTTTTATTAATGACCTCTTGTCTGCAACTTCTAATCCAATCCATTCCTTTGCTAATGACAGCACTCTCAGCTTTTCATATTTATTCTCTAATCCACGCCCTTCATCTTCGGACGTAGAACAGAAACGGCAAAATATGTTAAGCTCATTAAATTCCGATCTTGACAGCAAAATTAGATGGAGTGAATTTAATAGAGTGGAATTTAATGCTTCCAAAACACAATGCTGTCTTCTGTCATCTAAGTGAAACACAAACTTACAGCCATTATCCATAAATGGCACTTGCATTGCCGAAATCGTAAACTTTCCTTGCTCGGTATGTGTGTCAGTAACGACCTGCGTTGGAACGACCACGTATTCGAAATCGCTACAAACGCAGCGAAATAGCCAGCTGCATTCCGCCCCTTCAAACATTCGACCGTGATACTCGCCATTTCATGAACGCTAATCAATTCACCCTCAAGCCAACCTTCGGACGTACCATGAAATATAGAGATTCATTCCTAAACCGAACAACACGAATGTGGAATGCTTTACCTAACTCAGTCTATCCTCCCCATTACAATTTACAAAAATTGTAAACCAATGCACATCGGTATCTCCTCTTTTCTTCTCCTCAATTTCCTCAATGCCCGCGCTGTGCCCAATCACTATAAGGGTATTCATAAACCCTTTAGCGCATGCTAATTATAAAAAAAAATACCATACGGCACCACATACACTCTAATGAATAATTGAGGCACTGAGAGCAGTAGTGGCGTAACCCCAAACTGAATTAATTCAAATATTCGTCGTTAAAGAATTTACAAGAAAATAAATCCGTATGATTTGATTTATTTTTTGACTAATAAATGAAAAACGAACAGTATAACACAATTAGTGACACATCTGCACCGCATAAATAAACTCAAAATTGAGAAAAATGAAGGCTACGCCTCAATGCCTCAATTAATTCAAGAAGAAGTTGTTGGCTTTGTAAGGCAGAGTGCTGAGGAGAACCCAAATGAGTCAATTTGGCCATCGTGCGCAGCAATTGGAGCTATGCCCATCTACTTTGTGAAAGATTTTACAAAAATATCTTAGATCAAAGCTTATAAGATGCAGCTTGTGCAAGAGTTAAAACCGCGTGATCAATATACGCGTCGTAGGTTCGGTGAATAGGCCGAAAACATAATTCAGCTAGATCCTCATTTTCAACACAATCGTTTGTTCTCCGATGAGGGCCATTTTTGGTTAAATGGATACGTAAACAATCAAAATTCCTGAGTTTGGAGTAGACCAAACGAAGTCTTTGTTGAGACGCCCTTACAATCATTAAAACTCACTGTTTGGTGTGCTTTATGGGCTTGTGGAATCTTACGCACATATTTGCTTTAGGGCGATGGAGGCCAGAATTGTACCGTCTTTCGAGAGCTCTATGGAAACATGATTTCTGAAATATTTGTTCCTGCCAGACGGCGAACGGCACCATCAATTTATTGCGGGAAACATTAGCTATGCGCATAATTTCTAAAAACAGACATCTGAACTGGCCTCGATCCTGTGATCTCACATCTTTAGACTACGACTTATATGAAGTCACTAGTCTATGCCGATAAACCAAAGACGTTGGACAGTTTGGAAGTCAACATTCGGCGTGTTATTGCTGGTATACGGCCCCAGTTGCTCGTTTAATTTGCCGAAAATGGGATTGACGATTTCACGATTATATAATATTTTGTTTGTTGAATCTCTCGTTTGCTTTTTTTACTTAACTCTATTGACATTGAGTGCCATTCAAACTTTGCTCCCTTCTCACTAATCCAACAATCAAACATGTGGTTCAACCGGTTGGAGCATACTCGTGTGCGAAGTCCCATTAACATTAGCCTCACTGTTTTATTTCACATCGAATTTGTATACCTCTAAAAAACATCACTTAAAAAAAAAACAATTTCCCTAAATATAAAAATGGATTGCCATTACCATAAGTACAAGTATTACAAGGATTGAATAGAATTATTGAATGCATTCACCTATTACAATACAATCATAAAAGGTTAGTGACGTCAATAGTAGGCAATATGACTCCGCTTAGACCTTGGAGTACAATCCAATACCAAACAGAAAAACTCAAATTTGACATGTATCCAAGCACGCAAAATTCGTCCTAGTAAAGAGTTAATGTCCCTTTGCAGCCAACAAAAAATGCAAAAATGCCTGAAAACCTATCAAGTACAATGCTATGACTGGTACACATCAACTGGCTCAGTGGAGTTTACTGTTTTTAATGTTTCTGGTTTTTCCTGTTCGGTTCCTTTCGTGTGCTAAAGAATGCAAATGGTTTTATACAGACACACTTTCATTTACAATATTCAACGTCCTACAAAAAGTGGTACAATATATTTCACCTTTGATTTTATTTTAAGCACTGCAGTCGTCCATTTCAGCAAATGCTATAGCAGAGCTAGAGTAGATATTAGGTGGATATATAAAAAACGGAAAACCTCACAAGAGAAAAGTCTATTTTTGGTACAAACTGTCGACGGAATAATTCAAATGCAATATTCTTAATAAACATACACATCTATGCATATTCATAAAATTCAGATACGTATATAGATTTACACTTGCATGTAAGTTTGATTGCCATTTTGATGTGACTTACCCTTGATATAGTTGGGTGGAAGTTCCACTCGTGGTTTTGTTGTGTAGTTCGTGAGGGCATCCGTGCATTTAATTAGCCTGCAAACAAAAAATTTAAATTAATTAATTATGAATCAAAATTAAGTGAACATATTAATTGTTAATATGAAGCAGGATCCTTGGAGAAGAATGTCATTAAATTAAAAAAATATGTAAATTAATTAAATGGCGGATTTGAAAAACTGTCTTGTTTTTAAGTGTCAACGTTTTATTTATAATTTCCCAGTACATACACAAAAAAAAGTTTTGCAAAAATTTCTTAAAGTTTGAAGTACCGTTAGGTAAATACTGTAAGCCTTATTCATAAACTCATTATTAATTATTAGGAATGTATAAAGTTATGCACTCCTAAAAATGACTCTAATACAAAGTGAAAAAATTCGACCTCGATATTTTTGTTGACTCTAACATTACAAAGATAGCGGAATCCACAAAAGTATTTTTTGGAATTCCTTCCATTGGTCCGTCGATTTGCCTGTTTGTCTGTTAGTCTGTCCGTCTGCCTGTAATGGTCTCTCCAGCCTTAACGGCTAAAACAATTTTATTCAAACTTCGTATCCTGAGTTGTTTTGGTTATAGTTCTGGGACATTTTATTTGCGTTAAGCGATGTTATTAACAGTATCTGCCATAAAAAAATTATACAAAACCTCAATATTCTCGAAAACGGCAAAAACAATTTTGATTTAACTTTATATATACTATCAGCCTTATTCATAAACTCATTATAAGCAGTGTATAAAGTTATGCAACTCTTAAATGCCAATGAACGCAAGAAACTTTATTCATAAAACTTATACAATGTTGAGTAGAGGCTGAATATCCTAAACGTCTGATGGTTGAATAGTGCCTGTATAAGCGCATTTTATTTTTTTTTATTTCTGTATACACAGGCGGCTGAACATCACGGTTACGAAAGGTTGACTTGTAAGTTGGAACAAATTGTCAAGTGTATTTTTGTATTTCAGCAGTTGTGTTTCACGGTTTAATTTATTCAAATGGTAATTCTTCCTTACCTTCAGACTCAACAATATAAGTTATGGTAGAACGTATGTTGACGTCAACAAAATGTTATTAAACTGTTGAAAACAAAGTTGCCGCTATGGATTTCGCAAATATAAAAAGTAGTAACCCGTGGTAACTCTGCCGAGCTGTGATATATCCAATTGTAATAGATTTCCCTCTTTTTGGTAATTTATTTGACATAAACCCTGTATAACTGTTATGGGTGTGGAAATATGCACAGTATAACTATACAACAGCTGAGATTTTATTTTGTGAATTGTAATGAATAAGGGGGTATAAGTGTATTAGTTTCAACAAACCTGCATACCCAGTTTTTTTTTTTAAGTACATATAACGGACTTTTGCATTTAAGAATGTAAGGCATATAAAGAAAATTCTCAATTTCTCGCGAACTATCAATAATGAAATGAATATTATTGTATATTTTGATCAAATGATGAAAATCGTCGGATTCTCTCTTACTATGGATTTGATCTAACGCCCAACTCGATGTGAACGATGGTATTGAGTCAACAATATAAGTCATTATAAATGTTGAAAACAAAGTTGTCGCCTTGAGTTTCACCACCATAAAAATTATCCCTTGGCAATTCTACCGTGCTGTGAAACAGCCAATTGTAATAGATTTCCTCTATTTGGTAATTTATGTGACCTGTATTTTTATTATGGGTTGGGAAATATGTTATGAATAAGAATTTGTATGGCCCTGAATAAAGGCCGTACTATACACTGTATAACTATAGAGGGTGGTCCAACCATAATGCACGATGGTAATAAATGTGAGCCACACCTTAACATCAAGATATTTGCCCAGCTTAATTTGACATTTCTTTGTTTCACAGTTTGACAAAATCTACCATGGTCAGGTTAACAATCGAGAAGCGCGTTAAGATCGTTGAAGCTTTTTACGACAATGTGCGTTGAAATCAAAATGCATTTTTTGCACTTAGTGATTTTTTGAGTCAGCATAACTTTTTTTTTTAGCAAAAAGAATTTTCAGCAAACCAGGTCTGTAGGAAATGTGAGGTTGGGGAGGTTAACAAAACGTTGAAATCAAAATGCATTTCGTGCACTTGATTTTTTTTTGTCAGCATAATTCACCAAATGTGTACACAACCTGGAGAATTTTGCGCAAACTTTTTTTTTCAGCAAACCAGGTCTGTAGGAACGGGCTCAGTGGCGCGATGGCTAGTGCGATGAACTGGGTTCGATTCCCAGCCGTAGCAATATCAAATGATTTTTCACTGGCCCTCCTCTCGTGATGATCTGACAATTCATCCGAGTAGTATCAATTGTCATGAAAAGCTTATCTCAACTTAGCCGTTCGGATTCGGCATAAAACAGGAGGTCCCGCCATCGTGCATAGAAGTACACACGCACACATGAATGGTTGTGAGAAAAAAGCTAGGCCCTGGGTACTAACGAGCCTGTTGCGGCATAAATTTATTTATTTTTTTTATTTATTTAGGTCTGTAGGAAATGTGAAAACACCTGTGCATGCTCGCGCAGTTCGTACTGCGGAAAACATTGATGTTGTTGGCGAAAGTGTGGCAGAAGAGCCTTCGACCTTGGCTCGTCATCGTGTACAACAATTGAACATCTCACGAACATCAATAATGCGAATTTTTAATAAAGATTTGTATTTACACGCTTACAAGGTTTAATTGACTTACGAGCTGAAGCCTACTGACCATTTTGAGCATCGCGTCGTCAATACGCCGAATGGTTGGTTGAACTGACAGAACTGAATAGTGACTTTACAAGGAAAATCAAACAAACGAAAACGAAACGAAAAACGAAAACGAGGCACACTTTCACCTCAGTGAATTCGTTGACAAGCAGAATTGCCACATTTGGGCAAATGAGAATCCACGAGTGATTGTTGAAAAGCCGATGCATCCTAAAAGAGTGACTGCTTTGTGAGGTTTATGGGCTGGCGGCGTCATCGAACCGTACTTCTTCGAAAATGAGGTCAGTCAAAAAGTTACCGTGAATAGTGTTCGCTATTGCGAGATGATAACAGACTTCTTGTGGCCAGAAATCTAGAATATGGGTCTAGACGAAATGTGCTTGTAAGAGGATGGTGAAACTTGCCACACAGCCAACGAAAAAATGGCTCTATTATATGTGTGACTTGATGCCTTTGGACTTATTTCTTTGGGGATATTTAAAAGAAAAAGTCCACGTCAGTAAACAGACAATTGTCTGAAAACTTTTTGTTTCATTTACAATTAACATCGTGCGTTTTCGTTGGACTACCCTTTACAACCGTTGAGATGTGTTTTAGCGCATTCTAATTTGTCTTTATAAATATTAATATATATTTAAACTCATCGTCCT
Organism: Rhingia rostrata; assembly: GCA_949824845.1. Taxonomy (NCBI): domain Eukaryota; kingdom Metazoa; phylum Arthropoda; class Insecta; order Diptera; family Syrphidae; genus Rhingia; species Rhingia rostrata. Next base: position 70,201,504 of record OX463755.1, read on the forward strand.
ATATTGTCGATTAAATACTTGCGGACAAAATTACTTATTTCAGGAGTTAAATAACTTCACCAAAAACATCTACCCTGTAAATTTTAAAAAAATGTGGCATTCGAACTTACATTATATTGAAAATGTGTATGTTTAACAGCAAATGCGTTCAAACTCACATTTAATTGTTATCATAAGCAATATCTGCAAGCATTTAGCAAAAAGGTTACTTAAATTTTGAAATTTTGATTGATTCTAACATTAAGATGATATGGGAAAGCAAAAACTGGTCTCCGAAAACCCGTGCGCTGTTTCGTCCGTATTGGCTTCTGCTGCCTAAACAGCTAGGCCGATTTACTTCAAACTTCATGTTGACAGTTTTTTGGTAACAATTTTAGTTAATTTTTTTTTTAAATATAAATTCAGATCAATCGCATTTAGCTAATGGCACTTAGCTATATTACATATGTGTAAAATAGTTGAAAATTTGTCTTAATTAAGCGTATCGACCTTAAAGAACAATATGTTGATTTTTTTTAACACCTGCGTATCCTTCATTAACACAGGATTTCGTCAGTCCTTTTATTTGCTAACGACGAAATTCACATCATTCACATGTTGATTTCACATATGAACATTTTTAACGTATCCAACTCCCTTAACTGCCTATAATTACATGCCACGGGATTTAACATGAGTACACCACATTATTTGAATAAACATATCTATCTATTCAACCTTAAAACACAAACGAAGAGGACAGCCATATGGGATCAACAATGCCTAGCTAAATTCAACATATAGGGGGTAACGAACTTACCTTAGCACCTATATAAATAGCCGCGAAATACACTCGGGACTTTATTTTTGGAATAACAGTGTTAATAACACATGGGCTTAATTATAAATGTAATTAAAAATCTGTTTATTTCTTTTTGAATTTTCATTGTAGTAAGTGATGAATATTTAGTTCATTCCTACTTACTTACCTACTTAAGTGGCGCTACAGTCCGGAATGAACCTGGGCCTCAACCCACACGCCTCTCCAATTAGCATGGTCCTTAGCTTACTGACTGCAGTTGCGCACTCCAAGTTGGTTGAGGTCGGTTTCTACTTGTGCGCGCCACTTAAGGCGAGGTCTTCCTCTACCGCGTCCGACGTCTGGCTGGGAATCGAAGACTCTGCGAGCTGGAGTGTTGGTGTACATTCGTTTTACATGAGCTAGCCATCTTTAAAGTCCAATGCGGAGTTTATTGTCCAGAATCATGTCGCTGTGCAGCTCGTATAGTTCCATAGCTGGTCAACGCAAACGAGACTGAAGATTTTTCTAAGAATTTTTCTCTCGAATCGACCAAGGTTTTCTCAATCCGCTTTTGTCCTGTCCATGCTTCAGCGCGTAGAACAGGACTGGGATGATCAGGGTCTAATATAGGATCTCCTAGTAATTCGAATGTGGGATTTACTACTAATTTGCCTTGTAAGCCCTAACAAACAGCGGTTGGCAAGAGTAATTCTTCGTTTAATTTTTGAAGAGATGTTGTTATCAGAGTTAATAGCGGAGCCGAGGTAGACAAAGTCCGTTACTACCTCAAAGTTATATCTGGCAGTGTTGACGTTCTGTCCCAATGGTCGATGTTGTGTCTACTTTCGTATTGACAGTATATACTTAGTCTTAATCTCATCAACTACTACTCAAATTTTTGCCGTTTCTTGCTCTATACTTGCTAGACATCACGTTGCGACCTACCAATGATGTCAATATCATCTTATGCTAGTAGCTGCTCCGTTTTTAAGAAAATTGTGCCTCTGATGTTGGCTCGGGAGTTTTGCACAATCCTCTCAAGAATCAAATTGAAGAAATCACATGACAGCGCATCGCCTTGCCTAAATTCTTTTTTGGTATCGAATGTGTCGGTGAGGTCATTTCCGACCCTGATGGAGCAGCGATAATTTTCCATCATCATCTTACACAAACGGACGAGTTTGGGCGGTATACCAAAACTACACATGTCTCTGTATAGTTCGTCTCTATAAATGCATACGACAGCATTTATAAAGACGAACTATACAGGCTTTGAAATCGATAAATATGTGATGGGTATCTGTTTGGACTTCTTGGGTTTTTTTTAGGATCTGCCGAAGTGCGCAGTTCAGAGGGTCTTCTTTTTTGTGGATCGGGCAAACGATGCTGATGTTCAATTCTTCAGGCACACTTTCATCCGACCAGATTGTTAAATGTTATTTACCAATTCATCTCCGCCGGCTTTACAAGGCTCAGCGGGAGGGCCATAATTTCCGGCAGCCTTATTAAGCTTGAGTTAAGATATTGCTACCCTCACTTCATTCAGGTCGAGTGGTTGGCAGTTTTCGCTGTTGTTGCCACTATTGAATGGTTTGTTCTGCCTGACAGCGGAATGTTTCTTGCTCTTATTTCTTTTTTTCTGAAAAGCCGGTGTTCTTCCCTTCTTCTCTGTATATAGAGCTCTGTGGTTGCTCCCGTCCTTACCTGTAGCTTAGCCTTGTAGGCCTCGTTCTTGCCTGCGAGCATATGTAGGCATTCCTCATCAAACCAGGGGTTTCCTGCTGGCTGATCTAATGGCTTATTGGCATCGTTGCCATCGTTGTTCTTCGATATTCAATGCTAAAGGTATGGTGTAATCGAGAGGTTAAGCGATACGAGTTGCGCGAAGGTCTTGGTAGTCTCTTGCGATCGCAGTGTTTCGACTTAACATTTTTTCACATTATTTCTGGATTGTTGTGACCTGGTAGATATCCGCATTCTTACCTTGGCTGCAACAAGGTCGTTGATCTGGAGACCGCCGTGGCATTTCATTCCATAGCGAAGTCAATTAGCCAAAGTCCGTTACCAGACGTCTTGTCGTGTACGCAATGTTTTCCGACAATACTGCTTACTGCCTTTTCGTTAAATTTAACATCGTACTTCGGTAGAAGCTCATAGGATTTGTCAAGTAGCCCATAGAAGCAATCCTTAGCTATATTTTTCCATTCCAGGTGCAGATACGACCGTCGATGTCCTTTTTTCGTTTAGCAATGTCTTCAAAAATAAAATCCGTTTTTTCCGAGGCTATTTGTTACTTCGTAACAATGTGTATTTTTTAAATGGGAGGGCATTCAACCCAAAGCACAACCCCCAACCTGAAAGGCCAGTTTCAATTTATTAGATACCCCTTTTGGTTCATCCGCCACCATCTCTATTTAAGGGCTTGACTTACCCTTGAAATTTCTGGACAACCTGTTTTCCGAATAGGTCGAAACAGCTTGTCTACGTTTGCCTGGGACAGCAGCCCGGGTATTCATTCCATGCCATTCTGACCTGGCTGTTTATAGTGTTGCTATTTTCGTCGTGTTATCAACACTTGCGTTTATCGTTTAGCAAGTCAAATCAAGTTGGATAAGACCAGTATATATAAGTACATAAGCACTTGATGTGTATTCAGAGTTACAAGCACTGGGCATACTACCTACCCTCGTTCTACAGCAACCACCAATATTGGGGACTTTAAATTCCCTCCCAGGATTGAAGAAGTTAATGCAGGCATAACAAAATTGAAGACCAACAAGGCCAGTTCTGATGGTACCAATATATCACTTTACATACACTTCATAGTCAGCTACAAATTCTGGATGGATGAGCGTCTAATGACTGGGATATCATCTCCATATGCATTATCCACAAAAAGGCGAGTCCATTTCATGCAAAAACTGCTGAGGCGCATGTCGCATAGGATCAAACGTAATGTGTGAATGAGCCTTTCTGCAACACATTTATCGGCTCGCACCAGTGTGACTTCAGACCCATCATATCGACCCACTAAAAAAAATCCTGGGAAATACCAACGCGTTTAAGAATGAATCACAACTTATCTTTTCATCGACTCTAAAACCTCGTACGATATCAGCCAACACCAAGAGCTCCATAAAGCGATGGAGGAAATCGGGAACCATCAAAACTTATACAGATGTGCCGCTAACACTGGAGCAAGGGCGATGCAAAGTTCACTTTTCCAAACATCGGATCTACAAGGAGAAGCGGCATGATCAAATTTCTTGAAAGAAGGTGTAAGGAACTCAGGAACTATCTTCAACAAATCCGTCTACAGAAGATATCATTTGGTATATCCTTTGCCATTGTAGAAGCATTTACGGCAACAGATGAACAGGCGAAACGCGTTGGTCTTGTAGTTAACGAGGACACCACCAAAATATTGCATCAACAAATCAAGTGCTGTCGACACACAATCATGAACAAAATGTCTCTGTTGACAAAAACAATTTTGAGGTAATTAGAGAGTACATTATCCTTGGTGTCGACATCAACCCCACGAATGATAACATCGTTGAGATACGCATAGTCTGACTCTTGCAAACCGATGGTACTTCGGTTTAGCGAAAAAAAACGAGAGCAAAACTCTTAACTCGAAAGTCCAGTTCGTTGCTCTATATCGCATATAAGATTTTATTATCCTAGTTAAAAAAAGGTCCACAATTGGTTAACATAGAGATAGACATGGTTAGATTGATATCCATTCTGATTCGATTCATATGCTTAACAACATCAATGCTGATAGCACTGTATCTATACTACTCTTGATATCCATATAAAATTGGATACAAAGAATAATGAAAAAGTATATAAGGGGTGATTTTTTAAGAGTTAAGTTTTTCAGGTTGGCAGCACTGGTAAGTAATGGCGTCCAAACGTCATTTGTCTAAGTGGAAGGTTTTCACTATACACTGCCATTTAATCATGAAAATTATTGATATTTATTATCAAAATTCGGCTCTGTGAAAAATGTGCACCGTTTGTTACGACCATATTACGGTCGTCATAATCGACCTGATGTATCAACAATTCGTGCTGTTATCACTAAATTTCGCACCAAATTTACTTTGTTGGACATTAAACCATCGACTCACATTTGCACCGATGAGAATATTGCAGTCGTAGCGTCCAATGTTAGTGAAATTCGAAGCCGTTCTCAGCAATTGGGCAGCAGGTGTTACTCAACCACATGGAAAATTTTATGTGTGGATTTGGGTTTAAAGCCTATAAAATTCAACTTGTGGAAACATTGAAGACGAATGAGCTACCACAACGTCTAATTTTGGTGAATGGGCCTTAAAACCTTGAAACGGATACGTAAGTAAGCAAAACTGTCGCATCTGGAGTGATGAACAGGCACATGCCATACAAAAATTTCCGATGCATCCCAAAAAATGTCAGTTTGGTGTGGTTTATGGGCTGGTAGCATCATCGGTCCATTTTTTTTTTCAAAGATGACTGTGCAAGAAACGTTACCGTCAACGGCGAATGTTATCGAGCCATGATACGCTACTTTGAACTTGCTTGACATGTGGTTTCATCAAGACGGTGCCACCTTCCACGCAGCTTATGAAACAATGGAAATGTTAAAGGATGAATTTGGTGAGCAGGTTATCTCTTGAAATGGCCATGTGAGATGGCCGCAAAGATCGTGTGACTTAACGCCTCTTGATTATATCTTGTGGTGTTATGTAAAGTCGTTAGTCTATGTGGGCAACCCGAACACGATTGAAGCCTTACAGGATAATATAAAACGCGTAATTCGTGGAATACAGGCCGAAATGCTCGAAAAAGGGATGCGAAATTGGGCCATTTGAAACGGAGCCGCGGACAACATTTACATGAAGTTGTGTTTAAAACATAAATTGCAAAGGCCTATTTATCGATTACAATAAAAATTTGAATATTTGATGCAAATTCGAGTGTTTTATTCGATCTAAAAAAAAAACTACGCCAAAAAAATCCCGTTATAACATGATTTCATGCTTTTTGTTTTATTCGATTTAAAAAAAAACTACGCTAAAAAAACACGTTATAACATGATTTCATGCTTTTTCATGCATTGGCACATTTGGAAAAAAAAGGTTCGTACATTTTGCTGTATCTTTATGCTTTACTAAGCTGAACACTAAAAATATGACTAACGAAAATTTACTATGTGTGTTAGAATTTCATTTATTGATTGATCATTGTCGTTCGGAGTCGGCATAAAACACACGCACACCTGGTGATTGTGAGAAAGCTCGGTCTTGGGTACTAACGAGCCTGTTGCAGCAAAAATTAGTATAGCTTTGAGAAATGCTGCCAAGCCTTCTTTGCTATTTTTTAAAGACTTATAAAAAATGACAAAAATGGCTTCCAGTACAACATCCGGTAAGCAATGGGATTCAAATAACAATTCTTGACACTGTTTCATGCAATAATTTAGTGATACCAGATGAAATTTGTGGAAATCCCCAGAATTAAAAAAAAATGTTATTTCTGCCAAATGTATTTTTGTATAAAGTGAATAATTTGTAAGTACGAGTAAGAACTCACTTCTATTACTTCAATTATGATGTACAAGCTGAAAAAAGTACCATATTTCAAAAGTTTCTAAGACAGTATTAAACTGGAAAAGGTGTTACCGCAAATGTCGTTTTTAATGGTTTGAAATAGCCGGTTTTCACCGCTGAGATAAACCAGATCATTTGATATAAAGTTAACTCATTTTTTGCATTGTTAAATTATGTTTTTTTAAACTATTTCATCTAAAAAAATGTGTTTAGAATTTTTTTTAAATAAATTAAAAGAATTAAAGGAGAATTTTGGGTATACATAATATATTATTTATTTCACAGGCGTTAGAACATTTAATTTTGCCATAGAGCTTAGACGTTTTATTCGCTTTCCCAGTATTTTTAAAATGTGACGTACAATACTGGTAGTTACAATAAATAACTCTTATTCAAAGAAATTTGCATTACTCACCATAGCAGTATGAATCCTAATCCAATTAAAATAGGTGAACTGAAGTAATTCCTCAACATTATGATTTTAAAATCATCTCACTTTACGCATAATTTTTATCATAACTTGCGTTCACTTTTAACGACTATTTAATAAAAAAAATCAAAGCTCTTATTTTTTTAAATACACAATTTGAGATTGACTTTTAGTAAGGCACTTTAATAAAACTTTACACCATAGCTATACAAAAAAAATGCAATTTAAATTTCACACTTAATTAATTTTTATATGAATATTAAAATTATAAACTTTTATCACGACTGTGTATGCTGCAGGACTGTGTAGATCTGCGTCCTTCCAGTAATCACATAAAACTGTCCAACTGGAAAGCAATTTCAAATCACTTAATCATCCTCTTAGTGCAATTAAACGCGCCCGCGATTTTAAGTATGATCTCTAATTTAATCTTCAGACCCAGGAATCAAATCTGAATCAATATTCACGTTGTAGTTAGTGGTGTGGAAACTAAGTGTATCGTTAGTTTATTCCGCTTTTTGAATTTTTTATTCTTCACAAACCATACTGTCTAGTGCTGAAACGCGTTTAATTTTAAAAATGTATATTGTCAACCACAGTAGGCTATTGCTGTTTAAATGTGGGCTTTGGTAGAGGGGCTGTGCGAATGCGAAATGAATTTTGTGTTTAGCAAGAGTGACAATTGAATCGCGTGCCTATCTCACTTGAAAGTGTTTAGCCGAATGGGATTCATTTCTAATGGACATACTTAAGTGACATCTATTCATGCGGTCATGCCAGAGACGAATCCAGTGTATAGGGGGCTCCGTAAGACTGAGAAATTGCAAAGTGTGCCTGACTGCATGACTGACTGTTGTGTGATACTGAACTTAAAACTTCCTCATTATTCCAAAGTGTCGTGTGTGGACGGTTGTGAAACAGAATTTGCCCGCTATTTGCGGTGATAGTATCGGAAGTTTATCCATTGCAACTGATAGGTATGACTTCTGGTAATTTTCAGAATATGCCGTTCAATTTGTGTTTACACTGGGCAATGAAAGTCATGAGACATAAAAAATGAGAATTGCCATAGTTTATAAAATGTTTGAACAATTATTCTAATCGTAATATTTGTGATATGATATTTCTTAATTATAGAGAATATCATTTTGCTGTGTCGTAACATGGTGTATAATAAATGAGTTTTTTTAAATCTTTAGGAATTGAAACCATTTACGTGGAAAGTTAACAACACCATAACTTACAAAAATGCTGACAAACCGCTTTTTTGTTATACTTTTCGAAAATAACAAAAATGGCTTCTAGTACAACGTCCGGTAAACAATGAAATGCAAAAAACAATTTTTGACGCTGCTTTATGTAATAATTTGGTGATACCTGATGAAATTTGCGAAAATCGCCAGGATTAAAAAAAAATCTATTTCTGCCAAACGTATTTTTATATAAAATGAAAAGTAGTGAAGTACGAGTAAGAACTCACTTCTACTACTTCAATTATGATGTATAAACTGAAAATTGTTCATATTACAAAAGTTTCTAAGAAAATGTGTATTTTACTGAAAAAAGCTGTTACGGCAAATTTTGTTTTTAATGTTTGAAAATGGCCGTTTTTTCACCAGCATTTACTTTGAAGTTAATTCACTTTTTTGCATTTTTAAAATAGTTTTTTGAAAATTATTTCATCCAAAAAAATATTTCGAAATAATATTAGAAAATAAAAAAGAAAGTCTGAATCTTAATATAAAATAATTTTAAATGCTGTTTGCGAAACTTAATCAATTTAATCCTGGAACCAGTATGGTCTTACACCGCATTACCTACTGACCCAATTGTACGTTTGTTAAACTATGCTTACTCACTTCAATTGACAAGTTTCTACTACTCCAATTTTGATACACCATTTTCATGTGAATATGTGTTCTTACAATTTGTGAGTCAATGCAGTGGAAACAAAAAATGATGTGGCGGTTTATTTGCCCATATTCTCTACATGTGTTCTTCAGAAATTTTAAAGAAATGCCAAAAAGTCGTTTTTCTGGCCGGATATTGAAAATTTGTATAGATACTAGTTCTGAAAATTCCAATCGAAATTCAATCAATCTTATCCGCATCTTCTATATATATAAAAATTATTTTTTGTTTGTATGTCCTTAATAGGATTGTAAACAATGCATTTAACCGTGTAATGATCATAAGCAAAGTTTTTGTGCATGAGCCCACGAAGGGTTCTGAGTTTTTACGAACAATTTTCGACAGATGACACCACTCTCATTCCAATGAATTTCATATATTGTTTTGAATGAAACGAAAGTAGCGAACGAATGATGACATTGCGATTTGTGGGTGACATTAGAGTTTTTGTTAATTGTGAAATTCAAGTCCGGCTCGCATTTTAACTCAAGTGTTGTGGGTTTTCTGAGACAGCATTTACAGCCTCCCTTCTACATGTTGTACATCTCCATTCTTTCTTTTTGGCCGTTTTCATTTTCCTGTAGGTTTTTTTCGGATATCGAGGTGCGATGAAAATGCATTTTCCGATTGCACCTATCGCATGTATGAAAGTCTCCTTTATCGGGGAGCATATCTAAACACTCATTGTATTTATACGTACCTACATAAGTAGTTTTTGTTATAGGGTGACACAATAAACGAATACTAATAACCATTTTTAATTTAAAGTCTTAATTTTACAAACCTATAATGATAAAAATATCTATATAAATTATATGATGATTAATTGTCTACTTAAATTGTGGTAGTTAATTGTATAACAAAATTTTTAACATACCAGGAGCTATTTATCTCTTATTAAAGACCACTTATTCTGTAGGTTTAATAGATCAGTTACAAGTAATTGGCACAGCATTGCTATAGCATTCTCGAACAAATATATCACATTGCCTCATTGCGCCTCATAGGTCTATGAAAGATTAGCTGTCTTTGATTTATTAATCCAATTTCACAGCCGACCATGGCCATTTCCCTTAAGCTGTTCATTTATGAAATTTTAGACGATTAAGACTGCAAATCTTGGTTGACGATTTTTAAGAAATATAGTCGAGACATTCCCAATTGTTCTGCATCACATTGTATCAATCATCTTTGGTGCACATTTTTTGTTTTTTATTCGTTGTGTTTTTTTTTTAATAATTTCGCAATTAACATTCGCCAGTTTTATATTTCGATTCTTGTCAAAAACCTTTTTAAACATTTCGCTAAATACATTTCGCAATTTGTTGTTTTGCATTTTTTTATTAAATTGTTTGATATTTGGCCAAGGTTTATGTCGACAAATAATGTTTTCCCGTTTAATTATTTCGCAAAACAGCACTACACAAACAAGAACAAATATTAAACAACAAAATGCTAAACAAAAATATCATAACCCTTTTGTTGACAGTTCATTCTACTCTGATGATTTGGCAATATGAGGGTGGCCAATGAAAAAACATTTTAGATGTGGCTACAGCTGAGAATATAACGGAGACCATTTGCGCACTAGTTCATCGCACTTACCATTGCCTGAGCATATTGCAGAAAATCTACGCGCTGCCAAGTGCGCAATCGTGATCGAATTACGTAGATCTCAGAAATATCGGATGGATCTGTACCACTTTTGAGAAAGCCCGATCGATAAAATTAAATAAATATCATTGATATGATGGAACCATATCCAGGAAACTATCTTCTATTTAGAACCAGATGCTTTTACCCGTAATAAATTGCATTAGTGCTACGGTAATACGTGTTTAACATGTCAACCTCTTGCTGGAAATAGAGTATACTTAATATCATAAAGTAGACGTGATACCGTACCACTGGAAGCTATCTTTAATAAACTTATATCTGAAACAGCAAAATCGAAAACCACAATACAAGTTCCGTTTTTTCAATGAATTTCCCACAAGAAAGTGCTCCTCCCATCTTTATATGTCAAAACTTTGATCTGAATGCGGAGAGAAATTTTGATTCAGTAACTTTTTCAACCGTGAAGTACGTACAAATTATGGCTCCTTAAGATCACCGTATCCATCCCATTCTCTTTAAGACAAAATGCAAGATGATCAATATTATTGGGCGGTATTTGTGATAAGTTTGCAGTCAACTACCTTATTTGACTGTGCACAACCACTTTGCCTTGGTTACACAGCTTAATAATTTCAGCTAATTTTTGTAGTTACATATACGAATCATATAAACCTAGCAATTACCGCATTGGCGCTTGCGCTTCTAATCCTCAGAAGGGACTCCTTTGGCACGTAACATACGATGAGATCGCGAAGAAACCAAATATGCTCTTGAATATAGCCGCTGAGATTATATTAACCAACTATTTCTAGGATTCTGTATTTCATAGTTGTCCGCCCTTACTTCAAACTTAGTGACTTTAATTCGGTAGCGCAGGACACTAGCCGACTTTACGGAGAGTTTTAAAAAAAGTTCTTAAATGTGTATATACAGAGATGTAACTCAACTTTCAGAAACCAACAAAATTGGAAAAGCTGATTTTAAGCTCTGTGCCTTCTAATAGTGTTTTAAAACTATCAGCTGTCAGTGTATACTCCGAACCTAGTGTCCGACAGTCGTCATGATCTTGAATAAATAAACGAATTCCTAATGCAAAATGCTGTCCTATCTTGAGTTTTTTTTATTCATCTAATCTCAAGATCATGGAAAATAGAAATTCTTGAATGGCAGATGGATGTGCAACAAGATGTTTTGTTCTGCTCTAAAGGCAGTCTTTCTAAATTAATCATTGTATTTTTTTAACGACAAATAAAGAACAACACAATTGCGAATTACCGAGACAAGATTGAGTTATTGAATATCACGTAAATGATCTATCAATTATGTGGCTGGTGGAACCCTAGAATTACTTATCGGATACAATTCTGCAAATTGAAAGAATGATCTGTTCTTAGATGATTTTTATGCGCTGTATATCGTGGGTTACTGAATAACTGCATCGGATCTTAAACAATTGTCGATCCAATTAATTTAGTAACACACGTTTTTGCAAATAAGCAAATGTTATATAGACCGATCTTTAAACCAATTGAATTCCAATATAGATGTATGTAAAGAATCATTTAATAACGGCAATCTTTTCTTGGAAACAATATTTTTTGACGTTACATTTGGATTGTCAATGAAAAATTGAGTTTTACAATATTGTATAATGACGATAACACCGAAAACACTTTTATAGATAAATTTGGTAAAAGACGCTACGAAGGCAGAGCAATTTTGTTAGACAAAACTTCAAAATAATAAACTTAAATGTATTTTGATATTTCTGTAGCCATCTATCTGAAACAGTTCAGTTGTATTGTTTGTCTGTGAGTGTCATGTAAATAAATTAGTATATTTAAAATTTCTTAACTTTTATGTGAAAATTGGCTGTGTTTATAATCTTCCAGAATATGAACATTGTGAGTCCATTGAACGAAAGCATTCAGTAATCATTTGGCCTTACAAATTAAATTTTATTTTCTTGAAATATATTTCATAACTAAAACTTGGTAAAGTTTTATTAAAAGATTCAGAGGCTTACAAAAATGCATCCAATCCACACCACAAGCCCCATCGTATGATCACTGCTGACAAAAAATATACAAATTTTTGGCGCAGCAGGCTCGGTAGTACCCAAGGCCGAGCTTACTCACAACCACTCATGTGTGCGTGTGTACTTCTTGCATGATGGTGGGACTTCCTGTTGTATGCCGACTCCGAACGGCGAATTTGAGACAAGATTTTCTTGACAATTGATACTACTCGGATGATTTTTCAGATCATCACGAGAGGAGGGCCAGTGAAAATTCATTTAGTTGTTGCTACGGCTGGGAATCGAACCCAGACCTTCTGCACGGCAGTTCATCGCACTAACCATCGCACCACTGAGCCCTCGGTCACTGCTGACAGAATACCAAAATTCGATACTCGATACTCGAATCTCGTGTGCGATCATACCAAATACACTTTTATCAGTCACGTATTAGTCTCGATAACTAATGTGGTATTTCGACCCCAGTATCAATTGCTTTGCGAGACCTATAGTTCGGACTTCTAGTAGAAAAGCTGGAATAGGATTTTAGCAATACAAAAAAAAAATAGTTGAAGATAGTTCTTATTTTTATTTCGTCTAGTTTTTATTTTTAAATATAGGTGTAAGAAGAATAAATGCTTTATTTTTACATGAAATTCGAAAATTCTTTAAGAACAGTTAGAGTGATCCGGTTTAGGTCAAATAAGTGCCCTTTTCCTGCCATTTTGGAGGTTATTCCAATATGCCTCTCTTATAGAAACCCTAGACCCATTTAACAAAAAAATAGAGCCATTTTTTTTTTATAAGTATCTCTTGAGGCGAATTATTCACTATTCACCAGCCGAATCGTTCGCCAAGAACAGGAGCGATTGGTAATCACTTGGTGCCATGTTTGAACTACAAAACTATAAGGTGATTGCCACTTTCGGTACGAATGGACTAACGTTTTCCTGATGGAACACAATTCTTCTCCTATTGGCCGCTTATCGGCGATTGCATCCCTTAGACTGTGCAATTGTTAACAGATCAGGTCCGAATAAAGAGTTTTGCCGTAGGTGGTTATCTCAAAGTAGACGATTACATAATAGTAAAAAAAAAACACACTAAACTTTCTTGGCCATCAATCTTGACTTGGCTCATGATTCTACAAAAAAAAAAAAAATGCTAACCACTTGGAAGGATTTAAGCCCTTCTGGGGAATCAGTGAGCAAAACATTCAAATGAACAATAATGTTTTTTTTTGGGAAGTACACGCCCTAAAATGGGTGAAGTCGATAGCCTTTCAAATTCTATCTATCCAGCTATTACATTTTGACAGTTGTCAAAGAAGCAAAATGTGATCTGTTTGATCGCTTACTGAATATGACATACTGTCAAACAGATACGAAAAAATTTAAAACTTTACCAGAGCGGATGATCAACATAGCTTTAACTATGAACTAGAATGTTATGATATGACCACATATGGAAATATATAACAAATACTTAACATTACGGAAATAATAGCAACAATATTCGCCATCAAATGGGAAGTGTCACCTAACTTCCTCTTTATGGTTGCTAATTATTAATAACTACACATATCGCATAAATCCATCTTTATTTGTGTTACTGCTTTGCTATCAGATTGCTCCCTCCCCCATCAATCGAAATGTGAACTAGTATGCACAGCCCTGCCCTTGTATTTTCCTTCTACAAAGAGTACCGTCGGCACAGTACCGAATGTCAATGTTAATTGCCAAATTGTTGTTCTTATCACGTGTTGATAAATTAATATTAATTACAATTTTACGAGAAGTATTCGTATCTTTTCTGGACATTGCAATTTGACGTAGGTCATACATAAAATCGTTTATATCCGCAATTGAATAACTCACGTATCTGGGCAATTGTGTGTTTAAATGTGATTTAAGCAGACTAGGCTGGTGGGCGATATAATTTGACTAAAATATTAAAATATCAATCATGACACATATTCGCGTGTTTTATGCTAGCCTATAGTGGAATGTTGTTGTTAGCTTAGACAGTAAATTTTTATTATTTTTGTACTGGATTTTTATAAAAAAAATGGTGCAAATACATGCGATCGATTCAATGCAAACCACAGAACGTTATAGACACTCATTTTTAATTTAATGAGTACTTAACGATTCGCATAGCAGTTGTAAATAGCATTCTTACATTTTCCTCTTTAAATGACATTTAACACCTTTAAACACTGGTGGTGTTAACACATGTACGGATGCACAAGCTATGAGCCTGGAAATGTCGTGGTAATGCTACGCACCTTGGTGTTTGGGTGGTATTTACTAGGGTCTATTGATTTCAGCGCCATTCCCCATAAGTGGCACGTTTAAGAACTATTTCGTCAATATACATAATGTAGATTGACTATATCCCCTAATACCCGCTCTTGCATCTTGCATCTAAAAAGTGTATAATGGAATGTTTAATCAATTATATTTTAGTGAAATAGTAGATAATATAATATATTTCATTTCGAAACTAATATCTTGTAGCAGCCATCGCTTGGAGATCAGCAGAAATTTGCCCACCCCTATAAGATCAGATCGCACAATGTTAATAAACTTTTCCATACTGGGCTTAGAAAATCAGTACTTTTGCCGAAAATATTTGTCTTGATTGGGTTAATTATCGGTTTTTACATTTTTGGTCTCGTAGCTGTAGGTCTGTCATTTACAAAAGAAATGTAGCTTGAGCTCATTTTGATTACGCTGCTTTCACTTTTCAACACAGAAACTCAAAATACAAATAAAAACATATGAGAAGGCTACAATCTACTGTGTGGATCGTTTTATACCCTACGCCATCCCATCCTTAAAACAAATATCCTCAAAATGTCGGCTTATTGGCGATGAAATATAGAAAATGGTCATTGTCAGTTTATGGTTCAGACAGTTTATCAAAATCATTTATGGTTCGACAAAAAACACCGTTTTTCGCCTGATTATGCTATGAGGTAGTATATTGAAATGGTTTTTGTATGACCAAAACGTGGGCGTAGCTTTACATGATATATGGCTCAGAGGAATGCGTAGTTGACTGCTAAGCCAAACGCTGCGGGTTCAAGCCCCAGCTTCGGCAGCATTTGTTTTCTACGAAAATTGCCAGCTTATCTGAGGCCACCTGTGCGATAATATGAGACAATATAAATCTATGTCTCCTCCTCTGTGCCACTTAGTTATATGTCTTTCCTTCTATGTGTCTATCTGTCTCTCTCTGTTGTATTAATGTCTTCATCTGTCCCAGCCGATGGCCTCAGTCGCCAGTGCTGTTATGTGTCTGTAGTTCGATGCATTCATGTGCGAATTACTGTAATGTCAATGTCAATGTCAATGGAAGAAATGTTTATATTAACAGAACCAACAGAAAAAGTGTTGTTCGGACACTTTTCCAGTATCTCTAACGGTTTGACCGCGGATTTCAAAAATGTTTACACTCGCTCTGCTGGGAGCAATAACAAGCATGTGTACCAATTTTCATCATTCTAGGTCCTAAAATTTAAGGCCCAAGAACTGGTGACGTACGGACGGACGGACGGACGGACGGACAGACATGGCTTAATCGACTCAGCCATCGATTCTGAGTCGATTCATATACTTTGAGGTATACCTAGCTAAATTATTTCACTATGTTACAAACTATGTATCAAAACTGATATACCTATGGGATAGGGTATAAAAAATGTATATGAATTCTCTGCTCTATAAAAATTCATTTTGAAATGGCTCTAAACAATCTAACGCAGTCATTCGTGTTTAATAAATATAAGAGACCTTTAAGCAACGCGATACTTAGAGGTGTTTTAAAGTTAAATAACCTCTTAAATTTCTTTATAAATATGGCTGATGGATTTAAATTAAAATATTTAATCTGTATTTTAATTACAAGATATTCTAAGAAACATTTTACCACATTATCTTTGATTAATTTAATGAAGATACATTTAGAACAGAACAGGGGTCGAATTACCACATCAGTTAACGTGTTAGTGAAATGCATACGTTATCGAATGATCCAGTATCTACATTGTGCCTGTTCACACAAGAGTAAAATCACTGAATTTCATCGATTAGTAATGGTGTACAGGGAAATATGAGTAAGAGGTGAGGAGGGGAATGAAAAAACACTCCACAATTTAGATTTATTCGGTGAGTATCTTTGACGTACTCTTTTGTAGTCCTATTCCATCGTTCCGGATAAGTCAAATTTATTCCAATTATGTTTGAGCTCGCGGATAGAAAGGTAACATTGCATTACAAGCTTCCATCTCCGCCATGATGGAAATCCCAGTTCCCCACGTTCCTCTTAGTCGTAGACACTCGACATCATTTTTAAAATAAGGGAAGAGCAGAGAGAAATGAAATACGCAGAGTAATGCTCATTACGTGTGAACACCCAATGGTCCTCTCATGCGATCTATGACATACGAATGGTCACGTATCGAATGCACATTAAAAATTATACTAATGATGACGACAAATGTCAAATGTATTGTTTGTAAGTAAGTACCTGTTGCTGAATATCCAACGAAGATTCTAGAATTTTAATTTCCGACCGTTCCTCTACTGTCAAATTTTCTTGCATACCCACTTAATTTCTTTTCTATGTGTATCCACAAAAGTAATTTTTTTGCGCTCGTGTAACCAAGCACAAAGAAATAGGTATGTGCTTGATTACACGAGCGCAAAAAAGAATTAATTCACGAAAGAGAACGGATGATTTTTAGAAAGTAGGGAAGGGATAGAACAAATGCCAAGTTTCGTCATTTTCCTCATCTTCAGATAATGAGTTTTGCGTTAAAAAGCATGTTTCTTTCTTAAAACGTTCTCCTTTTGACAGAAATTTAAGTTTCTTTTTGTTGGCGAAGGAGAATGTTTTTGTTTTGAGTTCTGTAAGTAAGTACCAGTTGCTGAATATCCAACGAAGTTTCTAGAATTGTTACATCCGACCGTTTCTCTACTGTCAAATTTTCTTGTATGCCCACTTAATTTCTTTTCTATGTGTATCCACAAAAGTAATTTTTGTTTTTGTGCTCGTGTAACCAAGCACTTTGTCTGTGAATGTAATGAAAATAAATTATTGGTGTAGTACTTGAAAATTATTCTTTACTTTTAAATGGATGATTGTTTGCAATATTTTCATTTCCGATTCAGAAGATGGATATTGTGATTTCATTGAACTAAAACGTTTAGTAATCATTTATCTTTATCTTCAAATTAATTTTTTTTTGAAATATATGTCACAACTTAAACTTATTAAAGTTTTATTAGAAGGTTTAGAGTAAAAAGGGAGAAACTTAAAATAACAGAATGAAAATTTCTTGAATTTTTTCTCACTAAAATGCATCCACTCGACACCACAAAGCCTATCGTATGGAGGAAGTGTATAAAGTGAATGACAGCATTCGCCCGAACCGCGTCCTGGAAAACAATGACCTGCTCCATCTTCAAAACGACATAACGCAATGGCGATCTGAGAACCGTGGTTTCACCCGGTTAGATGACGAAAACTTGGCAACGCCATAGTCGCCGAGCGAAGTGGGTCTAGTCACCTGTTAATCTCGAAGGTGGAACTCCAGATCATCTTCGATTCCATAAAGAAAAAGAAGTCAGCAGAAGTCGATGGTATATCTAACATTGTACTGCGACTCTTACCTCCTGAAGCTGTGGACATTTACGCCACGCTGTTCAACAACGCGCTAAATAATGCATATTATCCAGTGCGTTGGAAGACAGCGGAAAAAGGGGAAGAACAACTCCAATCCGGCAAATTTCCGGTCGATTAGTATCCTTCCGATTATTAGCAAGGTTTTCGAAAAGATTCTCAATCGAGCACTGTTCAAGTAGTCTGAAGACAATAATATTATACCGGAGAACCAGTTTGGTTTCAAGGCTGGACATGACTGTTTTCATGCTGTCAAAAAACAGTGCACGGGTGCATGTCAGGTTGATTTAGAGAAGGCTTTTGACACCGTATGGTTAGAGGGCCTCTATCTTAAGCTGACCAGACTTGGCATAAGTAAACCACTGCTATATATGCTTCATGACATGCTGACTGGTAGAACGTTTGTTGTCGAAAGTGGCAATGTAACTTCTACCACAGAATTTTTCATTAAGAATGGTCTGCAACAGGGAGCCGATTCTCTTCAGCATTTACACCAGTGATATGATAGATAGTCTAACTCAGTCAATTGCGTATGCGGACGATCTTATCGCGTTCAGAACATCCCCTACTGTCGAAGTCATTCGAAACCTTTTGCAGCGGGACTTCGACAAGATCCAGAGATATTGTGATGACTGGTAGTTGAAAATCAACTTTCAGAAATCAGAAACTACCCTGTTTAAGACAGCGTTGTCTAGGGCCTCTAGGGATACGGGAAAGAACTGGCGAAGGCTGGTGATCGTTGAACCAAACGGACAGCCACTGGCGAGTAATAGTGTACCTTGGCATCTGGTTAGATCAGTATCTATATTTCGGAAGGCATGTAGATGCTGCTCTGGCGAGAGTTTTGAGAGCATTTGCCCTGACAAGACGATTATTTTATAGCAGTCGTCTTGACAGCAGGGTAAAGGTGATTTGCTATATTGCCCTCATTAGGCCGATGCTTGCCTATGGGTGCCTGGTGTGGTTCAACGTTGCTGCATATCAAATAGAAAAGATACGGGTGTTTGGGAGGCAGTGTTTGAGGAGCTGCCTTGGACTTCACACTTTCACAGAACACCAGTATCTTACTACACAAAATACTATTTCAACCAGGTGCTATACAACGGGGCCAACATAAGCAGAATAGACAATTTTCTGGTGAAACTCATTCGGTTTCACGCAGCAAGAGCAATGGCTTCGAACAATAGTCTCATCTTTGGGGCCTTCTACCCCAATGATGAATATTTTGAGAGTGCGCGTTTAAGTGGCTTTATTCCGCCCAAAGCTTTCTTATATTTGTATAGTCGAGGGCTGATACAGGATAGATCGGCGGTTCTGCTAATCTACCACGTCTTCCGACGAACTGTGGATAGGAGGCTTCTGTACTACCGAGAGGTCGCCGCTCAGGGCGGAGGAGAGCGCCTGTGGTTCAGCATTAGTTTGTCCGATCGGGACCGTCCGAGTAGGTTGCAACAGGAGAACCTGTTGTGGTGGTTAACGTAGTTATAGTTAGTTGAGTCTTGAAAATATATGGCCGACTTACATAGTTAGTTTTAAGAGGAATTAAAATAAAAATGTATATACAAAAGAAAAACCCTATCGTATGGAAATATGATCGATCACTGATGACAGAATACCAAAATTCGATACTCGATACTCGAATCTCGTGTGCCATCATACCAAATCAACATTTATCAGTCACGTATGCCTTGATAACTGATTTGGTAATTCGACCCCAGCAGAACTTAATAAAACCTGTCCACGACAAGGTGCATATTACCATGCTACATTGGAGGATTTCAAACCTTAAAAGACTATAGCATTTTAAGACATTTTTCAATAGGAATAATTTTCATTTACATGATGCATTTTTTTATATAATTGCTAGTTTTACAAGAGCATTGCAACGTTATTATATGTTTTCCAATCCCACAGCTCTTAAATGCGAAATATTTTAATAATACATAGTTGACGTTGTTTGGTAATGTAAATAGGTTTAGAAAATAAGTGAGGTGCGAAATATAATAACACCTTAATCTATATAAATTTCATTAAGCCTGGATATCAATTCAGCCTTACACTTTTAGCCTGTAACACCAAAACTTATTATATATATGGAACTATATAGTAATAGTAATTTCATACGATTTGACCAAATAGTTTGCGAGAAATTAACAATTTTCCATTTGTAAAAATGCGAACTAGAAAAGAATAGAATAGAAGTTTATGTTGAGTTAACAAAAGCAAAACAAGCGGTACATGACATACGTCTTTTTGAAAAGTTGATATTTAAAGATCACCACCAGAGAGGGCATACACACTTTCCCAGTCTTCGATAGTCGAACAATATACGTAACGAGTAAAACGTCTACTGTCTATTGTACAGCCTTTAGACTATACAAAACATTCTGATGAACTAAGAATTTGTAAGAGATTTTGGATAGAAATTCAAAATAAAGCATTGTTTGTACACAATTTAATAAAATATATTTTTACGAAATCTATATGTTTTTGCTGTGTTCTATAATGATGATTTCATCACAACAGCTGTAATGGGTGTGTACCCGTTTCAGATGCGTTCAATCAAGCTTTTTTTGTTTAAATTGATTTCTAACAAAACAGTTTTAAGCACCAAAATTGTTTGGGTTGTTTAGTCTTGTTTTTTTACAGACGTCTAATATAAAGGGAATACGTTATATAATTATAAATATACATAATATTCCATTGCGTGAGGTACAATATTATTTACATTCATCGACATATCATGGACAAGCCCAAATCGATATTCGCAAAGTTAACAACATCAAAACAAAACAAACGTTAAAATTCGAAATAAGCACTCCCAACGAAAACAAATTTCAACTTCGCACTTTCTATTAAATTGTAACTTTCCCAAGCTATGTACACACGTTCTACACCACTAAACTGACTCCTTTTCGATGATTGAAGTATCTAATTTCGTTCCACACTGTGTAAGTATTCCCAATGGATCTTAGGGGAATACAGTCGTTCTCCATTGAAATTGACACTTTTCCCTTTGGAATTCGGTTGGATTTATGTTTGCCTTATACTTTTTTTTTAGAATTTACTTTTACACATCTCGGAAACCATATGTTTGAAAAAAGATTTTTTTGTTGTTTTTTTTTCAAATTTTTCAAATTCACAAAAAACACGTTATAAATCGATCATCCCAACCGTCAATTTTAAGGAAGACACTAGTACAAATCGCGCCACACACTGCAGCACCTGTCAACCGGTACACATCGAATGGCCAATGTTAACTACACAACGACAACGTAGCCAATTCATAAACGATAAATCGGCAAAAGGACAACGTGACAGCGTGTAAATTGCGTGAAAATCCTTCCGCCGTTCGAAAAGAACTAACTGAGTGTGGAAATTTGATTTTTACTTTGCCTTTGAATATACAATTTCAAAAATAAGCACCGACACGACACACGAAAGGGGACCAGGCTCTTTGCTATCGCTCGGGTTATGAGGCTGAGAATTGAGAAATGTCTAAGGAAGGGGCAGGAGGAGTTACTTACTATCGTTTGTATTTGAAAATTCGCTGTCGCTACATATCCACGGTCTTGCGTGTAGTGGAAATAATAAGCAGAAGTGGTATTGAAGGCAAAACAACGGTACACTCATCCTTTTTTGTTGTTGTTTAAGGTCGACTGGGACAAGAGCCAGTAATTTGACATATAGGTACCTATTCTAGCGCTAGTTTTTTTTGCGTTCCCACCAATCCTACGATAAAATACCAACGTATTGTTTGCTCATGAACAGTAAATGTGTCCGAAGCTGCTTGAAAGCAGACAGGCTAACTGACTGACTGGACTGGTATTGTTACCTTGACGCTAATGACGCATTGGATTGGAGGTGTATCGCTGGATAGACGGTGTTTTGTTTGTGAGGACTATTTTGCGAATTCGGAAAGTACATTTTTCAGATTTGGTTGAATAATTTGATTTCAGTGGCTACGCAAATATGGATGTGTGGCGGCGTGGACTTGGCTGACTGATGACGTTTTTCCTTGTCAAGAATTGATGTTGATTGCTTGATGGTATTCGAATAATGTGGGGGTAATGGATAAGTATATAATATATGCAATCATAAGCCGGGCCCGGGGTTAGGCAGGAACTTAGCCAATTAGAGGCAATGGGTAAATCGATAACCGTCGAAAGTAGAAGGGCTGTTTCATTTCGAATATTATATTGCGTGAATGCATGAATGGAGTGTGTTTATGACCTTTAATTGTTTTTGGTTAATAGTGTGGGAAGGCTCGATTGATGTGTTTTTGGATGAACATTAAACTGTCCGCATTTCAAATAGATACCTTTTGGTATGATTTACCTTATGAGGTGGTCTTTCCTTACCTATGTTGAGTATTGCTTTGACATATGTACATATTTGCGTAGCACTTGGAAAATAAATTAATTTAAATAGAATTTTTTAGAGATATTGTTTTGAATGTTGTTAGTGAATCTATCCTTGATCTAGTGAATCTATCCTTGATCCGATGTTACTTACTTAAGTCCAGAATGAACCTGGGCCTCAACCAACACGGTTTTCCATTTATCCTGGTCCTGCCTCCAGTTGCGCACCCCAAGTTGTTTGAGGTCGGTTTCTACTTGTGCGCGCCACTTAAGAAGATATCTTTCTCTACTGCGCCCGACGTCTGGCTGGGAATCGAAGACCCTGCGAGCCGAAGTATTATTGTCCATCCGTTCTACATGTCCTCGCCATCTTAAACGTGTAATGCGGATTTTGTTCAGAGGCATGTCGCTGTAAATATTGTATAGTTCTTGAATTTTCCTCTCGAATCGATCAAGGATTTCTTCATCCGCTTTTGATACACTGTATGCTTCACCGCCGTAGAGCAGGACTGGGATGATCAGGGCCTTATATAGGTTTCTTTTGTAGTTCGAGTGAGGGCTTTACTACTAATTTGCCTTCTTAGCCCGAAGAAACAGCGGTAATTCTTCGCTTAATTTCTGACGAGTTTTTGTTGTCAGAGCTAATAGCGGAGCTGAGGTAGACAAAGTCCCGTACTGTTTTAAAGTTATATCTGTCAATGGTGACGTTCTGTCCAATTTGTCGCTTTTGTGTGTCCTTTCGTGTTGAAAGCATATACTTGGTCATAGATACCCTCATTTAAAATCAACCCATATTTGGTGCTTCCTTCTCTATACTATCAAACGTGGCAATTACATCGCGTTGAGTCCTACCAATGATTTAAATTTAGTGTTGGCTCGGGAGTTTTGCGCAATCCTGATGGAGCAGCGAGAATTCTCCATCGTCATCCTATAAAAACGGAGGATTTTGGGCGGTATTCCAAAACTAGACATGACTCTGTATAGTTCGTCTCTATAAATTCTGTCGTATACGGCTTTGAAATGATAAATAGATGGTGGATATCGATTTGGACTTCTTGGGTTTTTTTCCCAGAACCTGCCGGAGTGTGAAAATTTGATTCGTTGTGGACTTTCCTAGCCTATATTCACACTGATAAGGGCCGATCAGGTTGTTGGCAAAACTGATATAAAAGGAGTGGAATTCATGACCAGTATCACTGGTGTGAATCTAAATGCAATTTCAATGAGAAAACCAAAAATTCTTTTGTGCAAAAGTTTGTTTTCATACAGATGATGTCAGTTTGTCATTTGACATTGACATTGTCCTGAACAAATCTACTGACAGTAGTTTCGTCAGCTGAAATTCTAATTTGGAATGCCAAACCAGAATAAAATTAAATCACTTGATGACAGTTAAAATAGTGTTGCCAACTTAAAGTTCTATAGCTGTAAAAAAAGCATTACTTGCACAAAACGGCATCGGCCTACTTTTCTCGCGAAAATTTGAATTTTTCCTGACAGCCGTGCTGATACCGAAAATATGCATCACTACTGGATTTTAGGTAAATTTTGCCATTACCGGCGAGAATAAGAAAAATATGCAAATGCATATCGCCCGGCCTCTAGTAATAACTAAATTCGACTATTCGTCGGCCTAATAAAAAAAACTCGTAACTCCCAAATTTGAAATTTTACAGAAGGGACGAATGTCCCAGATTTTTGGTTAACATTGTTATTTTATATCCTAAATTAATAATAAAACTGCGGATTTTTGGACAAATGCCGCTTATTTTATTACGACTACGTATATTTTTTTTACTGGAGTTAAGAGTTTTTTTGTCATTATAACCTTGGGGTTATGAGGTTTGCAGCCAGGTTTTTACAAGGCACTTAAAGTTTAACTTGAAACAATTTAGGTTTCCCGCTTTTCCATATACCACTTTTATACCATTCGAAATTAGAGTTACGAGTTTTTTTGCTCTTCGGTAATTTGTTACGAGGTTTTTTAAGGAACTTTGACTACATTAAAGTGCGACATATAAACAAAATGATTTTTATTAGATTTAAAGATATTAGGGTGCTACAAGGGTTTCCATAACAGTGCGCCTACCGATTTTCCATAAGATAGCATTAAACCAATTGTCAGAAATGGAGTTACGAGGTACCTATTGTCGGATTCGAGTCGTACACGAGTTTAAGAATTGGGGAGAGTGTTGTTAAATCAATCAACTGCTTCTTGGTTCTCGTGTCGATACGATTCACTCTAACGATACGATCTCAAAGAATATTGAATAAAGTTATAAAGCTAAAACTGCTACTTGGATTGATCTGCTTATCGGCTTCCGTACAATCCTACATACAACATATTGCCAAATTTGTTAGCATGCTTGATCTACCAACAACATTGGATCATAACTGAGTGTTGGATTAGGTGCAGAACAAAGAATGGTGTTTCTCCACTTTGTCACCCACACTTCCGTGGCGGCTCTCTGTGATGCTGTTGTGTCGTAACGACGTGTGTGATGATCAAACGAAAAACAAATATTTTTTTCTAGCCAAATAGCCAATTTAAAATTCGTCAAATTTGTGCAGTGATGCGGCATTGCAGCTCTTTTGTGGTGCACAGATGTTTTTGATGCGTTGCTGATAGAACATTATGGAGGCGTTTTAAATCTGATTGTTTAGGTTTAGGTGATTAGGTTTCTCTGCTTTGTAGTCTCCATTTTTTGAGTTTCCCCTCTTTTTCCTATGCTTTCAGTAGTAGTCCGTTAGATGTCCAAGCAAAGCAGCTCTAATTTCAAGTCTTTATGGAGGGTTATTTGTACAACAGTGGGCTTCTTACTCTACAAAGAAAATCCCATGGCATAGAAAAGACTCAAAACAATGTGTCAATCTTTACATCTTATATTTATTTAACTATGAAAAATACATTGGACAAACAAAGTTATTAAAATTATAGTAAACTTTTCTATTTTTTATCAAACTAATTAAAAAATATTTACAGGCAATTACATTGAATTAATGGATAAATGTTTAAAGGAACAAACGTAATCAAAATTAAAATACATTTTTAGAGTGTAGTGTATATTCATGCAATGATGAGTATATATAAACGAGCAAATGTAATCATTTTTAACTTTATATTTAACGTTAAATATTAAATGAAATAAACCTAAACAGATAATTTTTTTAAATTTTATATAGTATAAAATGAAAGATTTAAAAAAAAAAACATTAAATCATTTATATGAAGAATTCAAGTAAAATAAAATACTTGCATTGAATTGTAAAGTTATATATCTAATGATGAAAACTATACATCGAACAAATAAAGTTGGGGTAGGTATAGCTGCAATCTTTTGTTTTAATATTATTTGTACTTTTACTTGCTATTTTTTGTATACTCAAAGGTAACAGCCTACGCCTATGATATGTGTTGTAAGAAAAATAAATTAAGACTTAGGTTTTGTTTTTGAATTGTCAATCAAGTTAATTCTTACTCTCCTGAACATACTGTTCTGCAATTAACCACTTGAAAAAAAAATATTTGTTAGGATTGTTATTCTTTGGTATTTATTTCGAAAATGTAAGCTCACCTCTTCTTGTCAGGCATGTCTATACTATATGGCAAGTATGGTATTAGTGGAAGGAATCCAGTTAATCTGTAGGAAACAAAATAAGTGTTTAACAAATTTGAACATTAAAAGGTTCAAAATATTGTTGAAAATAGTGTAGTTTAAGTAAAGTTAAAGTTTACCCATCTACAACAGCTCCAGTTGCGCCTTACTTGGGCTAATTCCATGTTTACGGATTTCTAGTCAGGGCTTGAAAATGGAAATTAGGATTTTACTTTCTGTTGCCTACTCACTTTTATAAAACAAAAAAAGGTATGCTTAGAAGCTTGGTTTTACCGTTTTCAATTAGAAGGTCGTACAGATTGCTGTTCATGCAAAAGTTCATCTTTTTGCATGAACAGCAACCTATTAAGGTTTTATGTAAACTGATACTAATTCGATGATTTTTTAGATCATTATCAGGGTAGGCAGTTGAGACCAGACTTTCTGCGTGGCAGTTCATAAGTTAAAACTAACGTTTGCTTCAAGAATAAAATATAATCGAGAATATAAATGGATGAATCTATTGACCGTGGACCTGATCCACCACTGTCAGTGTGGTTTTAGGCCTGGATATATGTGAATATATTTTAAAACCGCATTTGATAGCATTTATAGACTCAAACTATGCAGAGACTTATCTAGCACTCAAACTCGTTTGTCTGTTAACCGAAACCTTTTATGTAAAAAATATTCACAAATGATGATGAACTCTCATCTGAGTTTATCAGCAGCACACTTGAATAAAATTTCCATAAAAAACACACGTTAGTACCCAGGGCCGAGCTTGCTCACAAACATTCATGTGTGAGTGTGTACTTCTTGCACGATGGTGGGACCTTTTGCGCGGCAGATAGTTGCACTAACCATCGAGCCACTGAGCACAATCTTTTTAAAGTCCTTGCATTTGTTAGCGCAAGCTAATGAACAAGTGTGGACGGACTGTTTCACTTTATTAATAAATCTGCGACCATCGTTATGATGAAAATGATGATCCGTTTAAACATCACACTCCAAAACCTTGTCAGAGAATAACCCAGAAAACTGCAACAATATATGCGGACAATTCACACTTTTTCCCAGCCCACGTTGCTTTACAGCAATGTAACGTGAAGACTTTACATTTTTCTTTTTTGAGGTTGAAGCTTAACGCCATACAAATCTACATTGTGATAGACAACATTGACTTCATATGGTTTTCTGGATGCGTCGGCCAATGCAATGCGCCAAAGCGTGATTGAGTTTCAGCCATCAAGCTTCGTACACACGAGCAATAAATTTGCAGCAAACACCCACCTGGGTGTTGTTGCCATTTGAAATTGGAGTTCTATTCAAGTTTGGTGTTTGCAAAGTTTGAATGTAAGTGAGGGGGCATGCTGCAACCTCCCTGTCCTGTTTGGGCATACTGTTGGATTTGGGATGAGTGCGGGTTTGGATGCACGAAAAGGAAATAAACCGCACAAGTAAAAGGCATTAACAACCGCGGGCTTATTTCCATTTGCAAAAATAAATAAGCCGCTCAGGCGCTATTTCCCTTTTGATGGGAATTAAGCACTAGAAAAAACGTGGGTGGAGCAAACATTTTCGGCAACAACGAAGTTTGTCATGCTGTTTGCCA
The DNA here is from genome assembly GCA_949824845.1 of Rhingia rostrata. Classification (NCBI taxonomy): domain Eukaryota; kingdom Metazoa; phylum Arthropoda; class Insecta; order Diptera; family Syrphidae; genus Rhingia; species Rhingia rostrata. Next base: position 70,229,117 of record OX463755.1, read on the forward strand.
TTTTCTGCAATATTTCTCTGAGGACGCGCAAACAACAAAGTGGAAAAAAGCGCTAATACAAACATTAATCGTGAAATATGAAAATTTTCCCATATTAGTTCCCAGCGTAGTACTGTGTCATATTTTGTGATTTCGTTTCTTATCAGGGCTAATAAAGCTTCAAAGTAATTTTTGGGCAGTCGTAAAAAATTGAAATAGACCTATCGATCTTAATTGTTCAGCTTTTTAAAAAGTGTCAGATGTAATCGACTTTTTGCTAACCAATCTCTTAGGGCCTAGTTATAGCTATCATTGAAACTTCTCATTGGAAATTTTCTTTTACTTCTTGCGGCTTTTTTATAAATTCAATCATTGGCGAGTTGGTGTCAAAACAAAGCTTATGAATTTTAGAACATTGTTAAATTTGTTATTAGTAGTTACCGCAGAAAATCACTTCTTATTTTTTACTGATCAACATTATTTTATGAAGTAATGATTGCCATTCTACCGAAGTGAAATGGAATTTTCCAATAATTCATATAAGAAGCTATGGGGGTGACATTTTAATTCCATTATGTTTTGTGTTCAAATAAAGTTGTTCAATGATAGCTATAACTGGGCCCATACCCAAAATTTTGTTCTTTTTGTTTTTTTCGCTTGAATTTCTTTTTTACGTTTCAATGCATTTTTTATCAACATAGCTGCTGCTTTTTGAGATTTCTTTTGACAAGACATTATTTCTATTTAAATCACACTTTTTTTAAATATATAATTTACACTCACTCAAGGGGTTATGAATACCCTTTATATGTTGAACCACAGTACAATCGTTAGAGAATGGGAAGACAGAGAGTGATAGGTCATATTTTGGATGTAGTGGAGACTTTATCTATGGGTGGTGTCCGAACTAACTTCGGCGAGTCACTGTTTCTTGTGTCCGCTAAATTTGAAGAAATTTCAAGATGATGCATACTTTTAGGTATAACAGCTGACCTTTTTTTATTTCTTTTTGAATACAAGTTAAATGGATGTTGACCACCCTCAACAGATGTAATAGGCGCTAATTTAAATGCCATTTTATCTCAGATACTTTGTCTCATTCACTGTTGAATTTTGTCCGGGCAGACATCTCTAGCTAACTTTAATGTCCGCATCGTTGATCATGTCGATAAATGCGACAAGTTCTAGACCATTCGTTTGAAATTTCAGTGATTGATGTGGGAAAAAGCCGTAGGTTGTTGCCAAAAACCCCATCGGGTACTGGTCCCATCCAACCGGATTTGACTTTGCTAAACGATAAGCGCGAGTGCTGATAACACGACGAAAAACAGAAACATACAGGTCAGAATGAATACCCGGCCTACTGTCCCAGGCGAAGCTAGACAAGCTGCTTCGACATATTCCAACAACAGGTTTTCAAGGAATTTCAAGAGTTAGTCAGAAAGGCCAACGGTAGCGCTCAATCCCGTAGTGGATACTGATGACCTGTGTCCTAGGGGTATTGCATAAATTGGAACTGGCCCCCCAGGTTGCGGGATGTGCTTTGGGTTAACTACCCAAGCATGGAAAAATTAATTGTTACGAAGCAACCAATAGCCTCGGAAAGGACTGATTTTATTGTTGATGACCTTGCTAAACGAAAAAAGGACAACGACGTTCGTATCTGCTTTTGGAATGTGGGAACATTAAACAGGAGAGGTGACCTTAACTGCTACAAAGCAGACATTACTGCCATCTAGGAAATACGATGGGATTGGCCGGGCAAAAAGAGGATGAAAAACTGTGACATCTACTACGGACCGTGATATAGTGACCAGAAACAGCGACTATTCGGATGCGTATTTGTTATAAGTGCCAGACTTAGGCAAGAAGTCTTATGTTTCCAAGCAAAAGCTAACGCATGGTAACAATCCGCATCAAGGCCAAACTTGCCAACATAAACCTTATATGCGCTCACGCCCCAACGGAGGAAAAATATGATATAGCTAAGGATTGCTTCTATGAGTTCCTTATGAGCAACTACCGAAGTACGATGATAAAATAGTGCTGGGAGATATTAACGCAAATGTAGGAAGAGAAGACATCTTTAGCATTATTGTGGGAAAAAATATCCTACACGACAACACGTCTGTTAACGGACTTAAGCCAATTGGCTTCGCTACGAAACGAGATGCCACTATAGCCAGAACACGTTTTCCACTTCGACATCCATAAGGGGATATGGCGGTCTCCAGATCAACGAACGGTCAACCAAATTGATCACATTGCGATAGACAGAGGCACAATTTTCCAAAAACCGGTTGAACTATTAGCATACGCCGACGATATTGACATCATTGGTAGGACCCAACGTGATGTCATAGCCACGTATGCTAGTATAGAGCAGGAAGCGGCAAAAATTGGGTTCAGCACTAAATGAGGGCAAAACGAAGTACACAACGAAAGGACACACAACAGCGACGAATTGGACAGAATGTCAACATTTACATATATAACTTTGAGGTAGTACGAGACTTTGTCTATCTCGTCTCCGCTATTAACTCTGACAACAACATAACGTCAGAAATTCAACGAAGAATTAGACTTGCCAACGGCTCTTTCTTCAGGCTAAGAAGGCAATTCATATGGTATGAAACAGGTCTTATGCCACAGTGGAACTCATCTCCTGTTTGGAAGCCCAATTCGTGTACACCTATTACTAAACCTATTTAAACTAGACACACGGAAAGTGTACACAAATTATATGAAATAAAATGTTGTTATACTCCGGTTGAATAAACTACATATTTGCACTCTCTGGCTACTTACCCTTATTTTGTTCGCACGCAATTCATTCCAGGTTCGTACTTATATTCAATATCGCCTAAAGAATAACGTCTTTTTAACTTGTATTTTGGTCGCTTGAATGGATTTGCAAGTTTCATTATGTTTATTGTGCAATTGTATTCCTTTTTTGAAGGTGGTGGCTCGGGTGTCTCATTTCTCATCTCATTTTTAATAGTCATACTGTGATCGATGCCAATGGTAGCTTTTCTCTTTTTCGCATCATGGCCAGTTTCAATACAGTGAATTTTCAGATCCTTTTCCGACATAAAACTGTTTAAACAGAACCGACAGGGAAAGGCGTCTTTTTGTTGATGCTGCAGCAAGTGATAGTGCAGGTCATATTCGTAAGTGAATCGCATTGTACACTTATGACAACGATACTCGCCATAGTTTTGCAGGTGCATATGGTAGTCGTAGAACAACCTAAGCGAATATAAAACAAAAATCATAAATAACAACAACGATTATGACTTTATTATCTAACTTACTTTGTTGTGAATACACCTTTACACTTTCGACAGAAAAAGTGGGTATTAAACTTATGATATACTATTTCATGACGGCTCATATCTCTCAGGTGGCTCGTCACAATGTCACAGCCCGGGAACCAGCACGAATATACATTGTGTTCGACTTGCGCAATCAATCGGTGAAGCATTATTAAATCTGAAATTAGAATATTAATTCATTTAAACGGTTGAATAAATGTAAAAATATAAAAATCATTAGATGCTTTGTTCGAGCTTCCTTTAGAAGTATTGATGGGAGTATTTTCCTAAAGGCTTACGTTCGATCTGACCATCAAATATGTGAAGTGGAATTATTGCAACTATTCTCTTTTTTTCTGACAGGGATGCGGGGATCATTCAACTCAACTCATCAAATTTGTTGTTATGTTTGTTTCAATACCAAGTAGTGACCTTCTAAAACTAACACTGAGTTACCCAAGACAAATGCCGCTGGTCGACTAAGGCCATTTGCATTTGTTAACTACACTAAGATTATCAACTCAGCTACCCATAGGCAGAATTATTAACACTAATCTTGGCATCTCATCCGCACGCTGATAGATCCGTAAGCTGTGAAACCCCACAAGGGGGTGTCCTGTTTCCTCTAGTAAATCTATAAAGAGAGGGATGCAAAGTGATTGCCTACGCGGATGACTTGGCAATAGCTGTATCAGGAAAATATCTTAATATTCTTAGAGATCTATTACAAAATGGATTCTCTGTTCTCTCTATGGACTCAGCCGAATGTGGAATCAGCGTGAACCCTCAACAAAAAACCCAATTTGCCCTTTAAAGCAGGAAATATAAAATCCTGCACATTGACCCTCCCAAACTTAATGGCGTCAGTCTTAAGTTCGCAGAATCAGCCAAATACCTGAGTCTGATTTTGGATAAGAAACTGAACTGGAAAGCCAACATCCAAGAACGCGTTTGGAAAGCCACAGTAGCCTTATACTCTTTCAAAAAGGCAATCGGAAAGAAATGTGGTACGCAACCACATCTCTCTTTCTGGCTTTATGTGTCCATAATCAGTCCCATACTCCTGTATGGTGTCTTACGCTGCGCATACAGTAGTATAAGAAAGCGGTGCGATACGAGAAGCAATGACAAGCGATTCGAGATGCGATAAATAGATGGGAAAAATGTATTTTAAAATTGCACCACATAACACAAGCACTGAAATAACCTGTTTGATTTGTTTTTCTTTGAACGTCAAAACAAACACTTCTCGCACAAATCGCTTGAAAAAGTGGTCAAAAGAGTGTGTGTGCGAGAAGCATGCGAGAGTTTTGCGAGAAGGTCGCATTTGTCACATAAAAAATCGCTACACTGTGCAAACTTTGCGAATACATGCGAACACCCAATCAGAGTAAACACACAAAGATTCTGAATCACCTTAGCATTACAAAAAAAAAACACCGATCACACGACTACCCAACTCAGTTTTGAGCATAACTTCACGACAGCCGTTCCCAGAAGCCTTGAATGGGAGTTGGATTCGATCGAAATAAATAACTCAATTCACATCTACACGGATGGGTCCAAAACAGAATCTGGAGTGGGTGGAGGTGTTTTCTCTGAGATACTTAGCCTAAGCATATCCTTTCTCCTTCCCATCCATTGTAGCGTTTTCAAGGCGGAAGTCATGGCAATCAAAGAAGCCTTGTCATGGCTGAAAAGGAATATTATATTCGCGATGCATATTAGCATCTTCAGTGACAGCCAAGCGGCAATCAAATCCCTGGAAGCAATATAGTTCAGTTCAAAATCAGCCTACGAATGTTGACTGTCTTTTAATTTTACCATTAACTTCTTTTGGATACCGGGCCACGGAGACATTCCAGGGAATTGCATGGCAGATGAACTTACCAGACAGGCCACAACTTTCGACATTCTACCTTGGTAGATACGATAAGTATGCCCATCGTTAAATATAATTTACAGGTCAAACTGGATGCGATCAAGAAAGCAAACCGCAGATGAATAAACGCCACAACGTGTCAAATATCCAGGCAACTCTGGCCTAATTTTAACCAGAAGCGCTCCATCTGCTTGACAATACTGAACAGATCAAACATCAGCACCATTATCGGTGTCCTTACAAAACACACGTGGCCTACATGCAAAAAGACTAGACCTCTTCAGCAATTACCTCTGCAGAAGCTGCTTACACTAAGAAGAGGAGGAAAGTATTACTCACTCTTGTCCTGATTCTTCAGTAAAAAGGAAACTTCATCTGGGAGAGTACTCCTTCGACTGAATGTTTCAATTAAGCGAACGAATATAGGAAAGTCGACAGATCCACGTGGTAACACAACGGACCTTTATGGTTTAAGTGTGCACGCGCATCGCGTGCAGCCACTACAACCCTGGTGCCAAGGCATGATTTGATGATAATTTAGGCTTAAGTCATTTTGCTGCGCCTCTCTATTTAATTGCAGATTAAGTCATGTAATGGTTTTGATATAACTTCTAGTAACAAATTCATAAGGATAAATGTACACTTAACAAAAAACATTGTCCGAATCACACCAACTCAAATTGGAAAGAAGAATGTCAGCAAATCTAACAAATTATCTCTTTATCTCTTAATGAACAGCATTCTACTGCAATGATCTCGAAGAGGATATAGCATACCTGTTGTTAAAATTCTCCATAGTCAGCAATTATCAAAGAAAACTCCTTGGCGGACAACTCTTCAACATAGAGTCCAAATTGGAATCTGAAATGTCTGACGTTTTTTCTTGTTGCTTTACTCTTCGATGCTTGAATATTGTTGTTAAGTGCTGGTCCTTCTGTATAACAGAGATAGAAATATTTTTTGGAACCCTTTATATCGTCATCAGTTTTGGATGGATGATCCAAAGCAACAAATGGAATATCAACTCCTAATACTTCATCTACATGTTAGGTGTCAATGTCTTGCTCCAACTACCAACACATATCCATGTAAAATGTCGAATGTAGGATCCTTTTCAACTATCCAACCTATGCTGCTTCCAGTCTGGTAGATCGACCACAGATCAAATTTTCATACTAAAGCAAATTCTGGTAAAGGCAAATAAATTCCGTAACAAGAATTATCGTGTTTCCCTAATCAAGGAAACACAAAACTTCTATCATATGGAGCTCTAAAAGACCGATTCCCGAATTCGGGATTCCATCAAAATTGATAAAACTGTTGACACTCAACTTTGGAAGACATGCGATATGGCGTTTAGTTCTGATTCATACTTCTGCGAACATGGCAAGGAGATGCGCCATCATACGTTTTCTTCAATCTGATGCTGGAACCTATAGTAAGTATAGTAAGTGTTAACACCAAAAGCTACATCATCAGGTCAATTGGCGAATTGAAAAAAATGCGTTGGACTTGCAGACAATGCAATGCTTTGTCGACCATCAACAAAATTGACGCAGTAAAGAAAAGAGGCAACAGTAGATGTCTGAAGAGAGAATAATTTAAGTGGTAAGCATAAAATACTTCGCATCAAATATTTAAATAATAAAATTTTAATAAACTAATTACTCACCATACTCCTTTTTGGAAACAATAACCGCATTCGGGTTGATTGGTTGTGATGCTAATGCTATATTTTCGAATTCTGGATTTGAACGCAATGTTCCGGTGACCCAATTTTCTATATAGCTAGGTGATACGAATTCCGTGCACACTGATGTGGCACAGTCGTCATCATCATCACTGTCATCGTCATCATTATTATCCAACCGATTTAATTTATTTGAGCTTGCTCTCGTTCGTAGACTCTTTGTGCTCTTTTTTGATTGTGCATTCCTCGATCTCCCTGGACTATGCGCCCTTTCAGTAACAACTGACCGTCTGGATCGGGCTAAAGAACGTGTATTGGGTCGGGTTTCAGCTTCCTTCGCCATTTGTAAACCCTTGCATTCGGCTTCATGAAAGTTATGATCATACAAACTGAGATTCTCTTTGTGGCAGTAAGAGCAATAGTATCGCTTCAAGTGAATGCGAGAATGAGATTTCAATTTGGCAGCATTATCGAAAGTAGCCAAGCAGTTTACGCACGAATAGACAGGTGGTGTTGAGACTCCACGCACACTTGAGCCACTGCGGATGGCATGAGAGCGCGTATGGCGTTTATATAGTTTAGCAAGTGCAAAAACTTTCGGACAATACGGACATTTAAGAATATTTTCCTTTGATTGTTCGATGGCACCCCCAGATTCAGTGATCAAAGCGGATTCACTCTTCTCAAACATAATATCTAAATGAGAGTGCGAGGACGTGGAGGCAATAGAGGTGTTTTCTGTAATTACCGCTCGCGCTTCCAATTCCTCTGGTTCGCTTTCTTTATTTGGACTTGTCTCATTTTCTTCAGTTGGGGCATCAGGAGTAATATTTTGAGCTTTCTCAATTAAAGCGTTGACCGTGTTTAACCGATGCAGGCGTTCGGCCTTCAGCTCGCCCAGTTTGTTTTTTTCAATAACGCTATAAAACTTATATAAACATGTTTGACATGCATATTTCACGTTTATCCGTTTCTCAGAATTCTATAACAAAACAAGAAGAAAGTTATTGAGGACAAAATATATCTGAAAGGAAACAATTAGCTATGTTAATCGTCTTAAACTATATCCCATCCAACTGGTTCCATTCTTTTCTTAGCCGTAAGAGTACTATACACGCTTCATACTCTATTCTTTACATCCCTTTGGCACTAATTTTCTGATCCAGAATCTGAAGGTGGTAATCGTTTTTATACAGAACAAGCCAACCGAACTGCTTGGAGGCTTTTTCTACTAATGTCTAATCTATAGGAATTCAAGACCAGTGTCAACAACATCTGAAAACATCATCTTAAATTGCTTGGTCAACAAGTGAGCGCGAGGAAGAAATAAATTTCTCCACGTCGCTAAGTGACAAGCAATCATTCTGGGCTCAAATTTGTTGACTTATTTGACAAAGTGTCCACATTCTTAGACATCAATAGTTGTTAGTTGGTTGTATTAAGCTCCATCTTATGATAAGGAAATTAATTTTAAATCCTTGCACTATACAAAATCTTGAGTAGACGATGAAGATCAGAATTGTATAAAAAATCCATCAAATTCCTGTTTGCACTAACAAAGTAATACAATTTCGTCCTCCGAACGTTTTCAAGAAGCGTTTCAACATTGAAGTCAGTGTTCGCAGAGTTCCACAGTCGAAAACTATAACGGATGGTAATGAAGATCATCGCATGGGGTAAACAAATAGCCCGATGTTGTAATGTTCTTGAAAAACGAAAAACGGTTATAGGAGAACCAGGCGGGCTTAATTAGCCCCTTGCGAGGTATACGTCGTAGCGGAAAATTTTCCGATTTTATCTGATTCGGAGGATTTTAGCTTCGAGGTGAAACCTCCGAAAAGCTTTCGGAAATATTCCTTCGACATATTGTAAAGCACCCCGGCGAATTGCGTTGAAGTGCGTTCAGGTGCATTTTTCGTGCAATTTTTAAGTGCAATTCTTTTTCCGATTTCCTCTGACACAAATTCTTCGCGGAATTTATTTACGAATTGTTGTGAAGTGTTTTTTGTGCAATGACACATCCCTCGAATGGAGTTTGAGCCTCCGACGAAGTATGCGCTGCGGAAAATTGTCTGCTACGACGGATACCTCACTAGGGCAGAATAACGGGTCATTTTTTAAAAGTTAAGTTTTTCAGGTTGGCAGCACAAGTTAGTAACGGCGTCCAAACGTCATCTGTCAAAGTGAAAAGTTTTCAGTATACTCTGCCATTTAATAATGAAAAGAATTACAAATGAGCAACGATTGCAAATTATTGAAATTTATTATCAAAATTCGTGCTCTGTGAATAATGTGCACCGTTTGTTACGACCATATTATGGTCGTCATAATCGACCTGGTGAATCAAAAATTCGTGCTGTTATCACCAAATTTACTTTGTTGGACATTAAACCATCGACTCGTATGCGTACAGTGCGTACCGAAGAGAATATTGCAATCGTAGCGTCCAATGTTAATGAAGATCGTGAAATGTCAATTCGTAGCAGTTCTAAGCAATTGGGCATGTGGTACTCAACCACATGGAACATTTAAAGTGTGGATTTGGGTTTGAAAGCCTATAAAATTCAACTTGTGCAAGAATTGAAGCCGAATGACCTACCATAACGTTTGATTTTTGGTGAACAGCTTAGAACAGCTCAATGAAAATCCGATATTTTATCGAAAAATTGTGTTCAGTGATGAGCCTCAACTGTCGCATCTGGAGTGATGAACAGCCACATGCCATACAAGAATTACCGATGCATCCCGAAAAAAACGACAGTTTGGTGTGGTTTATGTACTGGTGTCATCATCGGTCTATTTTTCTTCAAAGAGGACGGTGGAAGAAACGTTACCATCAACGGCGAACGATTTAACGATTTTAACGTTTCTTGACTATTTCTTGTAGGGTTATGTAGTCGTTAAAACGGAGTCGCGGACAACATTCCTCTAATTAACAATTAATACTACTCGGACGATTTGTTAGATCATCACAAGAGGAGGGCCAGTGAAAAATCTTTTAAGTGTTGCTACGGCTGGGGATAGAACCTAGGCCTTCTGCGCACTAACGATAGCGCCACTGAGCCTGTCATTTGGTCAGAGTTTAGCTTCATGACATGTTGACTGGCAGAACGTTTTTTGTCAAAATGTAACTTCTACCACAGAATTTTTTTTTTAAATGGTCTGCAACAGGGAGCGCTAAATTCGCCGATTGTCTTCAGCATTTACACCAGTGATATGATGGCTAGTCTTACACAGGCAATTGCGTATGCGACAATCTTTTCGCGTACAGAACATCCTCTACTGACAAGGTAATTCGAACTATATTGCAGCGGGACTTCGACAAGGTCCCGAGATATTGTGATGACTGGAAGGTGAAAATCAACTTTTATAAATCGGAAACTATCCTGTTTAGGATACCGATGTCTAGGGCCTCTAGGGATACGGGAAAGAACTGGCGGAAGATGGTGATCGTTGGCCCAATAGAACAGTCACCTGCGAGTAAAAGTGGAGTGATCTGGTTGGATCAGTATCTATATTTCGGACGACATGTAGATGCTACTCTGAGCTGGGGAGTGTTTGCCTTGACAAGACAATTGTTTTATAGCAATCGTCTCTAATCAGAGCTTATAGATGGCTATCTAACGGGTGATCCAAGTAGAGATACTTTTTTCAATATCCTTTTTTGACAGATCACGTGTGAGTCGTGTCATGCTGTCATGTTATTTTTTTTTTAGTATTGTTTGGCATTTCATAATGGAAAGACTTACGCGTGAACAACGTTTACAAATTGTTCAACTTTATTATGAAAATTCACGTTCTGTGAGGAATGTGTTTCGTGCACTTCGCTCAACTTATGGTCAACATAATCGGCCTACTGAGCGTACTATTCGCAACACCATCACCCATTTTGAGACCCAGTATTCATTATTGGATAATAGACTTTTTTAGACTTTTTCCAGTGGGGATATGTAAAGTCAAAAGCTTATGCCGACAAACCCGCTTCGATTCAGGCCTTGGAGGAAAACATCACGCGTGTCATTCGCCAGTTACCAGTCGAAATGCTCGAACGAGTGATCGAAAATTGGACTCAACGGATGGACCATCTGCGACGTAGCAACGGCCAACATTTGATAGACATAATCTTCAAAAAATAAATGCCAAAGAATGTTCTTTCAAATGATAATAAACATTCTCCATTAAATTTGAATTTTCTGTGTTTGTTTTCTTTAAAAAAGTAGGGAGCCTCGAAATGGATCACCCTTTATAATGCAATGGTTGGACGTTGTAGAACAAGGGCGACCTCTGAGCGGCATTTTGGCAACACCCAGATATTGACTACACGTCAATTGTCCTTTTTCCATCTGCTAGTAGTAACCATCGTATACTGGACTCATCAAAATATCGGCTCTATAATAAGCCTGTTAAAAATTACTAGCACGGAATATCCGGCCTGCTTTCATCAGATCAAAACATGAGCTGGCATGCCAAGTTTTGGTCCTGCTTTGGGTTAACTACTGCGAAATTGCAAGTCTTGTTTCAACGAACGATTTTGATACAATGGTAAGAAGAGAGGACATGTTTAGAATTATTGTTGAAAAACGCAGCCTACACGACACCACATCTGGCAATGGATTTAACTGTGTAGCGGAACGAAATGGGACTATAGTTAACTCACGGTTTCTTCACATTGAACTCCATAAGGAGACCGTCATTACTAGATCAACATCCTTTTGAGGGTCCAACATCGACTCGCATCACTACTTGTTACAGTCAAGGTAATAACGCAGATATCCGCTGTTAATGAATTAATGTCGAAAGCTTGCAATCACAGGAGACCGCCAAGTCCTTCGAAGAACGTGTAATACATAAGAACAATGAAGACGATTTTAACAAGCCATAAGATCAGCCGCAGCAAATGTGTTTCTTGCGTCCCCCAAAAAGAATTGGATTGTATTAATCATTCCCGGGAAATGTTCGGTCCAGTTTGCGTTGACGGGCAATAGAGTAGATGATTCAATGAACAACTTTATAATTGAAAGCGGGAAAAGAAATACCCAAGTGTTAAAAATAATGCGACACTTCAAATCGTTAAACACAGTTTTATTTTTCTGAGAAAATTATTAAGTGAGATTTTCCTTGTCAGCAAAGGCGATTACCACAAAACATCACCGGATTTCGTAAGTATTATGATTATTAAAAAATAACATATGTACTTTGGAAAAAAGTCAACCAATCTAAAGCCCTACTAACTAATGTATTATGATATATTACAAGCTAAGACGACAGTTCGGCAATTTCCATGTACATTAACCTCTTTATTGACAGCCCACTTTTTAAATGTGTAGACTTACCGAAATAATTTCTAAAATACTTTTTAGCTCTGCACAGTCTGCCACATATTGTGTCTTAATTGTTGAACAGCAAATGGAACAGCATGTTGGATCTTTTTCGTTTTCCGCAGATTCATTAATATCATCGATAAATGAATTTTCTGACACTGATGTTTTGGTTGATGTATAACTATCAGTTTCTTTCTCTTCCATTTTGTCGATTTACAGACATTTACTATATTATTCGACAAGATTTCAATACACTGCACTTTACTTAATTCAATATTAAAACTTTTTATTTCGCGCTTGGGCTGAACAACAAATCCAAATAAATAAAAACGATTGACATGCACACGCAATGTCCCTGTCCAAATGCATATAACTGTTGTTTTCAATAGCTTCAATTTTTTGAAAACACATGAAGATATGAGTGTCTATCTTTCTCTTTCTGTAGTACGCTAAGTGAAGTAAACAGAATTTTTAAGCTGCATCTGAAAATAGATGGGTATATGTTTTAATTGTAGTCATTTTGTACGTCAAAAAAAGTAGTAGTGGAATTTTGTAGTAGAAGAATTGAAAACATAGAATCAATTTTTTAATCACTCCTGACTAGGGCTACCTTATTTAAATTGAAAATGGAAACTTTATAAACATTCAAAATTCTGCTCAGGCTGACAAAAATGTTTGATTGAACACTAAGGCCGTGTGTCAATTGTGTTAAAATGCTGGTCAAATTTTATCCACGGGCTAACCTATTCGTTATTTTTTTTATTACAAGAAGTTTGAAGGACAGGGATGTTGTTCCAATTCTTTTGGAAAATTATTGTAAATTAGTATTGAACCAATATCCAATTTAATCCGTTTGACACAGCAAAATGGCACTTTTTTACCCTTGCATAAATCTCAAAAATTAGTATGCGGATAAAATGTGAGCCCCATTTTAACGCAATTGAAACATGGCCTAAAAACGTATTCACTCATAAATTAAAAACCAAAATAAAACCAACATACATTTCTAAAAATATCCCCCCTTATTCATTAGAATTCACTAAAACACATCTCAACTGTTCTATAGTAATACACAGTGCTGCCTAAGTGTTTATAAAGCCTTTATTCAGGTCATACAAATTATTATTAATAAAATATTTCCCCACCCATAATAACGGGTGATTTTTTAAGCGTAGTTTTTTCTGTAAATCGAACAAAACACTCAAATTTGCATCAAATATTCAAAATTTGTATTGTAATCGATAAATAGGGCCTTGCCATTTAATTTTTTTTTTATAGAAATCACCATAACGTTAGGTGTCTTCCACTTAGGGATCACTCCGTAATCTACGAGATCTCTGTCAGTCGAACACGATTCCTCTCTTGGCAAAATAGAGTTTTTCGAGAATATGCTATGATTTTGTTCGATTATTCTCCTAACCCATTATACCAAAAGAGTACAGCTGGCAATATAAAAATAAATCCTCTCTGCTGAGAATGTTGTTCTACTATTAGCTATACTATAAGCAGAGTATAAAGTTGTGCACTCCTTAAAATGCCTCTGAACATTGAGGCTGCATAACCCAGACGCGACTGATGGTTGAACAGTACCTTTATAACAGTGCCTTTATTTTTTTAATGTCTCTATAGGCTGAGCATTAGGGCTAGCAAGCGTTCAATTGTTATTTGAAAAAATTGTCAAGTGTATTTTTCACGTGTGTTTCACGGTTTAATTTATTCAAATGGTAATTCTCCTTTACCTCAACAATGTAAACTATGTAAGTCATGACGCAAACTGTTGCACATAATCCTTTTTGTTTTTCTCATTGAAATTGCATTTATATATATGTATATAAATTTAAAATGCTTTTTAACTAAAACACCCTTTAAAAATGATTATTCAGAGCTGAGCTCTGATTTATTGAGTTCACTGTAGATGGTGTTTAAGAACTAACTGGAACATCGCAGATGACCAGTATTTATTGACTTGTATTTCTGATAGATAGGATGTGAGACTAATATAATATGAATATGATATCTGACTTCTTATTCGTTTATCTTTGTTTAAAATTTCTGTCGACGTGCATTTATTGATCGTCTTATCGTTTTATTTTTAATTACGTAGGTGGCTTCTCTGATAGATAGGATGTGAGTCGGATATTATATGAATATGATATCTGACTTCTCTGATAAAAACATATTATGAGTTAAAATATTCGTTTATCTTCTTTTACAGTTATAACTTATATATATATTTTTATGAGTTAATAATTTATGTTTCAAAGTAAACAACTTATATTTTAATGTTGTTAATGTAATAACCCCATAAAATAGCACTCCCGTCATATAATTGTTATAACATTGTTTTCCTCATATAATCGATCAGTTAAGACCAAAGAAATCTGCGGGCCCAGATGGAGTCACGAACTTCACACTTAAAAAACTCTCCACTCGGGCCATTAACTTTTTCACGATCCTGTTCAATAACTGCATACATAACGAATACTTCCCAGTCTCCTGGAAAGTGGCCAGAATTTTACCAATTGCCAAAAGCGCCAACAACTATGACATCGGTAATTACAGGCCTATCTCACTTCTTTCGAACACGGGAAAGTTACTGGAAAGGGTTATTCTCAACAACCTTTGTTCCCCGATTGAGAATACATCCCGGAACACCAATTCGGCTTCAGAAGAGGACACTCTACCGTCCACGCCCTCCTAAAACTACATAATGACGTCACCCTCAACCTAAGGAATCAACGCTGCACTGTGGCTTGCTCCTTAGATGTCGAAAAAGCTTTCGACAGCGTCTGGAGAGACGGCCTATTAGCAAAAATTTCATCTCCTTATTTTCCACCCCACATAGTAAACCTCCTGGACAGCTTCCTTAAGAACAGATCCTTTTTCCTACAAATCCAAGGAACTGAATACAACAAATGTGCATGCGACTGCGGAGTACCTCAGGGTTCAATCCTTGGCCCCCAACTCTACAACATCTTCCTAAACGACTTTCCACACAGATTCACCGAGAACAGCCTCACCTCCAACAGCCTACTCTACGCTGACGACACCATAGCGTACTCCAGCCACGAATTCCCCCTAATCGCCACCCGACATCTCGAAAAACACCTAAAAGTCATAAGCGACTATTACAGCACCTGGGGTATCAAAATTAATCACCCAAAATCGCAACTTATATGCTTCCGAAATGCGAGTGGCAAGGGCCCAATAGGAGTCGTCAGGGAGAGCAGGAACCTGGCTATCAGATTAAATAACTCTGTAATTGGAGTAAAAAATAAGCTAAAATACCTAGGGGTGCATTTCAACAACCTCTTCAAATATAACTACCATGCAAGGAACGTCCTGGGTAAAGCCCGGAAAGTATCCAACATGCTAATGCCTTTCTTAAAGCACGGTCTCCTTAACAAGAGATCGAAACTTTTATTTTACAAATCCCTTATAAGGCCCATACTTACGTATGCATTCCCAATGTGGTTAACGATCTCCCCTACGGTTGCTTCGGAGCTTGAAAAACTAGAAAGAAAAATCCTAAGATGTTGCGTGGGAAAAAACTACGAAGCAAGTAACAAACGCTTCTTAAACCGACTCATATACAAGGAAGCCAACACCATTCCGCTCACCAGATATGTTTTACTTCTCCTGAATAAAACCATCTCAAAACTACCTCTCCTGGAAAACGACCTAATCAGGGAAATCATCCCCGCACAGACTGACACCTCGTGGGACAATGAAGCTTACCCTTCGCCAGTCAGTGTTCCCTCAATCGACTCCGCCACAGCCCAACCCTTACCGTACTACCTAAAAGCCACGCCTGGCCATAACCGCGGATAATTTATTAAAAACAAAAATAATAATAATAAAAAAAAAAAAAATTCTATGCCTATTTACATACTGTCAAACAACAGCAAACGAAAATAAACAAACGCATTTCACTCAATTTACCCCGACTCACTATCACCATGATAAACCCCCCGCTAATCTTGAAATAACACCGAATTGTAAACAAAAGAAAAAAAAAAATAAATAAAACAACTACAAACTCTAAATGTCATTAATAATTTGATGGCAGTACTTGCCTCTTCGTATTTATACCCCGCAACCATAATCTTGTAATTACTAACCACTAGAACTTTAATTAACATTTTTCCATAACTAAACTACAATATATCTACCTATCACAAAAAAAAAAAACACACATTAAATTATGAATAGTTAATTCCTATCTGTGATATTTAAAACTACTAAATTTTACGTAGGTATGATATAATGTAGTGCAACTGCCTAAACATTAAACAAAATATACCGTCCACAATACAATATATTAGTTATAAAAACTTATAGAGTGTACTCGCTCTACAATCTTATTTATATAATTCTTTTCATAAATTTACTCATATCTATACCTAAACTATACCCAAACATTCGTCCTCATCACGCTCACTGAAAATGTATATGTAATCCTAAAGAAAAGAAATGTTTATACACTACATTCCAAGATAGCTATATATTAAATATAGCGCACACTAGTGCTTTCGTTCCTTGAAGTTGACATACGTTTCAGTATACTGCGTATACGTTCGTCTCTCTTCTTCCCCTAGTTTTTAAGTTAGATTAAGAATATTGTACATTCATACTCTTTTCACACGCTCACCTGTATGTGTAATTTAATTTTTCGCTCATGAGCAAGAGCAGTCTCGATTTTCGAAACCATTTAATTGACAGCCATGTGGCAAAAAAAAAGTAATTGTAATAGCAGGCCATACAATACAGCCGCTTAGTTTATATAAAGTTATCGATACTATTATTCAAACAGTGTAAACCAAATTCAAAGTCTCAAATAAATTCATCGTTTTCCTCAGTGATTTTGACGTTTTAATTAAAAAGACAACCACGTGTGAGGGAGAAGTCTCATGAACAATATAAAATTCTCTTGTTTTCCTCCAAATAGAGACAACGCCACTTGTGAGGGAGATAGTGTCGTGAACAACTCTATATTCTGCCATTTAATGGAAAGACTTACAAAAGAGCAATGATTGCAAATTATTGAAATTCATTATCAAAATTCGTGCTCTGTGAAAAATGCGCACCGTTTGTTACGACCATATTATGGCCACCAGCGATGAGGCTCATTTCTGGCTCAACGGATATGTAAATAAGCCAAACTGTCGCATCTGGAGTGATGAACAGCCACGTGTCATACAAGAATTACCAATGCATCTCGAAAAAAGCGACAGTTTGGTGTGGTTTATTGGCTGGTTGCATCACCGGTCGATTTTTCTTCAAAGACGACTGTGGAAGACCGCGAACGATATCGAGCCATGATTCTCCACCATTTTTTTTTTTTTGCCCTAATTGACAGAGTTGAACTTAGTTGACATGTGATATCATACAGACGGTGCCACATGCCACACAGCTCGTGAAACAATGGAAATGTTGAAGGACGAACTTGGTAAGCAGCTTATCTCTCGAAATGGCATTGTGAGTTGGCCGCCAAGATCAATTGATTTAACGCCTCTTAATTATTTCTTGTGGTGTTATGTAAAGACGTTAGGCTATGTGGACAAGCTGAACAAGATTGAAGCCTTACAAGATAACATAACACGCGTAATTCGTGAAATACAAGCCGAAATGCTCGAAAAAGTGATTCAATATTGGACCTTCCGAATAGACAATTTGAAACGGAGCCGCGGACAACATTTACATGCAGTTGTCTTTAAAGATATAAATCAAAATGGAAACAATTCATTTTAAACTGGTAACTTTCATCTTTGTGTTAGTGCAAGAAGGGGTAAATTTGGTAGAACAGATCTGAAAAATTTATCTGAGATAACAAAAAAACAATTTATGGGCCTGCGAGGTATGGCTGGAACACAACCACGCTTTGGTGCGTTACTTTGGCAGACGCACATAGCATAATTCTTCAACCCTTAAATGAAGCGCACTACATTATATCCTTAAATATAGCGGCTTGTGCCATAAACCTTTTATTAAGTCCAGTTGTAAGCACAGGTTCTAGAGTGCCAATTCTTATCACCGACAGGAAATGTCTCATGTGGTAATTGAATTGTTTTAAAGTCTTTATAGCATTTGGCATTGTTTTTTTGAAACACGTTCTTCACATTAATACTATAAAATTTAGGCAAAGTATCCTAATTTTCATAGCAGCAATCACAAATTGTGAATGTAATTGTTTGACAATAATCGCATGCTGGCTCTCTGAGTCCTGAGGTAAAAATGAGCTTTATCGCTTTACATGATATCGCTTAAACTGTGCGAGGCAAAGATTTATTATTTTATTAGCTCCGTACGTAAGAGTAAATTGAATAAACTACACCCAAGTTTATTCAAATTCCTTATAACCATACGTCCATATGCGTACTGAGGAAATAGTACATAGTCACGAGTAAAAAAGATGAACGAAGAAACCATTTAGTTTCGCTCACTTTTTCTCAATTTTCCTCATGCGAAATTTTGGCTGATGAGACATTGAAAACTGCCAAATGCCGACAGCCCACAAGAGTTTGACAGAAACCAACAAAATAACTCTTTTTTTAGTTAAAGTATTTTGTTTTCAAAAATTTGAAGAATGTTTATGCACTGGTACAACATTATAGTTGTATACCATAATATGTCCAAACCGGCTTTAGCACTTGCTTGTATAGTAGCAGCTTATTATCAAGGTTAAACTTCGAGTATTTTGCAAGTAACCAATACAGTTTTTTGTATTTAGTCTTAGAAATTGAAAATTGGACAGATCATTCAGGTTTTCTTCACACAACCGTATCCGTACGAACGTTCTGTAGTGCTCCATGTTTGCTCATCCTAAGATGTGAGCTGTCAAACTATCTCTTTTTGTGATGGATCAGAAATGATAATAGGAGTGGGCTCTGGGGTATACTAAGATAATCGGGTTAAACACAAACATTCGATTGGCAAACTCGTGCTGTGTTTTCCAAGCAGAGATCCTAGCCATAATTAAAGCTGCCGAATCGGCTAGAGTATTTTACATATCACAAGAGGTTGTCTCCATTTACGTAGATAGTCAAGCGGCCATAAAATCTCTGGCATCCAACATAATAAAATCACGAGTAGTTGTACGCTGCCGCACAGCTGCATCTCCTTAGGGTTAGACCTCCAGAGACCGTGACCGCGAGGAGGACATCGTTCACCTACGGTGTCAACAGCCGCAACAAACTCCTCGGCAACTTTTACTACGAGGAATTGACGGAGCTTGCCACAACCCCAATAGCACAGATCACAAGCTTCTGCTGCAAGTAAGGGATGGAGATTTTACCTCATTGAACCTAAGTAACACCCTTTATAAAGGGTGCCCATAGCGATAGGCTCACGTAGGCCTATACTGGTTTGACGGCTCACCTGACCGTCAACGCCCATCAAACCTAACCAAACATAACCTCTCTTTTTTTTTAGTTACCAGCACTTTACCGCACGAAGGGCGAAATATTAAAATATTGCGTTATTTTGGGACACTTTACATTTTGTAATTGTGATCCAACATGTTTGTTAGATTATTGAACAAAAGAGAGCACAATTGTGAGAGAGATACTTTAGCGAAGTATTTACAATGACGAAAATGGTATTCATATTCTTGAAATTTATGTTTTACTCTTCACACAGCTCCATCTATGAAATTCTTCATATACGGTTGTTGTATAGGCTATACAAATAAAAATTTTGTCACAGTCGCAAACCAAGTTAATATTATAACAGTTTATTCCTAAACCGCAAAGAAAGTAATAGAATACTTTCTAATAGTTGAAATTCATTAAATTTAATGTACAGCCACATGAATTGACTTTCTCCTCAGTTTAGCACTATCAGCACCGCCAAGCATGCGCGTTTATGAATTGTGATGGGATGCAATCCCATTATTGTCGACAAGAAATCATGCAATACTAGCAAAAGAATTATGACTTGGTGACGCGCTGTCATTTGATTTCCCTTTTTTTTTTGGGAAATGTGGAAAACTTTTTAGAAATATTCAAAACTTTCAAACTTTCAAAACTTTCAAACTTTCAATATCCATACTTTCAAACGATGTAAAAAAAAAACATTTTGATAAGATCAGCCGAAACTGACGTGCTAGGTTTCTCGCGTCCACCAGCAAGAAACCCCTGGTTTGATGAGGAATACCGAAAGATGCACGCAGCCAAGAACGAGGCCTACAAGGCAAAAATCGGTGCAACTAGTTACTAGCATACGCTGACGATATTGTCATCATAGGTAGGACTTAACGTGATGTCATGGCCACGTTTACTAGTATAGAGACGGAAGCGGCAAAAACGGGTTAAGCATTAAATGAAGGCAAGAGGAAGTATATGCTGTCAACATGAAAGGACACACAACATCGACGAATTGATGATAAACTTGGCTGCAACAAGGTAGTGGTCCGAGTCGATGTTAGCTCCTCGGAATGTTCGGACATCCAAAATAATGGATTCGTGCCTCTTGTCTATCGCTATGTGATCAATTTTATTGACCGTTCGTTGATCTGGAGACACCCATGTCCCCGTATGGATATCGAGGTGAGGAAACCATGTGCTGGCTATAGTGGCATTTCGTTCCGTACCGAAGTCATAGCCAGACAAATCCCCACCAGCAACTAGGTGTCCTCGCTTGACCAATTTCCCTTATCATTTATTATAATTATTAACAAACCATAACCACAACCACATTACATTTTATTTGATTAAATAAATAATTTTTTTAATAAATTTTACTCACGTTCTTCTCTGCAGTTTTTCACCAGCAAACAAAAAAAATTGCTGCAAACTTACACAACTTTGACAGAACATATGCTGTCATTTTACATTTATGAACACATAGTGCTGCCAAACTTATGCATTGAAAATGCAGTTGGATTGCAATAATAAACGTGAATTCTGCAATACTGCGGTTAATTTACATTTATGAACTCAGTCTAGCCTAGGTTTTTACTTGTCTTTTCAAATGTAAATGTCTGTCAGTTAGTTACAAAATTTAAAGATAGTTCACACCATTGCTAACGACGGGTTAATTTCATAACACTGAATGTACACCATTTCTCCATTGTTTTGCAAGTAAAAAATAAAAACACCAGGGTTAAGGAAACTCTTGCAAGACACTGAACAACAACTAAAATTTTTGCTGTCCTCTATCAACTTGTTTAAAAACATTTTACAATAAAAAACATATGTTTAAAATTTAATTTAATTTATTCAGTTCAGTCATTTTTAAACAATTATTCTGAGTTTTGTAATTTTAACATAAAACTTAATTTTATCATAGTGAACTTGTTCTTATATCATCTACTTCCTCACTTATAGCCAAAGTTAACTTAAATCAAAAAAATTAAATCATAAAGAAAATGCACGTGCTGCCATTTTTTTGTTGTAGTTTCTTTCATTTTCAATATAAAACTTAATTGCCAGATTAGTGTTATTTAATAAAATAAAAAATCTATTTACAACCTAAAATATAATTAAAACTAATAGTCAAAAGAGCATATTGCATTGCCCCCAGCGCTTTGTAGTTGGTTTCTTAAATTAATAGTAATAGTTAACAATTTGATTCATAAACTATATCATAATTTGTACATTTATTAACTTGATATAATTCGATTAATTTGCATTGTATTGCATTAATATTAATTTTGTTTGTATTTATTTAATGTTTGTGTTTAAAGTGTTTCAGTCTTATATAAAAAAATATTTGTATCTATAAACAATGTAAATAAACAATAAAAATAAAAATTGTACTTGTACTTATTTAGAAAATGAGGTATTTTGATTATCGGTTTCATTACTTAAAAATACAAAAAAAGTAAAAAAGTCTAATCTAAAGAGGTAGTACTTAAAACAAATCACTGGCATCTTTTGTGTTATTTTTTATTAAAAATAAATCATTTATACATTTTAGTCTAGTGGTACGTATTTTCTGTTTTTTATTTTTATTTTTAACAATTCAGGTCGTTTATGTAGCTTCGTTTCTGTTTGATTTTGTATTACATTAGCCTCCATTTTGAATGTTAAAAATATTTTTACATTTGAGAAATTAAAAAAAAACACACACTTTATTTTCTTCAGTCTTATTAAGTTAAAATAAAAGTTTTGTAACAGGAATATTTTAACTCTACCTTAGAAACTAAAATGTAATGAACAATGGCAAAAGATATTGAAGTGAACTAAAATTAAACAAAAAACATCTATAGAGAAAATAAACTATGATGGCAAAATAAAGTATATTTTTTTAAAGAGCTTATTTTTACACAATATATATAGATTTATTCGACGTATCATTTTTTTCTAATTTAGGCACTCGGTGATTTTACAACAATGATTTTTTCGGTTTTATTTTTCAACAAATGCATTTACTGCATCCTAACACTTATATTACACTATCATTGAAAATATTTTTTTAAATATATATAATTCGCTCTCAGAAATGTTCAGCTGAATTTTTTGTCAATTAAATTGTGTTTATTTTTGTTTGTATTAATTTATCATTGAGCAATAGTCCAGACTTTTAAAGTCAGCTTTAAAGCTTTTTTTATTATTATTTTAACAAAATCAAATTTCTTATTTTACGTTCAACGCGAATTTTTGTTACTGGAAAGGTTTTTTTTTTTTGAATTTTCATGCAATTCTTAATATTTCAGCTGAATTATTCGAGAAAGAGATAAACTAGGTACTAAAGTAACCTATTGCACTCAATACGTAACCTCGCTTAAACAACTAAAGATATTTACAGAAGGATTAATATTTACTTGTTACTCAGTTAGAATACGTTTTTTTCTAATCACGATCTTCCGTCAGAATTTCGCGTTTAATAATATTAAAGTCGTCACTAATATTGGCGGGAAGTTTTGTACTCATACTCATTGGAGGCACAATCACACCATGGTGACTGTTAGCATTCGGAGATGGGCTACCTTTGCGAGCCACCGACAAATCTTCAACATGATCGTCCTCTTCATCGTGATCCTCACCACGACGATCGTTCATTTCTCGTTCTCGCTCACGTTCGCATTCCCGTTCATGTTCCCGTTCGCGTTCCATTTCCATATCGCGCTTGTAACGTTCCTTTTCCATAATCTCACGTTCAATCACTCTACGCTCATGTTCACGTTCGCGTTCCCTTTCACGCTCACGTTCCTTCTCACGTTCCATCATCATTTCCCGTTCGAGATACTGATTAGCTGCCGGACTCTGTGATCGTGCGTATTTCATGGCGAAACTGGGACTAGGTGAACGTGCGGTGCCATTTGTACCAGGACTAGTTGACATTCCATTTACAGCCGCATGCGCAGCAGCGGCCAAAGCCATTGCGTGAAGTGCTTCTCGGCCGGCAATATCACCACCACGGCTTTCAAAAGCTTGTTGCAAAAATGTGGGGTCAAGTAAGGCTGCAGCTGGGTGAGGAATTGTTGGCGGAAGATGGCGTTCGTGGCGTTCATCCTTTTCCCGATCGACACCATCATGCATGGATGACAGAAGAGTTTCTGATTGACCATGACCGTAGCCATGGCTGTAAGGGAATGCAGCACCACTGCCTCCATTGCTTGGGCTGCGCTTTGTTGTCCGATTCATGGGACGACCGGTAGTGATGCCCAGTTTCTTCACTTTGTCGTACAAAGTGCGGGATGGGACGCCGTATTTACGTGATGCTTGTAGGGCACTCATACCGTTGCGTACACATTCGATGGCTTGGAGAATATCGCTGCGAGTGTATTGCTTGTAACGCTTCCATTCGGGCTTTTGTTGCTGTTGCGAACCGAACGAATTCATGCGGTTATCACTTGGGTATGCTTGCGAGTCAAGTCCGTCGTCTTCATATGATCTGTCCGTGTAGGGTGAGTGGGGTTCATCGTATTTTGTTTTCTACAAAGAATAAAAGGGAATAAATTGTTAATTTTAATGACCACAATACCCGAGACAATTTTGTTTTTTATCAAAGCCACGAACCAAAAATGTAACTTGATCAGAGTAACATTTTTATAAAACTTACCTTATCTATACTATAGTCTGATCCATTGCAGCTATTTGGTCCAGCGCCAACTTGTGGAGGTTTTTCTGGCTTGTCGTTTTTGGCTGATACCAATGGCATGGGCTGTGAAGAATCTGCAGATTGGGCCAACACATTTCGCAAGATCGGTGTATCGCGATTCATCAGCATGCTTGAAATCGATGAGAGCTTCTTGCGCTTTAGGGGGTTCATATCTGGAGCAGCTTCGTAAACCGAACTCAACATAGCAGCAGCATTAGGGGGCATTGAGCTAGTCATAATTGGGGAAATTGGCCAAGATGAATTTCGATCCATTGGTGATGGACCGGGCTGTGGGCTTTTTGAGTAGATATTCGCATAGGGAGACTTATATGAGTATGGCGGTGATGAGCTGCTGGTTGGTGCAGCAGGTGGGCTAATTGTTGATGTTGTGATAATTGGCGATGAATTCGCTTCGTTGTTTTCCTTCATCGAACGCTGATGTTGTTGTGAATTATGTGACGTTGAGGATGAAGATGACGATGATGCTGCTGCAGCTGCCGCACTGCCCGATGTGGAGTAAGGACCATTTCCACTTTCTTCGATTTTATTGAATTTTTCCTTCAGATCGGCCATGTCAAAGAGTCCCTTCACCTCCAACTGCTCAGCGATGCGCATAATTTTTGGAATTTGACTCTGTGTGACATTCACTTCACCAGTGTACATGTATTCCAAGAGTGCACGCATTTCGAATGCTTGCACCCCAGGAAATAGAATACTACAGTGATCCATGGGCACGTCTTGCAGAATTGATTGGAAATATGGAGAATTGGCAGCCAATACAACCCGATGGGCTTTGAATTGGACTTGATCATCGACGACAATTGTGCAATCCACATAGCTTTCAACTTTGATGAGGGCGTCAAGGATTTCCACTAGATTCGATTTGTGATTGTTCCATCGCAGGCAGTAGGTTTGCCCTTCTGTTGTTGTGGGACCACCCATTTTATAGGATTGGTGAAAAGATTGAAGGATTTTATTTTTAAGCGCCAGTTCGATGGTGTTAAATGCGTTTTTCAATAATTAATCTGAAAAAAAAAAATTTGATAAGATTTTTTTGCTTATTATGGCGAACAAAAAAAATTCATTCAAATGTTGGTAGGTAGTTGTTGGTATTTTCCCACAGTCAAAGCCTTATTGCAGTTCAATTCTCAATCTATTGAAAGTAGATTGCAATTATACAAATTTGCATTTCTTCAACTCCCAAAATGTAGGTTAACAGATTCCTTGTTCCTTATGCAAATTACATCTCTTGAGAAAGTGTCCGCAACAAAGAAAGACACTCAAGAAGAAGATTCTAAGTTTTATCTACCGACAATTAATTAAGGGTTGACTGACGCATCAGCAACCCATTCAATCATAAATTGAACATCTAATAGGTTCCCTCTACCAGATATCATAAAATGCAAAATAATTGCATCCTAGCTTGAATGACGGTGAGAAAAAATTCAATACTTAAGAAAAACAAATTAGGGAGTCATGGTCACTGATTTGGGATGCAAAAGCGCTCATGCAGATTGATACTACAGTGTCACCGGTCACTGGCACGTCATCTTTCCACCCTCAATTTAATGACGCATGCAATGAAAACAAATTTCCATCAAACGAAATAATGTCATGCCTAAATATCTATATACACGCCTGTATATAAATTTCTGTTTTTGGCATATGATCCCCTTATTACAAAAAAAAAAAAAAAAAAAAACAGCGAGGAACTAAGTATGTGTGTGAATGCGGTTGCCCTTGCCACGCATCGACGCATTTTCCGCCATTCATTCAAAAATTCAATTCCTCTTATGTCTTTGGTAATATTCTGTCGCGTCCAACGACTGCGTGCGGAAAACTTTTTTTTATTTTACTATTATTTTTACAACCCAAAAAGTGTAGACTAGACCATAAAAAAACGCGTTCTACCATTTACCCTCAAGTACATTCACCGGCGAAAATGTCAGTACATAAGGTGAAAAATGTAAAGGGAAATTCTATGTCTCTTCTTCCTTGTGAATTGCACTAAAAAAATAGAAAAAAAAACGTGAGCTCTATATTTTCCCCGTTTCTCTTTTCAACCCTCGACGTGTGGTTGTTAAATTTAAATAAAACCGCCAAACTTCCTGGCCCTTTGCGATATCTTTTGTGCGTTTCTTTGTTTTCATTTTGCCTGCGTAGATAATGTTTTTGTTTGCTATTTTTTATGTAATAATTGAAAAGAACGTAAAAAATACAAGCGAAGGGGGACAAAAGGAAAAGCGTGGCGGTTTTTTCATTATTGTAGGGGTTGCAGGTTTTTCGCAGACGAAACAACGCCATTTTTTTGAACCATATCTATAGCGTTTTGGAATTATGTTTGCCATCAAATTGATGAAGTTTAATACAAATCTAAGGATTTAGTACCAAATCTCTTAAAACTTTTGGTTTGACAATTTATATTTGCCTTAATTCAATTCCTACGAAACGAATATGTCCACAAGTAGGTAGGTACCTAAAACCAGAAAATGTCATTCGCGAAATGCCACATAAACAGACATTTGTATTCTAAAAACAGCGCACATAACTAAAGACCTAATGCTAAACAGATGTCAAGAGTCAAATTAACGATTGGACAGGATGGACACGATTGAACGCCATATGGCACTTTAAAAAATAGAAGACGCAGACATTTGCTTGTAGATGGAGTTTGCCTGTTAATTGGATTTATTTTTCGTTAAAAAAAAACTACAAATCCCATTGACACTTCAATCCTTAGCATGTTGTTCCTTAGCATATGGTCCTTATCTTACAGTCGGCGTTGAAATTCAGTATCTTCGCAGTTAATGCCAGTTGTTGGAGTTAGGTTAGGACTGCACTTTTGTTAACACGAATGTAAAATTATTTTATAATATAAAAAGACATGTGACGTATTTTGAGAAAATCATACCTACGAATTGGGATTAGAAAAATGTTTTTGCAAAATAATTTCATTTTCACTTCGAACTGTGGCCTCAGTCATTTCAAGCGTATGGGTTTTATTTGCCATTGGTTAAACAAATCTTTTGGCATTTGACTCAAATTAATTGTTCAGTTGTTTTTATTCGATCATGGGATGGCAGCCTGCAGCCATATTCAGCGCCTTAACATAGAAAGGCCATGTGTCGCATTAAGACACCCATCAAGACTTTCACATTAAAAACAAATCAACGTTTAATCCTTACGATACAAATAATTATAAATTGAATTCGAATTAAAAAAGAATCATGTGGCAGATTAATGCCATTTGCTATATTTTTAAAGTTTTTTTAAGTTTATCCGATGTCAGAATATTGCCCAGATAGTTAGCAGTCTTTTCAAGTTCTAACAGATTTTAAATTTGATTTTGCACAACCACTGGTACAGTAACATGCAGTCCAAACTCAAAAGGCGTGTTTGCATTCCCTTTAACCGAAATCAAAAGATAGATGGCAATTTATTCCCTTGATATCACAAAGCGCAGGTACAAAATTCGCAGACATCCTGTCAAAAAATGCATCGATCCTCATTTTTCTCTCCTATTTTTTTTTGCGATCATAGTACATACCTACCACAATAAATTAATGGCTTACACACTCGCCTATCATCCTCCACATCGTTGGTTAGACGCACTCAAAAGGTCATTCCGATGGGAATGAAATAGCAAAACTATAAAAGTCCTTGGAACAGACGATAGACATGTGCATCGCAGACGTTATTTTTTTTTTTAAACATTTTCTTGCCTGACTGCAAAATATCCTATTTCGATTTCAAGTGTTTGCAGGTTGATAAGGACATAAAATAGATGAAAAATGATATAAGATCCTTATAAACAACAACAAAGGGCATATGGGAGGATAATAACAAAAGTGATAAATGGCTATGGTCCAGAGTGAGGATCCCTTTTAACAAAATTTATGTGTTTTTTTTTGTCTTTTCTTTGTGTCTTCCTCTTTGGTTTTCTATTTTCGTTTTCGTTTTTTGTTTCGGAATTTATGTCGTCTATACGCCGTTTTGGCAGGTTGAAGGAATAAAATTGCACAAGTATATTGCATAACAGGATAACAAAGTGGAAAAGGGATCTTACAAGGCGATTATTGAGTTGAAAAGTGAAAGGGACGCATTAGGAGATGGGAGAAAAAGTCATAATGTAGAATTATGGGATTAACAGTTTATTCGTTTTCAATGAATTAGGATTTATATAAATGGCCTAAACAGATTAAAACGTTAACTTTTATGAAACGTCAGCTATTTTGACAGATTAAGTGGCTAAGTCGAAATCGTACCTTAGGTAGGTACCTCCTTATTTGGTTTTGTTTACACCGAATAAAGTTTAGTTATTTCGAATGTAAACTGCAAGTGTCGAACGTCAGACAACACCACGTGCAGTTTAATTTTAATACAAATCAGGTTTTATTATTTGGCAAATTGCTTTATATTTTCGAAAGAAAAATATCCAATTAAAAGTTTGAAGTAGATATTTGCAAAATTGCATACATCATTTGTGAGATACCTACCTACATGCTTATTTTCAAAGGTAAATCAACATTCAACTCAATATTGGTGAAAAGAAACGCATGCATGTCGCTTATAATCGCACGACTTAGCGGCCATGTTACGAAAGAAAAGCCGCGGCGGCCATTTGCATTGCAATCTCCACCTCATGACACTTATCGCTGATACGCTCAAAATGCGATATTTAACGAACGTGCAGCGAACACACTTTGCATTAGCCAATTGGAATATCCACAGATTATAACAATTTTTATTTTATTTCAAATGATCTATTAATAGAGACAGATCGTTCTGCAAACGTGCTTTATTCAGCGAACTAATATAAAAGAGCTTTCAACAAATGTTCCCCTTCTTTCAAAAAAAAGCCACAAACAATCAAACACCATAAAAGCCCTATATATAGTTATCGTCACATTTGGATTATAGTATTCACTTAAAATAAAGCTTACTTACACATGAGTAGTCACCCAACCCAATTAGACGAAAAAAAAAAAAAACACTACACCGCATGACAAATATGAACTCGAGCAAATTTGCGCTGCGAAATCTTTGAAAAACAATCGCCCTTCCCTCCCTTTGAATCACCAAAAAGCTCGCAATATCTATACGAACACAATAACCTAATTCACAAACTGCAAAGTTATGCCAAGGTAGGGTAGACAGTAGGGGGGGGTGATTGTGTCAAAACAGACCTTTAAGTTTGAAGGCTACCCTTAAGGGCAGCCGATTATTAGGTACTACGTGCAGCATTATTGTTTGTTATTAACGGAGCTTTTTTCAATCGAAGGTAAATTTACTTGAAGATTTGTATACTGTTGCGAAATTGTTTATTAGTTTTGTCTTGTCTGTTTTTTTTTGTTGGTTAAACAGGTTTCTAAACAATTTTGTGTTTTTGAAAAAATAGGTCTGAGGGTCAAGTGTGTGTATTTTTTTTTTAACTGAAACACTTGTAAAATGTAAACATGTTTTTTAAATGCGTACAATTATTTTGCAAATTAAAATTTAAAAAAAAAAAAAAAAATTTTGTAACAAAAAGTGTAAACTTACCTTATTAACGCATTTGTAGTCGCATTCCAAATTAAGGAATTGAATGTTTATCCAATAGGTAAATAATTTTGAGAATTTTGAGTAAAAATTTATTTTGCACACACACAGCGATTTTGTTTTCCAAAAAAGGAAATCAAAATGTTAGGCCGAAATAAAGAAAAAAAAAAGATCCAAAAATGTTGTGGGAGGGCTGTGTGGTGCTTGCACTTGTTTTTAAATTATTTTCAGTTTGTCGTTGCTCAATTTAAAATTGATTAATTGTTTTTTGCTTTCACTTTTTTTGTAATTAAAAAAAAAAATTTTTTTTCAACGATATGCACTTCACGAAACAAAAAAAAAAAAAAAATATGCTAGTCAGTCCGAAATGTCACTTTCTAGTTGGAATTTTTAATTCACTTGAACTTTAGATCTGGGTGGGTATGTCGTTAGGGTTCAAAGTTATTCAACAGACTGTGCCAAAATATTTTGTCAAAACGTTGTAAATTTTTTGTTTATTTCCAAAAAGTTAATTTTAAAAAAAATTGCAAATATTATTCAAGAGTAAAAGAGCGAAAATATTGTATGGTTTTTTTTTTTACAAAAATTAAGTATGAAAAAGTTAAACTGCGACAGCACGTAGTTGCAACTTCAACTTCTCAAACTTGAATAAACTCTAGGATTGCAACAGCCGCAGTAGAATACTCGCAATCTTCCAAAATACCGAACACATAAAAAAAAACATCCAAGTGGCAGAGCGCAGTGTGAATATTGTTGTTGTATCCTATGCTATCGGCCTATGTCGCACAGGGGAAAATGTGAAAATTCGACGAGCAAAAAAAAAACCTAATCATAGATACAACAACAATACATGCGTAAAACGCATTTTTTCACCACTTCAGGGGAGTGTATGTGGAAGTAGGAAAAAATGTTTTCCCCCATAAGAGAAAAGGAGATGAAAACATTGGCAGGCCTTATCAATGTGTGCATTCCGTTCAATGCATTTTCGAAAAAATTGCAGTTGAATGTGTGTGCGGGGATGCGAGGTCTAGTCTACACACACCGGCATAATATTCCGTGCAGTTATTACAAGTGGCCCCGGTTTTCGTCTATTTTGTGCGTGCAACAATTAGAGAGATGTAGATGGAAAATTAGTGGAGATAAAAAGAGAGAGGCAAATGCACCCACAAGGAATTTTTGTTGTTTTTTTGTGTCTCTCTACTTAATTCAATTTTTTTTTGTATGGAGTTTTGATACGCATAAAAAATAGATTTGTATCTATGTATCTAACCTTCGCGACTGTTTGCATTGGGCAGAAAAAACGTTTTTTTTTAAGCAATTTGAAGGGTTAGAGAGAGATAGGAAGAAATGACATTTTCTTGGACTGATTCAAGTATTGAGAATCAATGTTCGAATATCGAAAACGTATTGAAAGAGAATTACAGATTGGTAAATGAAGAAAAAGGGGTATCTTAACCTTTGTGGAGTCGATTTGATTTTTTATATAAACTGTATTCGCTCATATTTATCGGCAAAGAGATTTTATTCCTTTCTTATGTGATTTTTTATATATTCGAGTTCGAAAATTCATATTACAAAGGTTAGAATAGAAACATTGTTTTGCGGAGAAGGGAAACACGTTTTTATTTCGCTGCAGCTTTTTATATTAAATTCGTTTATGTTAACCCATGTGGCTATTAAAATTATGCTCATTTAAAATCGCCTATTAAGCTGCAGGTATTCCATTAGATATGGGTGTCATTACAGCAAACTTCATAGTTTGTGTTTACAATTTAGTTGTTAAGTCTCTTTGCAATAAGCAAAGTTTATTGCGATTAATCCATTATGGTTGTCTAATTAAATTTCTGTGTTATTTGAAAATCACGGTGTTTGTAGATTTTGGTAAAGAAAATATTAATGCAATGAGGTAGATATTTTTTTGTTTGTATGTAACCTCAATCACAGTGTGATTGTTATACAAACAAACATCGAGCGCATTAAAATTACATCAGTAACAACAATTAATGTTTTGTTTCACGGCCTCAACTTTCGCAAAAGTCTCGAAAACATTCACGTATCATAAGCCAGAGTGGGGATCATCTCAAGTTTGACACGTGGAATTTTCGCAGGAAAAAATTGGAGTAAGACTAAAATGGTCGATCTATTCATTTGTATGCCAAACATTTAGTAAATAGTATGAACGTCCAGATTTTATCATATTTGTAATTTTATTTTTAAGTCCTTTCGCATTAAAGTGAACTGCGAATTGACGAACTTGAGAACGATTTATTCTTAAGAGATTAAGGTATCGAGAACTAGTCAATCCTACCAACTGGAGATATATATTTGGTCTAAGACATATGTCTTGGAGGAAAAAATATTCCCAGGTGCTATACCTTAAATGTGGTATGCTTCATTTCATATCAACGAAGGGTAACACATTTCCAAAATCAGAGTTGGCTTAGCTCTTGTTTGTATTAGACTTTGTGTACTCTATTGCGCTCCTGAAATCGATTGGCTTGGTTTGAAATAATTTAGCTAGATATACCTCAAAGTATATGGATTGACTCAGAATCGATAGCTGAGTCGATTTAGTCATGTCTGTCTGTCCGTCTTTCCGTACGTCACCAGTTTTTGGGCATTCAATTTTGAGCTAGAATGTTGAAATTTGGTACATGTGCTCAATGTTGCTGCACAACAAGTGTACACATATTTAAAATCCGCCCACTGCCACCCCCCTTTTTTATATGAAAACGTAGTTTTTAGCCAAACCATAAGGAGTTTTGAAAAAGTATATGAACTACTTATCTAGACAATTCGTCAATACACACGATTTTTGGGGCGTTTTCAGTAAAAAACGTTTTTCGTAAAAATTTTAAAATATTCCACAAAAATGTTGATGCACAATTATGGATTAGAATAATAAAAACATTTCGTCTTTATACCATTTAAACCCTCGTCCACTTTTTGGATGCGTTTTCCTAAAAAAAAAACATTTGTGTACCCTACGCCATATGCAGGAGAAAAACTTTGCTTTTAGTCGAACCATACAAGATTTTGACAAACTGTGTCAATAATAAGTTTTCAATATTAAGCTTAATTTTAAGGATGAGACGGGATAGGGTATTAAACGATCTGCACATCGGGTTGTAGCCTTTCATATGTTTTATGTTTGGTTAGCCCTGTATAAGCTAACCAAACATAGCTGATGAAACAATTCGGCAAAAAACTTAGTCCAACAGTTTGAATACTGGGGTCGAATTACCACATCAGTTAACGAATGAATGAAATGCATACGTTTTCGAATGATCGAGTAACTACATTGGGATGATCACAAACGAATGGTTACGTATCGAATGCACATTGAAAATTGTACCAATCGTACTAGCACAATTCTGCTAAATTGACGTTTGATGACTTGGCTAATGTCAAATGTATTGTTTTTCTGCGAATGTTATGAAAATAAATTCGTGTATTAAAAAATTCTTAACTATTAAATGGATTATTGGTTGTGTTTTCATCTTCTGAATCAGAATTCTGAATCGCATGATGTGTGCGATTTCGATATCATCTGAGTATTCTTAAGGCTACACAGATATGTTGATGACACTTCCTTCCGTTTTGACACTTAACTACTGACCTGACCTCATTACTCAATATCTGTTCAAGGTGGTAACTTAAGAATTTTCTTATCTGGTATATTTTTGGATGACATACATACTTCCAAACTGTTTGGCGAAAATGTCCATAATTTGCGAAGTTCCACTGAATCCAGTTCTGTTTAGAAGCCTGCAAAAAAGTAGTTAACAATGTAATTGATTCCTTTAAATGTAATTATTAAGCAATTTCGTTGTGACATATGTTTGAAGTTGTTTTGCATTAATTCCATTATGTACCAGCACTTGTTCAACCACAATTGTCGCATTCTATGTTTCTAAATGTTCTTTGACTGGTTGTTAATGTTTGTATTAAAAATTTATCCAGTTTTCATATTGTTTGGCGTGATATTTCTTCTTGAAATTGGAAACATTTTTTCATTTTTGTTTTAGTGTAATTTTTCATTAAGGCCAAATTTCATGCATGAGATTTCATAAATAATAGCACGTTGATTCGCAATTAGCATACATTGATTACGATAAAATTGGTTATTCTTTTTATTCTGCGTACTCTATTAAGTTCGGCGTTATTTCGCAAACCAGCTCCGGGCTTATTGCGCATTGGAAAACTGAATAAGGCTAAAACCAGCGTTGCCAGACGTCTCGATTTTGGCTGGACGTCCTGATTCTTAGCCCAAACTTAAATGTCCCGCGCGGGATGGGCAAGTCCCGATTTCAACACATGTTCATTCCTATCTTTCAATCTTCAGCCTTCATAGTACCTAGCTAAGATTGTTAAATGTGGTCTGAAGTTAAGAATTAGTTAGTTAGTTAGGATGCAATAGAAAATTATAAAGGAAATTATTTTTCTTTTTCGATTTCCACGTATTAAATCAAAAGGGGAAGCCGAAAAAAATTACCAATAGCTCTGCGATATTTAAGTTTTCAGAAATTTATACAAAACAAGCTATTAGGTTTTGTAGAATGTAATGGTGAAACAGCGGACCAAACAAGGAAGGTACTCTAGGAAACATTAGATAAACATAGCTTAAAATTATCGCAAGTAAACCTCGGTTCAACTAAAATGATAAGTTATAAAAAAAAAACTACTGACTAGGTAGATACTTTTTTTTGTCCTGCTTTCGACGTAAGTCGAAGTAAAAAGGTTTTAAAATCCCGCTTTACAAAAAAAAAATCTGGCAACCCTGGCTGAAATACAAAATTTGGTGTTATTTTGCTTTTATAAAATGAAATAAGGGCGAATATTTTATTTGTCCTTATCGGTGGTATTTCTCTGTACTTTTTTTGACCAAAGTAATAAACAATTTTATTTATGAAAGCACCCCTGTTTAACATCCAAAACTATTCCCCCGTAATAATTCTGTGGAAAACTGCTTAAAAATACGATTATATTTCGAGATCTAATAATATACTTGCCCTATAGAAAACACTTTCTGCGGATCTCTCTGAGATTTCCGAAAAAAACCGTAAATGAAACAAGATTCCTCATTTATCAAAACTAAGAGTTTCTACAATAAATGTGCTGAGACTTCAATTTGTTGGACTAGTCTTCTCACCCTCACCTTTCTGCTAAAAGAGTAAGTCTCGTTATTTAGTATGAAGCATGAAGTAAATTTGTCGTGACAGAAAAACTTTCCCTTTGCTGAGAATATCGTTCCCCTAAATCGAAAATATCAGGTGAGTCTGAGTCTAGGACAATCTTGAAGGTGCCTCTAAGTGGAACATTTTTATTGTGATGTTGATGTTTCAAGCGTGTTTTTTTTTTTTTAAATCGAATGAAACACTCAAATTTGCATCAAACATTCAATTTTTTTTATTGTAATCAATAAACTTCATGTAAACGTTGTCCGAGGCTCCGTTTCAAGCAATCCATTGGGAAGGTCCAATTTTGCGTCACTTTTTCGAGCATTTCGGCCTGCATTCCAAGAATTACGCATGTTATGTTATCCTGTAAGGCTTCAATTGTGTTCAGCTTATCCACATAGACTAACGACTTAACATAACCCCGCAAGAAATAAACAAAAGGAGTTAAATCGCATGATCTTGGCGGCCAACCCACACTGCCATTTCGAGAGATAAGCTGCTCACAAAATTCGTCTTTCAACATTTCCATTGTCTCACGGCATGTCGCGTATCATGGATCGATATCGTTCGCAGTCGTCTTAGAAGACGAATGGACCGATGATGACACTAGCCCATAAACCACGTATCCGTTGAGCCAGAAATGAGCCTCATCGCTGAACACAATTTTTCGATAAAACAGCGGACGGTGCACATTTTTTATAGAGCGCGATTGTGATAGTAAATTTCAATATTAATTTCCAATCGTTTCTAGTTTGTAAGTCTTTCCATGATTAAATGGCAAGCAGAGTGTACTGAAAACTTTTCACTTTGACAGATGACGTTTGGGCGCCATTACTAACCAGAGCTGCCAACTTGTAAAACTTAACTCTTAAAAAATCACCCGTTAGTATCTAAACACTCAATTTGTTGGCACAAAGCCAAACATGTGTCATCAAACTTGCTAATGCAACTTGCCTCTATCCGTATTCTACACTTGTTATATGCTATGACTCCTAAAGTGTCTATTACAGTCCGAGTTACCGTAAATCCCATAACATTCCGTTTTCCAGACGATTGTTTACTTCGTAGCATATTCCAAGACGTTTATGACACTAAATACAGATAATTCGTTATCAGCAAAATACAAGCGAACACTAGAAACAGAAACGGTGTTTTCTTGACAATGTTTATCTGTTTATGTTTATATTTAGTAGTTTTTCTGTCATTTTAGAAAACTGCTAATGTAAATACCAAAACATAACCTATAAGGAAATATTGTTAAAAATCCATTACCATCGAACTGAAACTATGCAATTGCCCATACACTTGCCACATGACAAAAACTGCATTTCCCATTGCATGCAACAATTTATGACATATCTCTCTGTTTCGAAGACCCATTCATTCATCTATTTCTTTCACTCACTTCCCCTTTGTCTGCTGCTCTAGCGTATTTAAAGCCACAAAGGGGTATTTCCCTTTTTTCGATATCGAATTTATTCTCATTTTATATAAAAATATACACACACTCACGCAGTCACGTAAACTTGCTATCTCTTGACTTGATGACGCTCGTATAAATTCGTACATCTTGTCGATGCGTAGTTGTACGCGCTGCATTTTGATTGGCGAAGATGGGATGTGAGTTTTTTTTTATATTATTGCATATGCAACACTTATCGCGCGTTGCATCTATTGCATTCGAATGAGCGCGTTGCATATGTTAGTGAGCATGTGGTTGTAAAATGCAATGGAGCTACTATGTGCATAATTTTCACGATTTGTTTGAATGAGCATAATAATTTGTTTCTACTTCCTGTTTTCTTGCGTTTTTTTCTTGTTGTAGTTTTGAAGATTTATCATCGTTATAAATTTAATTAATCGTAAGAGGGGAAATTAATTTCGGCGATGGTTTATTTTTGATTGGAATTTGCGTTTTTCGTGTTGATCTGATGGTTGGTAAATGTTTCGTCGAACAATTTCCATTCAGCTTATTAATTCTTTTTCCCAACATGGTCCATTCAAAGTTTATGAGTATAAAGGGTCGCCCAGAATGCATATCAGTAGCAGACGCTTGAATATGAGTCAGAAGCTAAAATCAATGCAACCCGTAAGCGCTTATAGGTACAATGTGTATTTTCGTGAATCTGTAGCTTGAAGTTGAATCGAGGGCAACTTCATGAAAGAAATGTATCTCTCTCTTGGCAGCGATACCAGATAACAGCTACAGATACGCATTCTGGGTGGCATTTAAGGTGCTAGTAAACGATTCTTCTTCCAGATATAAGCCGATAATGTTAGCGAATTATTTAATTATTGCGATAAGAATCAGATATTAAAAAAAGAGTTCATGTTGGTCAGCAAAAGCCGCCATGTTTTTGCAGATATTTTGTATGTGGTTTATTTTTTACACGGTTTATATGTGTGCATGTTTGCACAATTTCTTGAGAAATATCAAATTTGGGTTTGGCTAAGCATGGTCAAAGTGTCCGGAATTATGATTGGAAGACCAGAGACGCCGCCCGGTTAGGAGGGCTATAAGATTGATTAAAATGTAGGTACTGGGAAACCAACTCCTACATGAAGCGTCAGGGCTCGGGTCGCAATAGCAAATTCTGCAAGGGATGTTCCGATTTCGATAACGACTATAGGCACTGAGCTCTGTTAACTTGACTGTTAACAAACAATTCCCAGTGTTTTACTTAATTCGACTCCCGATAGTAATCATTGAACACGTTTCATCCAACCGGATTTGGCAGAAAGAAAATAACCAACAACATTAAAACGTTTATCAAAATATCCGACTTCTATACTCTGGTCAAAACAAGACCATTGTTGGGCTGCTCAGGTTGAAGTCCTTGCTTTCGCTTACCTACTAAATATTATACAGTAGCAACTAAAATTGCGTAAACGCCTGATTTTACTTTTGAACACCATGCGAAACAAGAAAAAGACAACGACGTTCGTGTTTGCATATGGAGCGTTAGAAAATTCGATTGAAAAGGTGAAGCCGAATAGCTTGCGGATGAACTAAGGTGTTTCAGACATAAATGCCATCCAGGATGAAATGGACCGGACAAATGTGACATCTACTTCGCGATGCGTGTTATATTGAGCAGAATCACCATCTTTTTGTCATATTTGGCGGTAGACTTAGCCAATAAGTTTTATGCATCAGACATCAGACATTGCATTCGCATTTAGGCCAAATTTACCAATAAAAGCCTAATATGTGTCCATTAAAAAAGATGACAGGCACAATTTTATGCTACTGGAGCAAACTTACGAGTGACTACAGAAATATGATGTTAAGATCGTGTTGGGGAATTTTAACGCCAATGTAGAATGAACACCTTCAGGAGTATTGTCGAAAAATTCCGTCTTCAAAACATCCCGTCTGAAAACACACTAAATTTAATTGTCTTCAATATCGCAATGACATATTATTATTGCCAGTATAAGGTACATCGCAGTCTCCAGATTAAAAAGCGCCCAAATATGCCTTTATTACCAATTACTACTAAAGAGCTTCTTTAGTACTTGTGCGCAAAAGTGGATCGTTTCGTTTTTGTAGGTAAATTCATAGCATTTATTGAAGATTTGATGGTTTAACTTCTACAAAGCTACTGAAAACGTGCATGTAGTTATATGCCTCATGATAAGAACTATTTGTTTAGCTTTCGCTTGATATATTACAAAATCATAACTTACTTATAACTACTGATACCAAATATGCCTTTATTACCAAGTACTTCTAAAGAGCTTCTCTAGTACTTGTGCGCAAAAGTGGATCGTTTCGTTTTTGCAGATACATTCATAGGATTTATTGAAGATTTGATGGTTTAACCTCTACAAGGCTAATGAAAACGTGCACATGCATGCATTATGATAAGAACTTTTAGTATAGCTTCCGCTTGATATATTACAGAAGCAAAACCTACTTATAACTACCGATTGAAAGCTTTATAAGTTACACGTATTTGTTTTCTTTTTTTGCGATAAAGAAGGCCTCGGTTTGATATCCAAGGGAAATATTGTGATAATATTTAATTTCGAAAAATTGCAATAGTAATAGAAAGTGTGTCCCAAAACCGCAGTTGTCATCGGCCGCAACTGATGTTCTAGTTTTAAGAAAATTATAGATGCTTCCAACCAAAAATTAAGCCTACATGCAATGCTGCTTGGCAAGACGAAAGTTACTGAAAAAGTTACTGAAAAAGTATTTATTACGCTTTATAATCATAAGAGAAGAACGCAAGATTTTCAGAAATACGAAGGAAAGACAAGAAAAGCGGCGATCAAAGTTCTAGAAATGTGAAAATTAAAGAATAAGTTTTGCGAAAGTGTAAAACATCAATGTAAGGGATACAAGTCCAAATACATTTCTGTCAAACAAGGAAATGAAAATGGAAGACAAACGTCTGAAGGCTATTAAGACAAGGATTACACTGTTAGCCACAACCGTTAACTTCGCCGTGACATAAGGGCAAGTGTCATTTATAAATTTGGCCTTATGTCGCTATATAAAAGTGACATAATATCAAATTCTAGCATTTGGCATTATGACACTTCGGTAAAGCGACATTAGGCCAAATGAGGAAAGTGACATAAAGCCAAATGGAGCTCAAATCAAATTGTTCTTCGTCAAAGAGTAATAATACCAAATGCTAGAATTTTGCGTTATATAACTTTCACAAAGCGTAATAATACCAAATTTATAGATTTGGTCTTATGACGCTGGGTCTTATTTCACGGCACCCCGTTAGCACATTTCCATCAATTAGTACTGAGCTTAGATGACAGCCAAATGTTGCCTTCCTCCCAATATGTATATGAAGGCATCAGAGTAGCATCGAATGATGACTTATAGCTGGTAATGTCAAGATGAAGTCTGTGAAGAAATTAATTTTTGGAAATTTGTTGATGATAAAGTAAGTAAGTGTAGTTTTAATCTTAAACGTGCTGATCTTTAAAATGTTGTTGATTGTTGTCAATTTTTTTATAAGCGGAGGAATTTATTGGTACTAATAGTTTTCACTGATGTATGTTTGTAAAAAAATAGTCCTGCTTAATATTTGCATTAACGTTTGCTGTTCTTATAATTATGCGAAAATTATTTATCCGACTAACCAACCTAAAATCTATTATAAACTATCTGGATGGTTAAGCAATATATGGTTAGTCCAATAAATGCGTCCGTGAAAGTGTCAAATCGGCTATGATGTACGGATGTTTGGTCACGAGCAATAGTAGTAGTAAATATGTGAATGCATCCAATTTTGCTCAGGTCTTCTATTTCCAGTTCTCAAACTTACTTAAGTGGTGCTATAGCCCGGAATGAACCTAGAGGCCTCAACCAAAGGTACAAAGGTACAGTACTCAAAGCAGGAAGACAATTTATCTACATCAATCAGTGCGGAGTTGCACGATTATCTACCATAATGGTCTATCGATATCAGTTATCAATCAATATATTCATTGACATCATTTGATATCAGAATAACTCCCAAGTTGATATTCTATTGAGACATTTGATTAAAACGCAAGTCAACTAATCGCTTATTATTTCAACAAGTCAGTAAGCAAATTGAATTGTTCATCTAATTGATAATTTCTTTTCCATCGGCTAACACTAAAAAAAAGATATTCTTACTTATAAAATAAATGCCGACATGCATCTATATGTATTGCATCTAATACATATATGTCACCTCTGGCTTCATACAATGCAAACGTGGCTTTGCATATAAATACCAAGTTAATAGCGGCGAAAGTAATCGAACAACTAAAAAAAAAAAAAAACAAAATGCAAACAATTATCGTTATCGTCATCAATTAAAATTGTTTGAACCAAGAATCGAAAGAAGGAGTAAACAATGCACTGGCAGTGACCACCTTCTGATTAAATACTCATTCGTTATACAACAAAGTACAAGGGTTAACCACCAATTTTCAAAACGACACACTTTGCCGGAATCTTAATTTATTCCCTCGATCAAGAAGGAATCCAAAAAAAAAATCCCATAAAGCTTTGCTATCATGTTTTCCTTTAGGTGCAACAAGTGCAATTGCCCACAAACGGGTGACTGTATCTTTGAATATATTATACGATCGTAGAATTGGTTATAAGTAACCCGTCAATCTAATTAGCAATTTAAATGAGAAATTCGAGTTCTTGTGGTTGCGTCTTGGGGTTGGTTTATGCGTTTCAATGTATCCCAATGATTTAAATATTTCCGTTAAGGCATCATTAAACAAAGGCCGATGGATTTTTAGCCAGGAATGGGCATTTTCAATTGCAAATTTAATAGAAGATACGATAGATACTCTTCGGTTTCCGATTCCGAATGTGTGCGTGTATGTGTTTTGGAGTTTGTTGAACCTTCTACGAGGTTACGACGCGCTTTAGTCTATTGACTCAAGATGCAATTACAAAACCTATGTTGGAATTTTTATTTATACGTAAATACATTCCTCCAATCTTT
The DNA here is from genome assembly GCA_949824845.1 of Rhingia rostrata. Classification (NCBI taxonomy): domain Eukaryota; kingdom Metazoa; phylum Arthropoda; class Insecta; order Diptera; family Syrphidae; genus Rhingia; species Rhingia rostrata. Next base: position 70,270,530 of record OX463755.1, read on the forward strand.
AATGTGACATTAGACAAGAATGGGCATAAAATCTGGCTTTTTGATTCTTTGGTGTGTGCAAAGTTGTATTATTTTTTGAGACCAAGATTTTACGTCAAGTGGTTTCATACTTTTGTGGAGGTTCAAACCAAATACAAATTATTGGCGCAACAGGCTCGGTAGTACCCAGGGCCGAGCTTTCTCACAACCATTCATGTGTGCGTGGGTACTTCTTGCATGATGGTGGGACCTCCTGTTTTATGCCGACTCAGAACGGCGAATTTGAGATAAGCTTTTCTTGACAATTGATACTACTCGGATGATTTGTCAGATCATCACGAGAGGAGGGCCGGTGAAAAATCATGTAGTTGTTGCTACGGTTGGGAATCGAACCCAGACCTTCTGCGCGGCAGTTCATCGCACTAACCATCCCGCCACTGAGCCCGTGGAAGACTGACTTTTGTATGTCTTAAAAAATCGCATGTAGTCGTTAGACTAATCAGCAATTTTTTTCATATGTATTATTATTTATAAAAAAAAAAAGAAACACCGCCGTTGATCGGATTTGTATGGGTTTTATTTGAAAATGGACTTAAGATTTCAAACAAAAACTTTAGAACTGTTTATGGCATTCTAATATTATCTTGGAAAATGACAATATTGTGAGGTATATAGGTCCATATAGCCAAGATTTTGATGCCTTTTTGTTAATGCAGCAGTTGTTCCCAAGAGGAACCTAAGCAAAATTAGTTTATGACTTGTGACATTTGAACGACTAAAAGGATAGGATTTTACCGACTATCTAACAATGAAAATAACAACAAAATACTAATAATATCAAAACTCAGACGACTCGATTTCCCAATATATAAACAAGAGCCATCACTTACACGTGGCTTCCTGCTCGCAGTCTACCATTTACCAAATTAGATAGATAGATAGATAGATATTTATTTCGTATATAAATTTACAATAGGTTAGTTACCACACATTTTACAATACAGAGATATGATAATATGTATCTTTCTTCTGAAACATGATTTTAAACATAATTGAGCAATTAACATCGAGGAAAATATAATAATACTGAAGGAAAATACGAAAAAAACCTTCAATTTGAATATATATAATAATATAAATAATAATAAATATAATTAATAATAATATAGCGATACTATTGACTAGATAAATAAATTTAAAAAAAAAAAAAAAAATAAATAAATAAATAACTTAATAATAATAATAAGGTACGTAGTGATATTTATAGATATATGGAAATATGTAGATAAATAAATAAACATATAAATAATTTAACAGTTAAACGAATAAATAGATTAATAACAATTGAACGAATAAATAAATTAATAACAATTAAACAAGTAAATAAATTAATAACAATTCGAACGAATAAATAAGTTAATAACATAAAGTATAATTTAATAAATAATAAGGTAAATAAATAAATAATCATAATTGCTCAAGGAGGGAGAGTTTATTAAATGGTTCTTGACTATTTATCTAAATTATTATTCATAATTAAGTTTTGTATAAGAGGGTTATCAGAAAAATTACAGCGGTCCAAAAAACGAAGATTTAACTTCTGGATTCTGTCAACGACCAATTCAACATTCGCTCTATTATGAAGATTCGAAGTTGAGTGATGCCACGGTAAGTTGAGCATCATTTTTAATAATTTGTTTTGGGATATTTGTAATTTTTTAATATGGCACATTGCAATATTTCCCCATACTTGGCAACCATAGAGAAGAATAGCCTGGAAGATCACTTTATGGATAATTATTTTGTTTTCATTCGAGAGCATTGACTTCCGATTTATAAAAGGGTACAGTATTTTGATAGCAATGGCAATTTTCTTTAACGTGTTGGCAACATGAGTGCTAAAAGTTAATTTGGTGTCTAAATATATTCCTAAATATTTGACAGACGCTTCCCAATTTATGTTCATGCCATTTATCTGCAATTGTCTATTGGGAAGATAACAAGCTTTTCTTTTTCGGGAGAAAAAGATGGCTTGTATTTTTTCCTCATTTAATTTAATTTTCCATTTGTTGAAATAGTTTTCTAATATTTTCATCGCATTGATTAAGTTACTCTCAATGTCAAGAGCAAAAACATCTGATGAAAAAATTGCTGTGTCGTCAGCAAAAATAGCTGCTTCACAATTAGGTAAAGCAGGAAAATCGGATGTATAAAGGTTATACAGAATAGGACCAAGGACTGACCCTTGAGGGACACCGGAATCAAATAATACTAAGTTTGAGACACCACTATTAACGTGCACTTTAAAATAACGACCAGACAGGAAACCAAATTTCCACAAAATTAAATGTGTTCCCCATCACTAAGCCGTTTGACTGTTTTGTAAAAAAAATCGTTCGGGAAAAAATATATTTGGTCGTGGTTGCGAACCTAGGCAAACAAAAAATCCGTTAGACCTGTAGTAGACAAATAGACATAAATACTCTAGCTCGCGAAGTCTTCGACTCCCATCCAGATGGTAGAGGCAATATAATAAACTCTCTCCTCTAGTGACACACATAAGTAGAAACCTGCCTTAACCGACTTGGATTGGAGAGGTATTCAACTTGAGGCCGTGGTTCACTGTACACTGTAACGCATCTTATGTAAATAAGTGCAAGAATAATTGGCAAAATATGTGAAATATAACAAATACCAAGTAGTATTCGAAAACACGAAATTTTAGTTGCAGATTCTTATCTCATTCGGTTTCCCAAACTGGAAGTTTGATCAAGAATAGCCAACAGTCTAAACACTCAGTTGTGTGGACACAATTGAAAATCTCAGAAGCGATTACAAACTCATTCCGTTGTTACACGAGGGTATATTTTGCTGCCCATTTAAATAGTTTACATGAGCACCTAGGGGAGGACTATTATAATATCCTTCACATGTCATATTATATTATTGTTATGAAATTTGACTGAAAATTATTAAATAAAAAAAATGTATCTGTTTATGGACCTTCCCATTTCTAGCTTAGATTTTGAAAGTAGTTAACCCCAAACAAAATAGTATTCAATCCTTGGTCATACTTTTGGATAAAAGTTTGGCTGTATCCACTTATAAATGAAAAAGAATTCCCAGGCAATTTTGTATACATATATCTATTTGTTGGTTTCCCTTCCCGAGGAGGTGTCTTCATAAGATTTTTACACATACTTAATTTTTCGGGCTAGTATAAGACAAAAAAACGAATGAGTGAGTACTAATTTTACTATTTTCGGAACGTGAGTGCACTGGACTTATGTAGTGATTAATGGATTGAAATCCAAACAATTTGAGATGAATTTCGTGGCTTTATAATAAAGGGTGTCCAATTAATGAAGTCTATTTTGGATTTGAAGTCATATTTTGTACGATTGCACAGCGTTAGTGTTTGAAATTAAGGTCCAGTCCTGAAGATTTACACGCATAGAAACGCATGCATAGAAACTTTAAAAATACACTACCAATATGTGAGATTTTCACAGAGTCCTACTAACTTAAGTCGCGCTACAGTTGGAAATAAACCTAGGCCTAAGCCAAGATGACTTTGCAATTAGTCCGGTCCTTAGCCAACTGCCTCCGATTGCGCACTCTACGTTGGTTGAGGTCGGTTTCTTCTTGTGCGCCTCACTTAAGCCGAGGATTTCCTCTACTGCGTCCGACATCTGCTTGTTTAATAAGGCTGCCAGAAATGGCGGCCTTCCCGTTGAACTTTATGAAGCCGGCGGAGATAACTTGCTAACAACATCCACCAACTCATAATCCTAACCTGGTCGAAAGAAAGTATGCCTGAAGAATGGAACCTCAGCATCGTTTGCCCGATCTACAAAAAACGAGACCCTCTTAACTGGGCCAACTATAGAGGCATAAGTCTCCGCAACATCGCCTTCAAGATTTTTTTTGTCGTAACATGTGAACGCCTGAAACCGTTTACCAACAACCTGTTAGGCCCTTATCAGTGTGGTTTTAGGCCAGGAAAGTCCACAACCGATCAGATTTTCACATTCGGCAAATTCTGGAAAAAACCCAAGAAGTCCAAATTGGTTTCCACCACATATTCATCGATTTCAAAGCCGCATACGACAACATTTATAGCGACGAACTCCGTATTGGAGGTTTAATATGGCTAGGACATGTAGAACGAATGGACACCAATACTCCGGCTCGCAGAGTCTTCGACTCCCAGCCAGACGTGGGATGCAGTAGAGGAAGACCTCGCCTTAAGTGGCGCGCACAAGTAGAAACCGACCTCAACCAACTTGAAGTGCTCAACTGGAGGCAGTTAGACCCACGTCTAGTTTTGGAATACCGCCCAAAATCCTTTTTTTGTATAGGATGAAGACAGAGGATTCTCGCTGCTCCATCAGGGTTGAAAACGACTTCTCGAGAGGATTGTGCCGGTATACTGCCCAAACTCGTCCGTTTGTGTAAGATGATGATGGAAAATTATCGCTGCTCCATCAGGGTCGGAAATGACCTCACCGACACATTCGATACCAAAAAAGATTTTAGGCAAGGCGATGCGCTGTCATGTGATTTCTTCAATTTAATTTTTCAGAGGATTTTGCAAATCACCCGAGCCAACACCAGAGGCACAATTTTCCAAACATCATTGGTTTGATTCAATGTGATGTCATAGACGCGTTTGCTAGTATCGAAAAGGAAGCGGCGAAAATGGGTGTAGCAGTAATTGAGGGCAAGCCTTATATGCACTAAACACGAAAGGACACACAACATCGACGAATCGGACAGAACTTTGAGGAGGTACAGTACTTGGTTTACCTCGACTCCGCTATCAAGCTTGACAGCAACATCTCGTCAGAAATTAAACGAAGAATTACTCTTGCCAACCGCTGTTTCTTCGGGCTTAGAAGGCAATTCAGTTGTAAGTCCCTCACTCGAACTACTAAGATGATCATATATAAGACCCTGATCACCCCAGTCCTGCTACACGGCGCTGAAGCATGTACCGTCTCAAAAAGCGGATGAAGACATCCTTTTTCGATTTGAGAGGAAAATTCTTTGATAAATCTTCGGTCCCGTTTGTGTTGGCGGGCTATGGAGACAAAGATTCAACCAAGAACTATATGAACTGTGCAGCGACAGGGCCTTGGTCAAAGAACTCCGCATTGGACGTTTAAGATGGCTAGGACATGTAGAACGAATGGACACCAATACTCCGACTCGCAGAGTCTTCGATTCCCAGCCAGACTTCGGACGCAGTAGAGGAAGACCTCGCCTTTAGTGGGGCGCACAAGTAGAAACCGACCTCAACCAACTTGGAGTGCGCAACTGGAGGCAGTTAGCTAAGGACCGGGCTAATTGGAGAGACGTGTTGGTTGAGGCCCAGGTTCTTTCCGGCCTGTAGCGTCACTTAATTGTGTAAATAAGTAACTATTGGAGTGGACATTTTTTTCAAAGTACATTTTAGTGAATAGAAAAACGTGTGGTAATTTTTTAATCCATTTCATTGGTAATTTTTTTATATCAATCAGGTTATTTTGAAACTTTTTGGGCGTGGCAAACAAAAAGAGATGAGAACGCACACACATTCCTGTAGATCAAGTGGATTTAAAAAAAGGATTGCAAATTGCAATAAAATTGAAATTGCCCCACTTTTAAGAAAATACATGTGTGTATTATTTTCGAAAGAATTTCTTTACCTTGCCCTTCATTTTGGGTCCTTAGATCTTGTCACTTTTGTAGATATAATAATAACCGAAGAACAATTCATGTAATATAGGACGAGATTCTTTTTCAACCCCTTGATAAAATTGATCAGTCTTCATGTCAAAGCAAAAATTATAGTCATACAGATGACGCATTGGGAACAAAAAGCAGAAACTTTTGCTTACCAGCTTTAGGTTACAGGCGGGCGGGGTGCACGTGCACACATGAGAAACGAGATCGAAACATATGGCGGGCTGCGTCAGTAGAACCTGCCATAGACATTTTTTTCTTGTATGCTATGCGTCATCCGTATGACATTATAATCGTTGGTGAAAGTCAAGGAAAGGAACAACGACTGCCATCAGTCACGAAGCGTTCATTTAGTTGATATTTGGTTTCATACATATCCTCTACACTTTTTATTAAAAAAATCAAAATAGTTTAAATAAACTCTAAAATTTTTGTTTTAAAATTAATTATAATTATACACCCTTATTGCCAATATTTTGCAAAGGTAGGTGCCATTCGGTAAAACTTACAGGGAACAGATTACTATTCATCGATTAGGAACAAAATAGCTAAAAGTAGTTCAATAAATCCAGACGTTGGCTTATTGCTCACATTTAGGTAAAAAAAATCCTTTTTGAAAATTATTCAAATTTGAATATCCGACAGACAATTCAAAAGATATTAAATATTGGCGTCGGAAATCCCTCATTAAGACAAATCTATACGACGAAAAAAAACAAGAATTGTCTTGCCACTGTTTGTAAGCAAATTTCTAGAGCAGTTTATTTCCATAGATTTATTCATAAAATTGACGCTAAAGGGTTTTCTATTTCTGTGAGTAATCCTTTCCTTGTTGTAAATCAATATGAGAGTTCATTATTTCCAATGAAAGAAAAACGTTATGGCATAATTATGCACAGCTCAGGTAAAAATAAAAAAAATGGCAAAAAAAAAAACGCAATGACATGTATATTTCACGGGATGAAATTATTTAAAAAAAAATGCGAAGGGGTGCAGGGAATGCAGAATAGTTAAGAGTTTTGAAAAGGCCATAAAATATAAAAAGAATTTATATAATGGCAATAAGACCTTTTTGCATTTTATGACTGACCTCAAGTTAAAAAACAGCGGAAAGAGTTAAAATACGTGGAATTTTTTTAATTTTCATTAAGAAGAATAATAAAGACGATGTCAACCTAAATCAGCAACTTTTCAGGTATCTTATGAAGTATTACAAAACGGATAGTTAACTCATATAGAGAGATCTTAAATTAACCCTTTTCTTGAAAGTGTTAAATGATGAAACTACTGAGACGCCAGCCACGTATAGATATATAATATGTAGTCCATTAAGAAAGGCTCATTTCAGGAGTTTTATCAAGTCATTAGGAAAGAAGATTTATTGGTTCTCATAGGGAAACATTTCAATTACATTTTTGAAATTCACATCGATTTGTTTATGACACCAGACGTTTTTAAATTTCAATCAATGAAGCGTGGGTTGTAAGATTTGACAAATCAGTGTAAAATTATCTTTTCCTAGATAGTTAAAGTTCACCAGTTTTTAATTCTGTAGGTCGATACAAAAAAAAAAAAAGAAGCGACAAGTTCCGATGCTTACGTTTGAATTTGCATACTTTGATCTTCTATGTTATTTTGATTGAGTTTGCAGACAAATAAATAGATTTCATGTCCATATGGCAGGAGTTTCATTAAACCCTTTGTTGCTCAGTGGTTTTATCATGAAAACAACTTATCGGGCTCCCGACCGGTGAAAAGTATCTGCCTGAGACACTGCAGCCTTCTATCCTATACGATCCCGGGCTGGCTGCTTCCAGTTGCTTAGACCAAGAGCTCTGGCATCCGCGATGGCTTGGTCTTTGAAACGGAGGTTCGGTCTTCCTTGCCTTCTCGAAACTGGGGAAGACCCTCTAAGCTCTAGCATTATTGTCGATTCGCTCGATGTAGCCGCACCAATATAGTCGACGCGTTTTGGCTTTTTGGACTACCTCCAAATTTTGGTACAGCTCATAGAGTTCGGGGTTATATCTTCTACTCCATTCGCTCTCCTCGCACACAGGACCAAAAATTAGCCGAAGTATTTTTCTCTCGAAGGAGCCCAGTATCAGCTCCCTTTTTGCTTATCGTCCAGCACTCGGCACCATAAAGCAGAACTGGCAGGATAAGGGTTTTGTAGAGCACACATATTGTCTTTCGAGTTAGGAGTTTTGAACGCAGTTGTTTCGCCAAACCGAAGTAGCAACGGCTTCCTAGGGTAATTCATCGCCGGATTCTAAACTAGGGTGTCATTCGTAGAGTCTATGTTTACTCCGAGGTAGGTGAACTCCTTAACCACCTAGAAATTGCTGCTATCAATAGTGAATAGGCGGTGGACAGATGTTTGTTTGTTTGTTGATAGCATGTAATTAGTCTTGTCCTCATTTACTTCAAGGCCAAAGGATTTCGCCTGTTCTTTAATCGCCGTTTACGGTTCTATCACGGCTCGCTGGGATCTACCGATGATGTCAATATCGTCCGCATAGCCCAGAAGCTGAACGAACCTGTTGAAAATAGTGCCTTCAGGATTGACACCTGCCCTTTATACTATCTGCTCCAGTACGAGATTAAAGAAGTAACATCCTTGCAGAAATCTGGTGCATGCTTGGAATAGTTCGGAGGAGCTACTTCCAAACTGCATGTTGCAGCGCGTTTTTTGTAGCTGAATGAGTTTTGCCGGGATTCCAAATTTGGCCATCGCCATATAGAGCTCCTGACGATGTATGCTATCATACGCGGCTTTGAACTCGATGAATAAGGGGTGAGTTTCGACTTGAAATTCGTTGGTCTTTCTAGGATTTGCGTCAGTGTGAAAATTTGGTCTATAGTCGATCTGCCGGGCCGGAAGCCGCACTGGTTTGCGCCGATTAGTATGTTGCAGAAAGGTTTGAGACGTTCACACAGTACGTTGGATAGCATCTTGTATGCGACATTTAGCAGTGATATACCTCGATAGATCTTACAACACATAGAATCTGCTTATTTGTAGATGGGGCTGTATATGGAGCTGATAGTCATCGGTCATGTTTTCTTCCACCCATACTTGGTTGATGATTCGGTGCACGGTCCCTACCAAAACATCACCACCGTATTTTAAAAGCTCCCATGGTAAGCCATCAGTGCTTTCTTATGTCACCTTTTTTCTGTATACGCATCCATCATCATACCACGGGCTCTTTCTCGGGGGTGGCTGGTACCCAACAGTGGTTTCGGCTACCTCCTTGATGATGTCGCGACACTGGCACCACTGATTGTTGTGAGTGCACAGCGGAGAGTTTCATACTCAGTCGCTCGCTGTAGGCTGTGGCTACTCCTGGCCACTTAGGCGTCAAACGTCCAATTTCTTCTTCTAGGCAGTTCGCAGCTTCTTTCCGTTAGACAGTCGAGCTCTGAATTTGGCCGCGACAAGAAAATGGTCAGAGTCGACATTTGCCCCACTTCGGGGATGTTGGATGCGTGCCTCGCATCGATTATGGTTCATTTTGTTAGCGATTGGAACGTCTGGAGAGCACCAGGTTGCTGTGAGGATCATTAGCCTTATGAAGCTAGTGCTGCAAAATCGATTAGTCGGTAGCCGTTGTCTCTGTGCTTACCAACTAGACCACCAAAGATGTTTTTCTTTCCGACTTTGAAATACCCGAGTACGCCTTTTACATCATACTCCAGACAAGCTCCGTAGGTTCCATCCAGGAGGTCATACAACTCCTCATTATGGGATCTTCAGCCTCGTCGGTAGGGGCGTGAAAGTACCTTAACAATAATTTATCCTGCTTTCCTAGTGGTTTTAATGGGAATCCAAAATGTCACATATGTTCCTGATCATTCGTAGAGCAACAGGAACATTTTCATGTGCAATATTTTTGCATTTTTTGATGGGTGAGGGGTTATTGTGAGTTAGTCATTTGCTACGAAAGGTGCTTGAAGATTGTTCCAAGTAAAGTTGTTAACGCTGTGCTCTAAATTGAAATGAGTGGTAAGTTTGATGCTAATCGAGTTTATTTGGATATTCTTTAGTGTTTTTGTTTACTTTTTCGTGTTGAAATGCAATTGATCTACGGATGTAGTGTATTTTATACGGGTGGTTACTCCAAGAAACCACTGGGACTGAAGGGATAGTTTTTTTGTCAAAGTTATAGAAAGATAGTTTTTTTCCTTAATTGGAACGCGGACGGGTTGTTCCTTATAAGGGCTTGATAACAAGAGTGCCTTACTGTTTGGACAGAACGATGTGCATATTACAGCACGAAAAGTGAATCCCATCGTTGCAAATGGTGCTGCTCAGTCTGCAATGTAGCATTATGATTGTGAAAGGAAACAAATTTGTTTGCCAAATACAATGTGAAATAAAAATATTTATTCCTTGAAAAATTTGTTTTGTTTTTTACGGAAAAAATACTGTGGTTTCTTCGAGTAATCGCCTACGAAATGTTAATAGTAGTACAAAATTGAGATAACAGCATTTTTGTTTGGTTAATACAAAATAACCAAGCTTGCATGAATCTATTTTTATAGTTTGTTTTAGAAATAGGAAAAAAAAAAACAATTCGGATCACAAAGGGTTAACAGTTTTCTATTTATTTTGAGTTATTTCGCAGAAATATTGAAAAGTATATGATTGAGCGATGTGGTTTTAATTAATGCTTTCAGCTAAAAATAAGACATAAAGCAAACACGTGAGCTGCTGAAAAAGTTGCCATTCTCCCTGGCTGTATAAGCCAAGGAGAAGAGTACAACATATAGAATGTTTGGTAGTATTACCGAAATTCAACGCCACGGATACAAGGCCCGAACAGAATCCTATCGAACAACAAATATTCGTAGTTGCTTTACAGTCAATTGCTGATTATATAATCAATTCTATAGAATGCTAAACAGCTATGACGCTGTCAACCAGAATGAATCATTAATAGGAATCATAAGTAGGACAGAAAAAACTTACCATCAATCCTATCGTTTATAAACAATTGCGCATCCCATCAATGTGGTTTTAGATCATGAGATTCGACAAGTGATAAAATGTTCACACATCGGCAGATCCTGAAAAAACCAAAGATGTTTAAAATCGGTATCAAAGCCTCATTAATCCGTCTTATGTAAATGACAACGTTGGAGAATTCTCTCTTCTTCTCAAAGGGCGGCAATGACCTCACAAAAACATTCGATACAAAAGTGAGATTTCTATAATAAAGTTCTTGTTATGTTCTTCTTAAGAAGAACTACGAAGAAACGATGATCTACGAGCAAAGAAGGCGTTCTAGCTAAAACGCCCTTTTCTAGTTTTAAATTCATAAATGCTTAAATCTAAGGTCTGATTAATAAATTTTCTTAATCTAACTTACTGGACCTAGTCAGGCACTTTAAGCTTATCTCTAACAATATTTTTCTGCCTGTCAACTTAATCAATCCAATATTTTGACTTTTTTAATATTTTATTTTCAAAGAAAAAAAAATGTAACCTACAAAAAAAAACTAACCTAGACTCCTTAAGACTAACTAGTTGCAAGCAATAGTTTCCATATGCCTCGAGTGGACCATCCAAATCGCATCTTTGGGCGCACGGTCAGTCATCATAGTTGGCTGGCCAAGTCCTTCACAAAGAGCCCCTAGTGTAACTCAAAGCTAAGACCTGAGAAAGCCCTGACTTACCGCTTACATCATTATTCAGCTAGCTAAATTCGGTGTGCTTTCTTTTCGTATCAGTTTTATCTCGATCCGATAGCGCTGTGCCGTGCGTCGCTTGTCTCGCACGCCATGGTTGTATAAAACTGGGATACCATCCCTTTCTTGCACTAGCCCTAAAGAGTCGATTTATATTAATGATTTAGGATGGATAGATCCCGACATAAGAGTACTTTCCGTGTATGTATTATTGGAGTAGTAAGCCCCGAATATCAGGCTGTTGTCTCTAGCCATCGCCCTTCAAACGTGCCTTCGAATCACCTTAATAAAGAAATTATCAATTCTATTCAACTGAGCCCCATCGTATACGACCTTGTTGTGAAATTACTTTATGTACTCTGAATCTGACGTTGGGTACAATCCTAGACAAGATCGGACACACCGTCTAGTTAAAACGCCCTTGCTCGAAGAGCAACACAGGTCAGGTTCACCCCGGACTGTAGTCCAACATTAAGAAAAGGAGTGCATCATAAAGCTTCCCTGGGAATCTTTGCGTCCCGTCACCCAGAAGAATTTAAATTTAAAAGGTAGACATCTTGTTTCTTTCTCCTGTTTTTAGTTGATGTGGGATCTCGTTGTGTCAACCTTGCGTCTCACGCGATCCTTTTACCAAAGAACCCTTAAATTAAGAATAACTGCTGAGTAGATGTTTCTATGCAATCTGTTAATTGAACTTTTCCCATACGGCTAGAAGCTACTATTAGAGCCGTTCAATATTCTGCCCCGTTGCACACCCCGTTTCAAAACAGTTTACTGAACTTTGCATTTCCTTCTGAAAGGGACAAGATTATGTCCTTTTACGGTTCGCGGCAAATAGTCCCAGAAAGAGAGAGAGGGGCTCTTTAAGTATGCACATTTCCAATCAACATTACAGTCTTTTCTTTTTTTTCTTCTACGTAAAACGCGATAAAATTTTTATTTTGCTAGCAACGATATACCTAATCGATGTTTATACGAAAACATGGCACCCAACACTAGAACTTCAAACGATTTCCATAATGCTTCTCACGACATAAACTCTTATTCTCTATTCTGAAAAAAAAATCCTTAATCCTATTCTAAACCGCAACACCCAACACTCATAAGTCAACTAATTTCAATCCTCAACATTCATCCTTCATGTCCTCCTCAATGAAACAAAAACCCTCCAACATGTGATGGTTTTGCAAAACGTAATAATCACTCAATAAGTTCCTTAATACAAATCACCGGATAATCTGACCACAAGCCCCTAATCCTATCTAGAGCAACTAGAAACAAAAAGTATAAATAAATGTGCGAGGCCATATTCCATGGATACAGTCAGACAAGTTGCAGGTAGCTAACGAAACAATGCTTAGGCTACAGGTAGCTCACCAGTAGCCATTTCATGCATGCCAGACAAAAAAAAAGTTTCGGGTCTTTACCAAAAAAAGAGAAAAAGAAAGGACAATACGAACAAAGGGAAAAAACAATCTTTCACATTTCTGTTTTCTTCTTTTGCTTTGTGCTCTGTCTGCTGATGAATTTCTAATGATAGAATTGTTTAGTGTTGGCCGTCAACTACTTATTGCACCTTAGGGTGCTCCAGTACTAGTACCTTTTGCTTGGTCCAGTCCGGTTTCAAGTTAAATGTTGAGCACGTGATTGCTTCTTTCAAAAAGATATGCGCCTCAACCTAATTTTGTCTAGGTATGCTGTTCTGGATTTTTGAGTCTACAGGTTATAATTGATCTGTACACCATATGTTTGGCGAGAGAATGTTTGTTTGTATGCTGATCTGTATCGTGGGAATTGGATGAGATTATTGATTAAAAAAAAAAAATCCACGATTTTCTAGATGTTGAACAACTGGTTCAAAAACCGGAAAATTAATAAAAAATTTAATGCAATTTAAAAGCGCTCTTAAGAATTTTAACTCTGCATCCTCCTCACTTTAAAACCGCTATTGCAGTGAGGATCCGCATTCTGGACAGTCAACACTGTTGTAACCTAGCTGTTAAATGAGTCGACATGGGTAACTTTAAGACTTGGTGTTGCTACCATTTACCCTGAAATGGATTGTTAATGATCAGCTTGATTGGGTTCGTCCAACTGATTGCTTTTTGCGCCAGCACGAATTCCGATACTGCAATACCGAGTATCAGGGTACGATTGGTGTTATAGTTCCGAGTCTTAAACAGACATATTTTGGACGGGTATCGGCGACGAGGGTTGCTGTCATATTTGACGAGTATGTGCTTCTCTAATGATTTTTTTTCGCCGTCCGAATTTTATTATGGAGATCCAATGAAAAGAGGACGAACCACTGTGACATCTACTACGGACCGGTTTACAGTGAGCAGAAACAGCGGCTTTTCGGATGCGGATTTGTTATAAGTTGCAGACTTTGGCAAGAAGTCTTATGTTTCCAAGACATTAGCGAACACATTTTAACAATCCGCATCAAAGCTAAATTCCCCAACATAAGTCTTATATTCGCTCACACCCCGAAGGAGAAAAAATATGATAACGCTAATGATTGCTTCTACGAGCTCCTTGATAAAACCTTTGAGCGACTACCGAAGTACAATGTTAAAATCGTACTGGGAGATTTCAATGCAAAGGTAGGAAGAGAAGACATCTATAGTAATATTATCGGTAAACATAGCCTACACGACAATACGTCTGGTAGCGGACATGGCGGTTTCCAGATTAACAAATGGTCAACCAAACTGATCACATTGCGATAGACAAGAGGCACGCATCCAGTATTTTGGATGTCTGAACATTCCGAGGAGCTAACATCGACTCGGTCCACTTCCTTGTTGCAGCCAAGGTAAGAAGTCGGATATCAAACACGCAGCAACAGCCCAGAAATACTGTGAAAACATTGAATGTCGAAATACTGCAATCGCAAGAGAACCCCAAGAACAATGCCAACGATGCCAAAAAGCCATTAGATCAGCGGCAACTGAAGTGCTAAATGCAGGTGAAGACGATAGCTTCCATTGAGCTCTATAGGCAGAGAAGAAGGGAAGAACACCGGCTTCTCAGAAAGAAGAAAAAAAGAGCAAAAAAATCGCGCGATCGAGGATATAGAGAGGTGCCACGGTAGGAATGATACTCGCAAGTTTTATCAAAGTGTAAAACGTCAAAGGATACAAGGCTAGAACAGAATCCTGTCGAGATAAACAAGGAAATATCATAGTTGAGACACAGTCGATGCTGAGGATATGGAAGAACCACTTCTGCAGACTATATAGAGCCGAACCATGTCAAGCTTTTGTATACCGCCCAAACTCGTCCGTTTGTGTAGGATGATGATGGAGAATTCTCGCTGCTCCATCAGGGTCGGACACGACCTCACCGACATATTCGATATCATAAAGGGATTTAGGCAAGGCAATGCGTGTTATTCAATTTGATTCTTGAGATAATTGTGCAAACGGGAGTTTTGCCAACACCAGAAGTACAATTTTCCAAAAGTCGGTGCAACTACTAGCATACGCCGACGATATTGACATCATTGGTAGGACTCAACGTGATGTCATAGCCACGTTTGCTAGTATAAAGAAGGAAGCGGCAAAAATGGCTTTCGCAGTAAATGAGGGCAAGGCGAAGTATATGCTGTCAACACGAAAGGACACACAACATCGACGAATTGGACAGAATGTCACCATTGACAGATATAACTTTGAGGTAGTACGGGACTTTGTCTATCTCGGCTCCTCTATTAACTCTGACAACAACATCTCGTCATAAATTAAAGGAAGACTTATTCTTGCCAGCCACGCTTTCTCCGGGCAAAGAAGTAGTAGAAGTAGTAAAGCCCTCACTCGAACTACTAAGGAGATCCTATATAAGACACTAATCATCGCAGTCCTGCTCTACGGCGCAGAAGCATTGACCGTTTCAAAAGAGGATGAAGAAATCCTTGGTCGAATCGAGGGGAAAATTCTTCGAAAAATCTTCGGTCCCGTTTGCGTTGACGGGCTATGGAGACGAAGATTCAACCAAGAACTATAAAAGCTGTACAGCGACATGCCCTGTTCAAAAAACTCCGTATTGTAAGTTTAAGATGACAACGATATGTAGAGACGAATGGACACCAATATTCCAGCTCGCAGAGTCTTCGATTCCCAGCCAGACGTCGGACGCAGAAAAGAAAGACCTCGCCTTAAGTGGCGCGCTAAAGTAGAAATCGACTGGAGGCAGTTAGCTTAGGACCGGGCTAATTGGAGAGTCATGTTGTTGAGGCCCAGGTTCATTCCGGACTGTAGCACCACTTAAGTAAGTAAGTAATTCCTTCATTAAAGCGATTGTTTCGTTAGCTGTTTGGCATGTAGCGCCATCTTGTTGAAAACACAAGTCAGCTTAACATATGTCTTGCATTTTTGGCAAGAAACATTCATTATTCATTGCTCTGCATAGATCTCTGTTGACACTCGATTCTTTCGTATTTTTAGTGTAATACGGTCCGATAATGCCACCTGCCCATTAACCGCACAAAACAGTTCGTTTTTTGGAGTTGCATTGGTAGATTGCTTCCATCTGTTCATTGGTCCGAATTTTGCAATTTTGCATATTAACGTAGCCGCTTAACGGAAAATGAGCATCCATGCTGAAAACAATTTTTCGATAAAAAATTTGAAGCTGGTCCAATGCCCATATACAGAAATTAAAACGTAAAATAAAGTCAGTCGGCTTCAATTCTTGAAGTAGTTGTATTTCAAATCAAGATCACGATTCAAAATACGCCACAACGTTCCATAAGATATGCCCAAATCTTAAGAACGACGAAGACTTGATAGACCAAGGTCTTTACAAAAGTTTGTCTATTGACACAACTTTGTACACAAATCATAATTTATTTCATATTTCAAGAATGTAACAGAAACTGCAATATATTTTACCCATGGCGTCGATTTTTTAAACTATACAATTTTTTGTATAAACCCTATAGAAGTTAGGTTCAAATATTTGGACTCCACTTTTGGTATTACAGCATTATCACAGATGTATTAAATACAAATTATTTCCTTATACATAAAACTATTATTTTCAACTTTTTTTTTACAAATAAACTAAAAGAATTTGTAAAAACCAGAATTTTGAAAAGCAACATTTTAAAAATAAAATATTTTGACCCCAACCCGTGTGTCATCCACATTGCTAACCAATTTGCATCACTGATCTTTGAGTAATGGCTACTTTACGCTTTTCTAAATATAAGCTGCAAACAAAATGTATCACTGGATCTGATTTGAAAACCCGTAACACGTTTTGTTAATCAACCAACAAAGTGTAAGGTTCATTAGCCTTAGGTGCCATACGTACCTAGTTACGTTTATTCAAGCTTCCACTAAGAGATATCTTTATATAATTTATAGATAAACCGTATCTTTCAATGCATATTCGTACGCTCTCCATTTGCTTTGCTTAATTTTGTTTCTTGTGTGGTTTCTTAAGACACTTTTTATAGCCCCAAAAATGAAATATAAAAAAATATGAAAGATAGACGAAACGACATTTAATAAAAAAAAAAATATTATGCCGATAAGATTAGAAACGCACACATGCTCGCTCATTATATTGCACATAAAAGCAACGCCTATAGTGCAACAACATGGATGAATAAATGAAAATAAAACTTCGAATGGCTTTTCTATTTGGGACGCTATTTTTTATTTCCCCTAACAAGAAAAACAAACTAAATTTTTAAAGATAAGAGATTTTCGTCCGTCACTTAAAGACGCGCGATTTTTTGACTACCAAGCGAGGAGGGCAACGAGGTGACAGCGTTTTGGGTGATTTCATTTCTAAATGACTTCTTCGATTCGGTGGGCAATTTAAAAAAAATTGGTAGTGATTTATTTCCATAATCATGAAAAAAAATTATCTCTAATGTGTATACTTGTCTGTAATCTTTTTCATAGTCATATAGCTATTTACAGTGCAAGAGTCGCTGCACTTGGAAATTTCCAAATTGCCAATAAAATCCAGTACATAATAAAACCCAAAACTGCAATTTCCCAATCGACAAAAGACTGCATTTGACTATCAACAAAATAAACAAAACCTTTTGTATGCTTACTCAATGATAAGGCGCCCCGGTATTATCAAACTAACAGAACAAACTGCAAAAACACAAAAAAAAAAAAACGAAACAAAGTATCTACTTCAGTGACTAGACCCTCGTGACCTCGTCCAACTGCTGCAACGCACAAGCCAAACCACCATCTCTCTGCACCGATAACAATTGAATTTCCGGTACACAAATATATTCATTGTGTCGAACAAGAAAACACGAAAATTATGCACAAATCCAAAAATGACCGCAAGTCGTTGTACGCATATTCAGACAATGACCAGAAAGTGCGTGCAGCAATTATTGTCCACTGACCCCTGAAAAATAATTTTGTGATCAGCGTCCGTAGGGTCGGAGTCAGAGGAGACTGTGCCACTATCATGGGTAAATAATGCCAAGTTCGCACACTTCATAATCGCAACAAACAAAGGCAAATGCATGCCCACATTGTGTTTCGTTTTGGAAAACACGCAGGCAATTATTTTTGAGATAATGGATGCGAGGAATGTGGAAATCTATCAATTCGCTTGAAGGGCAGTTATGTTTGAAGGCATTGCGGTAGATTATTGAATGCCAAGTCTAGGGTATAACTGTGAATATAAGCATCAGCTAACTTCAAAAAAACATTACAGCGGCCTCATTTAACAAAATCATTTGACCCCTCCAAGGAGCTTCCGAATTTTGAGTGCGTCTGTACAGCTTCAGAAAATGTGATATTTGTCCGCTGAAGCAATAAATTTATAATCATTCAATCATTCATTTTTCGATACATTCGATAGAATGATAACCTTTGTTATCTATTCTGAAATTGAAGCCTTTCACCGACCATACTTAAGAGTGCTTTAAAGTATCCAATTAAAATTGAACCAAATCAGGCCTTTCATTCTCTTTGGATTAATATATGGCAAAGCAACCGAACTCGGCTGAAAACGAACCTGATATCCGATTTTTTCATCCGACCAGTTAGTTTGTTATTTCATCAAAATTATGATGTGATGATTGTTTGCAAATAATTTGTTCTGAGTGTAAATATGATGAAATGTTCCATCAGAACTTTGATCGAAATTTTCAACACAATTCGTATAAAAATTAAAATATTCTGATTTTAGTGGACTGTAAGATCAGCCTACATCCACATCAAAAAATCAATTATGCGATATTTCTATTATTTCACATCTCGGAAATCAAGAAACGGTACCCAAGTTCAAAACGGAATTCATCATTTTAAAAGGTTGTCCGCTCTCAAGCGAAAAAGAGGTGAATAATCTCCAACTACAGAAAGTTTACAAGATCTGCAGACAATAACACTGACGGTTCATATGCAACAGAAGGTAATAGGTTAGGTTGGAGTGGTTGCCATCGTACGCCAGCAAGCTTAGACCATTTTGGTTTATTGTAGTACAACGTGGATCTTGTCCATTCTCCTTACTATCCTTTACAAAACCATTCTGAGCTTTTGATGAAGATTTTGAAAATAGAAAGCTCCAAGATGGAGCTTCATTTTTGTTTGATATGGTCGGGCAGTTACAAAGGAGATGAAGTATTGTTTCTTCTTTCCTTTCGTCCATGCAGCTCCTACAAGATGATGCTAATCTCCTTGGCAGATATTACATTCCCTTTCAGCTAAGATAAGACTTCTTTGATCGCGATGAGTTCCGCCTGGAACACGTTTCAATGATTAGGAAGACGAAAAGATAGGCCGAGTAATAGCCTGTCGGAGAAGACACCAGCACCCACTCCGTAATTTTTTTGTTGTGCAATCGGTGTATAAATGGATCGAGTCATTTTATATATATATATATATTCATTTTATATCATATAATTTAGTGCCTTTATTCTTTTCTCACCGCGGTCTCGCCATATATATACGTAGTGACGTAGCCTACCAAATCCAACATCAATACGGCCAATGTTCCAATCCGGAATTTAACTTTATATGGCTGAAATTCCATGTCCGTAGGCATTTAATCCACTACTGTTTCATCTATAGAAGCCCAAACCTTGACAGTAATTCAACCCTTAACGAGTTTGATGCACTGTCCGACTCCATCTCTAGAATTGTATCCCTGCATCCTCACACTGAAATCGCCACTGCGGGCGATTTCAATGTACACAATTCTACGTGGCTTCAACATTCTGGACAGACAACACCCGAAGGAAGGTATGTTGAGATCTTTGCTGAGGTAAACAACCTAACCAGCTTGTAAATGAGCCGACACGCATACCGGATATTAACAGTCAAGCCGCCAACACCCTGGACTTGTTTCTTACCTCTCACCCTGATTAATACATCATCAATGTATTATCGCCTCTAGGTTCGTCAGACCACTGTATCATATCAACAAATTTCTCGTACTCCAACCACACAGTTAAAGAGCAAATTCCCAAAAAAAACCGTATGGCAATACGAGAAAGCCAATTGGGAAGCATTAAACAGTTTTTTTAGGAATTTTAACTGGTCACTATGTTTCCTCGATAGTGACGTGGATGCTGCTGCTGATATGATTTCAAATATCATTCTCTTTGGTATGAGATCTTTTATTCCCAACAGAATTAAGAGTATCAGACCAAAGGCAAAAGGGTGGTATGACTTGAGCTGCAAAGAAGCTATCAGGTTGAGAGAGACAAACTTTCGGTTGTACAAGACCAACCCAACAGAGGAAAACCGAGCAAAATTCAAACAAGCCAGAAATGACTGTAATGCCCATTTAAAGCGTGTCAAATTCCTCTATGACCGAACGTTGAGGCAAAAAATTCTACAATGTCCCAGAGGTAGTAAAAAATTTTTGTCATTTGTTAAAAACATAAAAAATTCGGCATCAACATCAATTCCGACGCTCATTCACAATGACATTCCAGCTATCGGCTCTTTAGACAAAGCCAATCTGCTTGCTGCCCATTTCGCAGCCAATTCTACATTGCCAGATTGTGTTCAGTCTCCTCCTGTACTTGAGAACGTAGATCATTCTATGGGACAAATACACTCTCGTACTCGTACAGTTGCAAGAGTTTTATCTGATCTTGACATACATAAATCCGCTGGTCCAGATGGTATATCCCCCATCATTGTGAAGAGGTGTTCTTCTACGCTAGCAAAACCACTGCGTAAGCTTTTCTATCTATCCTACTCATCAGGACTCTTTCCGAGTAGATGGAAAACAGCATTTGTCCAGCCTGTACCAAAAAAAGGCGAATCTTCTTCTCTCTCCAACTACCGACCAATTGCACTTACGTCCCTTCTTTCCAAGGTCATGGAAACGCTGATAAATCGTCAGCTTATGAAATATCTCGAAACACGAAAACTCCTCAATGACCGGCAGTATGGTTTTCGCAGCAACAGGTCTACTGGTGATTTGATGACATATCTCACCGAAAAGTGGAACCAATCAATCCA
Organism: Rhingia rostrata; assembly: GCA_949824845.1. Lineage (NCBI taxonomy): Eukaryota > Metazoa > Arthropoda > Insecta > Diptera > Syrphidae > Rhingia > Rhingia rostrata. The sequence goes on from OX463755.1 coordinate 70,291,394, forward strand.
CCATGGTGGCGAAAGCAAGATTGTTGCGCTTGATATTTCAAAGGCATTTGACAGGGTTTGGCATCAAGCCCTTTTGTCGAAAATGCGTGCATTTGGAATCGACGAAAAACTTCTTCTATGGATTAGACATTATCTTTCGTAACGTTCAATTCAAGTTGTTTTGGATGGTTTCAAGTCTGTAACTCACCAAATAAATGCTGGTGTCCCTCAAGGCTCAGTTTTGTCTCCGACTCTCTTTCTCATTTTTATAAATGATCTCCTGTCTGCAACTTCTAATCCAATTCATTCCTTCGCTGATGACAGTACCCTCAGCTTCTCATATTCGTTTAATTTTGCACAGGTTCGTTACTTTCCCATGACGATCCGTCTGGGATTGTGACCTGGAAACTCTCATCAAAGTTTAACCTAGTAAGGATGTAATCGGCGTTTTTAGGAATATTTGTATGTTCGTTTCGAATTTTTGATTGGCCAATTTTTATATTTGAGCACTGTTGGATGACATTAAGAAGTGTATGGCTGAGTTAGATGCTATTTGCTTGCTAAAGATATCTAGGATAGTAATCAAAAAAAGAATGTCTAGTGCTTCTGAGGTGCTCTGTTGATACAAAGACATGCAGTTCCTTGTACCTTGACTAGTGTTTTGCTATTTGTCTATCATACTACTACTCCATTAAGAAGTATCGGTTTTATAACCGAGATATGCTGGCCTAGCGAGGTATCCGTTGGAGCGGACAATTTTCCGTAACGCATACTTCTTCGGAGGTTAAAATTCCATTCGAGGTATGTGTCATCGGAACAAAAATCACTTACCTACAATTCGTAAATGCAAATAATTTGTGTCGGAGGAAATCGGAAAAAGAATTGCACTTAACTGTCAAAAATTGCACGAAAAATGAACCTGAACGCACTTCAACACGATTCGCCGGGATGCATTACAAAAAGTCGGAGAAATATTGTGAAAAGCTTTTGGAAAGAATACCTCGAAGCCAAAACCTTCCGAATCGTACGAAATGGGAGAACTTTACGCTCCGAAGGATACCTCGCTAGGACTGATAGAGCCAATACCTGATTCGAGGTTTCATTCCCCATTTCATGACCATGGCTTTCTTACAGGAATATAGTGCGACTGTCGCTTTCTTTGCCCTATCTGTTATGTTCAGCTTCCAGTTAAGCTTCTTGTCCAAAATAAGTCCCAGGTATTTTGCTTGTCTGAGAAGGTTAATTTGATTCCGTTTGGCAAGTGTAATGTCTATGCAGCGTCTTCTAAAAGGTTTCCTCGGCTTTGAATACACAAAAGTGATCGGTAGATGGTTGAACAGTCAACAAAATCAAATCATTTCAAAACATTCAACCACACATTCAGTACCCTGACTGTATTCAGAGGAACAGAAGTTGAATTTGACAATTTTACTTATTTACGTAAGTGGCGCTACGGCCGCAACGAGCCTGGGCTTAAGCCAACATGACTCTCTTCTGTTGTTTGTTCTCAATGCGTCATCTTAAGGAGTTTATAATCATTGATTTAACTTACTGGCCCTTAGCTAATGCTCTGAGATTTTCTTTATGTATTAGTAATGCTTAACTATCTATGCTAATTTGCCGTTTTTTTTTATTATATCACAGTACTTCACAGTAAACTCTTACCCTAACCTAACTTAAGTACAATCAGGGTGGCAAAAATTGGTTTCCCAATGCAGCGTGTGGTCACCATCTCAATTACGTTGTTGAAAAACGTGAACAACTTCTGTAGATGGTATGGCGACGAATGAGGTGAATAAGGATAACAATTGTCTGGAACTCTGTATTCCAAAATTTAAGATCCGAGGAGAATATTTCTTTCAGATAAAGGGTGTTTAATTTAGAGGTGTAGAACTTTCAAATGGAATAAAAAAAATATGATTTTCTTAAATTGAAATGGAATTTACTTTATTCGAAAGATAATCTGGCATTATAATTTAAATATGATTTGTGACATAAGACCGCCACGGCTGGCTGGCTTGGACGTAGTCTAATCTGGAGGTCCAATTTTTGATGACCTTTTCTACAACATTAGTGGGCGTATATCGGCAATGTTGTCGTCCAAGTGGCCAATCGTATCGGGCTTATCGACGTAGACTACCGACATCACTTATCCCCACAGAAAATAATCAAGTGCCGTTAAGACGCACGATCATGTAAGCCAACTCCCAGGACCGAAACGCGAATTTTTTGGTTTGTATTTTTTTTGTATTTTTTTTGTGCCAACCTGACAGTTGAAACTTACTCTAAGCCTTAAACTATATAAGTCGGCCGTACAACTCGTAAGTCAACCAAATTTAACTTATTATTTAGCCACCACAACAGGTTCTCCTGTTGCCACGACTCCGACGGTCCCAATCGGACATACTCCTGCTGAACCGCAGGCGCTCGCCTCCGCATTGAGCGACGTCTCGTTCGTATAGGAGTCGTCTGTCCACAGTTTGCCAGAAGACGTGGTAGATTAGCAGAACCGCCGATCTATCCTGTATCAGCCATCGACTAACCAAATATAGGAAAGAGTATTGGTGTCCGTTTGTTCTACATGTCTTAGCCATCTTTAACGTCCAATGCGGAGTTTTTTGACTAGGAGTATGTCGCTGTACAGCTTGTATATTTTTTGGTTGAATCATCGTCTCCTTAGCGCTTCAACGCAAACGGGAACGAAGATTTTTCGAAGATTTTTCCTCTCGAATCGACCAAGGATTTCATAATCCGCTTTTGAGACGCTTCATGGTTCAGCGCCGTAGAGCAAGACTGGGATGATCAGGGTCTTATATAGAATCTCCTAAGTAGTTCGACTGGGGGCTTTACTACTGAATTGCCTTCTCAGCCCGAAGAAACAGCGGTTGGCAAGAGTAATTCTTCGTTTAATTTCTGGAGAAATGTTGTTGTCAGAGTTAATAGCGGAGCCGACAATAGTGACGTTCTGTCCAATTCGTCGATGTTGTGATCCCTTTTGTATTAAGAGCATGAACTTAGTCTTGCCCTCATTTACTATTAAATCCATTTTTGCCGCTTCCTTCTCTATGCTAGCAAACTTGGCTATGACATCACGTTGAGCCCTACCAATGATGTCAATATCTTCGGCGTATGCTAGTAAGGGTGATCCATTTCGAGGTTCCCTACTTAAAAAAAAAAAAAAACACAGAAAATTCAAATTTAATGGAGAATGTTTATTATCATTTGAAAGAACATTCTTTGGCATTTATTTTTTGAAGATTATGTCTATCAAATGTTGGCCGTTGCTACGTCGCAGATGGTCCATCCGTTGAGTCCAATTTTCGATCACTCGTTCGAGCATTTCGACTGGTAACTGGCGAATGACACGCGTGATGTTTTCCTCCAAGGCCTGAATCGAAGCGGGTTTGTCGGTATAAGCTTTTGACTTTACATATCCCCACACAGGAAAAAGTCTAACGGTGTGATATAACACGATCTTGGTGGCCAATCGACCGGCCCAAAACGTGAAATTATGTGCTCACCGAAATGTTCTCTCAATAAGTCCATTGATTGATGCGATGTGTGGGAAGTGGCGCCGTCTTGCTGAAACCAAATGTCGCCGAGATCACGAGCTTCAATTTCAGGCATCAAATAGTCGGTTATCATGGCACGATAACGGTCGCCATTGACCGTTACGTTCGCACCGGCATAATTATTAAAGAAATATGGACCGATGATTCCACCGGTCCACAAACCACACCAAGCCGTTGTTTTTTCTGGATGAAGTGGCAGTTCTTCAATCTCTTCAGGTTGCTCTTCGTCCCAAATGCGGCAATTTTGTTTGTTTACATACCCATTGAGCCAGAAATGGGCCTCATCGCTTAACAAAATTTGCCTCGAAAACATCGGATCTTCTTGGAACTTTTCAAGAGCCCATAGAGCGAAGCGATGTCGCTTGGGAAGGTCGAGCGGCTTCAGAAGTTGCACAAGCTGTATTTTGTACGCTTTCAATTTAAGATCTTGACGTAAAATGCGCCAAGTCGTTCCATACGTCAGTCCGAGTTGCTGCGACCGGCGCCGAATCGACTCTCTACGGTCTTCGTGTACACTCTCAGCTACGGCCGCTATATTTTCTTCACAGCGTGCTGGACGTGGTCTATTCGGTCGAATATTATCCAATAATGAATGCTGGGTCTCAAAATGGGTGATGGTGTTGCGAATAGTACGCTCAGTAGGCCGATTATGTTGACCATAAGTTGAGCGAAGTGCACGAAACACATTCCTCACAGAACGTGAATTTTCATAATTAAGTTGAACAATTTGTAAACGTTGTTCACGCGTAAGTCTATCCATTATGAAATGCCAAACAATACTAAACAAAAATAACATGACAGCATGACACGACTCACACGTGATCTGTCAAAAAAGGCTATTGAAAAAGTATCTCTACTTGGATCACCCGTTATTTGCATCGATTTTTTTGGAAATTTTGAAAAAAAACTGCGAACATTAAAAATGAAAAAAAAAACAATTTGTTTTAATTTTCAAAATTCTCCAGCTTTATAGTTTGGTTAAGGTACGTGCAATGTGTAGATAAGTTTACCTGTACATGAGAAATTTCCCGCACATCTGCGAGCTTTATATATATCCGTGCATGCCATTGGGTGGTTGAAAGATTCTCATAATCCCTTATTTATGAAATGCCTTAATATGTTGAATTCAAAAGAGTTCACCATTGCTATAGCCTATATGGCAATGATAAGGTGAAGGAATGCCGAAGTTTAAATTGTAGGAGAATATATATTTCTTCTTCAAGGCTTTAGAACAGCTTTTATTAACCACAGGTTATGGTTTTATAAATAAGGAATGCATGCAGCCCAAGTGAAATAATATGAATCAGCATCGATTAAGGTGTAAATATAAGCTTTGATGTGAGTCACCCTATCAAATCGAACGCAAACATTTCCCAGCTAGATTGCATAAATTAATCGCCTGTGATTGCCAATTTCCATTTGAATGTTTAAAGAAAAGCAAACTGTAAAAATGCATCTGATCATGTCATAAAATGCAAACTTTCGCCACTTCTTACAAACAACATCACAGCTGGGGGTTACTAAAATTTCACGACGCCAAACAATGCTAATTGATGGGTCACGCAAATGTGAATCTGCCCGCCATTAGACGCACAAATTTATTCATCATTTCCACATTTTTGACTCTTCATTTTATAACTCAGCATACCAACGAAAATTGAAATACGTGAATGTGTGCTTCAATTCTTTCCATTCCCAGTGCACCGGATCTCCCAACTTCATTAGATAAACTAGATAAGCAAGTTAGTTATACGGCCAAATACTCCTAACAATGCAAGCAAAAATAACAAAATACACACACGTCCATATCAGTGTGTGCATTCACGCATGTTTACACTAATCAAAAAAAATAGACAAAAAAAAAAAAAATAGAAAAAGTGTGTGCCCGAAAAATATAAAAATTATCGCGTCATGTTGGAAAGTGGCGGCCGCGGCTGCACTGTGCGATGTTAATAGCGCGTTTGCGTTGGCGGTCATTGCACTTTTAGCAGAACACATTTCACCACATCACAGCCAGAGGAACAATTTGTATCTTACTCACTCGCACGTTAGCTAAATATAGCACTAAATGTGCACTTTGAAATTTACTACGTACAAACATAGACGAGCAATCTAACAGAGAAACGCTCCTCTTGACTGTACTCGAACATAGAGGCAGCAGCAAGGCAATGGCAAATTTGAAATTAAAAACACGAACACGATGGTGTTTATCAAAAATGGGGTGCGCGTTAGCGTTTATCTTTATTAATAGCGCAAAGGAAGCCATTGAGAATGCTGCTCAATGGTAATCGTGCTCGCTCATCGAGTCCTTGTATGCGTTTCCTTAATATTTGTATCTATCTATCTATATATACATTTTTTTTTGTTTTGTGCCACCATTCCTATTTTCAAACTAAAAATACAAAAATTTGTACATTTTTGAAAATCGTGTAAGGGGTTGCGCGAACGAAGATAGGCGCATTCGTACACCGGTTTCAAGTGGAATGCATTTGTAAATATTTATTTAGATATGAGTATTTTTGGGGATCGTACACTTGGATTGCATGCAAATAATAAAAAAAAAAAAACATATTTTGGCTTGATACCGTAGGCGGGGACATCAAAATGCTTTCCAGTGAAAATGGTTTCTGTCATTGGTTGTACCTTCTAATACTCTGATGGATTTGGAGATAAGAATGAACAAACTAAAGAATTTTGTTTGGAAAATCAATGAAATGATGAAGTGTTTTGATTAGTTTAAGTCCCTGCTTGATGTTTGTGTTGGAAAAAGCTGGAAGTAATTTATTGCAGATCGCAATGGAGGGAACAGTTATCAACTTTGAAACTGAAGTTACTAATATTGCGACTGCTGGCAATGAAACGGTCATAAAACTGGATAATTACTTGCTAACAAGCCGAATTTTTTAATCATTCCTTACGGATTGTAGTTACTTAACAATGTCAAGAGAAACCCCTCTGGCGGTTTATTGTAGCGAAATCTGTGATTACTAAAGGGTGGTTAAATTTTAAGGGCCGATGTTGATTTTAAATAAAACACAAATTATTTATTGTCAATTCTTTTTTTTATGATAAATATAATGGCTCAGTTATGTATGAAACAAAATATCGGCCAAATAGCCGCCTTGACCTCGGCGGCACACCTCCATCCGATGGTCCAAATTTTCGATGACGCTGAGGCATAATTGAGGTTTTATGCCGTTAATGTGCCGAATTATCTCATCTTGAATTGTTGCTGGCTTATCGACGTACACCTTTTCTTTCAATTTACCCCAAAACAAGAAATCCAACGGCGTCAGATCACATGATCTTGGCGGCCAATTGACATCACCACCACGTGAGATAACACGGCCATTGAATTTGTCGCGCAAAAGAGCCATTGTTTCGTTAGCTGTGTGGCAAGTGGCACCGTCCTGTCGAAACCACATATCGTCCACATCCATATCTTCAAATTCGGGCCATAAAAAGTTCGTTATCATCTCACGATAGCGAACACCATTCACAGTCACTGCCTGACCGGCCTCATTTTGGAAAAAATACGGCCCGATGATGCCGCCAGCCCAAAAACAGTCACTCTTTGTCGGTGCATTGGTTTTTCGAAAATCTTGGATTATCATTTGCCCAAATGTGGCATTTCTGCTTATTCCACTGAGGTGAAAATGTGCCTCATCACTGAAGATGATTTTCTTCGAAAATTTATCACCCACGGTTGCCATTTCTTGCCGCTTGAAAATGGTCAATAGGCTTAAGTTCTTGAGTCAATTGCACCTTGTAAGCGTGTAAATAAATGCAAGCGTTTATACATAATATTCAGCAACGACTAGCGTGAGAGATGCAATCGTTGGGCACGACTACGAGTTGAGGTGGAGGGCTCTTCAGCCACACTATCGTTAACAGCAGCAATATTTTTTGCAGTACGAGCTGTACGAGCATGCACTGGTGTTTTCATTTTATTTCCTACAGATCCGGTTTGCTCAAATTTTTGCACGATTATTCCGATTGTAAGGACATTTGGACGACTAAATTGACAAAAAAAATCACGAAGTGCACGATATGCATTTTCATAATAAGCCTGAATAACTTTAACGCGTTGCTCGATTGTGTATCTTTCTATTTTTCAAATTAAGTTGTCAAATGAAATGCAGAAAAAACTTGACGTTTTGGTGTGAATCACATTCAACATCGGCCCTTAAAATGTAACCACCCACTAGTAGTTAACATTTTACTAAATAAGCTAAAAAGTACTTCAATAGAGACCGTAGCCTTCGCTGATGACGTCGTCCTTTTGGGGTATGTTAAATTTCCATCGATCCTCACTGAAGTCTTACAGATAGATCTCATCACACTTATCAGATGCGCAAAATGGAACTAGTCGTTTTTGCCAACAAGTCATTGATATCGGAACTTACCCTGCGGACCATGAGATGTTTCACTTTTCCAATCAAAGTTAGTGACGAATAAAATGGCAAACATAGTCATCTGTAGCTAAAGTAGAATTTAGAGAAAAAATTGTCACTTCACAACTTACGTGTCGCCAATTATCTGTCGAAGTTATTATCGTTACAGTTGAAAATTTTGGTAGACACAAAATTTGAAAAATTTAGTGGATGTCCTTTAGCCAATGAAAACCTATACACGAATCGCTCCATCCGTAAGCTGGAATGTTTTCATATCCCTGAGCAGATTGAAGTTTTCGCACAAGCTTTGCAAAAAGAGCCGCAGCACATAGTTCCAACTAAGCTATGACAAGCACAGGGTTCAGGAAGGTTACCTTGGCTTTGGCTGCAACAAAACTAGAAATAATCTCACCAGAGGTTCGAATGCTACGCTGGTAGACAACTGCCGTGCATGCATCTTCAGGGGCATCACAAAAGGCATGCCTTTCCAGATTTAGATGATTGTGCGCCATATAACATGAGGGTTGGGTGCTGTAGAGCGAGGGTTGACTCTGATTGGCTTTAACTTGGAAGTGGTTGTGACTCTGACTATACATCAACTGTGCTTACTTTTTCCTCCAAGTTGTAACGATCGGGTACTGGTCGAATCCAACCGGACTCGACTTGCTAAACGATATAAGTGCGAGTGTTGATAACAAGACGAAAAACAGCAACACTTTAAACAGCCTGGTGAGAAGGGCTGTCCCAGATGAACCTAGACAAGCTGCTTCGACATATTCGGACAACAGGTTGTCTAGGAATTTCAAGGGTAAGCCAGGTCACTTGAACAACGGCAGCGCTCAATCCCGTAGTAAATACTGATGGCCCCGTGTCCTATGGGTATCAAAATAATTGGAACTAGCCCTCCAGACTTAACACTCTATCCCATCCCATCCTTAAAATAATTATGCCCAAAATATGGGATTAATGTCGATAAAATATAGAAAATGGCATTCTCACAACATATCGTTCAGACAGTTTATCAAAACCTCTTACGGTTCGACAAAAAACAACAACCCACCCATGAAAAAAACGTTGTTACAACCGTGCTAAACGAAAAAGGACAACCACGTTCGGATCTCCACGTGGAATGTGAGAACATTAAACAGGAGAGGTACAACCAAACAACTAGTGGAAGCCCTTAACTGCTACAAGGCAGGCATTACTGGCATCCAGGAAAAACGATTGGATGAGCCGGGCAAAAAGACAATGAAAATCTGTGACATCCATTACGGACCCTGCTATATTGTTTTGAGTTATGAGTGCCAGATTTAGGCAAGAAGTCTTACGTTTCCAAGAAATTAGCAAACGCATTGTAGCAATCCGCATCGAGGCCGAATTTGCCAAAATAAACCATATATGCGCTCACGCACTAATGCAGGAAAAATATGATAAAGCTATAGATTGCTTCTACAAGCTCCGTGACAAAACTATGAGCGACTACCGAAGTACGATGTTAATATCGTGTTAGGAGATTTTAACGCAAAGGTAAGACAAGACATCTTTAGCAGTATTGTCGGAAAACATAGCCTACTCGAAAACACGTCTGGTAACGGACTTAGACTAATAGACTTCCCAACGCACACGGTTTTCTCACCTCTATAGCCATAAGGAGACATGGCGGTCTCCAGAACAACGAATGGTCAGTGAATGTGAGGATAGAAACATCTAACCTCAAGTTTAAAACGGCTGCCGGATATGACGGCCTCCCCGCCGAGCTTTATAAAGCGGGCGGAGATGATTTGGCAAGTAACATCCACCAACTCATAAGCCAAATCTGGTCGGAAGAAAGTAAGCCTGATGAATGGAACCTCAGCATCGTTTGCCCGATCCACAAAAAAGGAGACCCTAAAAACTGCGCAAACTACAGAGGCATACGTCTCCTCAACATCGCCTACAAGATCCTATCTGCCATTATATGCGAACGCCTGAAACCTTTTAACAACACCTGATCGGCCCTTATCAGTGTGGTTTTTGTCCAGGAAAGTCCACAACCGATCAAATTTTCACACTTCTGCAGATCCTGGAAAAAACCCAAGAAGTCCAAATCGATACCCACCACCTGTTCATAGATTTTAAAGCCGCATACGACAGCATTAATAGAGACGAACTATACAGAGCCATGTCTAGTTTTGGTATATCGCCCAAACTCGTCCGTTTGTGTAGGATGAAGATGGAGATTTCTCGCTGCTCCATCAGGATCGGAAATGACCTCACCGACACATTCGATACCAAAAAATGATTTAGGCAAGGCGATGCGCTGTCATGTAACTTCTTCAATTTGATTCTTGAAAGGATTGTGCAAAACTCCCGATCCAACACCAGAGGCACAATTTTCCAAAAATCGGTACAACTATTGACATCATTGGTAGGACTCAAGAAAAAGTATATGCTGTCAACACGAAAGGACACACAACATCGACGAATTGGACAGAACGTCACCATTGACAGATATAACTTTGAGGTAGTACTGGACTTTATCTATCTCGGCTCCGCTATTAATTCTGACAACAACATCTCGTCAGAAATTAAACGAATAATTACTCTTGCCAACCGCTGTTTCTTTGGGCTAAGAAGGCAATTCAGTAGTAAAGCCCTCACTCGAACTACTAAGGAGATCTTATATAAGACCCTGATCATCCCAGTCCTGCTCTACGGCGCTGAAGCATGGACCGTCTCAGAAGCGGATGAAGAAATCCTTAGTCGATTTGAGAGGAAAATTCTTCGAAAAATCTTCGGTCCCTTTTGCGTTGACTAGCTATGGAGACGAAGATTCAACCAAAATTATACGAGCTGTACAGCGACATGCCCCTGGTCAAAAAAAAAGCTCCGCATTGGACGTTTAAGATGGCTAGGACATGTAGAACGAATGGACACCAATACTCCGGCTCGCAGAGTCTTCGATTCCCAGCCAGACTTCGGACGCAGTAGAGGAAGACCTCAACTCAACCAACTTGGAGTGCGCAACTGGAGGCAGTTAGCTAAGGAACGGGCTAGTTGGAGAGGCATGTTGGTTGAGGCCAAGGTTCATTCCGGACTTTAGCGCCACTTAAGTGAGTAAGTCTAAAAGCTACGAATGGCTGCAAAGAGACGTAGTAAGACCAGTACTTGAATATGGTTGTTAAGTGTTTTATAAGCATATGACATAAATTACACATTATCGCACTGGAACCATGAGTACCAGTCCTCAGTCAGTTTTAGAAACATTTCTCAACCTTACCAAATCTTTGTATCAGTGATATAGCTGCAAAAAGTTCAGAAAAACTCTGAGAAGCTTTCATCCTGAGTATTAAACAATTTGGGTACATCACGATATAAAATTAGTGGCATGTGAGGAAGGAATATATGACTGCAACACTGTAGGTACCACTATTTCTCGAGTTAAACACTCTATGCAATCAGAATAAGGTCCAATAGCTCGTATAGCTCGTAGTGTTCTTAATTGAATCTTCGAACCGAAGATTTTTCAAAGATTTTTTCTTCAAAAACTTAAAAAAAAAGGCTTAACCTGCCTTTGATACGGTTTGTACAGCAGGACTGGGATGATCAGGCTCTTTCTGACACATTTCGTCAGAAAGAAAACGTAGAACTGGCTTAGAGGCAAGATAGGCAAAGTGATTCAATACCTTAAGGCTGTGATATGCAACCGAAGAAAAGTTTTTTAGCTTTCACTTACATAAACACCTATAAGATCTGGCATATACATATAGTCTAAATCGCTTGTCTATAGTATCCGCCTGATGCTACACATCATCGTATACCATTCAAAGTATATTAATCTGTAGAGCCAGCTAAACTCCTTGTAAAGAATGGGTCTATCCTTTTGTTTCCTGGTAAAGTAATGGTGAGGCTCTTTTAAATCTGCTTCTGTGTACCTTAATGGTTCTCCTCATCTACTCATTTAAAACCAGCCTATGTTTGAAAAACCACAGAGATTGTAAAGCAAAAAGTTTTTAATGCTAAACTTCCTTGCCAGGTATAAAAATGAAATATCTTACATAAATAGCCCTTACAGCTTACAGGGCCTCAAACCTTTCTCCTTTCATTTGTATGTAAGAAGATATTACTTTTGCCACAAATGACGAGTACGAACGAAACATACGAGAAGCTTCTCGTAGTAGTGTTACTCTTGCTTGTTTGTCAGACTTTCGCAAGAGGTAATAATTACCAGGATACTGCTCCCAATTGCCAAGTATAAAGAAGATAAGAAGCTTCCTGTTCCTACTATTCGTCCTACACAACTTCTATTGAATTATATTTTTAAAAGGCCAGGTCTTGTTTCTTGTTCATTAGACTGTATACAGAGATGATAAGCTGGCGTTGATATGTGGTCTATGAAACAAGGTGTTCTTAAACCTTAGATTCAGGTTCGGCCAAATCCATTTGATGGCCTGATACGTGATGCCGCTGCTCCATTTGAGGTTTAACATGCTGACAGAATGCTGAGGTTCAAATAAGTTTGCCAGCTTACTATCCTTAAGAACTAATAACACATACGCTAGAGATACCTAAATTACGCAATTGCGTAGCCTCCCTCTTCTTCAAAATGAATAAAAGTTTCTTCAGTACTACGTTTCAAAATATAAAGGGCAGGATTTCATCTACTTGTCTAACAGATACGGATATGAATGCAATTTTTACATTCTTCCAGCTCGACGAAGCTTTTACGAATAGCCTCCAACCATTATAGGATACGATGCGACGTATCACTTTCCGTAGTTTGAATTTTGAGTTTTATCTATGGATAAAGTACAGAAGGGGCTGGAAATGCTGGATTTGCTAGTTATTCTATTGAAAACATCTTGCCAAGCTAATGCGGAGCTACCTGTGAAGTGAAATTTATTTTTATCTATTAGTTTCGTAGGCTCGACATCAAGAGAATTCTCTGCGCAAGATCAGATGTTTATCCTGTATGGATTTCGGTGATTTGCGCAAGAGTCTGTATCAAATCCAGTCGCAAAGAGCTTATAGATCTTGGTTCACAAGAAATTACGGTCACTAGCAAAGATTTCTGCTTGGATCTATAGCACATCATGAATATAAAACGGAAGCTCTGCATAGAATTCGACTGGATTTGAATCATACCATACAGTATGATAGAACCTTGCTGTCTAAGATGTCATCAATGATCTCAAGAAAACACATAAAAAACTTAATCCCGAGGTTAACATTGTCTTTATTTTAAATGGTGTGATGAAGAAGATACTTACGATAACACAAATCTCCGTCACTGTCTGAGTACTTGCAGTTTCAGCAACGGAACACTAGAAAGCCATACCATTTAAAAACTTTAAACATCCCATTAGGCAATCTTTAGAGGTTTCAAATGACATCAATATGGCTTGGTGGTGTTATATGACTCAAAGACAAGATGAACCCATGAACCATTACACGGGCTATCGTAAAGTATACACAAGTACCTAAGTGTGCCATGGAGGAGGACACTTTACTCTAAAGATTTATAAGCCTAACTTGGTGGTTTTGGGGAGCACTTTCAAATTGAAAATAGTTTATAAATACAAGAACAAGTCTTCGTATCACTTGTTTGACCCCGCCAAACTCAGGAAACCATTCAATGAAAACCGAGAATCCAAGAGAAAACTAAACATTGCAATACTTTGTTTTCCAGGAAGCACTTCGGCTTTTCTCCTTCACTAAAAGGTGCGAATTATCCTGAAAATGAAAAATAATCTTCAAACAAACCTAAACAAAAAAACAATCTTGAGAGTGCGAAAATTTTCGAAGAAAATTCAAAGAAATCTCAAAGATACTCATAAAATTCGCTAAACACTTCTAACCCTTGCATTACAATAAGGCCGCAATGAAAGGGTTCGCATCTCAAATCAAGGACATGCGATTTCCAACCCTGCTTCAACTCAATTTCTTCCTTCTAATAAAAACATCTAATCAGTATGCACCTTAGAACTGTGCCGAAAAAGGATAGCCCGCATCAAAGGAATTGCCAAAAAAAAAAAAAACATCATCAACACTTTTTTTTGTTGCCATCGTCATTCTTCGATTGCATTAACTAACGTCGCTCCTTTCCGTTTCTTCAAAGACAAATCTGTCAAAACAACACAGCAGGTACCAGCATACATACAATGATAGAGTACTAGAACTAGGTCCCATGAACAGAAACAGGAGCGCCTGCCTAATCATTGAAGAGAAAAACCGACAAAATTCTCTACAATACACAGAAACACCAGAGAAAAAGGATAACAAAATCTGTGTGTTTGGCATGCAAAATGTATTTTTATGAATATACAAAGGAGAGGATGCAAAGTTTATAGCCAAGTCTCGGCGGTATCCTTTATGGTCTCAGGCTACACAGACAATGCACGCATTGAGATGCTAAACAATGCAACGCTGTTATTTTATTGTTATTTTATTGCACCTCAATTAGTAGACACTGCTTGAAGTTTACGACCTATCTCGGATGCAATTAGATGAAATTGTTTTATTGCGCCCAGCTAAACCCTTTTAAGTTTGAAGATACCAGTTTTTTCTAGTTTTTTTTTAGCAAAACTTTTATTATTTTATAGTTCAATCCTTTTTTTTCGGTTTGGAAAAGGTTTACCTAAGATGTGCAATTTTTACTCAAAGGTCAGGCACGCAAAAGGGTTGTCCGCATCATTGAAGGGTTGTGCACCCTCTTTTCCTGGGAAATGTGCGGATGCAATTTCGCCGGCCCTCGATTTCTTAAATACGACGTAGATAATGATGCGAAGGACATTTGAGAAATGTTGGAAAATCTGAATATTAATGAGTTGGTGATGCTTGAATGAGTTGAAGGTTAGCCGAGGAATCCCGCGCCAGCTGTTAGAGATACGAAAAAAATTTGCATTTCTTAAGAAGGTAAGTAAAATTGAATGATGCAAAATGTTTAGACAAACGGACATGGGATGGATATCCCATTGATTGATAAGATATCGATTCGGATATGTCAAATAAATTGCCAGTGCGTAATGATGTGCTTAGGGAAGCAATTATTTCAAAAGAGGGAATAATTTGCCGTTAGATGGCTGGAGTTTTTCTTGAAGTAAAGATTTAAAAACAACAGGGTGACCCAGTGAAAACACGATAAGCTTCTGTTGAATTGTGATGATTTGTTTTTTAATCTCAAACTGAAGAACAATAAATGTAACAAAATATATAAAAATCCGCGTCCAAAAGATGAAAAAACACGTGTACTACATTTACTCTGTTACGTTAAAGTAATAAAGAGTAGATATTGCTCCAGCCAAGAGAATCATAGCATCCCAAGCCCAAGATTTAAGTACTATGTTCCAGAAAATAGTAGTTTCCCGCAGTCAAATACCCTAAACGGGTCGATCACTATATGGGACGACCAATAACAATATATTCACGAGTTAATAGGCTTAGAAGAGCCAATCGAAGATACTCAAAATTCAAAACCATTCTTAGTTTTACTGTCTAAAAGTGAACCAAAAATGGGACCAGTGCCAAAGAAAACAGGAGCGGTTCATGCGAGTTAATGAACGATGGTTAAACCTTTGCTTGGGGTTACCAGATAAGTTTCTAAAACGTAAAAGTGAGACTGATAATCCAAATTCATGAGAGACAGGCAGAGGAAGACCGTCAAAGACGTGGCTTACAAGAACTCATCTCGCAACATAAAGGGTGTTTTTTTTTTAGAGGTATAGAACTTTGAATTGAAATAAAACACAAGAAAATCGTCTTAATGTCCATCAATTTAGTTTTTTTTTTTTTTGAAAGGATAATTTTATGCCATTAATGCTTAACTCTTGCGCTCAAAATTAAGATTAAATGAAGGTTTTAAATTGTTTTTAGTCAAACTCACTTACTGACAGTTAGACACTTCAAATTAGTTGGGGTTGGTTTCTACTTTTACAAGCCACTTAAGGCTATCGTTAGAAGGAGTGTGGCACCGCCGCGGCTGGTTCAAATAAAGCCAAGTCTAGAGGTCTAATTTTCAACCACTTTTTCAAGCATTTGGGGCCGTATGTCGGCAATAACGCCACGAATGTTGGTTTCCAAGTCCCCTAACGTTTCTGCTTTGTTGGCGTAGATAAGCGACTTCACATAGCCCCAAAGAAAATAATGGTGTCGAATCAAACGGTCTTGGTCCATTCCGCGAAATTATGAGCTTATCGAATGTTTCCTTCAATAAATCGATTGAAACGCTATATGCCGTTTTGTTGGAACCACATCTCATCCACATTCATGCCATCCAATTCGGAAACAAATTATTCGGTTATCATGGCTGCATACCATGGCTGCATACCGGTCCATCATTTCGGAAGAAATATGGCCAATGACTCCACCAGCCATTAGAGCAAACCAAACAGTCAGTTTTTGTGGATGTGATGGCGTCTCAAGCGTCTCATGTGGATTCTCTTCACTCCAAATGAGGCAATTTTACTTGGTTACGTAGCCATTCAAACAAAAATGAGCCTCACACTGAAATTTTGCGATAAAAATCAGCATCGAGATTAATCTCATTTTCGGCCCTTACACCTTACACCAAAATCACGACGCGTTGCATGGTCTCTCGGCTTTTATTCTTGCACAAGCTGGATATTGTAAGGTCGTAAGCTAAGATCTTTGCGCAAAATCTTCCATAAAAATGTCGGAAAAAACTCCAATTGCTGTGCACGGTGGCGAATCGATTCATTAGGGTCCTCTTCAACACTTTGCTCTACAGCGGCAATTGTTTCTTCGGTGCGCACTGTTCGACGTCTCTGCGGATGCGTATTATCACAAATAGTAAACGTAGTGCCAGAACGATCCATGGTTAACCGAATTAATTGTTTTGATGGACGATTATCGTCCATAAAATGGACAGAGCTTGCTGTAAACTTTCCGAACTGAACAATTATTTTCGAAATAAATTTGCAAAAAAACGATTTGCAAGCGTTGTTCATCTATAAACCTGTTCATGATCAAATGACAAACCAAACTGAACATAGATGACATTAGAGTTGCCCGATTCGACCACAAAATTTCAATTTTGTCTATGTTCAAAAAACCAACGTCTAAAAAAACACCCGTTAGTACAGAGGAGCATAGCTATGCTGCTGAAATGACTTGTCGTTCTTCAGAATCTACTCAAAAACCGGATAAAACTTTAACTGTGCAGCAAAGTTTGGCATTTTACTTGGACTCGGGGTTGTCCAAGAGAAAATATGCTCCTCTACGTTCTGTTGTCAATGATGTGCATAAAAACTGTTTTCCGTGCTATTACAAATATCAAATATATAAAACAGAACCCTTGCCTAAAATTGCTGCTAAAGGGTTTTTCAATAAGAGCGCTACGAAAGTTTTTTTTAAATAAAACAAAAACGGTTTTGGATATCAATGAAATTTTTTATTCCTGTGAAAGTACGTTCGACGCCATTATGTATGGCCACCACGGGCACGCTTGCAGAAGCATAATCGGCCGATATTGCTGCAATTTCACGTTCGATATTCGTAGGAAGTTCATCAATCGTCGCTGGCTTGTTGGCATAGACCATAGACTTGACGTAGCACCACAGGAAATAGTCGAAAGACGTCAAATCGCACGACCCAGGCGGCCAAGCGACTGAACCATTTCGTGAGATAACACGTTCTCCAAACTTGGTTTCCAATAAATTGATTCTGGCATTCGCTGTGTGGCTTGTGGCGCCGTTCTGTTGGAACCACATGTCCTCCAAATCCATATCATCCAATTGGGCTCAAAAATATTCGGTTATCATTGAACGGTAGAGATTCCCATTCACAGTAACGTGCCGGTCACCACGGTAGAAGTACGGCCCAATGACGCCGCCGGTCCATAGACCACACCAAACCGTATTTTTTCCGGATGCAATTATGACTCATGGAGTAAGTGTGGATTGCTGCCTGACCAATACCGCATATTTTGTTTATTGACGAAGCCATTCAGCCAGAAATGAGCCTCGTCGCTGAAGATGATTTTTCGATGAAAATACGAATCATTTTCAAGTTGTTGCTCAGCCCAATTCACGAACATACGACGCTCCTGATGGTCAAGCGGCTTCAGTTCTTGCGTCAATTTAATCTTGTAAGGATGTAGGACAAGATATTTTCGCAAAATTCGCCACAACGACGTCACTTGAGAACGACGTGTGAGAGACACATTTGGGCTTTCTTCAACAGAAGCCTCAGCGGCAGCAATATTCTCAACACTACGGGCAATTCTTTGTCTCACTGGCATGGCAACATTTTTATTGTGCCTGTGGATTCGAATTTTTCCACTAGGCGCTCAATTGTTGATCTGCTAGGACGATTATGACGACCGTAAATTGGACGTAGCGCTCTTAACGTTGAGGCCACTGACTTCGAATTTCGGTTGTAAATTTTAATAATTTCGACTCGTTGTTGGATCGTATATCTTTCCATCATGAAATGGCAAACCTTCCTGAACAGAAATGTCAAAAGAACGGCAAGAAATATGGCGTCGTTTGCTGTCCCTGTCGCTCAACTTTTGTAGCGTCCCTGTTGAAAAACCCGATATATCGAAAAATATGGATGAAGTAAACCTACAATGGCTTTTAAATAAAACTTTTCAAAGTATTATTGAAATTATATAAGAGAGCCTGTCGTATATAGGGAATAAGTGCATTTCATTCGAGCTTATATGCAAGTGGGGCATTGATGGCAGTTCCGGACACAGCAGTTACAAACAAAAATTTATTTCACTACACCAGATCCTCATATTTCAAATATACGTATACCAAAGGCTCTCAAATGCCTAAGATGGACCCAAATATTGATCAATATATACTTAAAAACAATTTGGAAGTTTTTACAATACCAGTAGATTCAGACTTGAACGCTATTGATGCGAAGGTACATCAGAGAGCGAAAGTGATAAATTGTCAATAACTATTTATTATTCTTATTATTAATTGTGTAAATTCCAAATCAAATTTGTTCAGATTTACTAAAAAATTAAAGTGGAAGTTAAGAAATACAAATATTTCTCATTTTTATCTTATATATTTATAAGATCAACAAATAAAGAGATAATGCCTTAAGAAGTTCGCTGTCCAACTCTTTTTGTCCGAACGTAGCCGGGCGGGGTAGCTAGGACTAGTTTATTATGTTTAATATATGTTTTTTTTTTTAATTTGTAACACAGATATATATGTAAAAAATGGGTTTTTGCAAAATAGGTTCAATTCATAAAGCCAGGTGATATAAATTTCGCCGATTTTTCATACATTCGTTCCACTGTGTGGATAGTCTGTCTGTCTATTAAAAATTAATAAGATACGAGTTTTTCTTACATACGTTCAGGTGTATACCTCGCACATGCCTATCCGCCTCCTGTGCAAAACAGTGCGTTTTTATACTTTATGTACAATTGAACATACATATAAGCTTTTAACATAGAACCTGTATGTAATTTTTAATTCAATGAATTATTTACAGTGGCGAGACGGAAAACTTCACGTTTGCATATTTATATATCCAAATTTGCGAAATGCTGAACGAATGATGCTTTGTTGTGTTGAACATGCGTGGGTCGTTTATATAGAACAAATGGCACGTTGCCATATTTTGCATGCTCATCAATAAAATTTGAATAAAATCAAATTCAGTAAGCAAAATTAATTCAGCCAAGCCCTTTAGAGATATTTTAGGTTTGTCAATGTAAATTCACATGTGGTCTTAGTAGAGCGGTTGTTATGATCAGTTTCTGTTTAGTATATTCGATTCCAAGAACGTGGAGTAGTTTGTAATTTGTTAGTTTCTCGCGCGAGGAGTGATATGTCGTCAAAAAAAGATTAACAACCGTGACAGTTATTAATTCGTCGTATACAGAAGATAAAACTACAAAAAATTATATGGAGACAATTTTTTTTAACTATACCTCGTTCATTACTTCATCACTTCCATTAAACGAAGTTTCCCAAAAATAGTTTCATTATTGTATGAACACCAACGCCATCTACCAGGTCCAAATGTATATATTAAATGTTCGCATTAGCAAACATACATGAGTTTGTGTAAAATTCAATTGAAAATACAAATATTGTCATAACATGATTTGAGCGCCATCACATAGTAAAACCGAAATCATGGTGTTGCATATCATTCCTTCCAGATAATATAAACAAATACATCTAAGGCTTTTAAATAGGGAGATGGCAATTTTGCATTTTATTAAAAAAAAGTTAAATTTTTGTTGTGATATGTAAACGTCAAAACGTCAGTCAAGATTTACATATAAGTCATGAAAAAGTTCACAAACAAATTCTGACTTGGTGATCGCAACTTAGGGAGGGGTTAATCCAATTTTAAATCGAATTTATCCTCCCAACATTGTATAAGTGCTATAGGTGCTAAATTTGAGTGAACATAAGAAATGCACACTTACTTACTTAGGTGGCGTCTGGAATGAACCTGGGCCTAAACAAACATGCCTCTCTATTTAGCCCGGTCCTAAGCTAACTGCCTCTAGTTGTGAACTCTAAGTTGGTTGAGGTCGATTTCTACTTGTGCGCATTACTTAAATCGAGGTTTTCCTTTACTGCTTCCAACGTGTCCATACGTTCTAAATGTCCTAGCCATCTAAAATGTCCAATTCGGAGTTTTTGACTAAGGGCATGTCGCTGTATACCCCGACTAGTTGAATCTTCGTTTCTATAGCAAACGGGACCGAAGATTTTCCGAAGAATTTTCTCTCCAATCGAAAAAGACTTTTTTTTATCCACTTTTGATATGGTCCATGCTTCAGAGCCGTAGAGCAGGACTAGGATGATCAGGGTCTTATATAGGAACTCTTTAGTAGTTCTTAGCCCGAAGAAGTAGCGGTTAGCAAGAGTTTTTCTTTTTTGCGTTTCTGAAAAAGTCCTGTCCTACCTCACAGTTTTATCTGCCAATGGTGACGTTCTGTCCAATTCGTCGATGTTGTGTTGTGTCTTACCCCCATTTACTGCTAAACTCATTTTTGCCGCTTCCTTTTTTATACTAGCAAACGCGGCTATGACATCACGTTGAGTCCTACCAATGATGTCAATATCGTCGCCCTATGCTAGTAGTTGCACCAATTTTTGAAAATTGTGCCTCTGGTGCCGGCTGAGGAGTTTTGCACAATCCGTTAAAGAATCAAATTGAAGGAATCACATGTCTAAAATCTTTTTTGGTATCGAATATGTCGGTGACGCAAGAAATAGCGGTTTCCGACCATGATGAAGCAGCGATAAATTATCTATGGTCATCCTTCACAAACGGACGAGCTTGGGCGGTATACCAAAACTAGACATGGTTCTGTATAGATCGGCTCTGTAGTCGGCGCAGTTCCGAGGGACTCCTTTTTGGTGGATCGGGAAAACGAAGCTGAGATTCCATTCTTCAGGCATACTTTCATTCATCTAGATTTGGCTTATCAGTTGGTGGATGTTACTTACCAAGTCTTCTCCGCTGGACTTATAAAGCTCAGCGGTAAGGCCGTCGTTTCCGGCAGTGTTTGCTGACGTTGCCAATATTGAATGGTTCGTTCTGCCAGCCAGAGGAATGTTGTTCGTCATCGCCTTTTAACAGTCTCCAGAATTTATATAATCAGTATCGACAGCAGAGATATTTCCTTGTTTATCAATTTCGAAAGGATTATCATTTAGCCTTGTATCCTTGGCTTTGACGTTTTACAATTCTAAGTCTTGCGAGCATTATTCCTAGAGCAACACTTCTCTTTAGCCTCGATCGCTCGTTTTTGTTTCTTTTTTTTCTTCTTCCTGAAAAGCCGGTTTCCCTTCTTTTTTGACTATAGAGCTCAATGGCAGCTCTCGTCTTAACCATCAGTTCAACCTGATGTTCTTGGGTTTAGTTTAGGTTTAGTTCTTGGCCTGAAAGGCAATGCCAAAAGTACCACAGCCGAAGGTGCTTAAATTACAAATGAGTCAAATCAGTTGATTTCACGCCTGTCACAGAAATTGGGAACCTCTCAATCCAAATGGCGATGTTTTCGTAAAGAGCAAGCAAGTCCGGAAAAAAAACAGAGCTAACATTAGTAGTATTTGCTTCTATCAAGATGGTACCCCGATATAACGTCGTTAGATTTCTTTTAATGATGTATTTGCTGATATGGGTCGAATGTAATCAAATTCCATAATAAAAGTGTGCAAGACAATTTCGGTCTTATATTTCAATTATTTTGGGTTTTATATAAATATGTCCTTTGACTAAGGCACCTTTTCCTTTTCCCGATGGCAGGGGAAGAATTTACATATAGGAATTTCATTGATGACTTCGATAATCCCAGTTAGTCTGCACTAAGGAAAAAAGGAAAAAACCTACATGAGCAGCTCAGACAAACTCTGAAAGCAGGAATTTCAAGGGTTTTGGATACCGAGGGGAACTAGAACACGGAAAGTGGTCCTCCACCTGCGATGCTAGAAAACCGAACAGAAAATGTTCGGGCGAATATATATAATATGATTATATGGGCTGGGCAAAAAGACTGTGACATTTACTACCGTGATAAGAAATCTAATAGTTTGAAGACATCAGCGACCAATTGATAACAATCCTTTAAAAACTTCCGTACTCCACAGACTGCTTCTACGAGCTTCAATGCACCCACAAAGAGTGACTGTTTGGTGCGGTTTATGGGCTGGCGGCATCATCGGGCCGTATTTTTTCCAAAATGAGGCCGGTCAGGCAGTTATTGTGAATGGTGTTCGCTATCGTGAGATCATAATGAACTTTTAATGGCCCGAATTTGAAGATATGGATGTCGACGATATGTGATTTCGACAGGACGGTGCCAATTGCCACACAGCTAAGGAAACAATTGCTCTTTTGCGCGACAAATTCAATGGCCGTGTTATCTTACGTGGTGGTAATGTCATTTGGCCGCCAAGATCATGTGAATTGACACCGTTGGACTTCTTTCTTTGGGGTTATTTTAAAGAAAAGGTGTACGTCGATAAGCCAGCAACAATTCAAGATGAGATAATTCGGCACATTACCAGCATAGAACCTCAATTATGCCTCAGCGCCATCGAAAATTTCGACCATCGGATGGAGGTGTGCCGCATAATACATAATTGAACGATACCAGTATTACCATAACAAAAAGTAATGAAAATAACATCCTAAATAATTTGTTTTATTCAAAATCAACATCGGCCCTTTAAATTTGACCACCCTTTATATGCAGCCATGTCTCGACTGTCTGTGCAGGATGACGACTGAGAATTCTATAATTTCAATCAAGGTCAGCAACGAAACAGTCGATACAAAAAAAAAGGATTTGGACAATGCGTCGTATTTTCTTAATCTTTGCAATTGCTTAAATATATCGACGACATTCAGATCATAGTTCGGACCCATTTAGATGTCTTCGAGTGAAGAAAAGGAACTCATTGGGAACAAAGTGGGTTTAGCAGTAAACGAGGGCTAGACCAAGTATATGCTGTTACCAAGAAGGGCCCCCCAATATTGATGAAATGGCCAGGACGTCAAAACGCCAACGAAAACTTTTAAAATGAATTTTTATTTTTTTTATAACAAGTTTTTCTGACAGCGGATGAATTAAAAAATAATATGCTTGTTCTGTCAGCCAAATAAAGAATACATTAAAAAAAAAAAGATCAACCTAGCTCAAAATGTAATGCCTAAAAACTGGTTGCGAATGGACACGGGTAGACAATGGGCCAGCCATGTTCGATTAAGATTCGATTTATATGCCTATGCAGTTAACACATTAACACAAAGTTGTGTACAACGACATCGCCAGCAAAAAATATTTTAGGAGTTCTATCAAACCCCAATATTTTTATATCTTTTAATACTTAAGTTTAATGGCAACCATGTCTCTATTAAATGGTACAAACGTTGTTGGTCAGTGTCAACCATAAAATATATGTTTGTAGATAAAAAATATCCACTTTCTAGGTACTTACCTTTAATATACTGGCAACTTCCGGTGCCGTATAAGTATTTGCAGTCACTCTCTTAAAGTTTGGATTGTGAATTTTGATTTCGTAATACCATAACCGCCTCACAAAGAAATCTGAACAAAACTGTCAAAGTCGCCATTATATAAATAATTTTTCTATGAAACCACTGACTGGCGCTTTTCTTTTTATTAAAATGCGTATGTGAAAATATCGCTATTATCGTATTTTTCCGCAGAAAAACAATCAAAAACACTCACTTTACCACAAAGTTAACCTCAAACTTCAAGTAGTAATCGCTATCAAATACTATTCATAGTCAGACGAAATTTATTATAGAGCTAGTTGTTTTTTTTAATACGTAAATTGTTCTGTTTTTCGCAACCATCGAGACAGTATTTTTTTTTCTATTTTTATCAATTATGTTTGTTTGCTTCCCAGAAGGGCCACAGTTTACTGACTCATCGCGCAATTACCGGCTTTTTTTGCCCACACTCTGTGCAATAGATGGATGTGCTAGGTTAGTATCTATAGGTGTCTAGATCCACAATAACAATTTTTTTTTGTTTTAATAACTCAAGGTGGGTACTATCTAGATCACTGATTGTCACTCTTCGCGGGATAACCTCACTTTGGTGCTACAAACACTTGAATTCAAATGGGGAAAAGTAACTTTTTTTTTGCAAACTTTTCGGTCAATCTAAACTGAAATAGATTTGCAAAGTCCTAAGCATATATACAAATTCAACGAATACTTCTAAAAAATTGATTTGTCTTTGCCGTTGTAATGGAATTTTCTGCTTACAACGTGTGTGCGGGTTGGAGCTTTTTTCGCTGTAAGCAAACACAGATGTAAACTTGTATTCTATACGCGTTCACGTTGAAGTTCTTAAGAAAAATTCGCTTGCGCGTAGGTACTGACCTTGAATAAGGTCTGATTGTTCACGTTAATAAAAACTGTCAGCTTTTTTTTTTGCTTTTTTACTGGATGTGTGTGGGTTGGTGGGTACCTATACCAACATGTGTGTTTTGTTATATACCAGTCGATTTTAGCTATTTACATGAATACTGCTAACTAGTTACTATAATGTTCTATCTGTACTGGCACTTATACCTATAAGTGATCCATGGAAAGGGGAAAAGCTTTCTTGTTTTTTTTTCTGAATTCCATCATCGAGACAATATTATGTTGAAACCGAGGCGTAATTTTTATTTGCCCTGTGAATGGTGAGGATGGTGGAATTTTGGCTACGCTGTC
Organism: Rhingia rostrata; assembly: GCA_949824845.1. Lineage (NCBI taxonomy): Eukaryota > Metazoa > Arthropoda > Insecta > Diptera > Syrphidae > Rhingia > Rhingia rostrata. The sequence goes on from OX463755.1 coordinate 70,316,526, forward strand.
AGAAATTTATTGAAAAATTAATCGAAAATCCTAAAAATGGCCGGTGAAAATATCCGAATTGGGCTAAAATCAGTGAAATAATAGTTAAAGTACAAATTTCCATATTGTCGATGTGAAATATTAAACGTGCCAAAATAAGGCCAATAGCGAATAAATTTCCCGGACATTTTTCCCTTTTCAGCAATGTAAATCAAATTGCTGAATGGGTAAAGTTCCCGAAAAAAAATTATCCACGATTGGGCTGAATGTCTTTTTATAACCAGAATTCATATTAAAAAAAATTCTCAAATCCGACCGCCATTCCTAGAACAATTATTGCCATTTCTCTCATCCGCCATTGTGTAACAAATACTTTCGCCAAAACACAGCCAACACAGCTAAACTTGAACTTGAAAATTTCAAGTTCAATATGAAGGCGATCATAGACGACGGCGTGCAAAAAACAAAAACAGCGCCACCGCCTCTATTGCAGATACAGATTAACCAACACCATTGTACTTCATTCAGCAGGACAGTGTGTTTGGCTTGGTTTCATTGAACTAGTGTTGGGGCAAATAACCTACCTCAACAGTTCATCTGCAGACTCACAGACTGTAGAGGCGAAAATGCGAATTGACACGAAGCTCTTCGCGAAAAAGCCGAAGGCACCCGACAAGAACCGAATGCCAACGAGGCTGTGCCTTTTAACCAATCAGATGTTTGCGAAAAAAGCACTCGCCACTTGGTTTTGTTTTGTGCGAAAAGGGAGCTTTCGTTTTACTCTTTTTTGTGTGGTATCTCTTACGCCCGTGTGTGAGTGGTGGTTGTGCCACTGTGGCTGTCACTTTTTCGCACATGCGAAATATTTTCGCCAATGATCCGGTTGCTTTTAATGAATTTCCCCGTTTGCTTTGCAGCTTTGTAGATATTCTCGTTCTCTCACTATACAGATTATCAGATGGATGTTTGTTGTATATTCTGCTCTTTAAGCGGTTGGTGTTTACTTTTGAGTGAAATTGGCTTAGGATAGGAGTGTAGTGTCAGTGTGGAAGTGGAACTGTTGACTTGTGGAGGAGCGCGGAAATACTTTGCAGGAATACTCTTAGAAAAAGTTTTGCATATTGAAAAAAAACTCTTAACTGTTAAACATGTAGTGCTGCCGCTTTAAATTATCGTTGGTTTTGGTGTTGATGTGACTGTAACGGTATTCAACAAATATTAATCGTGTATATTTTTTAAATATTTGTATTATTTGTGAATTTTTTATTTTGACTTTTTGTTGGAATTAATAAAAAAATCAATCTTGTTGTGTTTACTTTTATTTTTAACTAAATTCTGAAGGGAATAAATGTAAAAGTTATTTATAAAATAAAAAAGTATAAACTAATGGATGATCCATTAAAAGGTTTAAATTTAAAGATTAATGTCAGAGTCGTAGTAAACTGTCATGGTACTTTTATTCAGAATTGTGTGACATTGTACGATTAGTTTAGCGCCAATAATTGATAATGGTGTTTTGAAGAGGGGTTAAAGCCAAGCATTTTTACTATGGGAACGAAGTCTTACTCGCTTCGTTTAGAACGTAGGCGCAATTTTAGAAAGAAAAAATGACTTAAAATATCAAAAAATAAAAATATGATATTTAAAAAAAACCACGGCAACACTTACAATGAACGACTTTGCCAGTTTTGAGAGCCAGAATCCTGTATTCCTTTCCTTAATTTAAATTAAATTATTTGTTTTTGAGTAATTCGCATACAAACTAAACATTTTAAGAAAAATTCAAAAAACAAGTTTCGACCGATTTTTTTTTTCAAAATTGTGGAATGAAGTGCTAATTGGCTTTTTGCGTTCAATGCTTATTTCAATTCTGAATCGAACACAAAAAACCTAATGGCTTTACAACTTGTAGTTTTTTTTAGAAAATTAATAACTACTAAAACTATTTTCGTATGGTATTTGTTTTTGTTTGTATTTCACAGGATTAATGTTCATCTTCGTAACTAAAGTACTTACTTACTTTCTTAAGTGGCGCTACAGTCCGGAATTAGCCAGGTCCTTAGCTAACTGCCTCCAGTTGCGCACACCAAGTTTGTTGAGGTCGGTTTCTACTTGTGCGCGCCACTTAAGGCCATGTCTTCGTCTACAGCGTTCGAGTCTGGCTGGGAATGTCGATGTACTGCTCGTATATTTGTTGATAGAATCTTCGTCTCAATAGCCCGTCAACGCAAACGGGACCGAAGATTTTTCGAAGAATTTTCCTCTCAAATCGACCAAGGGTTTCTTCATTCGCTTTTGAGACGGTCCATGCTTCAGCGCCGTAGAGCAAGACTGGGATGATCAGGGTCTTATATAAGATCTCCGTAGTAGTTCGAGTGAGGACTTAACTACTGAATTGCCTTCTTAGACCGAAGAAACAGCGGTTGACAAGAGTAATTCTTCGTTTATAGCGGAGCCGAGGTAGACAAAATCTAGTACTACATCAAAGTTTTATCTGTCAATGGTAACGTACTGTCCAATTCGTCGATGTTGGGTGTCCTTTCGTGTTGACAGCATATATTTTGTCTTGCCCTCATTTACTGCTAAACCCATTTTTGCCGCTTTCTTCTCTATACTAGCAAAAGTGTCTGTGACATCACGTTGAGTCGTACCAATGATGTCAATATCGTTGGCGTGCCTCTGGTGTTGGCTCGTGAGTTTTGCACAATCCTCTCAAGAATTAAATTGAAGAAGTCACATGATAGCGCATCGCCTTGCCTAAATCCTTTTTTGGTATTGAATGTGTCGGTGAGGTCGTTTCCGATCCTGATGGAGCAGTGACAATTCTCCATCGTCAACCTACACAAACGGATGAGTTTGGGCGGTATATCAAAACTAGACTAGATGGCTCTGCATATTTCGTCTCGATAAATGCTATCGTATGCGGCTTTGAAATCGATTAATAGGTGGTGGTTATCGACTTGGACTTCTTGGGTTTTTTCCAGGATCTGCTGAAGTATGAAAATTTGATCGGTTGTGGACTTTCCTGGCCTAAAACCACACTGACAAGGGGCGATCAGGTTGTTGGTAAACAGTTTCAGGCGTTCACATAATACGGCAGATAGGATCTTGTAGGCGATGTTGAGGTGACTTATGCCTATGTAGTTGGGGCAATTTAGAGGGTCTCCTTTTTTGTGGATCGAACAAGCGATGGGGAAATTCCATTCTTCAGGCATGCTTTCTTCCAAAAATATTTAGCTTACGCTTTTGCTATTCTCACATCACTCTGGTCGGGTGGTTGGCAGTTTTAGCTGTCGTTGTCAAAATTGAACGGTTCGTTCTGCCTGACAGCGGAATGTTGTTCGTCATCGCCGTTTAACAGTCTGCAGAAGTGTTTCTAGAAAATCCTTAGCATCGACTGGTCTAGACTACGATTTTTCCTTGTTCATCTCGACAGGCTTCTGTTCGAGCCTTGTATCCTTGGCTTTGACGTTTTACACATTAGTAAATTGGCTTATTGGCGTCGTTGCCATTGTTCTTCGACATTCGATGCTGGTGGTATGGTGTTAATTGAGAGGTTTAGGGAAACGCGTTCCGCGAAGGTCTTGACGGTCTCTTGCGATTGCAGTCTTTCGACATTACATTTTTTTACAGTATTTCTATATTGTTGTGGCGTGGTGGATATCCGCATTCTTACATTGGCTGCAACAAGGTAGTGGTTCGAGTCGATGTTAGTTCGGACATCCAAAATACTGGATGCGTGCCTCTTGTCTATCGCAATATGATAAATTTGGTTGACCGTTCGGTGATCTGGATACCGCCATGATATCGAGGTGAGGAAACCGTGTGCTGCCTATAGTGGCATCCGTTCCGTTGCGAAATCAATTAGCCTAAATCCGTTACCAGACATGTTGTCGTGTATAGGCAATGTTTTCCGACAACACTGCTTAAGATGTCTTCTCTTCGTACCTTTGCGTTAAAACACCCAGCACGATTTTAACATCGTACTTCGGTAGTCGCTCATAGGTTTGGTCAAGGAGCTCATAGAAGCAATCCTTAGCTATATCATCTTTTTCCTCCGTTGGGGCGTGAGCGCATATAAGGCTTATGTTGGCGAATTTGGCCTCGATGTTGATTGTTACCATGCGTTCGCTAATGGCTTGGAAACATAAGATTTCTTGCCTAAGTCTGGCACTTATAACAAATCTGCGTCCGAATAGTCGATGTTTGTGCTCACTATAACACGGTCCGTAGTAGATGTCACAGTTTTTCATCCTCTTTTTAACCGGCCCATCCCATTGTATTTCCTGCATGGCAGTAATGTCTGCTTTGTAGCAGTTAAGGGGTTCCGCTTTTCACCTCTCCTGCTTAATGTCCTCACATCCCAGGTGCAGATACGAACGTCGTTGTCCTTTTTTCGTTTAGCAGGGTCGTCAACAATAAATTCAGTCCATTCTGTGGCTATTGGTTGCTTCGTAACATTAAGGTTTTTCTATGGTTAACCCAAGCACAACCCCAAACCTGGAGGGCCAGTTCCAATTTATTGCCCCTAGAACACGGGGCCATCATTTATTGGTTATTTATTTCACTCGACAAATAAAAACTTTAAGGAGGATTAAGATTCTGTAAATAATTACTACCCCCATCGGAAAAGGTCATCCAATCTTACACAATTTAGGTTAGGGAGATGAAGTTGTCGCTGTACTCGTCAGTATTAAGTTATTTTTTAACTCTAAAAGCGCCACTGTGTATGAAGTAGGATAATCAGCGCGATGGTTAGTAGGTGTAGTGTCAATTTTGGTGACTAGGTTGTTGTAAATATTAGGATCGACTTAGACCGCGGTTTATCGATTTTTAAGTTTGAAGGAGCTAATTGGAAATTGAAGGCAAAGAAATTCAGAATAGTAAAACATTGTTGGTTCATGTTACATTTTTTCTAGATTGGTCTAGATTGAAGGAACACTGGGATATTAGTACCCCATATAGACAATTTTTGTTGTATGAGATGCGCACTCTACATAGTTCTGTACTCTTTGGTAATGCAGACGTTTCAAGAACATACTATTATAACTTTTTGCGAAAAAGTTCCATGGCAACTCCAATTACCCTTTCACTCAACTTTTCCGCGAGTTCTCTTAAACGAATGTCTGCGTTGCTTATTCGACTCAACGTGATCGTATTCGTCGTTGCCACTCTCATAAAATATAAATGTGCAGCTATCCGCGAATTTCTCACATTCGGTTGAGAATCGGTCGTGGAATTGGAGGCCGAGTGCGATTCGCTGTCCAATTTTTTTTATTGTTCGCGATCTCGGTTACACAATGAAATATCGAATTGTAAGATCCTCGTATGTCATGTTTTGCTTCAATTGTCGTGTCTTGATTGTTTCCATTATCCTATCTCTTCGAATGGGGATAAAAAATAGCCAAAAAAAAACAACTTTAGATACACAAACAACACAATAGATACTTTCCGCCTTAAAATCGAAAAAAAGAAGGAAAACCTCAACAATAGATACAAGGTGTCATCGAAGGAGGAAGAAGTCATGGGAAAATTCAATTCTCCGAACAACCAGACAGAGACCTGCAGGACGAGATTGAATAAAAAAAAAATCAGTTGAGGAACAACAGAAGAACTTTTTCCCAAGGATTGTGTTGTTTATTTGAAAGGGGAACATGTGCGCAATTCGCCCCCATATCTACACTACATAGCTACACACTACCTACACGACACGATCAACGCTGCATGCACACATGCAATCGCTGACAATGCGATCTCTCATATCTGGAAACGATTACACAAAAGGACGTCTGCGCAATTTGATTTATTTTATTGGATATCATGTACAAAGTGTGGTGGTGGCGTAGCCGATATTATGTTGTTTTCGTGTGACTTTTCTAATTCTTTACAGAAAGGCTCCTTTCCTGTGTCTGTATTTATTTTGGTTGTACATCGATAAAAAAGTTATCGCTCGTCGTGCACGAGATCGACAGGATCCCAATTGTGTTTTTTTTTTGCTCCTTGGAGTGCGTTGAACTGTGGCAAACTAAGATGATTATATGGGAACAATTCCCCTTACTTCTCAAGGAATAAAAGGATGATTGTGAAAGGTGTGCGTAACAAATAATAGTTGCACTCGCAGTTTCCAGGGAATAAAAGGATTTAAAGTGTAACATCTAAGCGGATGAAATGATTTTCGATTTCATTAGTCATGTGGATGTTGAGTCGATTAGCGGGGAATGGGAATTTGTGCAACAGGTTTTCAAGGTTTAAAAATGTTAAATCCCATCCCACACTGCTTTTTCTACATTTTCTCGTGCGTATCCGTGCCGGCCGCATGGTGTACCTATTTGTGTCGCCAGGAACCTGTTTCCTGCATCTGATTGCTGATCAATAAATTTTCCCCCATTTCGGGACTGAAATCTCACGAAATTAGTGCTATAAGATTCACTAAAAAAAAAAGGTGCACAACCGCGTCCAGGACTAGACATAATAGCAGCGCGATCGCACACAAATCACATCGGTTTAGATAATTTATGTTTGGTTCTGTATTTTTGTTGTTGTTGGTCGTTCTTTTTATGGTTTTTCTAGTTGTAGTCTTACAACAGGGTAAGGTCGAAAGGTAAGGTAGGGATAGGTCCGAAGAATTATAATCGCGGCTGCTTGCATTAATTAAATCCGCAGAGCATGCAATTAATATCGCGGTCGTGGTAGTGATACCCACTCGTATCCCGGGGCTTGTCATGGCAGATGGTTTTTGATTTGTGTCGGTGTTGAAAAATGTTGATAGAAGATAATGAGGCCAATTGTGCGTATTTAACGAGGGATGTGTATTGTTTCGCATGAAAAATGCACCTTTTGGTGGAATGCATTATGTTTTAAAAATAAATATAAAAATCAACAACCCTATCGAGGTATATGTTTATAAGAAATTATCAGTATTTGGTTGAGGGAATCGCAAGATCACATATAATTCTGCGACAGCCAAATGCATAGGCTGTCGCAAGCTATATTTGTTTGCCGAAGACCACTTTTTGGGGCAAAACTAAGGACCTAATCGGATATGTGTATTTGTACATAGGACAGCTAAGGCGAATACTAATTAAAAAATATTTTTTTTTTGTGGTGGAAATCTTCATAGACATGATGATTACGTGACCAAAGTAGAGTGAGATTTGTACTTAATAAAACCACCACCCTTTTTGTATTTGTATTGCAACTACGTATGCAACTTATCTAGCAACTTTTTTTTCATGATTAATGAATATTTGGCAAGTAAATTGCTTTGAAAGTTCCTTCTTTTTCCGCAATTTATAGCGCGGTTTGTTATTATCATGCCAAATCCAAGGGCTCAGTTCTTTGAAGAAGCCGCAATAAATTTGTTTCGTCAAGAAATTGAATGACCGTTGTGTTAATGTGTCCTAATAAACGTTTTTATGTTTACTTGCGACATTTTTCGTTTCATCTTTAACCGCGGGAATACTCATTTCTCTGTGTAGATCCTCGTTCCTTATATACTACGGGGCACTGACATATGATGATATATTCACCACCCTGTTTAACAATGCACTGAATAATGCACATTATCCGGTGCACTGGAAAACGGCGGTGGTACATCCTATCCCCAAAAAGGACAAGGACAAAACAAACCCTGCAAATCTTCGGTCAATAAGCCTTCTGCCGAATATAAGCAAGGTATTCGAGAAGATAGTCAATAGAGCTCTGCTTAAGTGGGTTGAGGAAAACAAAATTATTCCGGATAATCAGTTTGGTTTTCGAGCGAGGCATGATACCATTCATGCCGCGTCGAAACTAGTGTCCGACATCCAATGGAATAAGTCAAAAAAACAATGCACAGGGGCCTGTCTGGTTGACTTTGAGAAGGCCTTCGACACCGTATGGTTAGAGGGGCTTTTCTACAAGCTAACCAGACTGGGCATGCGTAAACCCATGCTATATATGATTTATGAAATGCTTATGGGAAAGAAGTTCGTTGTCAAATGTGGCAACGTAACTTCGAGTAAAGTCTTTGAAATTAAAAACGGTTTACAACAGGGGGCGGTGAACTCCCCGATATTGTTTAACATTTATACAAGTGATCTTGTAGGTTCTCTCAGACACGCTATAGCGTACGCAGATGATCTAGTGGCGTACAGATCAGGTCCGAAAATCGAGGTCATCAACACACTTTTGCAACGTGACTTCGATCACATTAAGGGATATTGCGATGATTGGAAATTGAGGATCAATTTCCAAAAAAACCGAAACAATTCTGTTCAGGACCCCAGTGCAGAGGGCTTCTTACGATACCAGAAAAAAACTGGAAAAAATTTTGTATCATGGGACAGCATGGACGGCCGTTGGCGGTGAGAAGTGAAGTCAAATACCTTGGCATCTGGCTTGACAAGTTTCTGTATTTTAATAAAAATGTGGATGCTTGTCCGGCCAGGGCTAGGGGGGCTTATGCTCTGACAAGAAGATTGTTTCATAGCAGTCAACTTGATTCAAGGGTGAAAGTCATTTGCTACATGGCCCTCATAAGGCCGATCATCGCTTACGGTTGTCCCGTGTGGTTCAATGTGGCACCAGCCTACATGGAAAAAATACGCCTGTTTGAGAGGCGGTGTCTCCGATCCTGCTTAGGATTGTACCGAACGACGGACTCCGAGTACATAAAATATTTTCGCAACGAGGTTCTATACAATGGGGCTCAGTTGAATAGAATTGACAATTTCCTGATTAAGGTGACGCGAAAGCACGCTGCAAGGCAATGGCTAGCGACAACAGCCTGATCTTTGGGGCTTATTACCCCAATGATTTAAACATGGAGAGCACGCTCATATCGGGCTTTATTCCACCAGAGGCATTCATCTATATCGATTCGTTAGGGTTAGTACAAGACAGGAACGGTATCCCGGTTTTATACCACCGCTATCGTGACGCGCGAGACAAACGGCTATTCCGCGACGGGAACGTCGACAATGCTCCGTAGCTCCTCCGCTTTAGCACGGCGGTATCGGATCGCGATAGGATCGATGCTGCAAAACAGCACACTGAATTCTGGTGGCTATATAAGGAAGGATATACTGCACTTCCTCAGGACTTTGCGGACTTTTAGTCCAACTCCATAGGTAAGATTTTAAATTAGGAACAAGGTCTGGGGCGGGGCTTGTGCACCATATTGGCGTACAATATGGTTGAACGCAGGCTGCAGTGGGACCGAAAGGCGCAATCAGGATGGCGACCCCTCGGGGCATGCCCAACGAGGGCTCGCCACCCCGATTATTATTAAGCTAGGTTTTAGTAGTTGAGTAGTCTTAAATTAGGTTTAAGTAGTGTAAGTAGCATTAAGTTAGGCTTAAGTAGTTTAAGTAGTCATAAGTTAGTTATAATCTAGAATAAGCTTTTTTATAAAACAAAAAAAAAGACACTAAACAAAGTTTTCAATTTTTTCTTTATATAATATATAAAACCAAAAAAACCGACAAATTTAAGCCTAAAGGCAAAATAAACAGCTAAATATAAGCTTACAGTGCCCACTAAGGGCCGATAAGTTAGATTAAGTAAACCAGTTATTGATAAGTTAGATTTAAGCATTTTTGTCTAGTAGTAAGTTAATATTTTAATTAAATAAAAAAATGAGTTTGAAAAAAAAAAGCACTGACATATGATCTTAACATTTTGTTTTCAAAAATTTGTAAAATATTTAGATTTGTTTCACTAATACAATTCCATAGTTGTATACCATATGTCCAAACCGGCTTTAGCACTTGCACTTGCAACTTGTTATCAAGGTTAAGCTTTGAATATTTTCCAAGAAACTATTTCAGTTCTCTGTATTTATTTTTAAATTTTTCGCATATTTTTTTTACATGCGACTTCCATTTAAATTTTGCATCGAGTGTTATTCCGAGATATTTCGCTTCATTTGCTGAAGGTACTCGAACTGTGTTGATAAATACTGGCAAATTGTTTGTCCGTCTATACGAAAAATCTACATGAATCGATTTGCTCTCTTTAAGTTCAATCCGCCAGTCGATTGTAATTTTATATTTGTTTCCTCTTTTGTTGTACCAACGGGCAGTTTGTTTGTGAGATATCACGTGTAAGTAGGAGGTACAAGAGTGGTTCAAGGACGCATCTTTGGGGTACTCCTACCATTATTTTTTTTACTTTTTAATTCATTTTTTATTTACTTAAAATATTAACTTACTACTAGACAAAAATGCTTAAATCTATTTTATCAATAACATATCTACTTAATCTAACTTATCGGCCCATAGCGGGCGCTGTAAGCTTATGACTAACATTTTTCTTTTGCTTTTCATCCTAAATTTGTCATTTGTTTCTTATTGTTAATATAAAGACATTTAATTGATTTTTCAAAGAAAAAATTAAAACTTTGAACAGTAACCATTTTTTTTTTGTTTTATATAAAAACTTAATCTAGACTAAAACTAACTTAAACTACTTAATACTAGTTAAACCTAACCAACACTACTTAAGACTACTTAACTACTTAAACCTAACTTAGTTATAATCGGGGTGGCAAGCACTCGTTGCATATGCCCAGAGGGTTTGCCATCCCGATTGCGTCATTGGGTCCAAGCATTTATGCAACCATATTAAATAAAATATGGTGCATAAGCCCAGCCCCAGACCTTGTACCTAAATTTAATTTACTTAAGTACTAAGGAGTGGACTAAAAGTCCGCAAAGACCTGAGGAACTGCAGAAATACTTTCCTCGTTTAGCCACCAAAACTCGGTGCGCTGCTTTTCAGCGTCGGTCCTATCGCGATCCGATACCGCCGTGCTAAAGCGGAGGAGCTCCGGAGCATTGTCGACGTACCCATCGCGGACTAGCCGCTTGTCCCGCACGTCACGGTAGAGATGGTATAAAACCGGGATACCGTTCCTGTCTTGTATTAACCCTAACGAATCGATATAAATGAATGCCTCTGGTGGAATAAAGCCGGACATGAGCGCACTCTCCATGTACATTTCATTGGGGTAATAAGCCCCAAAGATCAGGCTGTTGTCGCTAGCCATTGCCCTTGCAGCGTGCCTTCGCGTCACCTTAATCAGGAAATTGTCAATTCTATTCAACTGAGCCCCATTGTATAGAACCTCGTTGCGAAAATATTTTATGTACTCGGAGTCCGTCGTTCGGTACAATCCTAAGCAGGATCGGAGACACCGCCTCTCAAACAGGCGTATTTTTTCCATGTAGGCTGGTGCCACATTGAACCACACGGGACAAACGTAAGCGATGATCGGCCTTATGAGGGCCATGTAGCAAATGACTTTCACCCTTGAATCAAGTTGACTGCTATGAAACAATCTTCTTGTCAGAGCATAAGCCCCCCTAGCCCTGGCAGGACAAGCATCCACATTTTTATTAAAATACAGAAACTTGTCAAGCCAGATGCCAAGGTATTTGACTTCACTTCTCACCGCCAACGGCCGTCCATGCTGTCCAATGATACAAAATGTTTTCCAGTTTTTTCTGGTATCGTAAGAAGCCCTCTGCACTGGGGTCCTGAACAGAATTGTTTCGGTTTTTTGGAAATTGATCCTCAATTTCCAATCATCGCAATATCCCTTAATGTGATCGAAGTCACGTTGCAAAAGTGTGTTGATGACCTCGATTTTCGGACCTGATCTGTACGCCACTAGATCATCTGCGTACGCTATAGCGTGACTGAGGGAACCTACAAGATCACTTGTATAAATGTTAAACAATATCGGGGAGTTAACCGCCCCCTGTTGTAAACCGTTTTTAATTTCAAAGACTACTCGAAGTTACATTGCCACATTTGACAACGAACTTCTTTCCCATAAGCATTTCATAAATCATATATAGCATGGGTTTACGCATGCCCAGTCTGGTCAGCTTGTAGAAAAGCCCCTCTAACCATACGGTGTCGAAGGCCTTCTCAAAGTCAACCAGACAGGCCCCGGTGCACTGTTTTTTGGACTTATTCCATTGAATGTCGGACACTAGTTTCGATGCGGCATGAATGGTGTCATGCCTCGCTCGAAAATTAAACTGATTTTCCGGAATAATTTTGTTTTCCTCGACCCACTTAAGCAGAGCCCTATTGACTATTTTCTCAAATACCTTGCTTACATTCGGCAGAAGGCTTATTGACCGAAGATTAGCTGGGTTTGTTTTGTCCTTGCCCTTTTTGGGGATAGGATGTACCACCGCCGTTTTCCAGTGCACCGGATAATGTGCATTATTCAGTGCATTGTTAAACAGCGTGGTGAAAATAGCGACTGCTTCCACTGGCAGGTGTCTCAATACGACGTTTGGGACACCGTCCTCTCCCGCCGACTTTTTATTTTTCAGTGATACGAAGATGTCCAGGAGTTCATCTTTTTGAACGAACAGCATCATGCTATTGGCGACTATGCCATTTGAAGGGTTTTCGTCATTGAATACGGTAAAACCGTTATTCTCAGATCGCCAAGCTTGGAGTTCGGTACGTAGATAAAAGTGATTCAGAAAGGCTCTCTCCTCAATATCGCGATTTGGGCGAACAGGACTGTTCACCGTATACACGGTCTCGAAGATAGCGCCTATCGAATTCGCCTTCTCTTGAGGATCTTCGATCGTGAAAAAACCGTCGTTCGAGTCAACACTTTCCGGATTTATACCAACATCCGTGAGTGTCTGTCTGTTCTCTGTCGTTTGGGAAATTCGGACACATGGAATGTCATTATGATCTTTTCGCCTGAATATTTTATTTATTTGCGGGAACATATTCGGGCTACTGGTTTTTATAGCCTGAATTTTCTTGCCCCAGTACAAACTGACAGATTTTTTGTAATTTTCCGAGATTAACTGTTTAAGGTTTTTGATCAACGACTTCAGTGTCCGAATCTCCGGGTCTTGTCTGTCAGTAAACTGTCTACGCAGCCTTGTAAGCCTGCCATCGATTGTTGGCGTTCGATACTTCTCCGTCTGGTACTCCTACCATTATTTCTTTGAACTCTGAATATTCGTTTCAAGTTTTATACGGAAGAGTGTATGCTCAAGATACGACACTAAGATTTTATATAATGTTTCAGACAGAGCTTGTCTTAATTTTTTATTGAAGGCCTCTTTGACAAACCTTGTCAAAAGCTTGCGACACTTCAAGGAATACGGCTGGAGCAAATTTTCTTTTCTTGGTCTGAATGGTCGAATGTTTACTTCTAAACTCAAATTGATGGTCAGGTAAAATGCGTTTCTGCTCAATAATGGGATGTAAGCGACCGAGTAATATCCTTTCAAAAACTCTTAAAATCATTTGTCTGTAAGATTATATTCCATTCGGTGATTTTCCTGGTTTGAGAACCATTATCACTTCTGCGACTTTCCACTGCCTTGCTATGCATTCTAATCTTATTGGTGAATTTACAATGTTGAGGAGTTTAGTTAATGCTTTTCGGGGCAACATTTTAAGAAGTTCTCCTGTAGTTAGGTCATAGCCCGGAGCTTTTTAGGCTTTAATTTCTGTATTTCCCGTTTAAGCTCGTCAATACTTGAATATCTTTTTATATTGCTATCGGTTGTAGTATCGAATACATTAATGTTTTCATGTTGCGCTGGGCCATCAAATGGCTTAAATGTCTCTCGAGATGTGCGGCAAAAATGTCTTCTTTTTCCCTATCGGTTTTTGCCCAATCGTCTTGAGTTACCCTAATTGATGGCACAGCGTTTTTTTTTGCCGTTTTATGACTCTAATTGCTTTTCAGAGCGAATAATTCGATTCCTTTCCAGCGGTTGGGCTTTGTAGATACGTTTCTTCTGCATGGTTTTAAAAATTTTTAATCGAATTTGATAGCAAGTTACTCAACCGATTGAGATGTGCTTTACCTTGCGGGCACGAGCTTGGTACCATCTTTTACGAGCTTTTCTTTTTTGTCCAACCAAATCTTTTATTTCCTGTGGGTACTTGATAAACATTACTATAGCTCTCTATTTTGCGTTGTTGGCGGGTATTGTTCCATGCTGCTTTTTGAACGTTATCGATAAAGGAGTCAACCGCGACTTCGAGTTTCAAATTGGATCTTAGCGATACACCCAGTCGAATATTATTTTCAATACCGGCTTTGAAGCTGGTTTTCCCGTTTGTTAGCCTGGGTGGGTTTTCATTTCTAAGAAGTAACTCACTCGTTGTTAGAATGACCGGAAAATGATGCGAACATTCTTCAACTTTGATTCGATTGGACGGCAGACCAAAATCGATCAAATCCTGAATTTTTGTAACATCAGTTGGCCAATAAGTTGGTGATTGAGATTCGGAATTGTACTTTCTTTCTACCTACATCACACTACCAGAAAGCATGTTTTGCATTTAAGTCTCCTCAGATTACAAAACGACGTCCAAGGGAATTAAGCAAGTTTTCAAGGATGCCCAACATCCGTATTCGATGGATGTAGAGCATGTCACTCTGTGACACTATTTTGTCAATAGTGAAAAGCACTATAGTGGTCACACAGATTTATGAATATCTGTGACCTGCTGCTCGTGCTAGTTTTGATTAATATTGTACAATGTTAACAAAATATATCACAGCAGGTCACCTTGCATAAATCCTTTTCGGTTTTTTAACTTTTAAATTCTGCTCTGACCTTTTGATGGAGTGCCAAGAATTCTCAATAGTCATGGTGCCCGACGAACGAACATACCAAAAATATACCCGAGTCTGTATAAATCATCTCTAAAAATAAAGATCTGGGTGTTGTTGTCAGGATTTTTCGGCAAAATGTTGTACTTGATATTCAGCAGACTTATTGCTCTGGGATTGGCAGATCTGCTATTACGAATAATTGCAATCGCAGTTTCGATTAAAGCACCTTGATTCATGTTCCTCCAATGATTACAAACATTGAATCTCTTAGGTGTAGATCATGAGTCATGCCTCCAATATGTCACCAGAACGCTTAGGGTTGCATTACGCTTTTTTGGTTGTTTGTTTTTTTATTGCAAAAAATGTTGGTTACATTTTAGTATTTAGCGCCTGCTCCTGGAATTTTTTCGTCAACTCATAATATCTACTGTTTCCTCCGATGAAGAATTGTTCCCGTATTCAAAATTAGTTGGGACTAAGCATTACGTAAATTGACTTTGGAAAATCAATTTCCTGAGCCTCTCTCTTTCCGCTTTGAGCGGCTATTTAACGAAAGTTTTTAAGTTTCTCGTAGAAGCCTGACTGTCAGTGTTCCTTAGGTTAACTTGCACCAATTTATTTATTCAATTACTCAGGCATTTTCTGGTGGATATCAAGTAACTAACCAGTAGCTAGTTATGAAAAAGCTACAAGAAGTAAAATAAAATTTCACAGGATGGTTTTCAATGATAGCTATAACTGCACCCTTGTACAAGATTCGACATATTCCGACATTTGCTGACCTAAGCTTAGTTTGCTCTGACAATTTATAATTACTGGGCTGGGTCTTATTTTCAATAGGAAGCTTTTCTGAATTCTGAATGACTATAATAACTTCAGAGAGCAACTGTTGCCCATTATAATCTTGCAAATAAGATTTTTTTTAATAGAATGCATTTTTTGAATTTTAAAGCCAGTAGATAGCCGGTAATAGTTCATTGAGCGACGTTTGCTCTTGTTTCTTGCAAGAAAGTCTTACATCCCAAGTTGGGATTCCATTGTCGCATTAAGAATTGGATTGCTCTGAACAAGGTTGTACATAGTATGGTGGAACGATAGGTATTGAAAAAAAAATGGTGACACTCTAGCTAAAGTGCAGAGTGCAGACTGCTGGTTTACGAAGGAAATACAGCAATTCCTTTGTGCACAGCTTGCACGGAGACATGATAAATTATAATTATCTTACTACTGAAAAATAATATTTTTGGACTTTGAACTACCTACTAAATTTTAATAAAGAAAAACTATGGTAAAACATCTTCATAGATAGGAAGAACATAATTATGTCTCTTGTAATGGGAAGTTAGCTTTTCATATCTGTTATTGGAGATCACTTTTTCTATATGACTAAGCGCCATCATAACAATGAAAACCAATTATGCTACACAGATTAGCCTATAGCTACATATTTAACAGAAAATGCAGACCGACCCTAAACGGTTCATTTAAGTGTAAGGTGGGACCGCCTAATTCCATTTCATTGCGTTCCGTAAAATGATGACAATTTTTAAAACAATTGCACAATTTCGCATGCATGAGATGATCAACCAAAAGTATAAAGAGCCATTCATAGCTGGTGAACTGCTCATAGCAATAGAATTTTACCGATAATTTTATTCGAGTTTATTCGATGATTAATATCAACTGTCAAAAAATCAATATCTCACCTCAGCCGTTGGAATTCCTATTAAAGTTGGAGGTCCCGAAACAATTACATAACAATGCACCTACACATCAATTGTTGTAAGAAAAAGTAAGGTGTTGCGCTAAATGGCGAATGAATTCTAAATTTTTGGAATATGTCTAAATATTGACCGGCTCAATGGGTTCGATTCCCAGCCGTAGCAACACCTACAACGATTTTTCACTAGCCCTCCTCTCGTGATGATCTGACAAATCATCCGAGTAGTATCAAATGTCAAGAATAGTTCATCAAAACTTCGCCGGAGTGGGCATAAATCTGGAGGCCCGCCATCGTGGGTCTAAATATTGATGGGCTCAATGGGTTCGATTCCCAGCCGTAGCAACACCTACAACGATTTTTCACTAGCCCTCCTCTCGTGATGATCTGACAAATCATCCTAGTAGGATCAATTGTCAAGAATAGTTCATCAAAACTTCGCCGGAGTGGGCATAAATCTGGAGGTCCCGCAATCGTGGGTCTAAATATTGATGGGCTCAATGGGTTCGATTTCCAGCCGTAGCAACACCTACAACGATTTTTCACTAGCCCTCCTCTCGTGATGATCTGACAAATCATCCGAGTAGTATCAATTGTCAACAATAGTTCATTAAAACTTCGCCGGAGTGGACATAAATCTGGAGGTCCCGCCATCGTGGGTTTAAATATTGACGTGCTCAATGGGTTCGATTCCCAGCCGTAGCAACACCTACAACGATTTTTCACTAGCCCTCCTCTCGTGATGATCTGACAAATCATCCGAGTAGTATCAATTGTCAACAATACTTCATCAAAACTTCGCCGGAGTGGACATAAATCTGGAGGTCCCGCCATCGTGGGTCTAAATATTGACGTGCTCAATGGGTTCGATTCCCAGCCGTAGCAACACCTACAACGATTTTTCACTAGCCCTCCTCTCGTGATGATCTGACAAATCATCCTAGTAGTATCAATTGTCAAGAATAGTTCATCAAAACTTCGCCGGAGTGGGCATAAAACTGGAGGTCCCGCTATCGTGCAAGAAGTACACACGCACACATGAATGGTTGTGAGAAAGCAAGACCCTGGGGTCAAACGAGCGTGTTGCGCCAACAACTTGTATTTTTTTGTTTGTTTTGTTTAAATTTTGACAGTTTCTGAAAAATTTCGATAGTTCCTAAAATTCTGTAAATAGTCTTTAAAAGGATCACCCACGTGTCGCATAGTATAACAAATAAATAAGCCAATGGCGATTAAAACAGGTGCACTAGCACGTAAAGCGATATAGTTACAATAAAGGTTGTAATTAATCTGAGGGTTAAAAAACGATGATTATTATATGACACACACCCTGAGCGTTTGAAGTTACTTGAGGACTTTGCGTTCGTGCGACTACCTTTACCCGGGATCGTATTGTCATTTTACTGTCCTCGCGATAGATGCCTACCCACTCTTCATATCTAGTTGCCGTTTCTAGTTCAACTCAATGTTTCGAATTACGTGCAATGGTGTGTATTACAATTGCAGACATCTAAAGATGTCAGCACTGCTTCAGTCAATCTCTTTGCTGGCCCCATAGACTTGACCATACCTTGCCGACACAGAGGATATAATCGAGCCGTTTAGGGGATGTCGACTTTCAGACGCCCCCTCCCAATGTCTCGTGAACAGATTAAGTGTCTCGCACGAGCATTATTTTTATATAAATTTTCTGCTCAATCAACATTGATGATCCTCTTCAATCGTAAAATTCGATATTTTTGTATCGAATAGCCTTACCACGAAACGAGTTATTCCTTCGCCATAAAAAGCCTATTTGTGTTTCACTGACATTAACCTGTCTGTCTGTAACTGATACCCACCCTTAACAGATACATAGGTATTTACAACTGACATCCTAGAGAAAATCAATCATCTAGAAACCACTTTTGACGTACATGTCCAATCGACTGTAAAGGATACTTCACAATATTTTTGTAATAAAATACTCCCCACCCTAAAAGTAACGCAATCGAGAAAATCCATAGAAAAAATAAGCACTGTCCAGCAATACAAAACTAGAAAAAAAAAAACTCCTCCGTCCGTATACAATCTTCAGATCTGTCAATGTGTAAATTTGTTCAAATTTTCTAAACAAACAAAACAAAGGATTCCGATCCAGCAATCCTCGTCTCCTCTCACTCACTTCTTCGTTACAAAGTAAACAATGGAATTCCTTTTTAGCATCATTCCAACCTGCTCCTAACCAGTTTTTTTCCAATTAAAAAAAAAAACGAAACAAAAAAAATGTTTTTGGACAACGCCCGAAAATTTGGACGTACCTACCAACAAAAAAAAAATCAAAAACATCGCACACACATAGCATCAAGTGAAGGGCAATCAAAGCGAAGTGAACAAAAAACGAGCAAAAGTAGACAACAACAAAATATAGATCTTGAGATGGCCTCAATCTTAAGTCAAACTGCAAAAGATATGCAACATGCTATCATTTTTGTAAAGAAAAATGGTTTCACGCAGGCAAAGAACGCAACTCGCGCCGCTAATTCCCTTGCTTTGATCAAAAGAACGAGCGAACGAAGAGAAGAGAGAAGATTAAGAATAATTGTTAATGCAATAACGCATCAGCATAATGGAAGAAACAAAATCATTAGAAATGCATAGTCAAGAAGGAGATTGTAAAAAAAAAAAAAACAACACAAATGGAAACATATGCGGCTTATAGTTCGTCATCTCTGTTGCTCTTCGCGCTTCTGACGTCAAGTTGCATTTGGTATGTTTTCCTCGAATGCCCCTTTTTTCAAACATTATTATGTTTTTCCTTTTCTTGAGGTCTTCTTCGAAATTGTGTGCATTTTTTTTTATCTAATTCTGTGTGTTTTTCTATCTTGAGTCTGGCGTTCGCATCATAGAATTTTATGCGTGGGTTCGTTAACCTAAGAATTCAGGGTCAGATAGAAGTCAAATTGCTCTTTTTGAGAGATTCTTTTATGTTACGTTGGGAAATGCAGAAAAAAAAAATCGGGAGAAACAGACACGAAGAAAACTGCATGGACTGCGTAAATACATTTGGAATCTGTTGTTATCGTGTGAAATGAGTTTCGGGGCTTGTTTTCAAATTGGATGTTTCAATATAAACGCAGGCTACGTCGTGTAGGTGTGGTATCTGCATTGTGCATGTGTATTTTTTTTTTTTTTTCAAATTAGAAATGTAAACACAGTCCTCTTGAAGAGGATGATTGGAACAAACATTTCGTTAGATGAAAATATTTTCTGTTTTGTTGTGTTAAGCGCGATAGATACGCGGATAAGTATGCAGAAAGAAAAGAAAACAGCTAACGGATTTTTGGGGATGTGACAAAATTATACATTTGTTTTTGGACTCTTCTTATAATGGAAGGAATATAAATACCTGAAATGTTTTGCAAAGATAGAACACCCAAACTTAGCGAAAATTCCAACTCTGATAACAACACAATGTGGACGTTTCATTTTTATATTTAAAATCACTAATTATGTATGATATCTTAGACCCTTTGTCTGAACAACATATTGAGACAATCCCAATACCTATATTTGTTCTATACAAAGTTTTTGTTTCGTTAACTTCTTAGGGCAAACCTTTAAAAACAAATTTCAGTAAACTTTTAAAATATTCGAAAAAATATTCGAAAAAATATACATGTGCAATATTGATAAAAAAAAAATTCGTCTGTAGATCGTTTTGACCAACGCCCACTTTTTGCGGGGGTTTACTTGCAAAAACTATACCCCACAGCATATAACACAAAAAAAACTTTTTTTTGTTGAACCATAAAAGATTTTGATACTGTCTGTAATTTTCTATATTGTACCAAATTTACCCCCACCCAGTTTTTGGTCACCAGCCCCCCCACCCCAATTTTTGGGGATATCTATTTTGAGGGTGGTATTCAACTTCGGTTCATTAGCATAGATCAACAATGTAAGATATTATAAAAGCAAAAAGTTTCAAGGCATCTCAGTGACCTGGTCAGTTCACGTGCAGAATATTCATAGTGACATCGCAGACAGATCATCATGGGAAAAATGTTCAAAATGTCTCGATCTATTTTATACCGATGGCTCCAAAACAAAAGAAGGAGTGGGTGCTGGTGTTTTCTCCTTCAGGCTAAATCTCAGCATATCTTTCCGTCTCCCTGATCATTGCAGCGTTTTCCTGGCGGAACTCATGGCGATCAAAGAAGCCTTATCCTGGCTGAAAGAGAATGTAAAGTCTGCCAAGTAACGGGTGCTTTTTTTAGAGGTTGGTTTTTCGAACAGAGATAAAACTGACATTTCAAGATCAAGTCGGACAACTCTAATGCCATATATTTTGAGTTTGTTTTGCCATTTTATCATGAATAGGTTGACAAATGAGCAACGCTTGCAAATCGTGAAAATTAATTTCGAAAATAATGGTTCACTTCGCGAAGTTTACCGCAAGCTCCGTCCATTTTATGGTCAATATAATCGTCCATCAGAGCAATTATTTCGCTTAACCATGGATCGTTTTTGCACTACGTTTACTCTTTGTGATAATACGCATCCGCAGAGACGTCAAACAGTGCGCACCAAAGAACCAATTGCCGCTGTAGTGCAAAGTGTTGAAGAGTTCCCGAATGAATCGATTCACCACCGTGCACAGCAATTGGAACCTTGTCCATCAACTTTATGGAAGATTTTGCGCAAAGATCTTGGCTAACGACCTTACAAGATCCAGCTTGTGCAAGAATTAAAGCCGCGAGACCAAGCAATGCGTCGTGATTTTGGTGTACGGGCCGAAAATTAGATTGTACTCGATGCGGATTTTCAGCGCAAAATTTTGTTCAGTGATGAGGCTTATTTTTGGTTGAATTGCTACGTCAAAAAGCACAACTGCCGCATTTGGAGTGAAGGGAATCCACATGAGACCCTTGAGACGCCATTACATCCACAAAAGCTGCATAAAATCATCCCTCCAATAAAGCCAAACTGATGGTTCGAAGTTCTATACCTTTAAAAAAACCACCCTTTATATAAGCATTTTCTCAGACTGCCAAGCGGCAATCAAATCTCTAGAATCAGTCTCAACAAATTCAAAGACAACCCTAAATTGCCGATCATTTCTGAAATGTCGACGCAATTAAACAATTCACATGTGCTGGGTGAATGGGTGGGTGCCTGGGCATAGTGACATTCCAGGGAACTGTAAGGCTGATGGACTCGCCAGACATTGAACTAAACTATCAGTTGTACCTGACACCGGTGCACTATAGGTGTTCCTACCGCTACATGTAAAATCTTACTAGCGCAACATGCTAACAACAAATCCAATCTCAGATTTAGTCTTGGCACGTCGTGTCAAATAAGCAAACATATTTGGCCAAAGCTCTACTCAAACGACTTCTGTACGACAATACTCCATCTATTTTGTAACTGCCTTATCAAACAAAATGAAGCGTCAGCTTGGAGCTTAATATTTTCAAAATCCTAGTGATTTTACTCAAACGAAAGTGAAAAACATCCTCCGTTTCATTAGAAGCTCAGAACGACTTTCTCACGGATACTAAGGAAAATGGACAAGACCACGCGGATCACAATAGACCAAAATGGTCTGAACCTAAATCCACAGGGAAACTGTGACTTTCTCGGTACTATATACCACCTCGTTTGAAGGAATATCATCCCAAATCCGACAGTTTTGCATGTTCAAAAATCCATTCATTTCAAAATATACCTCCTCGCTGAATATTATTTTCTGGGACGCTCGGGTCAACATCAAACTGCTCCAGATTTGAATCAGTGTTCCCTATTATGATTTGCTTTTATATCACGAGCATGGGAACGGAGGATTTTATAGGATGCTTACACCGCAGTAAGAACTAATTCCACCACCTAGTATAGAAGAAGTTGGCCTAGCTGTAAAAAAAAATTAAGAACAACAAGCCCGCAGGCTCTGAAGATTTACCAGCGGTGCTTTTTATATACGGTGGTCATGTTTTGGTAGGGAGCATGCACCAAATCATCAAACAAGTATGGGTTGAAGAAAACATGCCCTATGGCTGGACTATCAGCTTCATATGCCCCATCTACAAATAAAGGCGATTCTATGTCTTGTAAGAACTATTGAGGTATATCCCTGCTAAATGTAGCATGCAAGTTCCTATCCAACGTACTGTGTGAACGTCTAAAACCTTTCTGCAACACACTAATCGGTACGTACCAGTGCGGCTTCCGGCTCAGCAGATCGACTATAGACCAAATTTTCACACTGAGGCAAATCCTAGAAAATACGAATTTCAAGTAGAAACTCACCACCTATTCATCGACTTCAAAGCCGCTTATGATAGCATACATCGTCAGTAGCTCTATATGGTGATGGCCGAATTTGCAATCCTGGGAAAACTGATTCAGCTGTGTCGCGTGACGTTGGAAAACACTCGCTGAAACGTGCAGTTTGGAAGTAGCTCCTCCGAACTATTCCAAACATGCACCGGATTTCAATAAGGAGACGCGCTATGATTTGACTTCTTCAATCTCGTAGTGGAGCAGGTATTACGAAGGACAGGTGGCAACACTGAAGGCACTTTTTTCAACAGGACCGTCCCAGCGTTTACGGCGATTGAATAACTGGCGGAAATCCTGTGGCCTTGAACAAAATGATGACAAGGCTAAGTACATGCTATTAACAAACAAACAAACATCTGTCCACCGCCTAGGACAAAACAACACTATTAATAGCAGCAATTTCGAGGTAGATAAGGAGTTTACCTATCTCGGAGCAAACATAGACTCCACGAATGATACCGTAGTGGAGATCCGTCGAAGAATTACCCTAGGAAACCGTTGCTACTTCGGTTTAGCGTTCAAAACCACTAACTCGAAGGACGAAATGTATGCTTTACAAAACCCTTATCCTGCCGATTGCTCGACGATAAGCAAGAAGGGACAGCTGATACAGGTCTCCTTCGGGAGAAAAATACTTCATCGGATTGTTGTGTGTGCGAGGAGGGCGGATGGAAGAGACGATATAACCGCGAACTCTATTAGCTGTACCAAAATGTGGATGTAGTCCAAAAAGCCGAAACACGTCGACTACATTAGCTCGTCTACATGGAGCGAATGGACAGTAATGCTAAAGCTAGGAGGATCTTCGAATCCCAACCCCCAGGTTCGAGAAGGAAAGGAACACCGAACCTCCGTTTCAAAGGCTTGGTCTTTGAAACGCGGATGCCAGAGCGCTTGACTTAAACAACTGGAAGCAGCAAGCGCGGGATCGCAGAGGATGGAAAGCTGCAGTGTCTCAGGCAAATGATCTTCACGGGTCGGGAGACCGATAAGTAAGTGAGTTAAACCGTAGTAAAAATTCGACAAGTGAAACGACTTTCTTGCGAAGTTGACTACCTCCACATTGACTCGAATTTAGCCAACAAGCGTCGTTTAGTCGACTTGGCAGAATGGTTGTGGAGGAAAACAATAAAACACGAAAGGTGCACTGATTTTGAGAATAATAATTATTAGGTTTGTGTAAGGCTATAACCGTTACCATACTCTTCAGACCAATTCGCCACAACGATAACGATGAGAGCCCAGTGTCATCGTGAACGCTTCTGCATTAGAGGTAGATTTCTACTGAGATATGGCTTATTAGGTCGGGTAGAGAAATAAACCTCGTCTGGCTAGGGCGTTTTTTTTTTCACTTCATTTGCAAACAACTCATTTCATTGCGATTCAGTTGTGGACCAATAAGGAAGTCTGATCATTCTGACATGAAGTACTCGTTGTTGTCCTGGTTGCTGAATTGAACATCAAAAAGATCAACTAGCCCAATCCAATTAAATCAGCTCACATTGGGCGCCACTTTCTCAAGTCATCAACACCACTTCATCCATTCAATGATTATTGTTCTTACAATTATAAACTCAATTGTAAAAATCCCAGCTTGTTCGTACTTCTTTGTGGCTCTACCTTTACCCCTAATAAAGTGACTGTTTTCCCTTTTCTTTAATTTTACTTTCAAAACCATCCAAACACCTTACAAATTGCATTCTATTGTTAAGAAAAAGATCTCTTTTTCCTCAATGAACCTTCGGCTGCAGTGATCCATTCATTACCCAAAGAACGTGACCAAATGCAATCGGAAACTGTAATTTCCCCCTAAGCACCCACAATACGCTTGATATATGCACACTTTCATTAAAATGGCTTCTTCGCGTTTCCGCTCTATAAAGTACAGAATGCATCCACCACCACCACCTCGATTGTCATGTTTTGTTCATTCAAATGAAATGAGGCTCATGCACAAAAAAAGGGAGAGCTCATCAAGTTGTAGTGTGTACGTCCAAAAGTGACACATAATAGGTAAATAGTACCTCCTACCGTATTGATCGTACTGGTATTACTAGTCCCAAGTACGTTCTGACATTGGTGCGTGGTTCCTTTATTCAATTTCGCTGAAACATCAAGTGCTGGCAAACATGTCTGCAAGCTATACGATGGCTCATTCTGTGCATTCTTCTCTTATGTCGCCCAGCATCCAATCTCGACTTCTTCTTCTTCTTCTTTTTCATGTTGTTTGAGTTTCATTGTTGCGCCTTATTCCCTAAAACGCCACGATGTGGACACAATTTGAATTTACCAAAATATATGCGGCTCTAAAAATAGGATGGTTAATGGCGGCGGTTGTGGCGGCGTCGCAGCAGAATGCGACGAGGAGGAGAAGGAGGACAGGGATGAGGAAGAAAACCCGAATTTCTGGAAAACCAAAAATCGTGTTGGTGTAGGGCTGGCACGTTACTCCGCGACGCGAATACAATGCAACTATATGCAGCTTATGGGCCACATATAGCCGTGTGGCATGCATGTCACGCACACGCAGCGCGAAGGGGAAACAGCGAAGAAGTAAAAAAAAATGTTAGAAAAAAAGATACAAAAAGTAACCAAAGGAACAAAAAAAAAAATGGAAAAAATATGTGGCTGTGTATGTATTTTTGTGCGATGTGTTAACAGCGAGTTTAAATAAACGTGCAGAGTATTAGAGACGCGCAGGAAATTGACTTAAGAAAAATGTCGAATATTGCGGGCGGATGAGTGACGCTATATAAATGCGTATATAATATATATCTACTACATATGCACATAACTTTATTATGATTATAGAAGTATCTTCGCGGCATAGAATTGAATTTGAAGGAGTCGAACTCAGGGAAGGGATTTATTATTTTTTCCGGTTTTATTTTGGAGTTACAATTTTTTTTTAAGCAGAGAGTCACGAAAGCCGAGGTGTAAATTCAAAGCCTTCTTTTATAGGTATGTTGCTAATTTGACTTGTTTGCATTAGTCGGAGCTGTGTGGAGATAGTCATGTTGGGCTTTTGGTAATCGAGTTAGGGTAGACTTATTGTACCGTTACTACATACATGTTCTAATTAAAAAGAAAATTAAAAGAAGTTTCCCTATGTCTTTAGTCTATTGATTTGCATGAGATTACGTTATGAACTACAGGGTTTTTCACCAGGGACGCTACAAAAGTTGAGCGACAGGGACAGCAAACGACGTCATATTTCTTGAAGATCTTTTGACATTTCTCTTCTGTAAGGTTTGCCATTTCATGATGGAAAGATATACGATCCAACAACGAGTCGAAATGATTAAAATTTACAACCGAAATTCGGAGTCAGTGGCCACAACGTTAAGAGCGCTACGTCCAATTTATGGTCGTCATAATCGTCCTCGCAGAACAACAATTGAGCGTCTAATGGAAAAATTTGAAACCACAGGCACAGTACAAAATGTTCCCGTGCTAGTGAGACAAAGAAGTGCCCGTAGTGTCGAGAATATTGCTGCCGCTGAGGCTTCAGTTGAAGAAATGTGTCTCTCACACGTCGTTCTCAAGCGTTGGGCATCTCTGTGACGTAGTTGTGGCGAATTTTGCGAAAAGGCCTTGTCCTACATCCTTACAAGATTAAATTGACGCAAGAACTGAAGCCGCTTGACCACCAGGAGCATCGTATGTTCGTGAATTGGGCTGAGCAACAACTTGAAAATGATTCGAATTTTCATCGAAAAATCATCTTCAGCGATGAGGCTTATTTCTGGCTGAATGGCTTTTTCAATAAACAAAATATGCGGTATTGGTCAGGCAGCAATCCACACGTACTCCATGAGTCATCATTTTATTCCGAAAAAATTACGGTTTGGTGTGGTTTATGGGCCGGCGGCGTCATTGGGCCGTACTTCTTCCGTGATGATCAAGACTGGCATGTTACTGTGAATGGGAATCGCTACCATTTAATGATAACCGAATATTTTTGGCCCACATTGGATGTTATGGACTTGGAGGACATGTGGTTCCAACAGAACGGAGCCACAAGCCACACAGCGAATGCCACAATCAATTTATTGGAAACCAAGTTTGGAGAACGTGTTATCTCACGAAATGGTCCAGTCGCTTTGCCGCCTCGGTCGTGCGATTTGACGCCGTTAGACTATTTCCTGTGGGGCTACGTCAAGTCTATGCCAACACGCCAGCGACGATTGATGAACTTCGTACGAATATCGAATGTGAAATTGCAGCAGTATCGACCGATTTATGCTCGAAAACCGTCGAAAATTGGGTTCAGCGTCTGGACTTCTGCAAGCGTGCCCGTGGTGGCCATGCAAAAGAAATCGATATCCATACATAATGGCATTGAAAGAAATCTCATATGGAATCAATACATATTAGCGACTGCGGTCACAGCTAGGCTGGATAGCCTATATAAGCTACTCACACATTTTCGGTTGTCTAACATTTTCAAAGTTAAGTCAGGCAACTTGAAATGGTCGCTGATGAGCTGAAAATGTAAACGTTTGCGATTAATGTCTTAGTGGATGATGAGAAAGACTGGGGTGTTCTTTCGATTATCTAATTATTTATATGAAAACAAATTGTTACAAAGCATCTAAAATAAATTATTTTATTGTTAGCAACTGTGATAAACAATAAAACGAGATAAACGTAGGTATCTGCACCGGCAATGTCAGCACATTCAGCAGAAAATGTGCAACCTAACAACAAGTTGACGTACATGTACTATGCAGCTAAGAAGCAGACATTACTGCCTTTCAGGAAATGTGATGGGATATTCCGCTTGAATAAAAAGAATCTTTAAAATGCCCATGTTATGGCACGTGGAGGTTAGCGGCTATTCTGAAGTGCAAATAAAATAAGCCATAGATTTAGGCAACATTATGTACATCAAGGGGGAAATTGAAAAAAAAAAACAAAAGCATTTCTTGCGATCTCGATCCGACGCACACAGGGGCCAATTGCATGAATTCTTGGTTGAAATTATTTTAAGGAATTTAACTGTTGGAAAATGAAAGCACATATCTAGAATTTAAATAATAATATTTCATATTTTGATGAAAAATTTACTGAATTCAAGATAAATGTATCTAGGTACATAGAACATAAAATTATTAAATATCGGACAAATGTTCTGAACTTGTATTCGCTGATGTGCCAAAAGTATCCGTAATAAATCGGTAGTCAGGTGCCTTCAATGAATCGAAAACATATATTGGAGCAGTTTTCGCAAACTTGTTATTAATGGGCTTGAAGAAAAAAAAAGGAGCAAAATATTTTGCTTTTGAGAGGCAGTATCTTACGAAAGAAATTTCTCGGTATCTCCTGAATTCTTTGTTTCTAACCTTTTGGCAGTAAAGCATGCTCTTTTAGAGATGGGACGTAAATACACATTTTGTGGATTGACGTTGGCATAGGATACCAATTACATTTTTCCACTAACTGTTTTGCGGTCCTAATAACATTCGGTTAGAACATGTCCACGTTAATTTCATAGGTATATGCTATTGTTTGCAATACATCTACAGAACTTCCCTGCAAGAAATTTTTAACTTTACGCCTTTTACAGGTTGGCATAAGACAATTTGTTCCAACCTGTATTTGGCAGCTCTTTTGGGTAAATTTGTGGTCATTTCCATTACAACTTTAGATGCTCCCACTTGACCTGAAGGTTGTAAACTCATTTTGCAGAAAATTTGTTTCCTTCAGATGCATGTTTCTGTCTCAACTCTAAAAGTCTTTTTGCATTTGGTCCTTTCCCAAGCTTAAACGAAACTTTTTCGTGAACGACCGCACGACCACACCACTTGAAACCTTGGTCATTTAATCGAAATAATCGCAGCTACCGTTTGGGTATTTATCTGTACACCCCACCTTGTTTTTAATTCCCACCAATTCCCACCAATTTTTTTTTTAACAATTTCTGCCTTGTGTGCGACGGCCAAATATTTTGACATCACTTAAGACGAGCGTCAGGATGGAGTTTTGAAGTAGAGGATTACTGTGCCAAAGCAGGAAGAGAGGGGATCATTAGCAGGATTGTCGGAAAACACAGCCTACAAACATGTTGCCTGTCAACAGACTTATGCTGATTGGTAGCCTCCAGGCTAACAAATAATCTAAAATAATTATCACACTGCGATAGACGATATATTCTGCAAAAAGCCTAAAAAGTTCAAATCGATGCCCAACTGCTATTTATGAATGGATTTCAAAATCGCATATTACAGCTTTGCAAAAATATGCTTGTTAGTTACTGCCAAAACTCATCCGTCTGCGCAGGATTACGATGGTGAATTCCCGTTGTTTCATCAACACCAAAATATTTAAGATGGTTATGCATTACCACCCAACCAAGCATTTTTCTTCTATGACACATAAATTTCCAAATTCAAAAAGTAATTTCTAGTTTTTACTTTTAAAGAGAAGTTAAGCATGTATAATAACTCTTGTAGGTAAATGCACAGGCTTCATAGAAGATTAATTGGTATAAGGCTTGTTAAACGTTTCCGAGGAAGTATATACATGAGACAGTTAAAAATATGTTTTGGTAGAGATTCCGCGAAGTAATATAGAAGCATAATATGTATAGAGCTTGTGAGTTAAGCCATATATCAGCTGTGACTACTAATTTTGTTTTGCAAATAGGTAACTACAACGCAAAAGGATTGGGTGCGATTCGCAGTTGTGGAAACACCAACTTTTTTTTTTTTTGCATTAGATATTCAGACACCCATTTCAGACACCCAGTGGCACGATGGTTAATGTGATGAACTGCCGCGTAGAAGGTCTGGGTTCGATTCCCAGCCGTAGCAACAACTAAATAATTTTTCACTGGCTTTACACTCGTGATGATATGACAAATCATCGTTTCAATTGTCAAGAAAAGCTTCGCTAATGCTTTATCGAAGCGAAATTGTTAGTTGGGCTTTGGGCATGTGAGTTCTTTAACATCCTTCTTGCATTAATTGTGCAAAATTTCCTAGGTAATACGAGAGGAGCATTTTTTCATGTATCAATACTAGATTTACTAAATGGGACTCCCAGCTTATTGAAGGTCAATGGCATACACCTACGATACTGCTATCATTGGCTGGACTAAATAAGATGTCACCGTCATTATTGAGACTAGAGAAAAAGAATTGGCTATGTTGGTTAGGTTTATAGCATCGCCAATTAAGAAAGAACGTCACTTTGGAAATTTAATTATAAAGCCCTTACACGATCTGCTGAAAACTTCTTATTTGACACTAATGTCATCCCAGTCATGTTCTATGAAACTGAAGCATAGATCGTATCAAAAGCTGATAGATAAATCCCCCCCATTTAGAATGATATGCAATTGCCAGCATTGGTCAGAAATTACTGCATTGGACATTTAAGAAGGCTATATGAGATGAAGAGCGAATGGTTACCTCAACGCTGCCCCGCTGAATTTTCGATTCTCAGCCAGATGATAGACGCTATAGATCTCAACTAATTTAAATTTAGCAGTTAGTAACCTATGCGGCGCAAGAGTAACTAGCAAACTTTTAACATGTCCAAACAGCTAACGGTCAACTTGTTCAATGACAGAAGTATTGAGAACGAATTTAGTCAGAGATATAGTCCGATAGCTCTAGCAAAAAGGGAGAAGATCGTCTTTTTCGACAAAGTGTTGTAGAAAAAAGCTTAAAAAATGTTTAAGAAGAGCATAGCCTGCAGTAATGTAGCACTTGAAGTGCAATAGGATATTCTGAACAATTTGGAATTACTGGAAGAGCACTGAAACTAGCAAGATTGGTCCTGTCTACTCTCAAAATAGTGTATCTATATAAGCATCCGTTATTTGCAGATTTTAAGCTCAATATGTTTTCTCGAATAATAAATTACTAAGCTTGCTAGACAAACAACTGGGTGCACATTGGCGTTGCATCGCGTACAATATTCTCCGTAGCGAAAGACCTTCTGTTTCATTAGTATTTTTGGCAACCATATGAAAGCTAACTCAGCCATGACATATGGTCATCCAAAATAAATACAAATTTTTGGCGCAACAGGCTCGTAAGTACCCACGGCCGAGCTTTATCACAATAATTCATGTGTGCGTGTGTACTTCTTCCACGATTGCGGGACATCCTGTTTCATGCCAACTACGAAGGGCGAATTTGAGTATTAAAAATTCCAAGAGTATTAAAAATTCAAAAAATACCAAACAACAGATTTTAACCCGCATTAATAAATTCCTGACGGCATACATCGTACCCTTACTCGGATAGACTTTGAGAATAACATCCTCTAGCAAATCTTCTTGTAAAATGTAGGAACGGTGCAGGTGATTTTCGGCAGTTTTTTTTTTCTTGTTTTTGATCCTTAAAGCGTGTTTCAGGTGGAACTCATGGCGATAAACGATGTCTTGCCTTACCTTTGAAAGTGTATACAATTGAAATGTTGGCAGACTTCAAAATGCCTATTCCAAGGCTGATGAAATATAAAACCAGCTTTGTCAAACGCAAACCTAAACCTGAAAATGTTTTAAAATCGATATAACAACAATCTTGATGGCTCGTCTGAGTCAAAATAAGGATCATCACATTCAATAGACAGCGATTAAATGGCAAATTTAGAAAGTGCTAATGCAAATTAATTCTGGAGTAGTTGCATAGGAGAAGAGGAGGACAAGACAACGCCTGGCCTTTATTGCCGATACTTGTCCTTTTCCAAAGCCACCTTCATTTCATTCAAGGCTCAAAATGAAATTTAATGTCGAAATTCGAAGGTCAACGTGCTATCACAATCAATCAATTCTGGTTTTAGCTTAAGGCATTTGCTTTTACCTAACATAATCTAGGACACTGACAAAAGCAAAACAAAATAAATTTTGTTTGGACGCAACTGGCTAGTTTTCGCCAAAAGGCTAAGGTTTTTCTCACAACCATTCTTGGGCGATGGCGAAAGCTCTAGTTCTATATCGAACCTGAAGGGCTGAGTTTAAATAAGCTTTTCTTGAAAGATAAAAGTATTTAGATAGACTTTACACCAAATATTACAAATACTGTAGTGGCCATACATGTTAAGAGTTAGAAAAAGAGAGCTAAAGATCTTATTCTCCCTAATCGTCCCGAATAGACTGTGACCAATAACATTCGAAAACTATAAATGAAACCACTCGTTTCTCAGAACTGCACTTTTAATTTAATTTAAGAAACGCAGTCTAACTCGCGTTGCCCCTCTCAAATAATCTCCAAATTTAAAGTCCATACTCTCTTAAACCCGACAAGTCTTAGATATTAGATGTATGTATTTATTTTGCTTTTTCTTATCACAATCGAATGGAATAGCAATCTTGTTAGTAGTAGGTAACCGAACCCCTTAACAATTAAGATCACCCTCGGGGCGTATAACAAATGATAACAAACTACTTTGCCTGACCCTTTAAGACGTCAATTCGGCGGAAAACAAAACTCGAAAAGGGGAACGAGGACCTCCACACTTCTATTTGGTTTGTGATATACCTACATGCGTAATCGATTAAATTGGAAATTGAAAATTTATGTTGCGCTGTTGTTGCTGCACTCGCTCCTTCCCTAGGGCACCGATGCATCTCTATATATTCGAAAATAAGGGGACACAGCATAAAAACCCATTCTGAAACTCCGTTAAAGAAAACCGAATAAGAACCCAAAACGATCGTTTGAAGAGTGTGGAGCGTGAACAAAGGATGATAGTTTCCCTTTCACCTATTCTTCGTCGGATTCAGATTTTCGTGTCGCCTTCTATTATTCGAAACTTCTATTCAGTATTTCAGATTTTTCTTCGAAATGAATGGAGGAAAACGAAAGTCTGAATCGCAGTTCTTGTACCTGTTTTGAAACCATAATGAGGAATCAAAGGGCAGAAGGCGAAAATGAATGCAAGTGCATCAGGAGGAGGATGTGCGAGTATATACGGAATAGGTTCCATGGGGAATACACTTGCAAACGCATCAAGTCATGCGTTGAATGTGTTATTTTAGTTTGTTTAGAGATTTTTTTTTGTGTGGATCCTGAATGCGTTTTGTTGATTTTGCTTTGCATCCTGTAATGGTTGGGTGGAACTGTGCAAACGTAGTTCGTTATGTAAATATTTTATTGTTTAACCTTCTTTCATACAGAATATATATACATAGATACATTTGGACGAGGTATGCAAGTTGATAGGTTGCATATACTTGTGCAGTAGGCAATCACTGATTGAGGTAATGTTAGATTGCTGCTTCTTATGGCTGCTGTTTCATTATGGCTTTTGTAGATTCTATAGTTATTAGGTGAACTGACAATTGGCTGCCTATAGGTTTTTTTTTTGATTTCATACTTATCGTTCAACTACGTTATTTATAATCAAAATGACTGAAATACCGGTTGGTGGCTGACAGGTCGGATACACGATTATCTGTGCAGTGTCGTTGATCAATATAATCCTTTGCAAGATTCTTATAGAACATAAGAATAGGAGAAAAGAATAATAATCATGGCGAATATACGAAACAGCACCAATCTTATAATTTAAGACTTTAAGATAAAAACGATAATGAGAATGTTTATTGGATTACTAAGATGAGCAACAAGATTCCAAGCGAATAAGGTTAAATATGATTTTTATGCCTAAAAATGCTAGAACGACTAATAAATAAAAAGAATCGCAACAGTTTTATCCCAGATTAGCTATTTGTAAATCAGCATACATACCTTAAGGTAACGGGCGATTTTTTAAGAGCTAAGTTTTTCAGGTTAGCAGCACTGGGGAGTATTGGGGGCCAAACGTGATTTGTCAAAGTAAAAGTTTTCAGTATACTCTGCGCTTTAATCATGGAAAGACTCATAAATCAACAACGATTGCAAATTATTGAAATTTATTATCAAAATTCGTGCTCTGTGAAAAATGTGCAACCTTTGTAACGACCATATTTTAGTCGTCATAATCGTCCGTGGAAGAAACGTTACTGTCAACGGCGAACGATATCGAGCCATGATACTCGACTTTTTCTTGACCCAGTTGGCTGAGTTGAACTTGGATGACATGTGGTTTCATCAAGACGGTGCCACACAGCTCGTGAAACAATGGAAACGTTTAAGGATGAATTTTGGTGAGCAGCTTATCTCTCGAAATGGCCCTGCTAGTGGGCCGCCAAGATCGTGCGATTTAACGCCTCTTGATTATTTATTGTGGGGTTATGTAAAGTCGTTAGTTAATGTGGACAAGTCGAACACGATTGAAGCCTGACAGGATAGCATAGCACGCGTAATTCGTGGAATACAGGCCGAAATGCTCGAAAAAGTGACGCAAAATGCTACCTTCCAAATGGACCATTTGAAACGGAGCCGCGGACAACATGCTCGAAAAAGTGACGCAAACATGAACTTTCCGAATGGACCATATTGAAAAGGAGCCACGGACAACATTTACATGAAGTTGTCCTTAAAACGTAAATATCAAAGGCCTATTTATCGATGACAATAAAAATTTTGAATATTTGATGCAAATTTGAGTGTTTTATTCGATTTAAAAAAAAAACGACGCTTAAAAAATCACCCATTACTTAAGGTAGTTGGCACTATAGAGATTTTAATAAATAGCAAAGAATTCGCGCTTGCACACTTCTAAGATACGTGTAGAAGGAGCCTTCAAACTTCAATTACTGTTAGTGCGAAGAAATGCGCGCAGAAGTTCTGGACTCTATTCACAGCCATAGAAATAACTGAATGATTTTTCAGTGACCCCTTCTCTGGTGATGATCTGACAAATCACGTGTGTGACATCAATGGTCAAGAAAAGCTTCGCCGTTTTGATTCGGCATAAAATAGAAGGTCCCACCATCTTGAAAGAAGTACTCACGCAAATATGAATGGTTGTGAAAAAGCTTGGCCCTAACAAACCAATTGAGCCAACAATTTTTATTTATTTTTCAGCCTTCAATTACGCAAAATAAAAAATAAAAAGCTCTTGTAGAAGCTGGTATAGAAACTGGCATGTCTTAAAAACGCTATCATTTTATTATCATTAGGCCATTATTCCAAAAAGATAACATCGTCAAACGTTCTCTTAAGTAGTGGAGTACGCTATAAATCGGTTATTACATACGCTCCACTTGTGCAAGCACACGCATGAAGCATTAGTGACGACTATTAGTCAGCAAAATACTAAAGCTTGTCATAAAAAAAATGAAAAGTTGAAAAGTCCTCATGGAATGTGAAAAATGACTATAGACACTGAAATTCTGCTATCTAATCTAAACACACTCGAGAGAGGGTCAGAGTGTTAATAGAAATTGAACTTTTTGCTTCATTAGGTTTATTTGTACTCAAGTCCTTCATTTGCTCAGAACCTTTCATGTGTGCTTGTGTACTTCTTGCCTTTAGTTTTATAATAAATTCGACTGTCTGAGTTGAGATAAGCTTTTGGCAATCAACTTCAGGATCTTCAAACTTAAACTCAATGCCGTTCATAAATCTAAGCCAAAATGATCAGGAAGGTCATCACATACCATATTTTTATATGAAAAAATCGTGCCTCCGTTTATAATTGAATTTCCATTTTAGAGGAGTCAAGTGCCGCACCGGAAAAGGCGCTAACCAAAAACATCCCCTAGTCGAGGGTATACAAAAAAAAATCTCCCATCTATAAAAATGTTTATCTTGTAAAAAATTTATTTGCTTACTTAGATATTCCCCAGCAGACTAACTATAAAATCCATCCAAGGAATATTGAACTATTTTCCATTCCCATACAGAAATGCAAATGAGGAGCTAAAAATTTGCATAAGAAGTCAGAATCGATTTCATTATCATGCACTCCTTTATCACCTTAATCCTTTCGATCACCTTGAGAAAACAGATCTCTACCCGGAAATGCATACCGAACAATAATGCAGATCACTTTCGTGTGACGAAGTTGCAAAAAAGGAAAAAAAAATGCAAATGCGGAAATAAAAGCGAAAAACATCCCAATGCAGGACACCACTTTCCCACGATGTGCAATGCCAAAACAGGGAATCCTACCTGACCTACAGAAGATGCCTATGAATCTTTAGCAGACCGATAAGTAGAAGATATTAAAATTTGCATATCCTTTTGATAATAGCAACGATCACGATGATGAGCACACACACACACACAAGCACACCTATTCCTGAAGGGTTATCTTGCGCATTTAGGGGTGAGTTTATGCATGCGTGTGCGTGTACGAACCTACGTGCCTAAAGGACACCGAGTGTCCTCATTACTATGCAATTCTTAACTCATTTGCATATTGAAATAGAAAGTTGTCCCGGAGATTGTGGAGAAGATGTTCATGCGGTGCGACGAGTGATTTGATTATGTCACCGTAGGACCTTAAGGATATGCATTTATTTTTTGTTGTTGCAGGGAGAGAAAATTTAACCCTATGACCCATTCGAATTATAATAGATCACCCGGAATGCAGTTTTTTTTTATTTGTTCATTATTTTGATGATGCTCCCATGGTGAAAGGGGTTTGTCCTGTATGTGTGTGTTTTCTTTGGGTTGCATTAAGAAGGACATGTGGAATATTAAATTTGCATATTTATTTGTATGAAATTCAAGTTTTAGCAAATAGATATGCAAATTAAGTGCAAGGATGATCAAAGATGAAGGAAGTTTGCAGTCATTTTCCCACGATACGATGTCTTCAAGGGTAATCTGGGAAATCTCCTTGTCCATTAGTGATGTAATAAATTTGATGGTTTTGAAGTCGGTGTATATGTTTGCAAATGGGGAACTCATTTAAACCTTTCTGTTGTTAAGTGAAAGGTAATACTATAAAGAAAAGGGATGTTGCGCAACTTTGTTTTTTTATGTTGCAACGGATTTATTCTGTATATCATTTTGAAGTTTGCATGGATTTTATAACTTATGACACAATACATTTTTAAAAAATAATTTGTCTTTACACAGCTTATTCAGCCATTGCACAGTTGTTTAGATTTTATCTTAACTGTCCAAGGTGTTAACATTTTCGAATTCCAGCAACATTCCTATAACCATCTTAGAAACGAAATAAACACACTTGGTGAAGTTTTCTACAATTTAGAAAAAAAAAAACAACAAATTATCCATTTTATGCCACCCTATAGAAAACATAGTGACTTCTGCAATATGACTTTAAAATCGTGATGACTAATGTTAAAACGAAATGAGGAAGAAATGACGGACATCTTTATGATTGGATTTTGTTAGAAAATACAACTTACACGTTTAGAAAACGGATGAGCTGCAAAACAAATGATCCTAGAAGCCAGCAATTGATTTCCTTATTTTTGCATCTAAAATAAGGATCAGTTGATTGACCGCCATATTTCAAACGTCCGAATATTCCAAGCCGCAGAATTCGCCTCTGACCACATTGTTGTAAAGGCAAAAAGGCCGCCTGGTGACTTCCACGGGGAAATACTCTCCGATTATACAAATTATTGATTTATTCACATGTACTTATATAAAAATTATTATTTATTTATTGAAAAAAAAAATCACAATCATGTCTTAAGGAAAAATATAAATATACATACTTTTTGGTAAGAAAATCACAAAGATATTTTAAAAAAACTTATCAATCTAGATACCGCGCCAAATTTTGGAAATCCACACTGTAAAATGGCGTTGGCTCAGGGACGTTACCTGTCGTTTTTAAGTTTTGTAAAATCAAATTGATAATACAAATTCACGTTTATTTAAATATTCAAGAGTTGCCGATTCATTAACAAATGTAGTAAGTGATTAAGTAAGTGGGGTTAACACGTTTGATGTAGCCATAGTATGATTGCGAATATCTAATGGGTCACAATGGTAGAAAGATTTTGTGGAAAATTTAAATGCATTCGCAAGAAACCGCACACACTTTTTAAGGCTACTAAATGGCTATAGGTACTAAACTTCAACTAACAAATATCGCGGTAGTGACAACTAGTATCCACCTGACCTTAACAAATCAAGAATAGTAATATCAAATGACAAGAAATATCAGAAATATCGACATTTTTGCAGAATTAAACAAAAATGCAGGAGATGATTTGGTAGATAGAATTCTCACATGTCTGTATGCAACGAAAGGGCCGCCCAGAGTGCTTTTCTGTAGCAGGTATCATGTATCGCTGCCAAAAGAAATATTGCCCTTCATTCAACTTTAAGCTACAGATTCACGAAGATACACATTATGTAAGCGCTTACGGCTTGCCTTGTTTTAAAGTTTTGACTACAAGTGTCAGATACAGATATGCATTCTGGGCGGCGCTTTACAGTCATCTGAGGAATTTTTGATCGGACAAAATAATGGAAGAATAGGTTCAAAGCTCTATTTCTTGCCAGAATCGGAAGAAATAACGTCTTATGTTAACAGTTCTGGTTACAGAGTAATAACTTACAAATCTCCTAATATAGGGGTAGCCTATACTATAATTCTATCTTGTATAATTTTTGAACTCTTTAATTCTTTTATTACTAACCTTATCGGTCCTTAATAAGGCACCAATTAATAAAATTGTAACACTTCGTTACTTACTTACCTAAATGTCGCCACAGTCCGGAATGAACCTGGGCCTCAACCAGCATGATTCTCCCATTAGCCCGGTCCTAAGCTAATTTCCTCGAGTTGCACACTCCAAGTTAGTTCAAGTCGGTTTCTACTTGTGGGAGTTTTTTTTACCAGGGGCATGTCGCTGTACAGCTCGTATAGCTCTTAGCTGAATCTTCGTCTCCATAGCCCGTCAACGCAAACGGGACCGAAGATTTTTCAAAGAATTTTTCTCTCGAATAGACCAAGGATTTCTTCATCCGCTTTCGAGACGGTCCATGCTTCAGCGCTATAGAGCAGGACTGGGATGATAAGGTCTTATATAGGATCTCCTTAGTCGTTCGGGTGAGGGCCTTACTACTGAATTGTTGGTAAGAGTAATTCATGGTTTTACTTCTGTCGAGACGTTGATTGATTTTGGTTGATTCTAACATTATAAATCTCTTAATATTCCAAATTCCTAAATCCCTGAAAGCATGAACACAGATTCCTTCAAGCTCCGGAATAAGCGTTCGTTTAACCACATTTCGACATTATTTATATCATTCTTAGCATCAATAATCGAAATGTCTATTTCTATTACCTATTGTGTATTTTGGCCAAATTATGAATATCGCCAAATTCTCTTATGCTTGGGATTTGATAAAACGCACAACTCGCTGTGAAAGAGAAAGTTGCGTACTACCCAGTCGTGCACCCACCATTCGTTTTATCTAGTTTGGTTATTTGAATAAATCTGGCTACGATTGCTAATCGTTCCAATAGAAAAGTCTAATTGCACACTAATTATGCCAGTCGTAGCAATTGTCTTGAAAAGCATATTTTATCTTATCCGGTTGGATTCGCCATATAGTTGTGTGTCATGCTACCATAGCAATCGTATTTTCCTTAACCCCTTTAAAGTGGAGAACAAGAGCCAAATAATATATAATAGCCAGTGATAAGCTAGTAAATGCCTGGTTATTTGATGAAGGTCTCCGGAATTTACTTACCAATTTCTATATCTAGGGTTAGGAACATATAGTTCGTGGTGTCAGTTGTATTACCCCTAAGTGATGGAATATTTAAAATGGCATATTTAAAAAAATAGATACTTCTTAATCCACTTTCATGATGTGAAACTAGTATTTATTGCACTCACTAGATATTTGTAATAAAAATATATTTACAATAATCAAAAGCCCAAATGCTCTGATTCACAAAATGTCAACATCTCAACAACTTTTCCCAAATAAGGTTAAAATGTTCAATTTGTCGAACCCATAACTTCGTTAGAGCTTTTATAGAACTTCAGATCCGAAGTTGTGTAACGTCTATAAGAACTCTTTTAAGCTCAGATAAAAACAGCTTATTAACAATTTACAGAAGCTACGAATTTGCTTTACGACATATAGCGTTAATCTTTATATCTAACAAATCACGTATTTAATACACAAATACACATAAAAGCCACATTTAAAATAATTTTCAATTATTGTTCACTGTCTGTTGCTTATTTCTTAAGTCTTCCATTATTTTAAAATTTACATACTATATCATTAAAATAAAAAAAAAACTTTTAAATAAAAAAAAAGTATTTAACAAAAAATTCATTTAAAATAAAATTGAAATATAAAAAAAAACTTGAAAAATGTAAATTTAATGTTAAGACTAAAAAAAACTCTGCAAGTGGAGAGCAAAACGTTTTATTAAAAATTGGCAAAAAATATGAGAAGGCTGCAATGCGCTGTGCAAACCGTTTGATACAATTCCATCCTATCCTTAAAATCAATATCCCCAAAATGTGGGCTTTATGACAACTTAATATTAAAATGACATTGTCACATCATATTGTTTGGACAGTTTATCAAAATCTTGTATGGTTCGACAAAAAAACACTTTTTTCTCCTGCGATGGTATGGCGTAGGGTATACAAATGGTTTTTGTAAGAAAACGCTTCCTAAAAGTTGGAAGGGGTTAAAATGATAAATGTGTACGAAATCTTGATATTATCAAAGCTAATGATTGGTCATACATTTTTTTTTTTTCGAATATTTTAAGATCAGACCGAAAAACGTCTTTTTACTGAAAACACCACCCAAAAATGGGCGTTTATTTTTTAAGATTTTAGTTTTTTTCAGGTTGGCAGCACTGGTTAGTAATGGCGTCCAAACGTCATCTCTCAAAGTGAAAAATTTTAGGTATACACTGCCATTAATTCATGGAAAGGCTTACAAACGAGCAACGATTGCAAATAATTTAAATGTATTATCAAAATTCGTGCTAGAACAGCTCCATGAAAATCCCCTGTTTTATCGAAAAATTGTGTTCGGCGATGAGGCTCATTTCTGGCTCAACGGATATGAAAATAAGCATCTGGAGTGGTGAACAGCCACATGCCATACAAGAGTTATCGATGCATCCCGAAAAAACGACAGTTGGGTGTGGCTTATGGGCTGGTGGCATCATCGGTCCATCCGTCAACGGCGAACGATTTCGAGCCATAATACGCGACTTTTTTTGTTCAATGAGTTGAAATTGGTTGACATGTGGTTTCATAAAGACGGTGCCACATGCCACACAGCTAGTGAAAAAATGGAAATCTTGAAGGAATAATTTGACGAGCAGCTCTCGAAATGGCCCTGTGAGTTGGCCGCCAAGATCATGCGAATAAACGCCTCTTGATTATTTCTTGTAAGTCTATGTGGAAAAGCCGAACACGATTGAAGAATTACATGATAAGATAACATGCGCAATTCGTGGAATATAGGCCGAAAAAAAGACGCAAAATTAGATATTCCAAATGGACCATTTGAAACGGACCCGCGGACAACGTTTACATGAAGTTGTCTTTAAAACGTAAACGGTAAAGGCCTATTTATCGATTGAAATAAAAATTTTGATGCCAATTTGAGTGTTTTATTCGATTTAAAAAAAAATGATGTCTAAAAAATTGGGATTGTCTCAAATCTTGTTCATAGACTTTTTCAAAATTCCTTTCCCTTTTGCCAAAAAGAAGGTTTTTCTTAAAAGTGAGCGGCTTTCGAAAATTCTTACACTTGTTATGCTTTGTTGGGCGGAGAGTATATATACCGAATTTCAAAGCCATAGCTCAAAATTTAAGGCCCAAAAATCGGTGGCAGGCAGACGGATGGACAGACGGTCGGACGGACAGACAGACATGACGATATTGACTTAGCTAGCGATACTGAGTCGTTCCATATACTTTGAGCCATTTGTATCGAAATTATTACTCTATGTTACAAACTTAATGTCAAAACTAATGTACCCCTATGGGATATGAGAAAGGGGATAAAAAGAACAAAAATATAAACATAAACATACCAATATACTGATAACCTATGGCAAGAATATTATAATCGAGAATAGCTTCGATAGGACCTTATCGAAGCTAAGTTGCTAGTTGGACAAAACACAGTGATTTGTGAATGCAAAGACCCTCATGGATCACAAAATAGTTTGTCATTCCCTGGAATTATAAATTTTGTTTGTTAGCTTATCCATCAAGTTGAAGTATGTCTTTGGGATAATTCGTTGCAAACATTTTTCAAATGTAAAAAAAAAACAAAAACATTTTCATTTTTTTTTTAC
Organism: Rhingia rostrata; assembly: GCA_949824845.1. NCBI lineage: Eukaryota > Metazoa > Arthropoda > Insecta > Diptera > Syrphidae > Rhingia > Rhingia rostrata. The sequence goes on from OX463755.1 coordinate 70,358,285, forward strand.
TTTTTATCATCATCATTCGATACGAATTAACGAATATGGATGGTATTTTTCACGATTTCGTGAAATATCAGGGTAAGATTGTCATCAAATTTAAAAAAGATTTTTTTCATGTAACTGGCATTTTGAAAATCAAATTGGTAACCATCGTTGGAAACCCAGCAGATGAATATATTTGACGTTGTTTTAAACCTACAATACTCTACCTATATCCAAAGGAAGTTTAACTTTTATCGTTTACCTAATTTTCTAAAAGCCACAAGTTTTATGGCAACAGAATGCTTCAAGATGTATAGGTAGTTATCGATTGATGATTGCCGCACGTACCTACCATCACGAGACGGAAAGTACCACAGCGTCTACAATTTACATATACACGTCATGCAAGTATTTTATTTTCTCAAAATATCCTTTACACTCCAATGTCATAAGCCGAATGACCAAAAAAAATTGATTTTGCTCATTCAGTTTGCAAGTGTGCGCTTGTGCTTAGCATCACTTAAATTTCTATTCTCAAAATTTCAAGCCCACAATTCGCTTAATATTAAGAATGAAAATAAAATTGTTCCCATGGCGCTTGCAATGCAATATTCGTCTCATTTGCATAAAACTAAATTATCCACCAAACAAACTTCCTAGTACATAAGCCACACTCACCTCTGCGTATGTACGTACAAAGACACCCCTCTAATTTTAGCAACCCTCCACAAATAACTGCAATCTTCAGACGAAAAAAAAAATCAAAATATAAAAAAATGTATCGAGTAGAATTGATTTCACACCCAACCGATCTGGGTAAACTCATATACAAGTACCTACTCGATGTTGGAGGGTTGTTTTGCACCCCGTATGCAAAAAAGCTAAAATTTCCATCCCCTTGCATATTTTTTTCATCTACACCTCTCTATTTCTAGACAAAAAAAAAAACACTGAGGGTGAGATGATTTCGCCGCATGTTATTTACACGAACATAGGCATACAAAAGTGGATTATGATCTAGTTTCCCTCTGTTCCCATTGTACCTGGACTGAGTGTCTTTATAGAATTCGCAGGAGTTTTACATATGGACGTAGCTTAGGGGAAAACAAAACAAGTTCCTGTGCAAAAAATGATGCCATGGGTTGGCATTTCCACGGGATTACAGCATCCCCTTGATAATATTGAGCGGATGTTTTGCAGAGGGGGAAGAAAAGCCAGTTTTATGAGGCTAGCAAGCGTTAGGATTCGCTGAAATTGAGATACATTGCGAAAATGATTTTTCATAGTTTTTTTGTTCGGTTTAGTGAGTTAGCCGAGGAGGACCAATAGTGCGAATTTTCTAAGGGTTGCAAAATACAAATGGCGAAAATTCTTTGCGAAATTAATGACATAATGTTTCAGAAAAGGTGGGGCTTGAAGTGAGCGTACCTATCTAAATAATTTTGGAATAAACTGATTAGACATTAGGTATGTTCTATTTTTATGTATCTAAAGGTAGATGGTGATGTAATTTCGTGGCATGTAGACAATATTGAATTCGAGATAAGTGATATCTTTAGGATGTGCTCTCTGTTAGAGTATAGTAATGGGATGTTACCCGACATTGTCGTCATTGAAAGGTACTGCAACTGGGTAATATCAAGGCGATTTAGTGTCCCAATCGTTTGTTTTCTGTTTAAATAGGAATACGACGGTTTGTAATTTTATTCTTTGAAGATTGAAATCACATATTTGTGTAATAACGGATGAAGTTATTACCCACGTAGTAGGCGTGCTTAAGCAACGGCTCAGTATTCGCATGAGAATAACTTAAACTGGCCAAAAATCGTTTCAACAAATAGACTACAGCTTACAGTCTGAACTAGTTCGAAGCCGTACTTGACCCAGTTTCTCCCTTTTGATCATTCTTCTGTTTTATCGTATTTAATCGGCTGTGTGTATCAAACCAAAATAGTTTCTCTGACCATAGAATCCTAGAATGTTCAACCCTATTACACTCCGCAATTCTAGAAATACCAACTGTTCACGACAAAAAATTCAGAAAGCACCTTGACAAGTGCCGCAACTGATCATTATGCCCATGATACAAACGTGCACGAAATCGTCACGGTATATCACAATGCTTTCAATATAGCATGTCCAATACGCAAATGTAAAAAAAACAAAAGATTAAGTCCTCTGTGGTCTAAAGAAGTCGCCAAACGACTCCAGGAATCGAGGGAACTCTTGCAGACGGCAATGAGAACAAATGTAGTAACAGACTGGAATCTCAGTGTAACAGACTGGAAAACCAGTCCAAGCAGATTCAAAAAGGATATAAGAAAAGCCAAAAGGAATACATGGAGAGATTTGTGCAAAAGTATTAAAGATAACAATAAATCTGCATGATTAAGAAAGTTACTGTCAAAGAAACAAGCAGCTCAGACTTTCTAAAAATCTCAGAAGATAAATGGACAAAATCTAGCGCCGAGACAATAGATCTGCTCTTAAGTACCCACCTTCCGAACTGCAATAAAGTATCGGATATTGACAAGAATAAGGTTAACCGAGAAACTGGAGACCTGGAGAAAACTAAATCAACAACAACATTATATGCAATTACACCGGCAATTAACACATTTGAGCCCTACAAAACCATAGGCCCTGACGGAATAACCCTTATGATGCTACACAAAACTGCCAATGACATTATGCCAATATTAGTCAACACATTCCATAAATATCTAAAGCTAAATTATTTTCCCAAAGCGTGGAGTGCAGTCAATGTGATATTCATACCAAGAGCAGGAAAATGCAGTCACTCAATCGCGAAAGATTACAGACCAATCAGCCTATCCTCATATCTATTGAAGACACTGGAAAAGCTACTAGACATTCAACTCCGTAGTTACTTGAATCCGGGCTACCTATCCCCAAATCAACTTGCCTATATCAAAGGCAAATCGGTAAAAACTGCCCTGCATGAGGTAGCTCAAACAATAGCAGCCTTTCTAGACATAGAAGGAGCCTTCAACAACATAAAAACGGAAGCAATCGAGATAGTACTTGGTAAAGCAGAAATAGATGCGGTCATCAGTGACTGGATCATAACCATGCATAAAAACTGCATCATTTCATCCCCACTGGGAGATTGTACCAGAAGGATAATAACGACGAGAGATACTCCATAGGGGTGTGTTCTTTTTCCACTCCTCTGGCTACTCGTTGTCAACGAAGCATTGAGGAGTTTAGAAACCACCGCAATAAAAACAGTGCCTTACGCAGATGATGTGGTTCTCATGGCTTGTCAGAAATTCCCATCGACTTTAACCGCAGTCATATCAAACAAGCCTAAACATACTCAATAGATGGTCAGAACCTTGTGGCCTGGGTGTAAATCCAAAGAAAACTGAACTAGAAATTTTCACTAACAAGAGATCAATCACAAAGGTTGCGTCACCGACTCCGGAAGAGTCCACCTTTTCACTGTCAGCAAGTGGCAAATACATTGCGTTGATACTTAATAGCAAGCAAAACTGGAACCTAAACATTAACCAATGGGTAAAGAAAGCTAATCTTGCACTATACAGCTGCAGTAGAATCTACGCTGAGAAACGGGGCCACTCACGAAGGTCACGAAATGGCTACATACAGCTGTTGTCAGACCACTTCTCACTTACGGTTGCTTAGTCTGTTGGAATTCCACGAAAAAGACAAAAGTATGACCGATCTATTCCGATGAATTTAAAATGGAAATAGGAGCGGGCTCTGGAGTCCACTCCGATAGAATCGGGTTAAACACATCCAGTCGATTGGCAAACTGGTGCAGTGTTTTCAGAGATCCTAGCCATACTCGAAGCTGCCGTATCGGCTAGAGTATTGGACATATCACAAGGGGATATCTCCATTTACGTAGATAGTCAAGTGGCCATAAAAGCTCTGGCATCCAATATAATAAAATCAGGAGCAGTTGGACGCTGCCGCTCAGAGCTAATGGCTCTATGTAACCAAAACAAAGTCCAAATCATCAGGTTGCCAGAACATAACAACATTTTAGGAAACGAGAGAGCGGATGAACTAGCCAGCAGCATCTCCTTATGCGACAATAGGGTTAAACCCACACTTGCTTTCAAAAAGCAGAAGACAACCAAATTCACCCAAAGTGAAACAAAGTCTAGGTGGCAAAACATTAGCACTTGCAAACACACTCGAAGCTGACGTATCGGCTAGAGTATTGGACATATCACAAGAGGATATCCAATATAATAAAATCAGGAGCAGTTGGACGCTGCCGCTCAGAGCTAATGGCTCTATGTAACCAAAACAAAGTCCAAATCATCAGGTTGCCAGAACATAACAACATTTTAGGAAACGATAGAGCGGATGAGCTAGCCAGCAGCATCTCCTTATGCGACAATAGGGTTAAACCCACACTTGCTTTCAAAAAGCAGAAGACAACCAAATTCACCCAAAGTGAAACAAAATCTAGGTGGCAAAACATTAGCACTTGCAAACACACTAAATACCTCTGGTCGAAATTAAGCGGTAGGAAATCTAACAAGCGGGCTCAGTGGTGCGATGTTTAGTGCGATGAACTGCCGGCAGCGCAGAAGGTCTTTGTTCGATTCCGAGTAGTGTCAGTTATCACGAAAAGCTTATCTCAAATTCGCCATCCGGGGTCACCATAAAATAGGAGTACGTGCAAGAAGTACACACGCTCACATGAATGGTTGTGAGAAAGCTCGGCCCTGGGTACTAACGAGCCTGCTGCGCCAAAAATTTGTATTTGTATTTAAATCCAACAAGCTTATAGCTCTGAACAGAGCTTCCATTTCTATAGCGGTGAGAGTTATAACAGGCCACAATCTGCTATGTAAACACTCCCATAGGATTTACTCAACTGACTCGCACCAACTCTGCAGGAAGTGCGAAGACCCAGGTGTTGAGGAGGACATCGTCCACCTAATGTGTCACTGCCCCGCGATCAGCAACAAACTCCTCGGCAGCAATTAATAGGAGGACTTGAAGGAGCTACCTACAAGACCTACAGCAAAGATCGTCAGCTTCTGCTGCAAGTCGGGATGGAGCAACTACCTCTTTGAAGCCAATGGAGCAGCATAAATCAACTAAGTATCACTCTTTTCATTAGCGCAGCTTTCTTTTCAGGTACTTTAAGGGTATCACTATGCGGGCTTGACGACTAACTTGGGCATCATCAACCCATCAAACCTAACCTTACCTGTTAGGTGTGTCATCAGTGGTATATTTTTTTGCGCGAAATATACTTTGTCTCGTCCTCGATAAATATTTACAAATAACGTGTGACAATTTGGTCTATGCTCGACCTTCAGGATAATTCTGCTACGCGCAGCTGATAAGTGTGTTGCAGAAAGGCTTCAAACGTTCAAACAGTTCTTTTGATTTACTCCGGACTGCGCTGCCCATTTTAATATTGAGAGGATGCTCTATTATTCTTTCGTTGGCTGGAGATGGGTGGGATTCCAATCACTTTCCCGACATTCTGCTCATTTATCAGCGGCTGCTGAATTCCAGAATACATCCATAATATTGCGGAGCCTACGTTTCTTCTCTAAGGCCAGGTGTCATTTGCTTGGCTTATTTTTAGAACTGATGGATAGTTTTTCGTTGCGAGACTACTCAATATCCCTTAACTGTAACGTATTCTCTCGGTTTCCTGTGTAACATTTTCTTCTCTTCCCCCTTTTTAGCACGATCTTTTCCCGCGTTGAACTGTTTTTGCTTTGGAATGCCTAGGCCTTGATATATTCTTCTTCTGTCTTATCTTGGACATTGGACAACACAGTACTTCGCACATGAATGCAACGAACTACAGACACGTAACAGCACTGCCGAATGAGGCCATCGGCTGGTGTCTTATTTTTTTTAGTACTTGTAGATATACTCATACCACGGCATTTTTCGGGGGTTGGGGGTTGCCATTCAGATACATATTTAATGATGTTGCGATAGTGTTGGATGTAGTTGAGGGCATAGCGGGGAGTCTTTCACTCAGTTGTTCTCTGTTCATCTTCGGCTCACTAGGGCCCGGTTTTTCAGTGAGAGATCATCCTTGTTTCGGAATTCAATTTAAGTCAGTCAATCTCAGTCAATTTTTTTCAAGAGTTAACCCAGCAAGCTTGATAAGTTAACCCTGAATAATAAACAGATATTATTGACAATTTGACTAAAGATTAAATTAAATCCAGGTTAAGTTGGCTATGGGTTAACTCAGAAATAACTCAGTACTGGAAAACCGGTCCTTAGGTGACCAGCGTGAGGTCACTTCTGTACCATTCGTAGTGACTTCTTCTCTTACAATTCGAAATTTTTTCCCAGTATATTAAGCATATCTTAATCTGTTTATTGAAAGCATGCTTAGCAGTAAGTATAACTCAGTTGCTGGAGTATAGATAATTATATTCCTATCAACAAATAGACCCTATTTCAAGAATGTTAAAACCCTTGCGATCATTTACGAATTTAAAGATGGTGCGACCTCAAATACAACATTCTGAACAACAGACCTTGTTTTTTTTTTGTATAAGCACTTTTCAGGTGAACCTTCAATACCCAAAGAACGCTCTATGATTATACAAGGTGGGACAAAGGAGATTACCCTATTGGAAGATGCTATTATTTTTGCAAATGGCCGCCAATGTCAAATGTGTTTTGTGGACTAGATGTAGACTAGATGTAGAATACAAGTGACCAAGCCATGGAGCGATACACTCCCCAAGAACGCGGAATAATCCTGTCTATTTTTTTGCGTAACAATTCGTCTGTAGTGTTGGAGCAGCGCGAATTCCTTCGCCTATTCCCCGGCCTGCGTTTTGCGCCATTTGGCCACCAACCTTGAAGAGTATGGGACAACACCAAGAGTGGCCGGCCCGGAGCGCCCGTTTTACTGATAATATCGCCGCTGTTGCGGAGGATGTCGAGCTGTCACCGGAAACACCGACCAGATGCCGTGCCTCGCAATTAGCCATCAGCCGGTCATCCTCAAGGCGAATTTTGGTCAAAGACCTTCGCATGTTTCCGTACAAAGACCATTCCGTACATATCGAGCTGCCTGTCGACCGCCGGAAGCGTGTAACCTCAATCTCGAGAACGATATTCCGACCAAAATCATAATGAGCGATGAGGCCCGTTTCCACCTCAGCGGGTACGTTAACAAGCAAAACAATAGCTTCTGGGACACCGCAAATCTACGAGTAATGCACGAGGAGCCATTACACCCGCTCAAAGTTACTGCATGGTGCGCTGTTCACGTTGGAGAAGTCATCGGGCAATTTCTTTTTGAGAACGCCGGTGGTCAATCGACAACATTGGACGGTGCGCGCTATAGGGCCATGTTAACCATGTTCTGGCGCAATTAAACGAACGAGGACTGGAGAGCATGTGGTTCCAACCGATAAAAATGAGAGCCAAACAACATCGGATGGCTACTCTTGGCCCACGTTGTTCTTGCAGATGCTTATTGACTTTACTCTTCAATTATTGTTTTAAGTTAAGCCTTAGATTAATGATCGATTGGTTTAGTTTTCTGGGGTTAAGTTTAATAAAAGTAAGAACTCCTGGTCGGTGCACTCCTAGATGATACTGCATTTCCATTCAGTCTTCAAACTTTGCAGGTGTTCATTCGCTGAAACCCGTTCACAAGGAATTTTCATTCATCTAATCGGATGGTTGGGCGTTGTAGAACGAGGGTATACTCTGATTGGCTTTAACTTGGCAATGCCCAGTGTTGTAACTCCGACTACACATCCAGTGCTTAATTTTACCTCCAAGTGGTAACCATCGCGTACTGGTCTCATCCAACCGGATTTGATTTGCTAAACGATAAGCGCGAGTGTTGATAACACGACGAAAAACAGCAACACTATAAACAGCCAGTTCAGAATGGCACGGAATGAATACCCGGCCTGTTGTCCCAGGCGAACCTAGACAAGCTGAATCGACATATTCGGACAACAGGTTGTCTAGGAATTTCGAGGGTTAGTCAGGCCCCTTGAACAGAGCTGGTGGCGGATGAACCGAAAGGCCAACGGCAGCGCTCAATCCCGTAGTGGATACTTATGGCACCGTGTCCTAGGGAATCTAATAAATTGGAACTGGCCCTCCAGGTTGGGTTACGAAGCAAACAATAGCCTCGGAAAGGACTGATTTTATTGCTGACGACACGGCTAAACGAATAAATTACAACGACGTTCGTATCTGCACCTGGAATGTGAGAACATTAAACAGGAGAGGTGTAAGCGAACAACTAGCGGAAGCACTAAACTGCTACAGAGCAGACATTACAGCCATCCAGGAAATACGATGGGATGGCCGGGCAAAAAAGGATGAAAAACTGTGACATATTCTATGGACCGTGTTATAGTGAGCAGAAACAGCGATTATTCGGATGCGGATTTGTTATGAGTGCCAGACTTAGGCAAGAAGTCTTATGTTTCCAAGACATTAGCGAACGCATTGTAACGATCCGCATCAAGGCCAAATTCGCTAACACTAGCCTTATATGCGCGCACGCCCCAACGGAGGACAAAGCTGAGATAGCTAAGGACTGCTTCTATGAGCTCCTTGACAAAACCTATGAGCGACTACCGAAGTACGATGTTAAAATCGTGATGGGAGATTTTAACGCAAAGGTAGGAAGAGAAGACATCTTTAGCAGTATTTTCGGTAACCATAGCCTACACGACAACACGTCTGGTAACGGACTTAGTCTAATTGACTTCGCTACGGAACGAAATGCCGCTATATCCAGCACACGGTTTCCTCACCTCGATATCCATAAGGGGACATGGCTGTCTCCAGATCAACGAACGGTCAATCAAATTGATCACATAGCGATAGACAAGCGCCACGCATCCAGTATTTTGGATGTCCGAACATTCCGAGGAGTTAACATCGACTCGTACCACTACCTTGTTGCAGCCAAGGTTAGAACGCGGATATCCACTACGCCAAAACAGTCCAGAAATACTGTAAAAAAAATTTAATGTCGAAAGACTGCAATCGCAAGGGACCGCCAAGAACTTCGCGCAACGCGTATCTCTAAGCCTCTCGATTAACACCATAACACCATACCACCAAACTTTGGAGGTCGAAGAGCTATGGCAACGATGCCGACATGCCATTAGATCAGCCGCAACTGGAGTGCTAGGTTTCTCGCGCCCACCAGCACGAAACCACTGGTTTGATGAGGAATGCCGACAGATGCTCGCAGCCAAGGACGAGGCCTACAAGGCTAAGCTGCAGGCTTAGACGAGAGCTGCCGTTGAGCTCTATAGGCAGAGAAGAAGGGAAGAACACCGGCTTTTTAGAAAGAAGAAAAAAGAGGAAGAAAAGCGCGCGATCGTGGATATAGAGAGGTGCCACTCCAGGAAAGATGTTCGCAAGTTTTACCAAAGTATAAAACGTCAAAGCCAAGGATACAAGGCTCGAACAGAATCCTGTCGAGATGAACAAGGAAATATCGTAGTTGAGACACAGTCTGTGCTGAGGATATGGAAAAACCACTTCTGCAGACTGTTAAACGGCGATGACGAACAACATTCCGCTGTCAGGCAGAACGAACCATTCAATATTGGCAAAGACAGCGAAAACTGCCAACCACCCGACCTGAGTGAAGTGAGGAGAGCAATATCCAAACTGAAGCTTAATAAGGCTGCCGGAAATGTCGGCCTTCCGACATTACTTGGTAAGTAACAATCACCAACTCATAAGCCGAATCTGGTCGGAAGAAAGTATGCCTGAAGAATGGAACCTCAGCATTCTTTGTCCGATCCACAAAAACGGAGACCATCTAAACTACGCCAACTACAGAGGCATAAGTCTGCTCAACATCGCCTACAAAATTCTATCTGCCGTAATATGTGAACGCCTGAAACCGTTTACCAACAACCTGATCGGCCCTTATCAGTGTAGTCTTAGGTTTTAGGCCAGGAAAGTCCACAACCGATCAAATCTTCACACTTCGGCAGATTCAGGAAAAAACCCAAGAAGTCCAAGACGATACCCACCACCTATTCGTCGATTTCAAAGCCGCATACGACAGCATTTATAGAGACGAACTATACAGAGAAACATGTCTAGTTTTGGTATACCGCTCAAACTCGCCCGTTTGTGTAGGATGACGATGGAGAATTCTCGCTCGAAACGACTTCACTGACACATTCGATACCAAAAAAGGATTTAGGCAAGGCGATGCGCTGTCATGTGACTTCTTCAATCTGATTCTTGAGAGGATTGTGCAAAACTCACGAGCCAACACCAGAGGCACAATTTTTCAAAAATCTGTACAACTACTCGCATACGCCGACGATATTGACATCATTAGTAGGACCCAACGTGATGTCATAGCCACGTTTGCTAGTATAGAGAAGGAAGCGGCAAAAATGGGCTTAGCAGTAAATGAGGGCAAGTCGAAGTATATGCTGTCAACACGAAAGGACACACAACATCGACGAATTGGACAGAATGTCACCATTGACAGATATAACTTTGAGGTAGTACGGGACTTTATCTATCTCGGTTCTGCTTTTAACTCTGACAACAACATCTCGTCAGAAATTAAACGAAGAATTAATCTTGCCAGCCGCTGTTTCTTCGGGCTAAGAAGGCAATTCAGTAGTAAAGCCCTCACTCGAACTATTAAGGAGATCTTATAGAAGACCCTGACCATCACAGTCCTGCTCTACGGCGCTGAAGAATGTGCAATGTGCAAAAGCGGATGAAGAAATCCTTGGTCGATTTGAGAGGAAAATTCCTCAAAAAATCTTCGGTCCCGTTTGCGTTGACGAGATGTGGAGACAAGCCCCCCGGGATGTGGAGACAAGCCCCTGGCCCCTGTAGAACGAATAACCCACCAATACTCCAGCTCGCAGAGTCTTCGATTCCCAGCCAGACGTCGGACGCAGTAGAGGAAGACCTCGCCTTAAGTGGCGCGCACAAGTAGAAACCGACCTCAACCAACTTGGAGTGTTCAACTAAAGGCAGTTAGCTAAGGACCGAGCTGGCCCAGTTTCATTCCGGACTGTAGCGCCACTGAAGTATTTAATCGCTTTCCTGCCAACCAAGTGTTGTTGAAAATCTAAAAATATACCATATAAAGATTTTAGATAAAATTTATAAAGATCATAGAAAAGTGTTTTTCTGAAGATATATTTTCTTCAATACGTGTGCTTGTTGTCTTCTTGGTCATCAATAACGTATATTGGGTATACCGATAAAGTGAACCAGAAGTTGCTAAGAAACTCGAAACATATTCATCGGAGATCGAGCACCAGGCTAAGATTTTCCATGATGAAATGCCATAAAAAAAAAAACTGAAAAAAATACCACGATTCATGCTTTATCTGCCATTAATCGCAACCTAAAAAAATTACATCTAAATAAATCGCTCATCATAACCTGCATCTTAATATTCATTTCCAGTTCGCATATGTTTATTTAATAAAATTCAATCATTGCTTCCAAATTTTATGAATTATATATTATGAAGCAATTAGCCAAACAGTGATATGCCTTTCAAGCACACTCTCGTATTTACAAATACGAATCGTCGATGTGTGAAAACACCGACCACGAACCTTATAATTATCATCTTTTCAATTTTTGTTTATTTTTTTCTTCTGAAAGAAAATGAGATTGCTATCGGCACTTTCTTAGCATGAATTTGATGAAAATCATCAAAACATAGGCAGAGCTACAATCTACAAGGCTCATCATCTTTAATTTCTTTATTACGTGTTGCACTCGGCTGCTTTCTCGTATTCGTCTCCACGGTGCACAAATCATCGCTCTAATGTGCGTTAATTTAATGGAAAAATTCAGTTTCCCCTTAAACGCTAGTTTTAGGGTAACATGAAGCAAGCTTGGCTTGGCTTGGCTGAATTTATGCATATATGCGGTGCAAAATGTACAAAGGTTCCAAAAACAGAGGTATGCGTCTCTCTTCTTAATGAATAAATGTTAACCTAATGAATTCCTTCCTAGATACATTCATGACTGTTTTGTAATTAGATGCGGTTTTCTGATGTGAAAAAAAACGGACACATCTCTTTTAAAATCAGACGCAAGTTGATTAATTGTTAATTAAAAACAAGAATCTTACAACGAGGGTAATTTAAAAAAGTGTTAAAATAAATTGTTAAAAAATTCTCGGAGTTTATATTTTATTTATATAAAAATTTAGTAACGCCCACATTTTGTGTGCGTTTTCATTAAACAAAAGTTTATACCTTAAGGGTGAAAATTTGGAGCCAAGTTAATGAAATTTTGTATATGAATATATATAGGTTAAGAAAAATAGGAGAAATTGTCAAATTACAAGATATCTGCAAAAATTGTTTGAAGAAGCTTCTTGGACAGTTCTATTTTCATGTACTTTTTTTTGTCCAAGAACAATAGCAACGATGCCAAAAAGTTTATCGCGGCCACCAGCATGAAATGCTTGGATTGGTCAGGAATACCGACAGATGTTCGCAGGCAAGAACGAAGCCTACAAGGCTAAGCTGCAGGTGAAGAAGAAAGCTGCCATTGAGCAATCAAGCAATGAAGAAAGAAGAACACCGGCTTTTCAGATAGAAGAACAAAAACCAAGTAAAACGCGCGATCGAGGATATAGAGAGGTGCCACTCCAGGAATGATGTTCGCAAGTTTTACTAAACAGTAAAACGTCCAAGCCAAGGTTACAAGGCTCATACAGAATCTTGTCGAGATGAATACGGCAATTTCTGATTGAGAAACAGTCAATGCTGAGGATATGGAAGAACCACTTTTGCTGACTGTTAGACGGCCACGGCGATGAGGAACAACATTCTGCTGTCAAGCAGAACGAGCCATTCAATATTGGCAGCGATATCGAAAACTGCCAACCACCCGACCTAAGTGAATTAAGGATCCCAATTTCATCAGTGAAGCTTAACATAAAGCTACCGGAAATGACGGCCTTACCGTCAAGCTTTATAAAGCTGGCGGATACGACTTGGTAAATAACATCCAGCAACTCATAAGCCAAATCTGGTCAGACGAAATAATGCATGTAACAACTGTAACAACTGGGAAAGAGATTTTGGTGCGTTAGTGGAAGCAATTGAACACTGTAAATACGACGATATGATGATCATAGGTGACCTAGATGCCAGAATAGGAAAAGAAGAGGGAAGGCAAAATAGATTCGCAGGTAAAGTGAGAAAATCAGAAGATGGAACCACAAATGCAAAGGGAGTGAAAATATTAGAATTATGTGATTCTCATGGATTTCATATACTTAATGGTAACAACCAATTCAGACTCCAGTGGAAAGTATACATTCATATGACAACAAGGATGTTCAGTCATAAATTACTGCTTGGTACGTGGATTATGGATATCCTTAGTAAATGATCTTGTAGTTTTGACGCAACAGTTCTCAGACCATATGCCTATTGTTGCCGAGTTTGGTACTTCAGCGACAGAAAGAGAAGATACAAGAACGATACAACTACCCCATAAGCTGATGTGGAAACAATCATATACATCGGAGTATAGACGAAAACTCGACCTCAACTTGCAGACAACTACTCAACTCGATATAACGGATATCGACAATTTAATAAAAATTTCCTACACGCCAAAAATACATGCTCATCAAAAAAGAAACATTTTTAAAGAAAAATACTTTGACACCGAGTGTGAAACAGCGAGAAGAATATCTTTTGGATGGCTAAAAGTTTTTCGAAAGGTTGGAGATCATTTCTTCAAAAGAATGTACTGCCAAACAAATACAGCTTTTAAGCAAATATGTATGAAGAAAAAGAAAAGATTTTTTAAAAACGAAGCTTTAAAATTGGTGAACTGTAAAGATACAAAGGAGTTCTGGTGTGCAATTAAAAAATTCAACTACAGAGCTACCCAAATTGGCACTCAGCTAGACGCAAGGACACTGATGAACCACTTCCAAACGCTATTGAACCCACAAAGTAGCATACTGCAGTTTCACTACGCAATCCCATCAATTGAAAATGAAATTCTAGATGCACCTATTACACAGGGAGAAATATGTAAAGTTCTAAAAAAACTTCAAGATGGAAAGGCACCTGGCGCTGATCGGATACCCGTTGATTTTTTTAAGTACGCGACAAACAATTTTATCGACAAAATAGCGGTGATTTTCAATGGGATGCTGGAAACAGGCAACCTACCCCAACAATTCAAACAAGCCATAATATATCCGATTCACAAAAAAGGTAATATCGCTGATCCCGCAAATTATCGTGGAATATCATTCCTAAACTCATCTTATAAGATTTTCACAAAACTTTTAAATGAGCGTATGTCAATTTGGATCGAAAACAACCATTTGATCAAAGAATTCCAAGCAGGTTTTCGGAATGGTTATTCAACCGTAGACAACATTTTTGTACTGCAAAATATAGCTGGAACAAAAAAAGAAACTATTCACCTTTTTCGTCGATTTCAAGGCAGCCTTCGATAATATCGATCGAAAAGCTTTAATATTCAAACTTTATAGCGCTGGGATGAGCCAAAAGTTCGGGAAGGTTATCGAAAATATATACGAGGACAACCAATCGAGTGTCTGGAGCGGGACAGAAACATCAGAATGGTTTGAAACAACTATGGAAGTAAGACAGGGATGTACACTAAGCCCATATCTTTTTGCTTTGTACATCGATGACCTCACCGACTTTTTACCTGGAGGAATAGAGATTGCGGGACATTTAATAAAGGCACTTCTATTTGCAGACGATGTGGTTCTATTTGCATATTCGCCAGAATCCTTACAATTAATGATTAACCGTCTTGATTTGTACTGCCAATTATGGAATCTTACGGTTAACCTTACAAAATCAAAAATTATGATTTTTAAGAAGGGAGCTGGTAGAGAGTGCAGAAATGAAAAATGGCATCTCAACGGACAGCCCATTGAAATTGTGAAAACTGATAAATATCTCGGGGTGACAATACCTAGTAATCTTAGTATGGAACCACATCTAAAGGAAAGACTAATAAAAGCTAAAAGTGCCATATCGGCTACATGGAAAAAATGTTTTTCAAATCAACTAATTGACCACAGCGTAAAATACAAGGTCTTTCAAGCTGTATCAGAATCTGTTATGATGTACGCAGCGCAGTCTTGCGGATATTGTCAATATGAAACAGTAGAGAAACTCCTTAGATACTACATAAAACGATGCTTTAACTTACCAAGCACAACACCAAACTAATGATTAATATCGAAACAGGACTATCACCGCTTTTCATTAAATCATTGAAATTGCATGTAGATTATGTAATTAAAGTTTTAGAACTGTCGGACGATAGACTTCCAAAAATTATTGCCAAGAAGGTAGTAGATAGAAATACGCTCTGCTATAAAAAAAACTCGAGGAGCTAGCAACATACTGCAGTTTCGAATGCAATTTAGCTTATGGAAATGAAAGATACCGTAAGGATGTGATTGGCAATCTTATTGCCAAAGTAGATGAACAATACAGAGCTGATTGCGTAAATATGGCTTCATCATCCGTACACCGAGCTGCATACAGCGTTTTAAAACACATTCTGTCTGAAAAAAATTATTTCCACAATGACAACAGCAATGAACTGATTTCGGCTCTCTTTAAGATGAGAGGCGAACTTATACGACTCAATTATATCCCACATCGTCCAGATCTACCAATTTATTGTAGTCTTTGCAACTTATCCGCGAGAGAAGACGTTTTACATTTTATAGGAAGATGCCCCATCCTTAAAGAAATAAGAATATATTTTCTAGGAAACGACGTAAAATCTCAGGAAGAAATTATAGCCTACCTAAACTGCGAAAGCGATGTAAAACAACTCTTTTATTTCTATAAAGCTGCAACTAATTATAACTGAGAACTTTTAACTTTGTAAAAAAAAAAAAAAAAATAATAGTATGTATGTTTTGCTTTTTATATATTTTTCAATCTTTTTAAATTCAAGAATATATAATATACATTAAAACAAACTTGTTATTAAATGTTTAATCTCATGTCAATCAGGCAGACGGCAAAGCCATGCTTAATGATTTTTGTAACATCAATTATTTGTATTATAAACAAGATTTTGTAATTGATAAGATTGTGAAAGTTACCAGTCAGTATATTAGTTCTATTGAGACCGACTTGGAAGGCTTCCTGTGAGTTACTTGGGGAAATTGTGCTCGAAGGATTCTTTGCTGGAAGTCGTACAAATGTTTTTTTTTAAATAGCTTGGAACAGATGGAGATGGATTTTTCAGAGTCTATTTTGTCACAAAAGAGTCTCCTGGATTTGCGCTTGGACTCCCTGAGTTCCTTTTTGTATTTTAATAGAGTCTCTTTGTAAGAGATCCAGTCAGTGGATTCGTTAAAGCTTTTGGCTTTATTGACAAGTTTTCTACACTTTTGCCTAAGCATTCAGATTACCATGGAGGTTTTTGTTTTCCCCTAGGCTTTCTGAATCGACAATAGGATGACAGTGAGTCGTTGAAAGCGGATGCTAGGTTTTCAACAAGTTTATCAAACTACTGTGTGCTTCAAGGATGGCTAGTATTGCAGGGAAAGCTAGTATTTTCCAAGTTTTCCTATTATTTAGCTAGCCGGTTTTTCGATGTTTTCAAAAAATCGATTTGCTCGGGATATGATCAGATAGACTGCATTGTATGCATTTGGGGTGGGAAAAAGAGTGCTCACTAGATTCCTTACAGTCCTTGATCATGTCATTGATGTAATTTGAGACAAGTGTGATGTCAAGGACTTCTTGTCTGTTGCTGGTGATGAACGTTGTTGCATAGCAAGCTATTTGTAACGGGTGATCCAAGTAGAGATACTTTTTTCAATAGCCTTTTTTGACAGATCACGTGTGAGTCGTGTCATGCTGTCATGTTATTTTTGTTAAGTATTGTTTGGCATTTCATAATGGAAAGACTTATGCGTGAACAACGTTTACAAATTGTTCAACTTTTTTATGAAAATTCACGTTCTGTGAGGAATGTGTTTCGTGCACTTCGCTCAACTTATGGTCAACATAATCGGCCTACTGAGCGTACTATTCGCAACACCATCACCCATTTTGAGACCCAGCATTCATTGTTGGATAATATTCGACCGAATAGACCACGTCCAGCACGCTGTGAAGAAAATATAGCGGCCGTAGCTGAGAGTGTACACGAAGACCGTAGAGAGTCGATTCGGTGCCGTTCGCAGTAACTCGGACTGACGTATGGAACGACTTGGTGCATTTTACGTCAAGATCTTAAATTGAAAGCGTACAAAATACAGCTTGTGCAACTACCGAAGAGCAACCTGAAGAGATTGAAGAACTGCCACTTCATCCAGAAAAAACAACGGTTTGGTGTGGTTTGTGGGCCGGTGGAATCATCGGTCCATATTTCTTTAAAAATTATGCCGGTGCGAACGTAACCGTCAATGGCGACCGTTATCGTGCCATGATAACTGACTATTTGATGCCTGAAATTGAAGCTCGTGATCTCGGCGACATTTGGTTTCAGCAAGACGGCGCCACTTCCCACACATCGCATCAATCAATGGACTTATTGAGAGAACATTTCGGTGAGCACATAATTTCACGTTTTGGGCCGGTCGATTGGCCACCAAGATCGTGTGATATCACACCGTTAGACTTTTTCCTGTGGGGATATGTAAAGTCAAAAGCTTATGCCGACAAACCCGCTTCGATTCAGGGCTTGGAGGAAAACATCACGCTTGTCATTCGCCAGTTACCAGTCGAAATGCTCGAACGAGTGATCGAAAATTGAACCTCGAAATGGATCACCCTTTACTTAAAAGATAATCAAAAAGTAACTCACCTTGGTCATTAATGTCGGAGCTGCCCCACATTGTGTGGTATGCGTTAATCTCACTTCCAATTATGAGTCCACCTTTTCGCATCTCCGCATCTGTGATCGTAGAGTATCTATAGAGCAATCTTAATCCAGAGTAAACAAACTCTGGTTTCAATCCGAAACGGAAAACAGAACCGAAACGGTCCAAATAATCTTCATAATTTTACAAAATTTTTACAAAGCAGATGTGCCAAAATAATTTCATAGGATGGCATGTTGTACTACAACATTTAATGAAATGACTAAAAGTATACCTAATACCACATGCTGCGGCACACTTTTTGTGCAATTCAGCATCGACTCGCACCCAACAAAATTTACCAAATATTTTGAAATTAGCACCCACTTAGATAAGCGAATAAAATGACAAAACATCGAAATGTCAGCCATCTTCGATAGCGATCGTGTAACCTACTTTCACCGCGAAGGTGTGTGTGCGTCAATATTGCACAAAACCAAAACCGAATAAACAGGGTAAATTTGAGTGAAGCAAAAAGTATCCGACCATATAATAAAGAGAATTTTTTTTATTTTATGTTTTTATAGGTGCTCTATGTTCTAAAGGTTTTTATTGGACAGATGTTTATTTACATATTTTTGTGTTTTTATGTGTAAATGTTTGTCTTTTTTTTTTAGTGTATTATGTTGGAGAAGCGCTTAGGTACCCATATCCCGATCGATTGGTAGGACTGAATTTACAATATTCGACACTGTCGTGATATATTTTAAATTTTATTTGTGAAAATAAGTACTTGTTTTTTTCATCAAATATACTTTAGATAATACTACCTTAACTTGGGAAGAATAATTTATATATAACTATAATTGACCCACTTACATTTGTTCGAGGTATTTTTTAAGAGGATGAACTTAGTGTGTGCCTTAAAGCCTATGGTAAAACACAAAAGTTTCGTCATGTAGGGACCTCCTACCCGATACTTATTCGCGCTCGATCCTTCCACATCGCAAAACTTTCCCACTATCATCATCAGTTTGGTTTTCGAGCGAGGCATGACACCATTCATGCCGCATCGAAACTAGTGTCCGACATTCAATGGAGTAAGTCTAAAAAACGGTGCACAGGGGCCTGTCTGGTTGACTTTGAGAATGCCTTCGACACCGTATGGTTAGAGGGGCTTTTTTACTACTGGGCATGCGTAAACCCATGCTATATATGATTTATGAAATGCTTATGGGAAAGAAGTTCGTTGTCAAATGTGGCAATGTAACTTCGAGTAAAGTCTTTGAAATTAAAAACGGTTTACAACAGGGGGCGGTGAATTCCCCGATATTGTTTAACATTTATACAAGTGATCTTGTAGGTTCTCTCAGACACGCTATAGCGTACGCAGATGATCTAGTGGCGTACAGATCAGGTCCGAAAATCGAGGTCATCAACACACTTTTGCAACGTGACTTCGATCACATTAAGGGATATTGCGATGATTGGAAATTGAGGATCAATTTCCAAAAAAACCGAAACAATTCTGTTCAGGACCCCAGTGCAGAGGGCTTCTTACGATACCAGAAAAAAACTTCTTACGATACCAGAAAAAAACTGGACGGCCGTTGGCGGTGAGAAGTGAAGTCAAATACCTTGGCATCTGGCTTGACAAGTTTCTATAATTTAATAAAAATGTGGATGCTTGTCTGGCCAGGGCTAGGGGGGCTTATGCTCGGACAAGAAGATTGTTTCATAGCAATCAACTTGATTCAAGGGTGAAAGTCATTTGCTACATGGCCCTCATAAGGCCGATCATCGCTAACGGTTGTCCCGTGGGGTTCAATGTAGCACCATCCTACATGGAAAGGATACGGCTGTTTGAGAGACGTTGTCTCCGATCCTGCTTAGGATTGTACCGAACGCCGGACTCCGAGTACATAAAATATTATCGCAACGAGGTTCTATACAATGGGGCTCAGTTGAATAGAATTGACAATTTCCTAATTAAGGTGACTCGAAGGCACGCTGCAAGGGCGATGGCTAGCGACAACAGCCTGATCTTTGGGGCTTATTATCCCAATGATTTATACATGGAGAGCACGCTCATATCGGGCTTTATTCCACCAGAGGCATTCATTTACATCGATTCGTTAGGGTTAGTACAAGACAGGAACGGTATCCCGGTTTTATACCACCGCTATCGTGACGCGCGGGACAAACGGCTAATCGGCGACGGGTACGTCGACAATGCTCCGGAGCTCCTCCGCTTTAGCACGGCGGTATCGGATCGCGATAGGATCGATGCTGCAAAACAGCGCACTGAATTCTGGTGGCTATATGAGGAAGCCATATGGAACTCCATAGGTAAGATTTTAAATTAGGAACAAGGTCTGGGGTGGGGCTTGTGCACCATATTGGCGTACAATATGGTTGAACGCAGGCTGCCGTGGGACCGAAAGACGGAATCAGGATGGCGACCCCTCGGGGCATGCGCAACGAGGGCTCGCCACCCCGATTATAATTAAGTTAGGTTTAATTAGTTAAGTAGTCTTAAGTAGTTAAGTAGGCTTAAGTAGTCTTAAGTTAGGCTTAAGTAGTTTAAGTAGTCTTAAGTTATATATAATCTAGAATAAGCTTTTATATAAAACAAAAAAAGTCACTAAACAAAGTTTTCAATTTTTTCTTTGTAAATTAAAATTAAATATAAAACCAAAAAACCGACAAATTTAAGCCTAAAGGCAAAATAAAACAGCTAAATATAAGCTTACAGCGCCCACTAAGGGCCGATAAGTTAGATTAAGTAAACCAGTTATTGATAAGTTAGATTTAAGCATTTTTGTCTAGTAGTAAGTTAATATTTTAAGTAAATAAAAAAAGAGTTTGAAAGTTAAAAAAAATTCCTCTTTAACTTTATCTTACAAGGGGAAAGCAATTCTTTTCGTAAAAATGTTCGACAACGTGATTTTGATTTATTCGAACATTACGATTATAGCGGAACCCAAAAAATGTGGTTTTCGGAATACAGTCCGTCGTTCCGTAGCAGTCGGTCCGTCTGTCCGTAATGGTCTCTTCAGCCTAAACGGTTTAAAACTTCGTATCAAGGGTTTTTTCTAGGCCTATTTTTATTTTAACCATTATATTAACACTGTAACTGTAATAAAAAATTACATATAACCTCAATCTCCCCTAAAACGGATCTAACGATTTTGATTAAACTTTATTTGATAATACTATTGGCATACATACTTACTTAAGTGGCGCTTAAGTCCGTAATGGACCTGCGCCTCAACCAACGTGCCCGGTCCTTAGCAACCTGTCTCCAGTTCGCACTCTAAGTTGATTGAGGTCGGTTTTTACTTGTGCGCGCCACTTAAGGCGACGTCTTCCTCTACTGCGTCCGATGTCTGGCAGGGAGTCGAAGACTGTGCGAGCTTTCCTCTCGAACCGACCATTGATTTCTTCATCCGCTTTTGATACGGTCCATGCTTCAGCGCCGTAGAGCAGGACAAAGATCATCAGGGTCTTGTCTAGGATCTCCTTAGTAGTTTGATTGAGGGCTTTACTACCTTCTTAGCCCGAAGAAACAGGGGTTGGCAAGAGTAATTCTTCGTTTAATTTCTGACGAGATGTTATTGTCAGACTTAATAGCGGAGCTGAGGTAAGCAGGCCAATACTACCTCAAAGTTAAATCTGTTAATTGTGAACGTTCTGTCCAATTCGTCGATGTTGTGTGCCTTTCGTGTTGACAGCATATAATTAGTCTTGCCCTAATTTACTGCTGAACCCATTTTTGAGGCTTCCTTCTATATGCTAGCCAACGTGGCTATGACATCACGTTGAGTCCTACCAATGATGTGAGTATCGTCGGCGTGTTCTATTAGTTGCACCGATTTTTGTAAAATCGGGCCTCTGGTGTTTTATCGGGAGTTTCGCACAATCCTGTCGAGAATCAAAATGAAGAAGTCACATGACAGCGGATCGACTTGCCTAAATCCTTTTTTGGTATCGAATGGAGCAGGGAGAATTCTCCATCAACATCCTACACAAACGGACGAGTTCGGTCGGTTCGGTGTACTAAAACTAGACATGGATCAGTATAGCTCGTCTCTATAAATGCTGTCGTATGCGGCTTTGATATCGATGAATTGATGGTGGGTATCGATTAGGACTTCTTGGGGTTTTTCCAGGATCTGCCGAAGTGTTTTCCTGGACTAAAACCGCACTGATTAGGGCCGATCAGGTTGTTGGTAAACGGTTTCAGGCGTTCACATATAACGGCAGAAAGGATCTTGCAGGCGATGTTGAGGAGACTTATGCCTCTGTAGTTGGAGCAGTTTAGACGGTTTCCTTTTTTGTGTATCGGACAAACGAGGCTATTGATTGCATCGTAACAAAGGGTTGTTCAATGGATGGGTTCTTAACCCAAAGTATAACCCCCAACCTGGAATGCCAGTTCTTATTTATTAGATACCCCTAGAACACAAGGCCATCATGATCCAATACGGGATTGAGCGTTGCCGTAGTCTTTTTGGTTCACCACCATCTCTTACTGACCCTTAAAATTCTTAGACAACCTGTCGTCCGAATATGTTGAAGCAGCTCGTCTATGTTCGCCTGCGAAACCAGGACGGTTATTCATTTCATGCCATTCTGACCTGGCTGTTTAATAAAGTGCTGCTGTTTTTCATCTTTAGCAAGCCAAATCCGGTTGGAAGAGAAGTTATCACTTATCGGGTTTTTCAACAGGGACGCTACAAAAGTTGAGCGATGGGGACAGCAAAAGACGCCATATTTCTTGCCGCTCTTTTGACATTTCTCTTCAGTAAGGTTTGCCATTTCATGATGGAAAGATATACGATCCAACAACGAGTCGAAATTATTTAAATTTACAACCGGAGTTCGAAGTCAGTGGCCTCAACGTTAAGAGCGCTACGTCCGATTTATGGTCGTCATAATCGTCCTAGCAGATCAACAATTGATAGTCTAATGGAAAAATTTAACACCACAGGCGCAGTACAAAATATTCCCATGCTAGTGAGACAAAGAAGTGCCCGTAGTGTCGAGAATATTGCTGCCGCTGAGGCTTCAGTTGAAGAAAGCCCAAATGTGTCTCTCACACGTCGTTCTCAAGCGTTGGGCATCTCTGTGACGTCGTTGTGGCGAATTTTGCGAAAAGATCTTGTCCTACATCCTTACAAGATTAAATTGACGCAAGAACTGAAGCTGCTTGACCACCAGGAGCATCGTATGTTCGTGAATTGGGCTGAGCAACAACTTGAAAATGATTCGGATTTTCATCGAAAGATCATCTTCAGCGGCTTCAGGCTCATTTCTGGCTGAATGGCTTCGTCAATGAACAAAATATGCGGTATTGGTCAGGCAGCAATCCACACGTACTCCATGAGTCATCATTGTATCCCGAAAAAATTACGGTTTGGTGTGGTTTATGGGCCGGCGACGTCATTGGGCCGTACTTCTTCCGTGATGATCAAGACCGGCACGTTACTGTGAATGGGAATCGCTACCGTTCAATGATAACCGAATATTTTTGGCCCCAATTGGATGATATGGACTTGGAGGACATTTGGTTCCAACAGGACGGCGCCACAAGCCACACAGCGAATGCCACAGTCAATTTATTGGAAACCAAGTTTGGAGAACGTGTTATTTCATGAAATGGTCCAGTCGCTTGGCCGCCTCGGTCGTGCGATTTGACGCCGTTAGACTATTTCCTGTGGGACTACGTCAAGTCTATGGTCTATGCCAACAAGCCAGCGACGATTGATGAACTTCGTATGAGTATAGAACATGAAATCGCAGCAGTATCGGCCGATTTGTGCTTGAAAACCGTCGAAAATTGGGTTCAGCGTCTGGACTTCTGCAAGCGGGCCCGTGGTGGCCATGCAAAAGAAATCGGGTTCCATACATAACGGCATTGAACGTACTTTCACAGGAATAAAGAATGTTTTGTTTTATTTGTAGCGCTCTTATTGAAAAACCCTTTAGTAAAGTTAAGCACATTTGATGTGTAGCCAGAGTTACAACAACTGGGAATTGCCATGTTGAAGCCAATCAGAGTCTACCCGCGTTCTACAACACCCAACCATATTTCTGAAGATCTTACGTTATAATGAGAAGGCAGACTTATCAAATCGTTTGTATAATAATCGCCTTAATTTTTTTTAGAAGCGGAACTTGGGATTGATTTTTATTGTTGACAGGAAAACTTGATTTTTTTAAGCCGGTGAGTTGTTTACGTATTTATTCTCATTTAACCTGAGTTGTAGCTTTGATGTTATTAATGGGAGCGGTTTTATTGCAACTGCAAATGTTTTAAATCACCTACTTGAGTCATCTAACAGCGAGCCAGTTAATGCATTTGCTACAATTATAGCGATTGCAAAACTGTACGTTCCCGAAGAGTTAAGCATGTCTGTGAAGAGAAGGATGTTTCCAGCCTTAAATAGATAATTGAATTACTTGTTATACTCTATGAGCTTTGTCAGGGCACCGTTCAGGAACAAAGCCTTATATTGTATTATCTGGACTTTTCGTCCAAGTACTCTAAAAAAGGGTCTATGGCCCTTCCTGTAAGTTCTTCTGCTTAAGGTTGACTACCGATTTACGTTAAAATGTATTGTTATGAAGGAACCTATAATCGGAAAGAACGAATTCCGTAGGGTAACAGAAAATCATCTCTTTAGTGTTCGAACTCCCAAGTTTTATAGGCAATTTGAGCCATAATCAGCTTTTGAAAAACTGAACTTCAATCCGAAAAATCCAATATGACGGACCACGGTGGCATCTCAGACAATTTATTCTCAAATTTTCGAAATATATATGCACACCTACCTATACTAAAGGCGATGCTGATTTGAAGTGAGGGAAGAATCGTCTATAACGCCAACTTGCTGAATCTCCTCCCATCTTTCATTATAAAACGTGCAATAAAGAAAATATATACCTACACAATTATTCGCTGAACTAAAGGTTCTAAAGTTGAATTAATACATGAATCTAGAATGAGTCTAGAAAGTTTATTGAATATTTTGAAACAAATTTCCAAACATGCTACCAGCATTCACGACTTGGCCCTAACGGGTGATCCAAGTAGAGATACTTTTTTCAATAGCCTTTTTTGACAGATCACGTGTGAGTCGTGTCATGCTGTCATGTTATTTTTGTTTAGTATTGTTTGGCATTTCATAATGGAAAGACTTACACGTGAACAACGTTTACAAATTGTTCAACTTTATTATGAAAATTCACGTTCTGTGAGGAATCATCGCATCAATCAATGGACTTATTGAGAGAACATTTCGGTGAGAACATAATTTCACGTTTTGGGAGGGTCGATTGGCCACCAAGATCGTGTGATATCACACCGTTAGACTTTTTCCTGTTGGGATATGTAAAGTCAAAATCTTATGCCGACAAACCCGCTTCGATTCAAGCCTTGGAGGAAAACATCACGCGTGTCATTCGCCAGTTACCAGTCGAAATGCGAAATGCCAACATTTGATAGACATAATCTTCAAAAAATATATGCCAAAGAATGTTCTTTCAAATGATAATAAACATTCTCCATTAAATTTGAATTTTCTGTGTTTTTTTCTTTAAAAAAGTAGGGAACCTCGAAATGGATCACCCTTTACTTGTTCGTTATGCTTTATAAATAGAAAAGTATGCTGGGCTAGTATAAAATATCTCTCAGATTTAAAATGTCCAACTTGCATGATTCAACATCCTCATCAACCCAGAGTCAAGCAGCAACGTTAGTGACAGAGGAAGGCCTATGGATTAAGTTAAAATTAAGAAAAAAATAAGTTGGTAAAACTGATCAAACGCCCGTCTGGTTGAGTTAATTTTACCTTCATGAGGTCGAAAGATTTTATATCGTTAATATTCCTAATATTACAAAGCACTCTATACAGTCTACCTAATTATTGATTTTATTAACGATCACAAAACTATTACCAGAGTTAAAAAAAATAATAAATAGTAATATTTATTTTTGTATTTCGTCTTCCCGTTCGGTCTGCACATATATTTTACATCATCATCATTCACAAATGATGGAAATTATTTCCCAATATTATCGCAAGCAATTAATCTTTAATTTTTAATAGAAATGTATAGAAGTGTGCGCCGCAAACCCAATACACTAATACTGGTGTACATCAACAAAGCTATAAATTCTTTTCATAATCGCGCATTCACTCCCCCTTCCCGCATAATTTTTAATATAGTGGCGGACATGACAAAAAAAACGAATAGCACCACATAGACATGTTTTCAACGAAAGAAACCAAAAAAGAAAAAAAAAATGGTTGGAAAATTTCGGCTCCCCCCTGCATTCAACTCGCCCCCCTAATAAACACATTTCGCTATCTCTACGGCCATGCACCGCTATATGCACAAGCTCACTCACACCACTACCTCATGGAGTAGAAGTGATCGAACAGCATTTTGCCCAAAACACGCGCTACTCGATGGTGCAATAACGCGCGGAATAGCTACACAAAAAAGTTCATTGACACTTGGAGCGAATTTATCTGTGAGTTAGTGCGTATGTATGCGTTTCGATCGAGCACAGCGTGGATATGGCGGTTGTGCAACGTCGCGTTGTTAGATCAACGAGCTATCGCCCAATGCTCGCACACCCAGAAATGTTGCGGTGGCAAGGTTAGCAGCCGGCGAATGGTTTGTGGGCGCTACACTGGGCGCCTTTTTTCCTCCGCCGCCGCTGATTCCCCTTTGTTAGCGTTGCCCTGCTTTCGTTTAATATCTTTCGACGAGAAAGGGTTTTGGAGTTAGAGAAAATAGACGATAGCATCATATAATTTCGCGGTGTGGAGTTGTGTTGGTGTTTGCACTCGATGATAAGTGGTATTAAAAGTGTTGCCATCGGTTCGAGGAGGATTAGAAAATTGTATTGATATTTGATCATGAATTTTGTGTGGTTTTGTATTTTAGAATGTTGTAAGCTTTGCAAGATGATGATATAGGAGCTTAAGTTGAACTGACGATTTACAGAATAAATTGTATAAGCCTTATCCGATCATAACACTGATGTTGTGTTAAGTGATGATTTACGGCATGGGTATTACATCCAGTATTTTGGATGTCCGAACATTCCAAGGAGTTAACATCGAGTCGGACCACTACCTCGTTGCAGCCAAGGTTAGAATGCAGTTATCCACCACGCCACAACAATTTGGAAATGCTGTGAAAAAATTTGATGTCGAAAGACTGCAATCGCAAGAGACCGCCAAGACCTTCGCGCAACGCGTATCCCTAAACCTCTCGATTAACAGTATCGAATGTTGAAGAACAATGGCAATGATGCCAATAAGCCATTAGATCAGCCGCAAGAAACCCCTGGTTTGATGAGGATTGCCGACAGATGCTCGCAGAAAAGAACGAGGCCTACAAGGCTAAGCTGCAGGTGAAGACGAGAGCTGCCATTGAGCTCTATAGGCAGAGAAGAAGGGAAGAACACCGGCTTTTCATAAAGAAGAAAAAGAGCAAGAAAAGCGTGCGATCGAGGATATAGAGAGGCGACACTCCAGGAACGATGTTCGTAAGTTTTACCAAAGTGTAAAACGTCAAAGCCAAGGATACAAGGCTCGAACAGAATCCTGTCGAGATGAACAAGGAAATATCGTAGTTGAGACACAGTCGATACTGAGGATATGGAAGAACCACTTCTGCAGACTGTTTAACGGCGATGATGAACAACATTCCGCTATCAGGCAGAACGAACCATTCATTATATTCAATATGTGAATGCCTGAAACCGTTTACCAACAACCTGATCGGCCCTTATCAGTTTGGTTTTAGGCCAGGAAAATCCACAACCGATCAAATCTTCACGCTTCGGCAGATCCTGGAAAAAAACCAAGAAGTCCTAATCGATACCCACCGCCTATTCCTCGATTTCAAGGCCGCATACGACAGCATTTATAGAGACGAACTATACAGAGACATGACTAGTTTTGGTATACCGCCCAAACTCGTCCATTTGTGTAGGATGACGATGGAGAATTCTCGCTGCTCCATCAGGGTCGGAAACGACCTCACCGACACATTCGATACCAAAAAAGGATTTAGGCGAGGCGATGCTTCTTCAATCTGATTCTTGAGAGGATTGTGCAAAACTCAAGAGCCAACACCAGAGGCACAATTTTCCAAAAATCTGTACAACTACTAGCATACGCCGACGATATTGACATCATTGGTAGGACCCAACGTGATGTCATAGCCACGTTTGCTAGTATAGAGAAGGAAGCGGCAAAAATGGGCTTAGCAGTAAATGAGGGCAAGTCGAAGTATATGCTGTCAACACGAAATAAAACAACGTCGACGAATTGGACAGAACGTCACCATGGACAGATATAACTTTGAGGTAGTGCGGCACTTAGTCTATCTCTGCTCCGCAATTAACTCTGACAACAACATCTCGTCAGAAATTAAACGAAGAATTACTCTTGCAAACCACTGCTCCTTCGCGCTAAGAAGGCAATTCAGTAGTTAGGCCCTCACTCGAACTACAAAGGAGATCTTATATAAGACCCTGATCACCCCAGTCCTGCTCTACGGAGCTGAAGCATGGACCGTCTCAAAGCGGATGAAGAAAAAAAAACAAAAAAAAGCTTGCTCGAAAAAAAAACAAACGAAAACCCTAAGGAAAAATTATCTTCTTAAAACCCTTAGTCGATTTGAGAGGAAAATTCTTCGAAAAATCTTCGGTCCCGATTGCGTTGACGGGCTATGGAGACGAAGATCCAACAAAGAACTATACGAGCAGCGACATGCCCTTGGTCAAAAAACTCCGCATTGGATGTTTAAGATGGTTAGGACATGTAGAACGAATGGACCCTAATACTGCGGATTGCAGAGTCTTCGATTCCCAGCCAGACGTAGCGCGCAGTAGAGGAAGACCTCGTCTTAAGTGGCGCGATCAAGTAGAAACCGAACTCAACCAACTTGGAGTGCGCAACTGGAGGCAGTTAGCTAAGGACCGGGCTAATTGGAGAGGCATGTTGGTTGATGCCCAGGTTCATTCCGGACTGTAGCGCAACTTAAGTAAGTAAGTAAGTGTTGCAAAAAATATTGATTCTCTAGCTGTTCTGATTTTGTTCGTTTATAATTCAATGAAGGGTTTGTAAATTGCAAAATGGGCGACATTCACCACCTTCTTTACTTTCTGTCGTTATCTTCCATACACTTAACATAAATCTTATACCAAGCATTCAATTATTTAAAGCAGATACCAAAGTGCTATTAGAAGAAGATCTCAATAACACAAGCTGTAAATGAACAAACTTGGTACATACACACGCAATCACTTGGACGAGGCCATACATTTTGCAATCTATCTTTAGATCTTAAACCTGTATAAGACAAAAATTTGGAAGACCTCTGGTTCATGCAGGATGGCGCACCATCTCAAAATCGATCTTTTGTCCACAAAATTCCCAAATCGTGTTATCAGCCGTCTTGGCGATGTCAATTTGTTTCCTCGGAGCTACAATTTTAACCCTTTGGAGCATATTTTGTGCGAAACAGTGAAAGACCGATGTTATGCCATAAATCCAGGAACTATTCAAATCTTTCAAGGCCAATATCATCTAAGCAATCCGTGAGCTATAGCTCGCAAGCATCAACGAGGTCTTAGAAAATTGGAGTGAGAGAACCCGCTACTGCGAATCCAGCCACTTCAACGACAATGTATTCCATAATTATTGGGAATGTTTGCTCTTGCTAATATAACCAAATACATAGGAAAATGTCAATTTTATTCATTTTATTACATTTTAACAAGAAACATGTGTTTGGCCCACCCGCTAGGTTTATACATAAGGTGGGCCAAAAGAAGTCATTCGATGTTGTTTGGCTCTCATTAATATCGTTTGTGGCTCGAGAAGGGTGTGCCGTTGCTCCGTCCTGTTGAAACCACATGTCCGCCAGCCCTAATTCGTCCAATTGCGGCAGAAAAACTTCTGTTAACATGGCCCCATAGCGCGCACCACTGGAGAAATCCACTGTTGTCGTTTGACCAGCAGCGTTCTTGAAAAAAATGGCCCGATGACTTCTTCAGCGTGAACAGCGCACCATGCAGTAACTTTGAGCGGGTGTAATGGCCCCTCGTGCATTATTCGTGGATTTTCGGTGCCCCAGAAGCTATAGTTTTGCTTCTTCACGTATCCGCTGAGGTGGAAATGAGCGTCATCGCTCATTATGATTTTGGTCGGAATATCTTTCTCGAGATTGAGAATGGCTTGGGCGTAGATTATACGCGTTTGCGGTCGATAGGTAGCAGCTGATACAATGACTGGACTTTGTACGGAAACATGCGAAGGTCTTTGA
Source organism: Rhingia rostrata (assembly GCA_949824845.1). Lineage (NCBI taxonomy): Eukaryota > Metazoa > Arthropoda > Insecta > Diptera > Syrphidae > Rhingia > Rhingia rostrata. The sequence goes on from OX463755.1 coordinate 70,388,454, forward strand.
CCAAAATTCGCCATCGACATCGTCGTCAACAGCGGCGATATTCTTGGCACAACGGGCGCTCCGGGGTCGGCCACTCTTGGCAACGTCTCGTGTCGTCCCATACTCTTCAAGGTTGGTGGCCAAACGGCGCAGGGCTTGTGCAGTCGGTCTCAGACGCCCGGGGAATCGGCGACGGAATTCGCGCTGCGCCAACACTACAGCCGTATTGTTACGCAAAAAAATAGACACGATTATTCCGCGTTCTTGGGGAGTGTATCGCTCCATGACTTGTTCACTTGTATTCTAGATCTGTCTAGTCCACAAATGTCAAAACATATTTGACATTGGCGGCCATTTGCAAAAATAAGAGCTTCTTCCAATAGGATCTCTTTTGGCCCACATGTTATTACCAACACCGTCTGTGACTTAACTCGATTCTTTTCCTTCCTTATACTGCAGCTTATCACAATGAACCTAAATGGTCTTAAAGTGCTGACGAACGCTTACAGCCACTCTAACTTTGTACTGCAGCTCCCCTAAAAATACAAATTTTCATCATTATGGAGTTATCGATCGGTGAATTCCTTTTGATTTCCCAAAAACTCTTTGTGGGACAACTTCGAAAGAAAATCAACGCGTAGCTGTTAAAAGTTTTTGAATTCGCGCGTTATGCCATTATGTATTATGCTGATACATTATATCGGAAGATTTATTCGAAATGGCAATCGGAACGGATAACACGGTAAAAAAAAATGGAAAAAATTTTCCGAACAGATACCTTGGTAAGGCTGATAAAAGTATGACCAACTGAAAATACTAAATATTTATGTTTATAACAATGTATCGACATACGTAAATGGCAACACTTAATGTCGAAATAATAAATAATCAAATCGAAAATAAGTCGATTGCTCTGGCAGGCTATTAACGAATGCAACAGCGCAATGAACTCGTAAGTTCGTATGCCTATCGGAGTGCACACTTGAGTTGTTGTTGCTGTCAGCTCTCAATTAGACGGTATTGTTATTGTTGTTGTTCCAACTGGCACACATTTTCCCCTTTCTTTTGGTTTTGCTATTTCAACGTTCGCAACGCCGGCAATACAAGGGGGACTTGGTGAATAAGCTTCGTCGCAACGGTCCAGTCAAGTATCTGCAGCTACAGCAGCTCATTTAAACTGATGGATGGGTCATCTATCTTGTGGAGTGAGGGCCCGCTCCCATAGCGGAGATTTCTCCACCGTTATGTTTGTTCTGCATTTATTATTATTGTTATTACCTACCACTACAATTTTCTCTCATTTCACATTTTGGCTTTTTACGAATTTTATGCGCGCATAATTTGTTAAAAGAGTTAGACGGATCCAAGGGGAACCCGGGGTAAGCAGACGTACAAGCAGTGAAATAATCCGGGGGAAAGCGGATATTTTTTTTTAAATATTTTACTTAATGACTCGAATTAGTTTCTCACTAATGTGCGAGCAATGTTTACAGGTCGAGTGGAGATTATGACATTGGAAGATGCAGTTTTTAGCGGTTTTTGGACGTGTGAGAAACGGCTGTTAAAGTTGGTCTTTATATGATTTGGTATGATATGAAAGATTGTATCTACTTACAGTTTTCTTGAGTAGATAGAGTTTGTTTTGGAGTTGATTATGTTCGGGGAAAAAGTGAAACTTTCTGCGGGCGGAGATTTTTACAATAAAGTTACAATTAAAGTTTTCGTTAAATCGAATGCAAACAGCAAGAAGAAGGGGCAAACGCAGTTTTCAATGGGAGAGACTGGTTGGAAGAATTCGTTTGCAAAAGTGATTTTGTACCTAGCTTCGGTAGTAGGTAGTTGGACATCAAGGTGGCGGATGTCACTTTCGGATTGTGCCCGCCAGAAAAGGAGCAAAAATTTTCTGCTGTTATGCTGTAAGTTTTTGTTTTATGAAAGGGAGACTTCAATAAATACTTGCATTTGTTGCCGATAATTGCAATAATTGTATGGTTGAATTGTAGCAGACTTTCAAGCCAAAACTTGCAATAGTTCGTTAAACATAAATCGGACCATTTTTTTAAGGTCTCGATTGTACTGTGCCAATAAAGCTCAGATTTATAATGAAATCGGATACGTGGACCTCTATTCTGCCACACGAAGGTCCTGGTGTTGATATTTACAAATACAGGGTGTCCGCCGGGAAGGTATACTACTTTGTTTGTTTATAATTTTTGACTAAATGAAAGAGAACGGATCTTATATTAATAAATAATTTATTTATTGTCTGGAATTATGTATGGAATACAATATCAGGTTAATGTCCGCCTCTGTTAGTCTCACATATGCGAGCCCTTTTGCGTACATATTTCAATACATTCTCACACATTTCACGCGGTATTTCATTAATTTCATCACGAATATTTTGTTTGAGTTGCTCAAGCGTTTCTGGTTTGTTTGCATAAACCTTGCTTTTCAGATATCCCCACAAAAAGAAGTCCGGAGCACTCAAATCAGGCGACCGTGGAGGCCAATCAACATCAGCATTTCTTAAAATAACTTGTTGTGGGAAGAGGTCTCGCAGTAATTCCATTGTAATCCTGGCTGTATGCGATGTGGCACTGTCTTGTTGATACCACATGTTAATCAAGCCCAAAGCATGCAGTTGTGGCGTTAAAAAGTTTTCGATCATATCACGATATCAGTTATCACAGTTACCGTTATAGCTCCCCCTTCAAAGAAGGAAGGTCCAATGATTCCTCCTGACCAATCACACCAGACTGTAACTTTTAATGAATGCAAAGGTGACTGATGAATAATTTGAGGGTTTTTCATTGCCCAGAACCGACTATTCTGTTTATTCACATATCCATTCTAATGAAAATATGCCTCGTCGCTCGTTATGATTTCTTCATGAAAATCGGGGTTGTCATGGGATAGCTGTAACATCCTTTTGGCATATGTAGGGCGGCGTAAATGGTCTTGTGGAAGAAGCTCTTGTGTCAACTGAATCTTAAATGGAAACAATCCTTGTGCAAAATTGTAGCCAAAGTTGTTCTTTGAAGACCAAGCTCCTGGGCACGGCGCGCGTCGAATTGAGGTTGGTGGATTGTTTTGAACACTTCCCTGAGAAGCAGTAATGTTTTCAGCCGATATTGCAGTACGTTGTGGTCCATGCTTGGGCCTATCACCTACAGACCCTGTTTCTTTTTAATCATTCACTACACGATAAGTAGTGCGTTTTGTTGGCACGTTGTTTCTCCTAAAAATTCACATTACTTTCTCATCGTCACAGTAATCGATGATTGATTTTGATAAAATGTTTTAACAATTAAAACGCGTTGGTTTATCGAATATTTTTCCATAATAAATTTGCCACGTGTCTACTTCACGACTGCCAAATATGAACTGTCAAGGCAAATGTTTACCGAAATGGCGGCAAAACAAATTAGTATACCTTCCCGGCGGACACCCTGTAGTTGACATTGACATTGACATCACAGTACTTCGCACATGAATGCAACGAAATACAGACACATAACAGCACTGGCGACTGAGGCAATCGGCAAGGACAGAAAAAAGAGTTAATACAACAGAGAGCGACAGATAGACATATTGAAGGAAAGCCATATAACATACACCTACGTGGCACAGAGGAGGAGACATAGATTTATTATACCCTATCCTCTAGGTTTGTAACATAGAGAAATAATTTGGCTAGATATACCTTAATCTTCCGTCTGTCAGTGTGTCACCAGTTTTCGGGCCTTAAATTTTGAAATAGAATAAAGAAATTTGGTACACGTGTTTGCTGATGCTCCCAGCAGAACAAGTGTAAATAATTTTGGAATCCGTTCACTGCTACGCCACCTTTTTATGAAAACCTAGCTTAAGCCCAAACCGTTAGAGATTTTGAAAAAGTGTCAGACATCTAGACAATCCTAATGTCTACATTTTTTCTATACAAAGTTTTTTCAACGCCAACTTTTCGGCGCGTTTTCAGTAAAAAACGCTTTTCGGTAAAATTTTAAACATTTCGAAAAAAAAATATAAATGATTTTAGCCTAGGCCCACTTTTTGGATGCGTTTTCATACAGAAACAATTTGTATCCACTACCTTATAGAAAAACAATCCGAAAACGGTGTTTTTTCGAACCATAAAAGATTTTGATAAACTGTCTCTACAGTATGTTGTCACAATGACATTTTCCATATTTGATCCCCATAAAGCCGACATTTTGGGGATATTTATTTTAAGGATGTGATGGGATAGGGTACTAAACGATCCGAATAGTGGATTGTATTATTGCTCTATAAGGCAATTACATTTGATTTCCACAAGCAAATATTTCTGTAAGGCTTATATAGTACTTGTGGGCGGAAGTTGAGAGTTTTCGCCGTCGATTGCTTAGGTAGAAGCATGTTTAATACATAATGCAGGAAAATTCGCAAGCGATGAACTTCCTTGCAAGTGTTCCAGGTTCAAACCCAGTTGACGCATCCCAGACAATAATTTTTAAGATCGTTTTAATACGCAAAAAGTTAAATGATTCGATTCTCAGCAAATATCATGTGACATGCATATCACGAAACGTCAAATACACACAACAAAGAATAATTTCGTAGTCATAAAAATTAAGTCATGGAAAAAGGTTAAAAGATCGGGAAAGAGGTGAAATGTCCTTGAACCTACTGGAAAAAAATTTAGAAGGAGAATGAGTCAACACGAATAAAGTACTTCGTTGTACTTACTGGTCTTTCATGTTCCAGAGTACAGTCTATTGAATATGGCGGTGGACTACCGTGCGAGAGAAAGCGAGTTCTAATCCCAGTAAGATTAGAGTTTTTGCAATGAATTTCATTCTTTCATAATAGCGATTTGGGTTTTATAAGACGAACTAGCCAGATCATCAAACTGTGATTCCTTATCCAACAGTAAAATTGCAAACAAACCAACTCTTTTTGTTTGCTAGCAAATCAAATAACCAAAATACATAATATTCACTTCACACCTCCTCATTGTAATAGCCCTCCAGAAAATAAAGCCACTATGAAGTTTGAGAGAACATATCATACATACACACCACCAGTGCTTCTGTCCCTCAATAAGTAACAGCCAAAAAAAAAGTCCTGCCTAGATACTATGACAACTTACGCGATTTAGCTAATAACTATGGCAGAGACGTCTGCAATGGAATCAGTCGACATGAAACGACTCTCTCTTTCAACAAGAAATAAAACAGCTTCGCTAAGAGCCCACCTATGACCATGCGGGCTTGACATCTTATCCGAACACCAACAACCCCTGCAACCCCTCCAACTTAACACCCCAAATAACAATCGCTTTTCTATAAGGCAATGATATTTTCAACAAGCAATTACTTCTGTACGCTTTATATAGTATTTGTGCGCGGAGGTTGGGCATTTTTGAAGTCGATTTTTTGGACAGAAGCCTGTTTAAGATATTATGCAGAGAAATTCACAAGCATAGCCGAAGTTATGTTGGTATATCTTCTGTAAACTTTTTTTTTTTAGCTTCCAAAGATGTGTGTACATGTAACATACGTTAAGATGTTTCGGTAGAACTTCGCAGGAAGTTTATCCGAAGCAAAGCATGTATATAGCTTACGAAAAAAGACTTAAAAAAGGTTAGGTTAAAAGATCGGGAAAATGGTAAAAAAAAACGGGTACCTACTGGAGAATGAGTCAACACGATTCGAATACTTCGTTGTACTTACTTTTCTTTCATGTTCCAGAGTAAAGCCTAGGGAATAGCATGTTGGACTATTGTGCGAGAGAACGCGATTCCGAATCCCAATAAGAGAAGCGTTTTTATATAATTTATTGCATTAAATTTCATAATTTCATAATTAATTATTAAAGAATGAAATAGAAATTAATAAACGTAAATAATATAATTAAATGTAAAAAGAAAAAGAAAATAATAAAAAATGACATTTTGCAAAGCCTATAATTTTCATCTGTGAAGCCTTTTACAGCAAACAACGTTTTTTCTGTAAAGCTTTTTGAAATTATTTTTAAGAAGTATTATAGAAGTAAATAGGTTCCTAAAAGTGCGCCAAATGTTTTTCCATACGATTTCATAGGAACAGATAATATTGCTGGAAATAGCTTCGGTAGTGCTTCAGAAGCAAAATTCTTAGTTGTTACATAAAACCTTGTCTTGGTTGACAACAGAAATTGCGGACCATGGTTTGACAATATGCAAAAGTCAAACTCATCATAGATCTCGACAGGTTTCTCTTTAAGTCTATTTATCATGGAGAAAGTTTTTAAAAAGGTTAATGTATTTTTCACAACGCTTTAAGGCTACCCCAAAAAATGCACATCCAACAAATTCACTTATATCGATTGATCTTCTACCCATTGGTAGTTGTTTTTTTCTGTTGAAAATATAGCAAAACAACTAAACATTGTGATATCTGTAGATCAAGCTCTTTTAGCTGTGTGTCTCTCCAATCTACATTTTGCGATATAGGTTAAAGGTGAAGCCCACCAACGCTGATGGAAACAGATTTCACAATGCAATTCCCATTACTCGTCAACTTTTGTTCACAAAAGCAATCTGCCCCTACATTCAAATGCTTTGAAAGACATCTTCTAGCATTCATCCCAATCTTTCAGCTCTCGCGAAAAAAAAAGTTTTCTATTGTGACGTTTCTAAGCGAATTTCCGTTTCTTCCCCCGAGTTATCCATTAGACTAGTTTATTGTTGCGCATATGTCCTTAATTCAACAACGCGAACAATACCGAAATGAGTCCGCATCTTTGTTCTAAATTTGTATTAATAGCACTGCACCACTACCACCACAATTGTTCCGTTTCTTGTGCAGAACACGTACTCATCTGAAGATGGCATTTTGTAGGACGCATGTTCTTAACGCTCAAGATGTTCTGCAATTGCGCGTGTTTTGTGCGCATGCATGCATGTGTCATGCTCCTTCAAGGAAGAAACAACAACAAGAACACACCAAGTTCCGCTGAACCAGCGCGACGGTTCTACTTTCTTCCCACGCGCAAGTACAAGATCCATGATCGTAATGAAAAATTTATGCGCATTTAAGAAATTGATCCTTGCCGATGGGTTCTTATTGCACATGAAGCGTTTCGAGGGGCAATGCACAACGCGGTACCATGGCTTCTCGGTATACTCAGAATGATTTGCAGATGTTCATCGCGACTATTTTTGGGAGCACAAATGAAATATTTATGTGTCGGGGTTTGTTTTTCGGATATTCAATTTCAATATTTGAGCATTCGTCCTTGTTTGTCTCATTACCATCGAAAGGGAAACGCAAATGCGGGGGAGAAAAAAAGGTCCTCAAAATGACGTTATGTAGTAATTTATTAGCATCATGGGTTTTGTAGGTTTTCTTCTTACTGTTATATGAAACTTTATGAGTAACAAACTACAATGAGACGAGGAGATATGAACGCAGTGACGAGTGATGTGGATGCATTTTGAAAGGTTTTAATAATCTCTTGAATGAGTGGCTTGACATTTTAGAAACTTGATTTTTTCGACTTAGTATTTCGATAAGATATCAAAGAATCTGCATGTGGAATGTGTATATATGTACTTGGTTGAGATTACAGTTTTTACTTTTAAATCTGGCAGTTGACAGATGAGTGTTAAAAACGATCGTCGATAATATTAAGCGATGCCAAACCAAAATATGATTTTTAAAAGTTTTACCAAAATGAAAAAGAATCAAAGCCAGGGATACAACAACGGAATTAAATTCTGTCTATATGAACATGGAAATTCGGTATTGAATCACAGCTTGAGAAGGCTATGACTCACTTACCATCTACATAAAATAAGTAAACAATGACTAAACTTCAGATGAACAAGGCTGCGGGAAATAGATTTTTTTGAAGAAACAATAAATACAGCGGTGGTGATTAAGAAGGTAACATACATCAAATCATAATGAATCTCAGCAATATTTTTCCAATCCACAGACAAGAAGACCCAGTGAATATCGCCGATAAGAGATTACTTTGAGCATCCAGTCTGCAGTGATATGTGAACGCTCGCAAGTATTTACCAAGAACTTAAACGATCCCTCAACAGGATTTTAGGTCAGATCTTGAAAAAAAAACAAGATCTCCATATAAATATCCACCGTAGCATTACACAGAGCAATGTCTAGTGTTAAGTCAACGTGATGTCATAGCGACGTTTGTTAGCATGCAGAAGAAAGCTGCAAAGGTTTAGCTGTAAATGAAGGCAAGACCAAGTATAAACTGTCATCACGAATGGGCACACAACATCGACGAATTGGACAGAACGTCACCAATGACAGATATAAATTTGAGGTAGTACTTTGCCTACCCCGACTCCGCTATTAACTCTTCCAACAACATCTCGTCAGAAATTAATCGTGGAATTAGTCTTACCAGCCGCCGGCTGGCCGTTACTTTGGGCAAAGAATGTAATTTAGTAGCAAAACCTTCATGCAAACTACCAAAAAAGCCCCATACAAGACCTTAATCAGCTCAGTCCTGCAATACGGCCTTGAAGCATGGATCGTATTAAAGGCGGATAAAGAAATCTTTGGTTGTTTTGAGAGAAAAATTCTTCGACAAATCTTCGTCCGCGTTTGAGTTAATGAACTATACGAGCTGTCAAAAGGTTCCGTATTTGATATTTGAGATAGCTATGACTTGCAGAGCAAATGGACACCAATACCCCGGCTCGAAGAGTCTTCGATTCCCAGCCAAAGTGGCGGGCACAAGTAGAGGGTGTTTATTTTAAAGGTTGGTTTTTCGAATAGAGATAAAACTGACATTTTGTATTCAAATCGGGCAACTCTGTTGTTATTTATGTTCAGCTTGGTTTGCCATTTCATCATGAACAGATTGGCAAATGAACAACGCTTGCAAATCGTACAAAATTATGTCGAAAATAATTGTTCAGTTCGCGAAGTTTATCGCAAGCTCCGTCCGTTTTATGGTCGACATAATCGTCTATCAGAGCAATTAATTCGGCTAACCATGGATCGATAGTGCGCACCGAAGAAACAATTGCCGCTGTAGAGCAAGGTGTTGAAGAGGACCCGAGTGAATCGATTCGCCACCGCGCACAGCAATTGGAGCTTTGTCCATCGACTTCATGGAAGATTTTGCGCAAAGATCTTGGCTTACGACCTTACAAGATCCAGCTTGTGCAAGAATTAAAGCCACGAGACCATGCAATGCGTCATTATTTTGATGTTAGGCCGAAAATGAGTTTGATCTCGATGCTGATATTCATCTCAAAATTTTGTTCAGTGATGAGGCTCATTTTTGGTTGAATGGCTACGTCACCAAGTAAAATTGCCGCATTTGGATTGAAAAGAATCCACATGAGACCCTTGAGACACTATTACATCCACAAAATCTGACTGTTTGGTGTGCTCTATGGGCTGGTGGAGTCATTGGGCCTTACTTCTTCCGAAATGATGCTGGAGAGTCAGTTACCGTTAATGGAGACCGGTATAGAGCCATGATAACCGACTATTTTGTTCCCGAATTGGATGGCATGAATATGGGTGAGATGTGGTTCCAACAAGACGGCACTACATGCCACACAGCGCACGTCACAATCGATTTATTGAAGGGAACTTTCGATGAGCGCATAATTTCAAGGAATGGACCTGTCAATTGGCCACCAGTTGTTCGTCTACGCGAACAAACCAGAAACGTTTGGGAACTTGAGAGCCAACAGTTGTGGCGCTATTGCCGACATACGGCCCCAAATCCTCGAAAAAGTAGTTGAAAATTGGAAGTTTAGATTTGGCTTTTTTCGAACCAGCCCCAGAGGCCATATGCCCAAAATCATCTTTAAACATTAATGGCATAAAATTATTAAACGATTTTCTTGTATTTTATTTCAATTCGAAGTTTTATACCTCTAAAAAAAACACCCGTTCGGAACCGACCTCAACCAACTTGAAATGCACAACTGGAGGAAGGTTGCTAAGGACCGGGATACTGTGAGCATGCGCTGGCGGTCCTCATATAGTGTCTTAAAGACAATTGCCATAACCAGCAAAAAAAAAAGAAACAACTAGAAACCGACCTCAATCAACTTGAAGTCCGCAACTGGAGGGACCGCGCTGATGCATGTTGGTGACTGCGATGCATGTAGTGCCACTGAACTAAGTAACCAAGAATTCTGTTAATTTTCAATCTTTTGGATTAATTTCTTTTATTCCGGGATATTTTTAAACATTTCTAACAGAACGTTTTCGAGCCCTTATTTCAAAATATTTTCCAAATTTATTTCAGAGAACCAATTGAATGAACACTACTTTACTGTAGCCTGAAAAATGTTCGGTTCCCAGCCAAATATCAGTATAGGAAGTCCGCTCCACTGGACAAGCCAAAACAGATATGGACGAACTTGAAGTTGTGAAACTCAATAGATGCCTCTGAGTACTGGGCTAATTGGAGGGGCAGGTTTGGGTCCACTTATGTAAGTAAGATTTTAATTTTTTTTTCATGCCACTTGTTTAAATTTCAACTCGTTCAGTATCCACTGCCACTCTGTGTACACAGACACCAACTGTTTATGTTGATACTGCCTTTTTTTTTTAAATATATCCACAGTTGCACAAATGTTTGCCCCCGCACCTAATTACATGAATCGAAAATGACACACACTCCCCATGCCATGTTGGTATTTGAACCTTCAATATAATTATAATGATATTAAACAACGGTAAGCATATGCTTTGCTACTGCAAAGAGCGCTGAAGTGTAACGTACGTTCTCCCATTTTAATTCCACGCACAAATTTGCGGGAGTACTAGCATGGAGGTAGGTGCACTTCATATAACAGCAGATAATTGAAAGATTCCCAAAATTTGTGGCAACATTGCACGCATGCTTTATTTATTTTGGTGGTGGCAGGATATCATTTGGTGTCAGAAACCCTCATGCAGGACGATCTTTTTAGCTAAGTTGCGGGGATGTTGTTGTTTTTTTTTGTTCGCCTAAATTCGAAGTCCGTGTTTTTTGTAGAAAACTCCCAGGAAAACTGCGGGTCATGGGGTTCGTTTTTTATTAGATTCGATGTGTAATTTTCCACGTCTTTTTGCATCGGTGAAATGGTTGGTAATGATGGGAATCGGATTGTCACATGCTGTGGGTATACGCGTAATCTAAGAGAACGGGACAAATTATGGGATATGTAGGTATCAGACGAAAGTATTTTTATTGTGGTTGACAGTGATAAGATCTTTCGCGTTTACATTGGAAATTGTGCTTGAATATTCGCGGGCAATAACGCATTTTATCCTGGATATGGAAAAGAAATTAACGTCGATGAAAGGGTAAACATTTGATTATGCTGGTTACAGATATATGGGGTGGAAAAGTAGTATTGATTGTGAGAAAGTGTTGACACTTTGGACTGGAAAAGAATAAAAACGATCTGGGGATACCTGAAAAATTCAATAGTTTTGATCGAATCATGGAGGAAAATATTGGTCCTACGAATGTGTATTTCCTATAATTCGTAAGTAGCACAATTTCGAAAATCATTTAATGTAATAAGAAATGATTTGCATCCATTTTGCCATACAACAGTAGTTTGCAGAATTAGAATTAGTAAAAGAGCCACAAAAGACTGAAAACAATACCTTATTGTTCAGTATATGAATTCAGCAGCAGGTGGCTATGGCTCAGAGGAATACGTAGTTGACTGCTAAGCCAAACGCTGTTCTATAAAAACCGCCAGATTATCTGAGGCCACCTGTGCGATAATACGAGACAATATAAATCGATGTCTCCTCCTCTGTGCCACGTAGGTTTATGTTAAATGGCTTTCATTCTATGTGGCTATATGTCTCTCTCTCTCTATTTTTTTATTATTTTCTTGCTCTGTCCTAGCCGATGGCCTCAGTCGCCAGTGCTGTTATGTGTCTGTAGTTCGTTGCATTCATGTGTGAAGTCAATGAATTCAGGAAATTGGTTTAATCTATTTATTACTAGATCAGCTCGACTGTACATCTGACTAAGTCAGTGCTATACTAGACTGATAGATACGATAAGCCAGCTCTTTCAGGAAAGCGCCTTAAAACTTTGAATGAACTTTTTTAATAAAGTCTCTCAGTATGTGTAGCTTAATGTGTTCTCGCACATTAATCATTCGAAAAATAACACCATTCTCAAATTTTTGGAATCAGCTAAGTCTTGGACATACACCTGTATTAAGAGGCCAATAATGTTAAATAGGCAATGGGGAAGATGGGCTCAGTGGCACGATGGTTAGTGCGATGAACTGCCGCGCAGAAGGTCTGGGTTCGATTCCCAGCCGTAGCAAAATCTAAATGATTTTTTACTAATCTTTCTCTCGTAATGATCTGACATACCAACCGTCAAAAAAAAATCATCAATTGTCAAGAAAAGTTCGTCTCGAATTCGCCGATCGGAGTCGGCATAAAACGAGAAGTCCTGCCATCGTGCAAGAAGTAAACACGCACACCCAAATGGTTGTTGGAATTGCCCTGGATAATTTGTATTTTATTTTCTTAATCGGGAAGATGGTGTATGTACACACCGCTGCGCTCCTTAGACGTCTTCCTAGAGCTGGATTGCAATTTCGAATTAATGTATTTAGAAGAAAATGGTTAATGGGTAGTGCTTTTTGAGGTAATAGTGAGGAAGTTTCGGATAGTGACAATGAGTATGAAAATCAGTAGAGTTATGCCTATTAGCCATGCTCAGTATTCTAGTAATTTGCTCGTTTAAGCCCTAGTTGGTTCGGTGGAAGTTAATTCGGAAGAGATAACAATATCTGAGATTTCGGTAGTGGGCAATTAGGGATATTTTTTATAGTAGTGCGAGTCAATTTATTTGTTCTGCTAAAAGCTGATGTCCGAATAGGATTTCGGGAACTTCACGTCTTTTTTGAGACGATTGTTATAGTTGAGTAAATTTTAATGGTCCACACAGGGAAGAGCAAAACATGGAATTTAACCGGGTCAAAACCGTCTAGAGCGTTAACAAAGATGAAAAGAATTCTTTCTCGTAAGTTAAAATTGATTTTCGAAGGTATGGGACTCATTAATTCGAATTCATCATGTCTTGCTGCTAACTGTTTGTTGCAAAAAAAAGAATAATTCAAAAAGCACCGTTATTTTTTCACTGGATCTCTTCCAAAGCATTCCATATGGAAAAATGCATATTTTTTTGCGTCAACTAAATAAGCACATGGTTATTATCGTCATTGTTTTTGTTTTAAGCAATTGGTAAAGTTTTTGAAGCAATTTGTACACATAAATTTAAATTTGGAGTAACATGGGCCGAGTAAAATTCCTTAACAATGTTGAAATCGATTTACTTAAGGAGCAAAGATAAAGAGGACGTGCTATACAAAATTGACCAAGCTTTAATATAATTTACTTCTACTTGAGGAACAAGAAGTTGTTTGGAAAAAAACCTTGAAGGGGGTAATAACACAGCAATAACAGCGGCTGATCAAAGAGCAATATTGCGCTTGTCTTTCAATTCCTGCGACTAAGCTACGAAAATTAAGCCAAAAGCTGGTGTAACTTCCTGTGTTTCCACAGTTAGAAGAGTTCCAATCACCTAGAACTACTGAAACTTAAATAAAATGGTTTCAGTAGTTTTTCCATCAGCGGAAGTTAATGAAATAACGCCGAACTCCGAAATTCGACATTATTTCACTTTGTACAAGCCAATTTTGGAATTTGTCGTTATTTCACAATTATTTCACAGAAATAACGCCGGATATTGCTTTCGTAATAAGGCCGAATAAAGAGTGAGGGGGAATCATACTTTGCACACATCCGAGTTCGAGTTTGGGTGCATGAAAGGGGGCAGGATGCCCCTGCAACCCCCCTGCTTTGACTCACTGCTGGATTTGGATTCCGTGTGAGGTTGGAAAAAATGGGTTAAGCAGTAAATTAAGGCAAGACGAAGTGTATGCTGTCAACAAGAAAGGACACACAACATCGACGAGTCGGACAGAACGTTTGACACCATTGACAGATATTACTTAGAGGTAGTACCGGACTTTATTCTATCTCGGCTCCGCTATTAACTCTGACAATAACATCTCGTCAGAAATTGAACGAAGAATTACTCTTGCTGTTTCTTAGGGCTAAGAAGGCAATTCAGCAGTAACGCCCTCACTGGAACTATCTTATATAAGCCCTGATCATCCTAGTCCTGCTCTATGGCGCTGAAGCATGGACCGTCTCAAAAGCGGATGAAAAAATACTTGGTCGATTTGAGAGGAAAATTCTTCGGTCCCATTTGCGTTGACGGGCTATGGAGACGAAGATTCAACCAAGAACTATACAAGCTGTACAGCGACATGCTCCTGGTCAAAAAACCAATACCCCGACTCGCAGAGTACTCGATTCGCAGCCAGACATCGGACGCAGTAGAGGAAGACCTTGCCTTAAGTGGCGCGCACAAGTAGAAACCGACCTTAACCAACTTGGAGTGCGCAACTGGAGGCAGTTAGCTAAGGACCGGGCTAATTGGAGAAGCATTTTGGTTGAGGCCCAGGTTCTTTCCGGACTGTAGCTGTAAGTAAAATTTGCATGCGACCCCCTGCTTGGCCTAACTGTTGATGGAAGCTTGTTTGTCAATACATCCAACCTCGCACGCAATCGAAATCCAATAGTTAGCCCCCCATGCAGGTGGGTTGCAGGTGGATAGCACGACCCCTCACACTTATTTTCAAACTTTGTCCAACTTTCACTCGGGTGTATTGAAAGTATGAAAAGCGTGCTTGAGCTCACTATTGTATATGGGATGGGTGCGAAATTGAATGTGAAATAATGCCAAATCGGAACATGGAAATTCGTTGTTATTTTGATCGGCTTTATTTCACGACACCGTTCGAGGCACAATATGACTTGGCATACATTACGGTTTTTTACGGATGAAAATAGTTCTAATTTTGTTGGACCTGATGGATTTGATTACTACTTTCATGACATGAGAAAAGACGAACGTTTTTTTAGTCCGGCATCATAGTCGAGAAGGTGGTATTATGGTATGAGGAGCAGTAAGATACTATTGAACTGTTGATCTTGTTGTAAACTGCAAAAATGGCTACAATATCTTACAAAGGAATATTGGACAGAAACCTCCCCAAATTTTGCGATATTTTTGGACGCATATATTAAATTTCTAGCAGGATTGGGTTATATAGCGGAAAGTGAAATTGCTTTTGTGGTCACCATGCTCACAGGTACGGAACCTTATTGAACACGTATGTGGATGGTTAGTCCGAAAGGTGTTCGAGTATGGCCATTGTAAGAAATTGTTGAAAATAAAACAATTTCCTATCATAGTTAGTCCTGATCTATCACACATCAGGAAACGGCCATTGGTGGGTACTTAAAACTAACCTCACGAGATCGACTTAATAAAAATTTAAAATTAAAAAATAAAAACATAAAAATTATGTCAACAGGATTATTCTTGAGCTCCATTTAATTAACAAACTTTGCTCGCCTCCCATTGCCTCCAATTATCTCGTGCACCGTTTTGCATAGTCGCATCTTTACATTCAGACGGTCTAGTTGCGTTGCCAGATTCATCTTGGACATATCGATCTAATATTATTTCTACATATTCATTAAATCAATAGCTGATGCATACTAGGACATTTTTTTTTATAAATATAACAAGTAGCAATAAGTAACAATATATTTGCACCTTAAAAGATCTAGTACGTTGTCAACTAGATTACTTCAACAAGGTGAAAGTGACAGAACATAATAATTTGTCAACTATATGTCATAATAGATATTCTCAATTTATTAGTAAAATATAAATATTGAAATGTATCCGTTTATAGAATAGGATGTACATATAATGTTATTACATTTTCAAATTGTGTAGTGTGTTTAAATCGCAAGCAAGGGGTTTAGCAAAAAAAGAAGCGTATCTGTATCATTTGCTACTTTCTAGCCAAATTTCAAAACTTGCAAGTGCCAGTGTGTGTTGAATTTTAAAAGATATTAAATAAAGTGATTAAGTCATATGTAAATAAATACATACAGTGATAAAGACAAATCTATGTGAGTTTTTGTGTAAAATAGTTTCCGGCGTAACTTACCAACTGTGCAAGGAATTTGGATTCTCGTGACGCAAAATGATTTATGTTCCGAAAAAAGGATTGAAGAATATTAAGGTGAGTGAATAGACCGTTTGGCCAATTTTTATATTTGTTGCCAAAATGGATACAAAATGTGACATTTATCCTTAAACTTGATTTTAGAAGTTGCATTGCACAACATAAGCAAACAAAAAACATGATCAGTCGAATTGTGTCCATTATGAAAGTGGAGTAAATGCCTTAGACCGAGATGGTTCTTAAGCATGTTAGGGAGGGAATATTCAAGAAATGTACATATAGATAATATGCTTAAGTTAGGTTAACACTTAAGTCCTTGTGGTGGCGTTGCGATACTCTTTAGTAGATGTTAGCTAGCCATCTCCTCATTTAAATTTTAAAAAGTTTTTGGTTATCTTTAAAGTGACTTCAAGTGTCGAATTTTACTTCAGTAAAAAATATTTATTCGGTGGTTTCTTAGCTGTCGGTAAATAAGTTAATACCAATTTGTGGTATTTTTGCTAGAGTTAGCACCTCAGCTTGAACACACCTCTGTGATCAGGAGGTCTTAGGGCCCAGTTATAGCTACCATTGAAAACCCTCATTGGACATTTTCTTTTACTTCTTGTGGCTTTTTTATAAGTTCAACACTTAGCGAGTTGGTGTCAAAACAAAGCTTATGAATTTTAGAACATGATTATCCAAAAATATTTTCAATTTTTGATTATAGTTTGCGCAGAAAATCGCTTTTTATTTATCACTGATCTAGATTTATTTTTGCGAAGTAATGATTGTCGTTCCACCGAAATAAAACGGATTTTTACAGTGATTCCACTAAGAAGCTATGGATGTAAAATTACAATTCCATCATGTTTTGTGTTCCAACGAAGTTGTTCAGTGAGAGCTATAACGGGGCCCTTATTATCTGACTACTGCGAATGCCTCTGAAAAGTTTTTTTGTGAGGTTGGAAAAAATGGGTTAAGCAGTAAATTAAGGCAAGACGAAGTGTATGCTGTCAACACGAAAGGACACACAACATCGACGAGTCGGACAGAACGTCACCATTGACAGATATTACTTTGAGGTAGTACCAGACTTTATTCTATCTCGGCTCCGCTATTAACTCTGACAATAACATCTCGTCAGAAATTGAACGAAGAATTACTCTTGCTGTTTCTTAGGGCTAAGAAGGCAATTCAGTAGTAACGCCCTCACTGGAACTATCTTATATAAGCCCTGATCATCCTAGTCCTGCTCTATAGCGCTGAAGCATGGACCGTCTCAAAAGCGGATGAAAAAATCCTTGGTCGATTTGCCTCTGAAAAGTTTTTTTTTTAAGTTAATTTTGTTTCATTTGTTGCAGATCCGTAAAAAGCAATAGATATGTAATCAGAGTTTACACAGTTCCTTGCGTATTTTCCGTGCATGTCTAGATGGTCTCACGATCCATTTGTTCGTTTGTCTGATCCACAAAGTAGCCGATTTCTGAATGCATACAAACATCGAGAAGTAGCAGATTTAGATCACCACCAAAATTGCAAGGAGTTTAAATTTGTCACTTCGCAATTGTTGTACCTGTAACGGTAGTCCTTACATTTTTGTTTATTTTCTTCAAATAGGCTATTCCGATTCTGGCTTGTTATCAGAATATTCGCCCAATTTTTACTCGACTTTCGTGGGATTCGTCATCATAGATTCGATGACTTTTTGTCACTCAGTATCCAATCGAGCTTTCTCTTTAGAACTACGCGTATAAACTTCAGACAGAACTTCTGTCTGCTGGTACTTAACCCCTAAATGCTTTTTTAACAGTTCACTTAGGGTTGATCACACGCTCTGCTACATACGGTTTCATTTTGTTGAACTATAGCATTTCCATGTACAATGCGTGAAAAACAGACAATTTCCATCTCGAATATCCCAGGCCTGAATGGACAATGACTTTCACTCTCATCCAATGCCAAATATGTAGAGGTACAGCAAAAAGAAAACATGTATATCTTCTTATTCCTGCAAAGTATTGGTACCAACGACTGGAGCCCTAAAGATGGTCTCAGGCCGTTTGAAAAAGTCTTACAGACATTGCACATCCTTTTTCTATGCCGAATTAGCTGATCCTCCAACCAAATATGATGCCCAATTTTTTTTCTGAACTATTTATCGCTGATTTTCCAACAAGACAAGTTTTAAAAATAGACAATAACGGCACCAGAATGGGCGCATTCCAGATTCATCTTGGGCATATCGATCTAATATTATGTCTACATATTCATGAAATCAATAGCTGAAGCATACTCTATTTTCTTAAATACGCTTTAGCTAAAAATAATTCGCTTCATCTTCCTGATTCTACCATCGTAGTCCTGGAAGAATTACTGGCTATTAAAAACGCTTGTTACGTAATTAGACACAGAGGTAGCCATAAACAAAAAATCGCTATTGCTGTAATAGAGTTCAAGGTCTCAATGAAATAGATGAGGAAGAACAAACTGATGCGTCGTTAAAACTGGGCTCAGATCAGCATTCTAATTTCATTAATGACAGTCACATATAACATTAAAACACAGTTTCACAGGTCGAGAAACTAAGCTGGATGTGCCATTTTAAGTAATATGTGGTCACGTTAATACCTGTCAAGAAGACGATTCCTCGTAAGCAGGTAATAGAAGCCTTTTCCAGCGACAAGATAAACAACACTAGGCAAACATTTATTCGACAATCGTTGCGATTACTGTAAACGGCCTATCGAAGATCTAATCGCCTCACTAAATGCGACACTTTGAAACACAAACATTTGGTATCAAAAGAGCTTCTCATCAAGTCAGCGTTAACAACAATAACTTCGTACATACCCCTTTATTTGTAGGCCTAGGTTTGAGGCCTTATATTAACCGCTGCAGCAGAGACCATATTTAAAGTGAATGAAAAATTGTCTGGTCGTTTTGAGCGAAAATTTCTTCGGAAAATATTTTACTCCATTGGCGTTGAAAGGCTGATCTGACGATAAGTTAACTTCACTTAGAAATCGAATGGATACCAACACTCTATCCGGCAGAAATTTTGTTTCTTTACTTCTTAGCCAGATGGTAGATGCAACAGTAAAACACCTCACCTTAAGTTACTTACTTACTTACATACTTACTTAAGTGGCGCTACAGTCCGGAGTGAACCTGGGCCTCAACCAAAATGCCTCTCCAATTAGCCCGGTCCTTAGCTAACTGCCTCCAGTTGCACACTCCAAGTTGGTTGAGGTCGGTTTCTACTTGTGCGCGTCACTTAAGGCGAGGTCTTCCTCTACTGCGTCCGACGTCTGGCTGGGAATCGGAGACTCTAGGAATCCAAGCCATCTTAAACGTCCAATGCGGAGTTTTTTGACCAGGGGCATGTCGCTGTACAGTTCGTATAGCTCTTGGTTGAATTTTCGTCTCCATAGCCCGTCAACACAAACGGGACCGAGGAATCAAATCGAACAAAAATGTCTTCATCCGCTTTTGACACTGTCCATGCTTCAGCGCCTTAGAGCTTGACTGGGATGATCAGGGTCTTATAAAGGATCTCCTTAGTAGTTCGAATGAGGACTTTACTACTGAATTGCCTTCTTAGCGCGAAGAAACAGCGATTGGCAGGAGTAATTCTTCGTTTAATTTCTGACGAGATGTTGTTGTCAGAGTTAATTGCGGAGCAGAGATAGACTAAGTGCCGTACTACCTCAAAGTTATTTCTGTCCATGGTGACGTTCTGTCCAATTCGTCGACGTTGTTTTATTTCGTGTTGACAGCATATACTTAGTCTTGCCCTCATTTACCGCTAAACCCATTTTTGCCGCTTCCTTCTCTATACTAGCAAACGTGTCTTTGACATCAGGTTGAGTCCTACCAATGATGTCCATATTGTTTTCGTATGGTAGTAGTTGCACCAACTTTTGGAAAATTGTGGCTCTGTTGTTGACTCGGGAGTTTTACACAATCCTCTCAAGAATCTAATTGAAGAAGTCACATGATAGCGCACCACCTTGCCTAAATTCTTTTTTTAGTATCGAATGTGTCAGTGAGGTCGTTTCCAAACCTGATGGAGCAGCGAGAATTCTCCATCGTCATTCTACACAAACGGACGAGTTTGGATGGTATACCAAAACTATACATGGCTCTGTATAGTTCGTCTCTATAAATGCTGTCGTATGCGGCTTTGAAATCGATGAATAGGTGGTGGGTATCGATTTGGACTTCTTGGGTTTTTTTCCAGAATCTGCCGAAGTGTGAAGATTTGATCGGTTGTGGACTTTCCTGGCCTAAGACCACACTGATAAGGGTTGATCAGGTTTTTGGTAAACGGTTTCAGGCGTTATTCCGGCAGATTGAATTTTGTAGGCGATGTTAAGAAGACTTTTGCCTCTGTAGTTGGCGCTGGTCAGAGCGTTTCCTTTTTTGTGTATCAGGCAAACGATGCTGAGGTTCCATTCCTTAGGCATACTTTCTTCCGACCAGATTCAGCTTATGAGTTGGTGGATGTTACATACCAAGTCATCTCTGCTGGCTTTATAAAGCTTGGCGGGAAGGCCGTCATTTCCGGCATCCTTATTACGCTTGAGTTTAGATATTGCTATCCTCACTTCACTCAGGTCGGGTGGTTGGCAGTTTTCGCTGTCGTTGCCAATATTGATTGGTTCGTTCTGTCTGACAGCGGAATTTTGTTCGTCATCGCCGTTTAACTGTCTGCAGAAATGGTTCTTCCATATCCTCAGCGTCGACTGTGTCTCAACTACGATATTTCCTTGCTCATCTCGACAGGATTCTGTTCGAGCCTTGTATCCTTGACGTTTTACACATTGGTAAAACTTGCGAACATCTTTCCTGGAGTGGCACCTCTCTATATCCTCGATCGCGCGCTTTTCTTCATCTTTTTTCTTCTTTCTGAAAAGCCGGTGTTCTTCCCTTCTTCTCTGCCTAAAGTGCTCAACGGCAGCTCTCGTCTTCACCTACAGCTTAGCCTTGTAGGCCTCGTTCTTGGCTGCGAGCATCTGTCGGCATTCCTCATCAAACCAGGGGTTTCTTGCTGGTGGGCGCGAGAAACCTAGCACATCAGTTGCGGCTGATCTAATGGCTTGTTGGCATAGTTGCCATTGTTCTTCGACATTCGATACTGGTGGTATGGTGTTAATCGAGAGGTTAAGGGACACGTGTTGCGCGAAGGTCTTGGCGGTCTCTTGCGATTGCAGTCTTTCGACATTAAATTTTTTTACAGTATTTTTGGATTGTTGTGGCATTCTAACCTTGGCTGCAACAAGGTCGTGGTCCGAGTCGATGTTAGCTCCTCGGAATGTTCGGACATCCAAAATACTGGATGCGTGGCGCTTGTCTATCGCTATGTGATCAATTTGATTGACCGTTCGTTGATCTGGAGAACGCCATGTCCCCTTATGGATATCGAGGTGCGGAAACCGTGTGCTGGCTATACTGGCATTTCGTAACGTAGCGAAGTCAATTAGCCTAAGTCCGTTACCAGACGTGTTGTCGTGTAGGCTATGTTTTCCGACATTACTGCTAAAGATATCTTCTCTTCCTACCTTTGCATTAAAAGCACCCATCACGATTTTAACATCATACTTCGGTAGTCGCTCATAGGTTTTGTCAAGGAGTCCTTAGCTACTTCATCTCTTTCCTCCGTTGTTGCGTGAGCGCATATAAGGCTAATGTTGGCGAATTTGGCTTTGATGCGGATCGTTACAATGCGTTCGCTAATGTCTTGGGACCTTAAGTTGGATACGCAAATAGAAACCGGTATTAACAGTTTAGTTGAAGTTCAGACATATTTCGAATTCATATTTTTAGTTCAAAATTAAGCTTAGATAACGAATGGTTTAAAAAATCGTCAATATGCTTAAATTGAATATGTTTCTCAAACCATTACAATAAATTGAGCCTTACATAATTTTAGAACTCAATAAAAATGATGAGACTTCAATGCTAATCATTGAAGTATTTTTTTTTGATCGTATTGTTGTCCTTATTCCATTTTTCCAATTATAACTGTTTGAAAAGTGCATAAAATGGTCGTAACAAGATATCCAACATAGACACAGACGAACATGGAAAGCAAGTGCACAAAGCCTAACACCCTCAAGTTGACCGCGCGCAATATTGTCAAGGATAATCCTTAAGTGTGTGCAACAATAGACCCCATAATAAGCAGGCTCAGTCCTCAAATGCGATAATCCGACCTGCATCAAATTTCAATGCTGTATTAAAATCTCCATAAAAACGAACCTGCCCATCTATATCTACAGTTTAGATCTTTTGGTTTGCGTATTCCTAATCCAATTCGAGTCGAATAAAGACTTAAGTAGCCAATCATTGTCGAAATGCACAAAAGTGCATAAGGATGCCGCAAATTGTCATCTCTGGTTCGTATCACAAATGAAAATAAAATCGAACATAAAAACAAACTCAGTCGCAGCATAGATGAAGCATAGCGCTGGCTAATGGATCTAATAGCCATAGATAGACGTAAGATATAAAAATTAAAAAAAAATCAACATGGATGCAATAGCATTACCTGAGACAGGTTTTTGGGTCCGCTCCTTTCACGCTGTCCGCCTTTGAACACACATTTCAACCATGCATCCCTTCAGCTTTAGCCGAGATTTTTATCTCGCTACGTTTGGCAGTTTGTTGTGCGTGATACTGATGCATTAAATTCCGCCTGCCGAGTGACATTGCAGTACCGGGACATGAATCACAGAATCTCTGTCTGGTTGGTGGCACCTCTATAGCTCGGTCAACGGTTATACCTCTACATACTATTGCGTTAGGACACATTCAAATGCTGTTGACATTCTAATAGGCAAAGATAGATATTTTCGTTTGTATCTGTTTTTTTTTTTCGTTTGCGGGCCCTTTTTTTTTTTGGCTTGGGATAGAATGTTATCCAATGGGTGCGAACTCGTAATCTGTGATTTTTTTCTTGGCTGAAACGTTTTATTAGATTTATTAGCTGCTGGTGCCTGTGGTGCAAAGAAGTTCGTTGTCCATTTCCATTAAGGCGTTGGGTTTTGTGAGATTCTATTGTCGCTTTGTATTAGAGTATCAGCCAGTGTGGGCTGCGCGATAAATGTTTTTGTCTGAGTTTTTTCCTAAGTCAATGACTTCTATCTGAGCACGAAATCATATGCAACATGTTGAGCTTAAGCCATGCATTTACATGGTTTCATGGGTTTCAATAAGATTTATGAGATCTAATGATACAATTCGAGTTGAAAGTTAGCTGACACTTCCATTTGAAAATCATAATATAAAAGTTCAATGTATTAGAGTGGATCTAATATCTAGGAAAACTTAAGTCATTAGTAATTTAAGTTCAAAGGTTTTTTTTTTTTTTTTCGGTGGGCTGGTGGAAATCGCAGTAGACACGATGAGCACGTGCCCAAGAAGTGTGAGACCTTAACCCATTAAAATCACCACCCTTTTTGTATTTGTATTCCAACTATGTATGCGACTTATATAGCAATTTTTTTTATCCAGAGTAATAAATGTTTGGCAAGTAACTTTGCTTTCAGAGTTATTGCTTTTTCCGAAAATTAATAGCGCGGTTTGTTATTATCGGGCCATATCTAAGGGCTTGGTTTTTTGAAGACGCCGCAATAAATTTGATTCGCCAATAAAGGTTTTTTTATGTTTGCGTGCAAAATTTTTCGTTTCATATTTAACCGCGGGAATACCCAGATCTCTGCGTAGGTCTTCATTCCTTATTTACCACGGCGCATTGACGAATGATCTTAACATTTTGTTTCCAAAAGTTTGTAAAATATTAAGATTCGTTTAACTGGTACAACCACATAGTTGTATACCATATGTCCAGACCGGCTTTAGCACTTGCTTGTATAATAGCAGCTTGTTGTCAAGGTTGAGCTTCAAACATTTGTCGAGTAACCAGTACAGTTCTCTGTATTTATATTTAAGTTCAAATCAAATGGTGATTAATTGAAAATATGATAACATTGGCTTGTCGGAAGATACGTCTTCAAGTCTTTCCACTGACTGTCTGTGTAATCATTTTGGGTTCTCTGTTATAGGCTTTTGATATGAACCGTAATGAAGATTCATTTATTTCTCGTTAAGCTGTTCAAGATGTTCGTTGATTTAGCGCTATTTTATAAATTGATATTCGAAATATTGAAACAAGTATATTTAATTCGATCTTACTCCACTTTTGACTTTCACTCATTGTCGACATTCATGACCGACCTTTCAACAACCCCATGTATCCACAAAACAGACCCAACATATTGTATTCCGGATGGTAGCCATCGCATTTTCTAAATATCGGTAATTTTTGACCTGAACCATGCGAGAACAGATTCAAGCTTTTTAGTTGCAGCAAGGTGTGCAGCAATTCAGTTGTACAGCTCCGAGTCTAGTTGATATTGGAGGCGATGTGGTATCTGAGGCTTCTGTCCCTCTCATAACTAGTGTTTACGTGGTATGGGAGTTTTCTTCACGATATTCCAATTCCAGTTTGTTAGATACCCTTAGGACATGAGTCCATCAATATCGACTACGGTATTGATCGTTGGCTTTTTGGTCCATCTGCCACCATCTCCATTCAACGTTTCTGAATAAAACTTGAGATGCCCTTATGACCTATAGTCGTTATATGTTGAAGCAGATCATAAAAGTTGTTTACTTTTTCCATCTTTATAGGGACTGCAGACTCCACCGTCGCGTTGACCTTATCTTGGTTATTATTGCGTTACAATCTTGGAAACAAAAATGTTGCCTAAAATAGAGGACATGACTTCCACCCGCTGTCGTCTGTTGCCACCAAGACTATACACAAGGCACCCAGCGGTCGCAAGCAGGAAGTTGGGAGAACGAGTTGATCCCAACAAACAATTTCGCTTCGATAGAGCATTGTCGAAACTATTTTCCCTCCATCAATATCAACTGTATGGAGTCTAATGGAAATACATTCGGCGGACTACCCGGTATTCTAGAAGTTTTCCTTACCAAAGCCTTACCAAAACTTACATATAACGAAAAAAAAAACGAACAAAAAATACACCACAAGGCTGTTCTCTGCAACAAGCAAGAGTTGCCTCAGTAATAAACCACTTGAAAAGTGTTTCTGTAAAACCATTGATTGAAAGACAAAGAAACGTGCTTTCAGATTCATTTCAGATTCACGCTTGCAGAAGTCCAGACGCTAAACCCAATTTTCGACGGTTTTCAAGCATAAATCGGCCGATACTGCTGCAATTTCTTGTTCAATACTCGTACGAAGTTCATCAATCGTCGCTGGCTCGTTGGCATAGACAATATACTTGACGTTGCCCCACAGGAAATAGTCTAACGGCGTCAAATCGCACAACCGAAGCGGCCAAGCGACTGTACCATTTCGTGAGATAACACGTTCTCCAAACTTGGTTTCCAATAAATTGATTCTGGCATTCGCTGTGTGGTTTGGTGCGCCGTCCTGTTGGAACCACATGTCCTCCAAGTCCATATCATCCAATTGGGCTCAAAAATATTCGGTTATCATTGAACGGTAGCGATTCCCATTCACAGTAACGTGCCGGTCTTGATCATCACGGAAGAAGTACGGCCCAATGACGCCGCCGGCCCACAAACCATACCAAACCGTAATTTTTTCTGGATGCAATGATGACTCATGGAGTACGTGCAGATTTTTGCCTGACCAATACCGCATGTTTTGTTTATTGACGAAGCAATTCAGCCAGAAATGAGCCTCATCGCTGAAGATGATTTTTCGATGAAAACCCGAATCATTTTCAAGTTGTTGCTCAGCCCAATTCACGAACATACGACGCTTCTGGTGGTCAAGCGGCTTCAGTTCTTGCGTCAATTTAATCTTGTAAGGATGTAGGCCAAGATATTTTCGCAAAATTCGCCACAACGATGTCACAGAGATGCCCAACGCTTGAGAACGACGTGTGAGAGACACATTTGGGCTTTCTTCAACTGAAGCCTCAGCGGCAGCAGTATTCTGGACACTACGGGCACTTATTTGTCTCACTGGCACGGCAACATTTTGTACTGTGCCTGTGGATTCAAATTTTTCCACTAGACGCTCAATTATTGATCTGCTAGGACGATTATGACGACCATAAATTGGAAGTTGCGCTCTTAACGTTGAGGCCACTGACTCCGAATTTCGGTTGTAAATTTTAATAATTTTGACTGGCTGTTGGATCGTATATCTTTCCATCATGAAATGGCAAACCTTACTGAAGAGAAATGTCAAAAGAGCGGCAAGAAATATGACGTCGTCTGCTGTCCCTGTCGCTCAACTTTTGTAGCGTTCCTGTTGAAAAGAAATGGGGGTCTGAATATTTTTGGAAATGCAAAAAAAAAAAAAAATATGAGAAGGCTACAATCCACTGTGCGGATCGTTTTATACCCTATCTCATCCCATCATTAAGAATTATATCCCTAAAATGTAAAATACTAAAATTGACATTGTCACAACATATTGAAAATGTTTTATGGTTCGACAAAAAACAACGTTTTTCTCCTGCATATAGTATGGCCTCAAACAGTGGGCGTGACAAAAAACTTTGTATGAACAAAATTTAGGAATAATTATTTTCTTATAAGTGGGCGTGGCAGTGGGAGAATAAAAAAAATGTTGCCTTGGTTGAACAGCTCGTGCAAGCATCACATGTACCAAATTTCATTATCTTAGCTCAAATTTTAAGGCCTAAAAACCAGTGATTACAGAAATGTCTTAATCAACTCAGCTAGTGATTCTGAGTCGATCCATATATTTTAAGGTATATCTAGCTAAATTGTTTTCTCTATGTTACAAACTTGTATCAAAACTAATATACCTAGATGGGATAGGGTATAAACATATTCTTGTTGCCACAAGTGGGAATCGAACTCAAAACTTTTGTGTGGTAGTTCATCGCAAAACAAAATTAGTAATCACAGTTAATATTTATAAGATTTAAGTCAGAGGCTCTATACACATTATGCTTCCTTATTAGTTACCAAAACATCTTTTCAACTGTCACATGTACCTACATCCCCGGAAACTTTTTAGAAACCTTATATCATTTCAACTTGTATAAAGTCTGTGGGTTTACCTAAAAGAGTTACTAAGCATGCTGAACTTCTCCCCACAAGTAGAAGAAATTTCTCGTGATATTGGAAACTTATGCCTAACAGAAGATTAATCTTCGTAACCGCATTGCCTCCCATTTAATCGTCAATTTATCTATGTCGATTAAATATAAAATAAAGTTCATTGTTAGTTTTATCAATAAAAATAAAAAGTAAAATATAAAAATATTTTCCAAAATAAATTGTAATGCTTAAGCTAGCGTTTGCTGTCTTTGAAAAGAGGACCTACTTATTTTTCTAAAGGTAAAAATTCCAACATGACTATGATATGCTGACCAGGGGTTCCCAATTTTTTCGGCAACGGAAACTTTTTTGGCGGATTCCTATATTGATATTAACAGAAAACATCGATCCCTGAAGTGTGGTTTGCCTATTTCTGTGGTTGACCTGAAATGAAAGAATAAATGATATAAAAATAATTTTTATAAGTTTTATAAAACATTGTACAACACATAAACGTTGCTACTTTACAATGTGAAGAATGAATTTGTATCTATTCACAGGGTGTCCGCCGGGAAGGTATACTAATTTGTTTTGCCGCCATTTTGGTAAATATTAGTCTTGACAGTTCATATTTGGCAGTCGTGAAGTAGACACGTGGCAAATTTATTATGGAAAAATATTCGATAAACCAACGTGTTTTTAATTGTTAAAACATTTTATCAAAATCAATCATCGATTATTGTGACGATGAGAAAGTTATGTGAAATTTTTGGAACAAACAACGTGCCAACAAAACAAACTATTTATCGTGTAGTGAATGATTTCGAAGAAAGATGGTCTGTAGGTGATAGGGCCAAGCATGGACCAAAACGTACTGCAAGATCGGCTGAAAACATTACTGCTGTTCAAGGAAGTTTTCAAAACAATCCATCAACCTCAATTCGCCGCCGTGCTCAGAAGCTTGGTCTTCAAAGAACAACTTTGGCCACAATTTTGCACAAGGATTTGCGTTTGTTTCCATTTAAGATTCAGTTGACACAAAAGCTTCTTCCAGAAGACCATTTACGCCGCCGTACATATGCCAATAGGATGTTACAGCTATCCCATTACAACACCGATTTTCATGAAAAAATCAAAATGAGTAACGAGGCACATTTTCATTTGAATGGATATGTGAATAAACAGAATAGTCGGTTCTGGGCAATGGAAAACTTTAAAATTATTCATCAGTCACATTTGCTTCTATTAAAAGTTACAGTCTGGTGAGCAATTTGGTCAGGAGGAATAATTGGACCTTACTTCTTTGAAAATTTAACCCCACAACTGCATGCTTTGGGCTTGATTAACATGTGGTATCAACAAGACGGTGCCACATCGCGTACAGCCAGGATTAAATAAAACATTCATCAATATAAGAACCATTCTCTTTCATTTAATTAAAAATCTCTTTCATTTAATTAAAAAACAAACAAAGTAGTATACCTTCTCGGCGGACACCCTGTATTTGCTTAAAATATCCTTTAAAACTAGGCTTAATGTCCGACAGCGGTCTGTTTTTTGTTTGTGTAAATGTAAGCCGCAAAAGCAGCCTCGCATCGGTATGATGTTATAAATGGAAGGAGAACCATAAGAGCTATTTCTGCAACTGCAGTGTATTCATCTTTCAGTCCAATCGAAAATGTATTCAAACAAGAATCTTCTGATTCAAAATTTTGCTTACATCTTCCCAATCGTATTGGTGTCCAAAGGTTCTCAGAGAAAAAAAATTTCTTTAATGGATCCCCCGAAGGTGTCATCTGTACTTTCGTCAAGTTTTATTGCAAATATCTCACTGTCTTTCAATCTGGTCACTGTCTTATCACCAATATGGTCTTAAATCGTATGGCCTCGATCAGATATGATATTATTGGAACACTGGACTGCTGCAACTTTCTTCGCTGCGTCTTTTCCAACTACGCAGCTGAAGATTTCTGTCATGCACGGTTTTGATATTTGCAATCGTGTACGGTATACCATCACATGGAACTTATTAGGAATGATGCTTCAGTTGCGTTTTTATTATCTGTTTTTGCATAACGCAATGTACATCAGGATATTCAGCATTTGCGACGCTACGCCATCTGAAACATCATTTGGAAAACGATGTGCTAGCCTATTGTCTTTATGCCAAATGAAAACACACTTAATCATAAGGATGTCCTTCATAATAGAGGACAATTGAATTATGGATAAATCCAATTGAAGAACATTTAATTACTCATGGCAATTCATTAACTAATCCGCTACAAAGTACCTACGGGCATCCCAAGTGACACACTCCGTTGATCAGTTTCTATCCACCCTGAAACTTCACACCTATTGAATGAAGAAGCAACTAAATCCACCCAACATCGATCTCCGCATGCGACTGACTGTCTCATGATGATGGTGTCAATGACCATATCTACGTTGAACAGAACACATACTCGACAGGCGATCAATGAACTCTCACAACAATGTTGCAATTCCCCCAAAACTCGACACACGGCCCAGGGTACACACAATGCGGATACATCATCACCAATTGCCGTTTCGGCTCAAACCCGCATCCTGATTAATAAAAATTTTCGTAAATTTAATTTCAATTAAGTAGCAACAAATTCCGCCAATAATTTGACATCACTTACGATGAGTACGTTTCTGTTGCTGTTGTTGCACTTTGGAAGTGGGAAGGGGAGAATTCGCTTTATAGTGTAAAAAGGGTCTGCGCGGGGTCTCGTTCAAGGTACTGGCCTTTGTTTGAAAGGGAAATGCTTTCTGCGCTTTTTAAACAATAGAATGAGCACATTGTCGGTTATGAGGGTGAAAGTGAATATCGGGGATAGATCAGAATCAATATTTGCTGGAGTTTTGGTATTCGATTGTTGACTCGATCGCATATGGCAGCCGAATTCAACTGGTTGCAGAAAGGGTAGGAATACACTTTTGAAAACGAAAGGATAATGGATATGTATATTAAGGAATTCGATGAGAAAGGATTTCTATTCGTGTCTTCCTTGGGGTTTGGCTGAGGAAATTTATTTGATCTAAGATATCAAATCGCAAATCTACATAATGCTGGTACGATAAAAAGGTGGCACCGCATTGAATTTTGTGGGAAATTAAGACTAGTGAAACCGTCATCAGCCATATGGGGGCTGATTTACTGTGTGAATGGAATTGCTAACGATTTTTTTTATGGGCCTACAATTATTTGTGCGTGTTTGCACTAAGAAACTAACACAAATAAATTTAAATTTGGAAAAGTGATAATGCACTTAAACTTCTTTTTTTTTTATTTTCTTGAAGGTGTGTGCTTTCCAATCTGCATAGGATTTACATTTTGTACATTGGTGATATTAAAGTTATTTCCACCGCCTTATAAGTGTATTGGATCAGCAGCCTTTTTTGTTCTGCTCCTATACATGGTTCAAATACCGTATTTAACAAAATAGTTCCACCGCCTTATAAGTGTATTGGATCAGCAGCCTTTTTTTTTCTGTTCCTAAACATGGTTCAAATACCGTATTTAAGAAAGTAGTCTGAGCAATCTGTATTTTTCTTTTTAGAAAAAAACTTTAAAGAAAAACTTTAATATTCATCAACAGTTGTTACTTTATTGGATAAAGGGAATCCTCCGATTAATTATGACATAACTACTTAGTTCTGTAATTTAAACTTCTGTTTCTGGTTGTCAAATTTTACAATTTTGGTTGTTTCGGTTCTTATTTCACAAATATCTTTACCAATGTTATTCTTAAGTTTCTGTATTGTTCATACAGGATCGATCTTTACTATGCCATCCATCCAACCAATTCCATATTGCCGTCAAATCGCAGAACCATCCCGGCCAAGGAACATCATCAAAACTGTTCTGTGTGTTCAATAAATCGATTGTAGGACTTCTTGTATGGCCATAGCTCAATGCTGCTGAAACCATAGCTCGGTCCAATCTAAATCTATGATTTCTGACCAATAACCAAGTTATAATGTCTCGAGCCATTGAATGTATCATCTCTGCAATCGCCGTCATGGAAGAAAAATTGCCGAGTAATGGTACAACTTCAAAAATCACATGTTCATGATGCTACCTTTGAAGAGCAGCTGAAGTTGGTGAATTGTTCGACCGAAATTTCTATTCAAATGTCGGGTTATTGCGTCAATGCAGCGTCCAACAACACGTTACGTACTTCCTTTAGTTGCCCTACAGCCCGTAATGAATCCGGACCTCAACCAACATGCCTCTCCAATTAGCCCGATCCTACACTCCAAAGTTTCTATAATTGTGCGCGCCACTCTAGGCGAGGTATTCCTTTACTGAGTCCAATGGCTGACTGGGAATCGAAGAGTCTGCCAGCCGGAGTCTCCCTTCGTTCCACATGGCCTAGCCATCTTTAACGTCCAATACGTCTAATGGTCCCTAGTCATTGGACGTAATGGATTGCGGTTGAGATTATCAGGACAACATTTATAGAGCCATGTCTTTTTTTATTACTTACTTACTTAAGTGACGCTTCAAAATGAACCTGGGAGTCAACCAACATGCCTCTCCAATTAGCCCGGTCCATAGCCAACTGCCTCCAGCTGCGCAGTCCAAGTTGGTTGATGTCGGTTTCTACTTGTGCGCGCCACTTAAGACGAGGTCATCCTCTTTTGCGTCCGACGTCTGGCTGGGAATCGAAGACTCTGCGAGCCGGAGTATTGGTGTTCATTCGTTCTACATGTCCTAGCCATTTTAAACGTCCAATGCGGAGTTTTTTGACCAGGGGCCTGTCGCTGTACAGTTCGTATAGCTCTTGGTTGAATCTTCTTCTCCATAGCCCCTCAACGTAAACGGGACCGCAGATTTTTCAAAGAATTTCTCTTCTCAAATCGACCAAGAATTTCTTTATCCACTCTTGATACGGTCCATGCCTCAGCGCCGTAGAGCAGGATTGGGATTACAAGGTCTTATAAAGGATCTCCTTATTAGTTCTAGTACGGGGTATACAACCGAACTGCGTTCTTAGTCCGAAGAAACAGCGGTTATCAAGAGTAATTCTTCGTTTAGTTTCCGACGAGATGTTCTTGTCAGAGTTAATAGCGGAACCGAGATAGACAAACTCCCGTACTATCTCAAAGTGCTACGAGTCGATGTTAGCCCCTCGGAATGAACCGGCATACAAAAAACAGGATGTGTACCTCATGTCTAGCACAATTTGATCAGTTTGGTTGACCATTTGTTGATCTGGAGGCTACCATGTCTGCTTATGGATATCGTACAGTATGCTAGCTATTGTGATATTTCGTTCCGTAGCGAAGTCGATTAGCCTAAGTCCGTTGCCAGACGTGTTTTCGTGTAGGCTGGTGTTTATAACAATCCGCATCCGAATAGTCGCAGTTTGTGCTCAATCTAACACGGACTGCAGTAGATGTCACCGTTTTCATCCTCATTTTGCCCAGCCCATCCTATCGTATTTCCTGAATGGCAGTGATGTCTAATTGAAGCTGCTTAAGGCTTCCGCTAGTTGTTCGCCTGCACCTCTCCTGTATAATGTTTCCACATTTCAGGTGCAAATCCGAACGCCGTTGTCCATTTCTCGTTTAACAGAGTCGTCAACAACAAGATCAATATTTTTTTTCATAGGTGAGTAGTTAACCTAAAGCACAACCCCCAACATAGAGAGGGCATGTTCCAGTTTATTAGAATCATTTAGGAAACCAGGCCACTAGAGTCCATTAAGAGGGTTGAGCGCTGCCGTTGGCCCTTTCGGTTCATCCGCCACCATCTCTGTTCAAGGGGCCTGACTTACCCTTGAGATTCCTATATGACCCGTTGTCCGAATATGTTGAAGTAACTCACCTAGTTTCGCCCAGGACTGCAGGATGGGTATTCCTTGCCATTCTGACCAAGCTGTTCATAGTATAGCTGTTTTTCATCTTGTTATCAACACTCATCGTTAGCAAGTCAATCCGGGTTGATGAGACCAGTATCCGATGGTTACCAAACAAAATCCGATTGTTTTACAGTTGGACGTAAAAATTAGCACTATTGGCGTGTAGTTATTGTTACAAAAACTGGGCATTGTCAAGTTAGAGCTAATATTAGTCTACTCTCGGTCTACAACTTCGAACCATCCGTCGTTGTTCAAGCGTAAATCGATACGTTAAGCGCATAAAACCTGTCAGTGACAAAATAACATGCCGTGACTTTATAATTTTTAAGTATCCCTGTATCTGAGAAACATACAAGAGTACAAAACAAGCTTAGCCGCTTTAAAGCTTTAACCAGTCGAATGGGTCGTTGTGGTCCAATTGTTTTTTACTCATCCTACTTACATACTTAAGTGGCGCTCACTTAAGACTAGGTCTTCCTCTACTGCGTCTGACGGGGAATCGAAGACTCTGCGAGCCGGAGTATTGTTGTCCATTCGTTCTACATGCCCTAGCCATCTAAACCTTCCAATGCTAAGTTTTTTTTTGACCAGGGCAATGTCTCTGTACAGTTCGCATAGTTCTTGGTTGAATCTTCGTCTCTATAGCCCGTCAACGCAAACGGGACCGCAGATTTTTCGAAGAATATTCCTCTCGAATCGACCCAGGATTTCTTCATTCGCTTTTGAGACGGTCCATGCTTCAGCGCCGTAGAGCAGGACTGGGATGATCAGGATCTTATATGTGATCTTCTTAGTAGTTCGAGTAAGGGCCTTACTACTGAATTGCCTTCTTAGCCCGAAGAAACAGCGGTTGGCAAGAGTAATTCTTCTTTTAATTTCTGACGAGATGTTGTTGTCAGAGTAAATAGCAGAGCCGAGATAGACAAAGTCCCGTTCTACCTCAAAGTTATATCTATCAAAGGTGACGTTTTGTCCATTTCGTCGATGCTGTGTGTCCTTTCGTGTTGACAGCATATAGTTTGTCTTGCCCTCATTTACTGCTATACTAATTTTTCTGCTTCCTTATCCAAACTTGCAAACGTGGCTATGACATCATGTCGAGTCCTACCAATGATGTCAATATCTGTGCCGTATGCTTGTTGTGGCACCGATTTTTGAAAAACTGTGCCTCTGGTGTTGACTCGGGAGTTTTGCATAATCCTCTTAAGAAACAATTTGAAGAAATCACATGACAGCGCATCGCCTTGCCTAAATCCTATGTTGGTATCGAATGTGTCGGTGAGGTCGTTTCCGACCCCGATGGAACAGCGGGAATTCTCCGTCGTCATCCTACACAAATGGACGAGTTTGGATGGTATACCAAAACTAGACATGGCTCTTTATAGTTCGTCTCTATAAATGCTGTCGTATGCGGCTTTGAAATCATTGAATAGATGGTGGGTTTCGACTTGGACTTCTTGGGTTGTTTCCAGGATCTGTTGAAGTGTGAAAATATGACCGGTTGTGGACTTTCCTGGCCTAAAACCACGAGCAGGTTGTTGGTAAAAGGTTTCAGGCGTTCACATACTACGGCAGATAGGATCTTTTTGGCGATGTTGTTGAGACTCTGTAGTTGGCGCAGTTTAGAGGGTCTTATTTTTGTGGTTCAGGCAAACGATGCTAAGGTTCTATTCTTTAGGCATAATTTCATCCGACCAGATTTGACATATCAGTTGGTGGATGTTAATTACAAATTCATCTCCGCCGGCTTTTTAAAGTTCAGCGGGAAGGTTTCCTCACTTCACTTAGGTCGGGTGGTTGGCAGTTTTCGCTGTTGTTGCCAATGTTGAATGGTTCGATCTGCCTGACAGTCTGCAGAAGTGATTCTTCAATGTCCTCAGCATCGACTGCGTGTCAACTAAGATATTTTTGAGTTTTTTTTTATCGAGAAGATTCTGTTCGAGCCTTGTATCCTTGGCTTTGACGTTTTACTGTTTGGTAAAACATGCGAACATCATTCCTGAAGTGATCTTCGATCGCTCGCTCTTTTTGCTCTCTCTTTTTTTTTATCCAGCTACGATTATACGATCG
This sequence comes from Rhingia rostrata, assembly GCA_949824845.1. Taxonomy (NCBI): domain Eukaryota; kingdom Metazoa; phylum Arthropoda; class Insecta; order Diptera; family Syrphidae; genus Rhingia; species Rhingia rostrata. The sequence goes on from OX463755.1 coordinate 70,423,569, forward strand.
TAGATGTCACAGTTTGGAAGTAGTTAATCGTGGTCGATTACATTCGTTTTCTTTGTTCCTTATATAACTACCTCAAGTGTAGTTGGTTCGGTTAGTTAATGCACATACCATTTGCCTAGAAATCGATGCGACCAGAATCTTTTTACCCGTTTTTGATTGGAAAGTCAGGGTCTTATTTTTGTTCCCCTTCATTCGAGTAAGAGTTTTATATATTTTCACGCTGGGTTTGACAAATTATGTCAATGGCCTCCGTGCATGCCAGTAGAGAATAATGGAGGATATTCATCCTGATGTTAGCTCTGGATCTGAAAACAATACTCTCAAGTTCAATTTTAAATAAACCTGCTGTGTAATAAAGCTCGGCAGGAGGGTCGTCACATGTGACTGACTTGCAAATCTTTAGTTTATATACCTCTTAGATTTAGGTCAAGTGAATGGTGGTTGTCATTACCAATAATCCTGCATGATAGCGGAAAAACTTTTGCCACAGCCTTGCAGTAGTCTGAAGAAGTTATTTCTCCATTTTCTCAGCTCCGTATTTGACCCAAACACTGTTTTTCTTGTTCATCTCGACGTGATTCTGTTCGGGGTTTGTATTCCCGGGTTTGTAAAAACTTATGAATACCACTTCTGAAATGGTACTTCCCTTCTTCTTCTTCGGTCTCGAGAATTTCTTGTTACTTATTCTTTGCTTCTTTTTGCCTACAAATGCTAACGTCCATTTCTTCAGGAACTCATTTTATCCTCTACATCACTGCTTTGTGGGCCATATAGCTACTTGACTTGAAGCAGCAAGAACATTCTTCTTCAAACCAGTTTTTTCTTGTGACTGCTTTAGGGCTTGTTGACAACTTCATATCTGGCCTTGGTGATTCCATGTTGGCGGTACACGTAGTGTTGTCAAGGTTTTGTTTTCCAACAACACTGCAACAGAGTTTCTTCAGGTTTTTTTCTTTGCTTGGAGTTCAAAAGTCCCAGCTGGGTTTTAAGATTGTACATGCGGTGATCCCACATGAGTCGATGTCGATTTTTCTGGATGGCAGTAATGTCATCTTCAAAGCTCCATTTGTCGTCGGACTGTGCCTTTTCTATTAAGGGTCACAAAAGTCATTTTGTTGGGTTACCATGATCGTCAACTATAAAAGCAGTCCTTTCCGCGGGTCTTGGTTTAAAAGAGCACAACCCACCAATATGGAGCGTCATATCTAGTTAAATATTCGTAGGACATCGGCCAATAATCACTCCAGACCGATCCTTTCAAAGAGCAAACGATCTGCACCCTACGGTTATCTGTAAATCTTTATAGTAGGGGAATGTCGTGTACCTCGGAACGATTTCAATAATCTAGCATTTTTCTCTTTTACTTCTTAACCTGTGCTAAAAAAAAAGAATTCACGCAGCAACAAAAACATTTTATCTCCCTAAAAAGGTTTGAACTTATTGTTGAAGTGCATAGTTTTTAAGTAAAACATTAAAATTTATTAAGTTTGCCATCGTTCCAAGGTACACTTAGGTAATGTACCTTGGAACAAGGGGCTGTGTACCTTGGTACGGTTAAGATAAAAGTCTCAGATCCTTAGAAAACAAACATAACTCCAGCTTTATTATTTAAAATTAAGTAAAAAACAAAACAACAATTAATAAAAAATTAGTAAAAATGAATTGTAGAAATTCAGGTTGACTTAGGTACACAAGAAAATTTCGTTCTTAAACCTTCTTGCCTCTTGCTAACTGGAAAATTTCTTCGATGGACATTTCATCATCACCGCTGAAGTCCTCGTCGCTCCTATTTTCTATTGGCGTGGTATTTGCTTTCGCATGTCTGAATTTAGGAATTCGTGGAATCACCGGCAGCTCAAAAGTTTCATCATCGTCTGAGGACTCGTTCAAAACTTTTTTTTTTCGCTGAATTTGGCTTTTTAGTGGTCTTGACTTTCAAGCTTCCTGCAGCAATTTCTTCCTTCTCAGGAGTATCCGTAAGAATCCTAGTTCTTCCCCTCTTTATTCCACGTGCAATAGGATCCTTTCTTGGTGCAGCTTTTGGAAATGGCCTTATTTGCTCTGGTGATACGAAATTTATCGAAGGAACCAATACTGCAGAGGTCGCTGTGGATGTTCCTTTTTTGGCTTTTTAGTGGTCTTGACTTTCGAGCTTCCTGCAGCAATTTCTTCCTTCTCAGGAGTATCCGTAAGAATCCTAGTTCTTCCCCTCTTTATTCCACGTGCAATAGGATCCTTTCTTGGTGCAGCTTTTGGAAATGGCCTTATTTGCTCTGGTGATACGAAATTTATCGAAGGAACCAATACTGCAGAGGTCTCTGTGGATGTTCCCGGTCTTTGTTCATCTGCAATTATAAGGTCATTTGCATTTTCGGTGGGCATAGCAGCTGGTTTTTCAGGACATGGTCGATCCGTTACGAAGCTACTAAGGAATTCATCTTCGTTGAAAATATCGTGATTGAAGGGATATATTCCTGTTATTTCAAATCCTTTAACGATGTTTTACTGATTGAATGCTTTCGGATAAGCCTGGCCGACAATTTGTGCTACATTGTAAATTGACATTGGTTTTCCTGGGTTGTTCAGCATCCATTCACTTGTGGCTTTATTGTCGTAAGTTTTGTACGGTCCAAATACCGTTCTATCCAGAGGCTGCATTTTGTGGGAAGTATGCGGCGGCAGAGCCAAAAGAACAACTCCATGTAACAACACGAAATTTACCATTAAATCGCAGAACCTTTATGGCCACTTGGCTATCTTGTAATATGTTAAGTATCCTGCTACAGGTGACATCTTCGAGTGTGGTTAGGATTTTTGCTTGGAATACACAACACGTGGCTTGCCCGATCTTTCAGAGTGAAACCCAGAGCCTACTAAGTGAGCTTAGGCTAAGAAAAATATTGTTCAATAGTCTTGTTCAATCTTGTTCAATAGTACGGCAGTTCCCATTAACAAACAAAAAACAGGTTGTACCTTAGAATCCTCATTAACCACTTCATACTATCTAAGTTGCCCTTCTTTATTGATATTTCGATTATTTAAATTCGTGTGGTTTCTGCACATTTAAACCTGAGTGATAGCCTACTCACAGTACGACGTGATATCAATCGGTAGTGTCGTAAGATGGCATCTCTTGCCCACAACAACAGGCATGTTTCGAAGGGCATAGCGTACCTTCCATTGGTGACAGAGAAGCTGGGAACGAGAGTTTTGCGATTAGGGTTTTCGCGGCTTCATTTTTATCGTTTAGACACACGAAGAGTACCCAGATGTCTCACTGAAGCATTGTGGCATCGGTCATGAGTTGTGCTTTTTTTCTTTTCTTATCTGCTTTCCTATCGTTAGAGGTCCGTCCGAAGTCATAGTAAAGTAGCTTCCTTCCATTTTTTTTCATATATTTTGGCAAGACAAAAATCTGGTGTGTTGCAAGAACTAAGCCTACCGACGAGCTTAGCTGATCAACCACAAGCGTGCCATACCGTCCTCACCTCCAAAGAAGATGGCTCTATGACACTCACAACAATGACATATTTTTAGGACCACAATAAAGGTTTCAAAATAATTTCTTAACCACGCAACACGAATAAGGAACAGCTTGCCTTAAGCGACAAAGTCGTAAGCGTTTAAAATATTACAAAAAAAAGATCGCATTGCCATCCTTGGGGAAACAGTTCGCTTTAATAATAAAGCAAAGAAAAAATAAATTCAAGGAACAATTTTCAGTTACACTCTTGTTGGTGTCTGAAAAAATACTTCAAGGTCCATTCCCCCCACACTTGTCCAGCCATTGTTGAAATTTAATCCCAAGCTAAATCCAAACTGACAACCTGTCAAAAATTAAATTCCAAATGGATTGCACGTTACATTGCATAATCTGGATTTTAATTGATTATACACTCCACTGATAGTCTTGGAATGCACCTGAATGAAAGGGTAAAATCCTTTTACATTGCATTAGATATTTCGATTTTATAATGGAATCCAACTCGATCCCTTTGTTTCCTTGTTATGAAGGGCAGGTAGATACACATAGTAGGGTCTGTGGTATTTAATGCAATTGCGTATATGAACATGGGAAAATATGGCAGATGATATATTTCTATAAAGCGATTATTTTGATCAGATTGCGAGTTCGAATGATGGATTTGGTTAACCCCTCTCAAACCGCAAAAGTGCATCATTAAAGTGATAGTATTTTCCCACATGTATTTTTCTAATGGATTTTATGAGTACTTAGCAATGTAAAGACACTTTACTAGAGAAAGCCAGTGACTAAAAATTGACCGCAGTTTAGGGAAGGAAAAATGCATTCTGCGTTATTTTCACCTTTAACTTGGTTCATGTCAAAGTCAAAACAGAAACGACTCAATTGGCACTTACCCAGGTCACCCATTCCATAACTTTTAAAACGATTATCTTCGGCAATAGAGTAGACTTTCTAGGTTATGTATAAATATCAATTTTTATTATCGTATGCGTTCACTATCGTCAACGATTGTCGTTTGGAAAGTTAGGGAATGAGTACCCTGATTGTAGCCTACTAATGTGAAATTTTGTAGAAGGACGACAGGCAAGTATCGTCGCCAAATTTGACGATTTGACTAATATGATGATCTTGTCAAATTTACAAATGGCAGCGAATAACAGCAACAACAATAAAATATTTTGATAGATAGTGTGAACCGTCATCAACAATTGTTTCCATACGGAGCCCGTAACCCTATTGCGTATGCTAAGGCAGGAATACATCTTTATATATTCGGGAAACTCGGCCTCCACATTACCAAGCCTAGGAATGGACTTTTACTTATTGACATTGCTTGGAATCGAAATGGCGCCATAGCCAACATACGTTTCTCTCACCTTGACATAAGGTGACACGGAAGAAAGATCAGGACCTGCACGATCAAAGATCTATAGAGCTGCCACTACAGTAATGACCCTCAAAATTTTCAATTAATCTAAAATGTCAAAACCGGAGACACAGGCCCTGAAAAAAAACTCTTATCAAAATAAACAAGAAAAATCGTAGTAAATCGAAATAATAATCATCGAGAATAATTAGAATAAAACTAGACTAAAACCTTTTTGGATATCGAATGTGTCGGTGAGGTTGTTTCCGACCCTGATGGAGCAGCGAGAATTGTCCATCTTCATCCTACACAAACGGACGAGTTTGTCGGGATACAAAACTTAGAAATGGCTCTGTATAGTTCGTCTCTATAAATACTTTCGTATGCGGCTTTGAAATCAATGAATAGTTGCTGTGTATCGATTTGGACTTCTTCGGTTTTTTTCCAGGATCTGCCGGAGTGTGAAAATTTGATCGGTTGTGAACTTTCCTGGCCTAAAATAACACTGTCAGGTTGTTGGTAAACCGTTTCAGGAGTTCACATGTAACGGCAGATAGGATCTTGTAGACGATTATGAGGAGACTTATGCCTCTGTAGTTGACGTAGTTTAGAGGGTCTCCTTTTTTATGGATCGGGCAAACAATGGTGAGGTTCCATTCTTTAGGCATACTTTCTTCCGACCAGATTTGGCTTATGAGTTTGCTTATGAGTTTGTGGATGTAACATACCAAGACATCTCCGCCGGCATTTTAAAGTTAAGCGAAAAGGCCATAATTGTTATCCTCACTTCATTCAGGTCGGGTGGTTGGCAGTTTTCGCTGTCGTTGCCAATATTGAATGGTTCGTTCTGCCTGACAGCGGAATGTTGCTCGTCATCGCCGTTTGCCAGTCTGCAGAAGTGGTTCTTCCATATCCTCAGCATCGACTGTGTCTCAACTACGATAATTCCATGTTAATCTCAACAGGAATCTGTTCGGGCCTTGTATCCTTAGCTTTGACGTTTTGCACTTGGTAAGACTTTCGAACATCGTTCCTGGAATGGCACCTCCCTATATCGCGCGCTTTTCTTGCTCTTTTTTCTTCTTTCTGAAAAGCCGGTGTTCTTCCCCTCTTCTCTGCCTAAAGTGTCAACGGCAGCTCTCGTCTTCACCTACAGCTTAGCCTTGTAGGCCTCGTTCTTGGCTGCGAGCATCTGTCGTCATTCCTCATCAAACCAGGGGTTTCTTGCTGGTGGGCGTGAGAAACCTAGCACATCAGTTGCGGCTAATCTAATGGCTTGTTGGCATAGTTGCCATTGGCGGTCTCTTACGATTGCAGTCTTTCGACACTAATTTTTTTTACAGTATTTCTAGATTGCTGTGGCGTGGTGGATATCCTCATTTTTAACAAGGTAGTGATCCGAGTCGATGTTAGCTCCTCGGAATTTTCGGATAACCTAAACATTGGATGCGTGCCTCTTGTCTATCGCTATGTGATCAATTTGGTTGACCGTTCGTTGATCTGGAGACCGCCATGTCCCCACATGAATATCGAGGTTAGGAAACCAAGTGCTGGTGGCATTTCGTTCTGTAGCGAAGTCAAGTAGCCAAATTCCGTTACCAGACGTGTTATCGAGTTTTCCAACAATACCGCTAGAGATGTCTTCTCTTCGTACCTTTGCGTTAAAATCACCCAGCACGATTTTAACATCGTACTTCGGTAGTCGCTCATAAGTTTTGTCAAGGAGATCGTAGAAGCAATCCTTAGCCATATCATTTTTTTTTCCTCCTTTGGGACGCGAACTCATATAAGGCTTATATTGGCGAATTTGGCTTTGATGCTGATTGTTACAATGCGTTCGCTAAGGTCTTCGAAACATAAGACTTCTTGCCTAGGACTGGCATTTATAATAAATCCGCATCCGAATAGTTGCTGTTTCTGCTCACTATAACACGGTCCGGTGTATATGTCACAGTTTTTCATCCTCTCTTGCCTGGCCCATCCCATACTATTTCCTGGATGGCAGTAATATCAGCTTTAAAGCAGCTTAGGACTTCCGCTAGTTGTTCGTTTGCGACTCTCCTGTTTAATGTTCTCACATTCCAGTTTCAGATACGAACGTCATTGTCCTTTTTTCGTTTGGCAGGTTCGTCAACAATAAAATCAGTCCTTTCCGAGGCTATTGGTTGCATCGTAACGACTAGATTTTTTTCCATGGGTGGGTATGGGTAGTTAACCTAAAGAACAACCCCCAACCTGGAGGGCCAGTTTCAATTTATTTGATCTAATATAATAATATAAAATTTATTAAACAAATATTATTATTATAGTCACCCATGTTTTCGTCCACTAACATATTATTAACTAATTTTTGTATTTGTATTTTGTTACTCAAATAAAGGTTTATTCGTATTTTTCCTTTAAATTAAATTTGTAATTGCTTGTAAATAATTTTGAAATGTAAGATAATATCTCAGAAGTAAGATAATACTTGTCAAATCTCTGAATTGTAAAACGTGCTGTCACAGGCTTTGTAAAAAAATTATCACGAAATAAAACATATTATTATTATTAAAACTTATAAATTGTAAATTATCGTCTTCCACAATCTGCGTTGACGGGCTATGGAGACGAAGATTCAACCAAGATGGCTAGGACATGTAGAACGAATGGACACCAATACTCCGGTTCGCAGAGTCTTCGATTCTCAGCCAGACGTCGGACGCAGTAGAGGAAGACTTCGCCTTAAGTGGCGCGCACAAGTAGAAACCGACCTCAACCAACTTGGAGTGCGCATATTGGTTCAGGCCTAGGTTCATTCAGTACTGTAAGTAAGTAACTTCAATCAATAAAAAAACTAAGCCTAAAGGTTGCTACCTATAATTTTGTAATCAGAAATAAAATGTGATTTATGAAAAGAAATTCATAATTACAACTTTAGAGTTAACATTTTTTTTTAAACTACACCCAATTATTAAATATTCAACAAAAATATCGTTAACACACCTGCGGGAGCTAAATCCATTTCAAAAAATTAAAGACTGCTTAATAATTCACTTGAAAGCCTGGTATGTTTATCTATTTAGTTCAAATCTCAAATCTCTCAATGCAGAAGTTCAAACGAGTGACTTGGTCAACATGCACATGTTATTATCAATGTCATCCCATGTTTCGACAGTTTGGGTATTTAGCTGTGCACCCGATCCATTTGTTTTTAGTTCCCACGATTTTATTATTCAATTTCTTCCAAGTAATCAGACTATTGGCCCATTTGGTATTAAATGTCATGCTAAATTGGAAACCGTCATCAAAAAAGTTAAGATTTCCACCGAAGGCAGGAGGCTAAGGATCGGATTAATTCATGAAGGGCATTCGGACTGCAGCTCCTTTAAAGCAAATAAGTACATTTTAAGGAACTGTATTTTGTTTACAAGCGCAAGGTTCGACCTTGAAAAAATATCTTCAAGACTGCTTACTTATGCTTATTTTGTTATGAGACTTAAATTGGTAAATATTGCCAATTATATTTATTTTATATTTGTTGATGATGTGGAGAATGTTGCGAATGGGAGGTGTGATTTGCTATATTTTAAGGTATTGCAGAGTTCCTAGCTTTATTCCACAAACACTCATTTTTGTAAAGTCCTTTAAATTAGGTTAACAGTTCCTTTGTAATAGTTCGTCGCCCTTGTGACACAAGAACGAAATTACATTGTTTTACTATTTTGGGCTGGGTTTGCCACCTTACTTAAAACCTAAAATTTCTATACAATGAAAAAAAAATGATACCTCTAAGTGAAGTACAGGGTGTCCGCCGGGAAGGTATACTACTTTGTTTTTCCGCCATTTCGGTAAACATTAGTCTTGATAGTTCATATTTGGCAGTAGTGAAGTAGACACGTGGCAAATTTATTATGGAAAAATATTCGATAAACCAACGTGTTTTTAATTGTTAAAACATTTTATCAAAATCAATCATCGATTACTGTGACGATGAGAAAGTTACGTGAAATTTGTGGAAGAAACAACGTGCCAACAAAACGCACTATTTATCGTGTAGTGAATGATTTCGAATAAAGGGGGTCTTTAAATGAAAGGCCCAAGCATGGACCACAACATACTGCAAGATCGGCTGAACACATTACTGCTGCTCAAGGAAGTGTTCAAAACAATCGATTAAGCTCAATTCGACGCAGTGATCAGGAGCTTGGTCTGCAAAGAACAACTTTGGCTACAATTTTGCGCAAGGATTGTTTCCATTTAAGATTCAGTTGACACAAGAGCTTCTTCCACAAGACCATTTACGCCGCCGTACAAATGCCAATAGGATGTTACAGCTAGCCCATGACAACCCCGATTGTCATGAAAAAATCATAACGAGTGACGAGGCAGATTTTCATTTGAATGGATATATGTGAATAAACAGAATAGTCGGTTCTGGGCAACGGAAAACCCTCAAATTATTGATCAGTCACCTTCGAATTCTTTAAAAGTTACAGTCTGGTGTGCAATTTGGTCAGGAGGAATCATTGGATCTTACTTCTTTGAAAATGAAAACGGCGTAGCGGTAATTGTGAATAAAGGGCGATATTGTGATATGATTGGAAACTTTTTAACGCCGCAACTGCATGCTTTTGGCTTGATTAACTTGTGGTATCGACAAGACGGTGCCACATCGGATACAGCCAGGGTTGCAATGGAATTACTGCGAGACCTCTTTCCACAGCAAGTCGCCTGATTTGAGTGCTTCGGGCTTCTTTTTGTGGGGATATCTGAAAAGCAAGGCTTATGCAAACAAACCAGAAACTCTTTAGCAACTCAAACAAAATATTCGTGATGAAATTAATGAAATACCGCGTGAAATGCTCGCGTTTGTGAGACTAACAGAGGCGGACATTTAACTAATATTGTATTCCATACATAATTCCAGACATTAAATAAATTATTTTTTAATATAAGATCCGTTCTCTTTCATTTAGTCAAAAATTTTAAACAAATAAAGTTGTATACCTTCCCGGCGGACACCCTGTAGTTAGAATATAAGCTAGCACTTTAAAATAGTATTCATAAAAATGAAAAAATTAAAACAAAATCACAAGTAAATCGAAAATTATCAAATATTTACAAAGTTTTCATGTCACTAGGGCGACTAATCGGAATACTATCTGCCAGCATTCAGATATCATTTCTAATTAAATTCTAATTTCCAATCGCCTTTTTCCGAGTCAACTGTACCCGCAATCGAAAAGAAAAGATGCCAAATAAATGAAAAACCCACCATGGACTTACAAATTATTACCACACATCACTCGCAGTGTAAACTCTTTAAATATCAACGTCAAGTCGATATTCTTTTACTTCAGAGTTTGGTCCCTTTTTTGCAGTTGCTCCTTTCCCTTGCAACGTGAAGTCATTTTCTAGACATTAATCGCTGCTCAAAAACTGACCTTTTGATAACAATGTTGCGATCAAATGGCTGCAGGTTGCACCACACGCAGGTATACCAAAACATCATCTAACGTCAATGTATCTTTTTTTGGATTTGTGTGCCCTCACCTCAGGCCGGATAAAATCGTCCGCAAAGTGTTTTTATGCACACACAGGTCCTATAAAAACATTTAATGCATCTATCATCTAGCGGAGTTTTCACCTTTTGGCCGTCCATTCCTCCATTTCATCGTTCCGTCGTGTGTTTATCTACACAAAGGATCTATTCACGTAAACCTGCTGCAAATAAATTTTATAGCCGAATGGTATCCCTATTGTTTGCCGAATCCTAGCTCTCCTCGGGATGAGTATGCATTTTCTTCATCTCTCATTTTCCTTGATATTATCACCTGTTACGTGGATGGAACGGGGATGTGTGTCATTATATTGTTGTTATTAATTGCGAGGGTCAGAAGAAAAACATTTTTGTTAGTTTCTTTCGGTGTGGTGGTGCGAAGGTTTTCCTGGATATCAAAACCTGTTCGCGCATTTGATCGCGTGATGGTGTTGCATATGATGGTGTGCCATTGGGATGTCTAATTTTCATCCATTTTTCTTTGTTGGGGTTTTGGAAAGATATGTGTGTGTGGAAAAGTCGTTAGTTTTGGACGGCGGAAAAGGTAGATGCTTGAGTTTTTTTTGTATCTTTCTAAGATTAGGCTGATTCCCCTTTTTGCTGTCCTTTTTCAATTTTTATTGTCATCTAAAAGTCATGTGAATCCCTACAGGAGAGTAGATTTTGGGTGTGCGGGGATTTTGTTTTATTAGAAATTTATAAGGCATTGTCTGACTTTTTGATATCGGCGTGAATGCACATTTTGATGGCATGGTCACGCCGCTGTTGGGCGATATTTGGTGTGGGAAAGTTGGTTTTTCTATTCAAAAGAATCGAATTGTATTTGATGCATGTATTGCGCATAGATTAGGGACTATGTATTCGATATAAGAGCGGTTTACTGTCCCTTGCATTCTTTGACTTCTAGGACTAGGAGAAGAAAATTGCGTAACGTGCCTTAGTCGTTGACATTTCTCCCACAAGGTGCTAAACGGTGAGCGGTGGCAGGTAGGGAGGTACCTTTATGCACCTGTTAGCCGTTTTAACAGGTGGAAATTGCATTTCGAACTTAGACGGTTTCCAGACAAGTATATAAAGAAAAAAAATTAACTGAAAACATTTGCGGATGATCAAAAAATAATAAGAGGCGTACCTACACTAGCTACTTGTAATTTGTCGGTAGGGCTTTATAGATAGAGAAATCATAACCGACTCATTAAACTGCATCTCCAATTGTATACCTGTGAGTATTTTATAATGAAGTTATCAGTAGTCTTTCTGACTTTCCAATCAGATCACTTGTGTTGTCCCAAAGAGTATAGAACATAGAGTGCGCATCCCGTACAACGAATATTTTCTATGTGGGGTACTCAATATCAGTACCCCAGTGTTCACATTGCTACCCCAGCATTAAACAACAGCCTTGCTGACGCATACGATCTACGAAATTTCCCTTCGCACTTACCGCCCACGTCTGAAACGGCTACAAATTTTTTAGCTGTGATGCGTACTCTATGTAGTTCTATGTAGTTCCTTGGTTGACTTAGGGCAAAGATTATAAAGTCATACAGATGACGCATTCTGAACAAAAAACAGAAACTTTTGCTCACCGGCTTCATGTTACGGTCGGTGCTTCGGTCCGTCTGCCCGTGATGGGACTCTCCAGTCTCAACGGCTTGTCCGATTTTTTTTCAGAATTCGTATTGCAGATTTTGTTTGGTTACAATGTTAGGTTAGGTTGTAGTGGCTGTATGCGATGCGCGTGAACACTTAGACCATAAAGGTCCGTTGTGGTACCACGTGGATCTGTCGACTTTCCTATATTCGTTCGGCTAATTGAACCATTCAGGGATACCTATGTAGCGAAGGAGGTTTCTGACATAAATGTTAGCCATCTCACCTAGATTGTCGAAAGAGTACCCTCCCAGATGAAGTTTCCTTTTTACTGAGAGACCAGGACAAGATCATAAAAGGTTCTACTTGCCTCCTCTTCTTCGTCTAAGCAGCTTCATTGCTGTAGAGGCCTAGTCTTCTTGCGTGTAGGCCTATCGGACAGTGTCCAGTAAGGACACCGATAATGCTGCTGAAGTTTGACCTGTTCAGCATTGTCAGGCAGACAGAGCGCTTCTGGTTAAAGTTAGGCCAGAGTTGATATTTGACACGTTGTGCCGTTTATCCATCTGCTTTCTTGATCGCATCCAGTTTGATCTGTAAATTACATATGGCATTACATATGGGTGGTGCCCTGTCTGGCAAGCTCATCTGGTTTGCAATTCCCTGGTATTTCTCTGTGGCCCGGCACCAAAAAGACGTGAATGGTAAAATGCTCCGCAATTTCGTTAAGAGACAGTCGGCATTCGTGGGCTGATTTCGAATTGAACGAGATTGTTTCCAGGGATTTTATTGTCGCTTGGCTGTCACCAAAGATTATAAAGTCATACAGATGACGCACTGCAAACAAGAAAAATTGTTCTATGGCGGGTCGTCTGGCACAGTCCCCATATATTTGGATCTCGTTTCTCATGTGTGCACATGTACACTGGCCGCCCTTACCATAAAGCTGGTGAGCAAATGTTTCTGTTTTTTATTCTCAATGCGTCGTCTGGCTAGCTTTAAAATCTTTGCTGTTACTGAAAATGCTAATATGCATCGCGGATATTACATTCCATTTTAGCGAGGATAATGGTCAGGAAGGCGAAAGAATATGCTTAGCTAAAGCATCTCGGAGAAAACAACTCCACCCACTCCAGATTCAGTTGTAGATTCATCCGTGTGGATGTGAATTGAGTTATTTGTATCGATCGAATCCGACTCCCATTCAAGGCGACTGGGAATGGTTGTCCTGAAATTATGCTCAAAACTGAGTTGGACAGTGGTGGTGGGGTAGGTGTTTTTTTTGTAATGTTAAGGTGATTCAGAATCTTTGTGTCTTCACCCTGATTGGGTGTCTATTGTGACCACAAGGCTCTCAGTCTCACAGCTGCACAAGCTCCGGTCTGTTTGCCGTTTGCCATTTCTCACAATGGTAAGCTATCTTTATTTACTCTTAGCAATTTTATTAACGGTGCCTACCATATAAAAATTACGCATAACGAGAATTTTATCAAAACGGCTCTGACCATTTCGATTAAACTTAAGAGATGCGTTCTATAATACTGTAGAAGAGTGTAGTTCCAATAAAACTTTGTTTTATGTTGTTTTTTTTTGAGAAAATCCGTTACAACTGATTTTTATTTATTAATGCCACATAAGGAAAATTGTCAACTTCACACAAACTTTTTGGGTCAATTGAATGCAATTTAATATCTGAATAAAAATTGAACACATAATTATTTTAAGTCTTAGTTATTAAATTTTTTCACATTTTGACCTTTTTTTGCGATTTTACTCTTTCAACAATAAACTATATACAACCAACAATTTCGCTTTGATAAAGCACTATCGAAGCTATTTACCCTCTAGCAATATCAGCTGTATGAAATCTTATGGAAACACGTTTGGTGCACTATATAATACTCCATAAAGTTATCTTACCGAAGTTTTACCGAAACTCACAAATAACGAAAAAGAAAAGAAATATCAATTGGTACAATTATTTATTGTTTTACTAACCATATACAATTTTGTTATTGTATTTTTTTTGTATATGTATAATCTTTGAATTGTAATCCAAGATTTCATTAACTGTAGTGAATGTCCAAATTTTAAAACCTTCTTTTTTGAGCTGGCCACGCGCTAGCTAATTCGCGATTATGTGACCCCGTTGTATAGGACCTGGTTAGAATAATATTTTATGTGGCCAGATACTGGTGTTCTCTGAAGAACAGCTTCTCAAACACTGCCTCTCAAGAACCCGTATCTATTCCATTTGAGATGGGGCAATGTTGAACCACACCGGGCATCCATAGTCGATCACCGGCCTGATGAGGGCCATGTAGCAAATCACCTTCACCCAGGGGCAAACGCTCCCCTAGCTCTCGCCAGAGCAGCATTTACATATCTTCCGCAATAAAGATACTGATCCAGCCAGATGACAAGGTACTTTACTACACATTTACTCACCAGCGGCTGTCCATTTGGCCCAACGACCATCAGCTTGCTCCAGTTCTTTCTTGTATCCCTAGAAGACCCTATACAACGGTGTCATAATCAGTTAAGTTTTCGATTTTTGATAGTTGATTTTCAACTTCAAAACATCTTTTCAACTTTCACATTTACACACATTCCTGGAAACGTTTTAGAAGCCTTATACAAATTAATCTTCTATAAATCCTGTGCATTTACCGAAAAGAGTTCTTACACATACTGAATTTCTCAGCACAAGTACATAAAAGCTTAATAGAAGAAATTGCTTCTTGAAATTGGAAATGTATGCCTTATAGAGTCAAATTTTTAATTGTGTATTACAGTACTTCGAATTTGCTGTTGGGTGGTGGACATACGCATTCTTACATTGGCTGGAATCAGGTAGTGGTCCAAGTTTGTTATCCCCTCGGAATTTTCGACATCCTTCATCTCTATTGTAATAAGATCAATTTGGCTTACCGTTTGTTTATCTAAAAATTTTGCAATTTTCTACATTCGCTGAAAATTTCCCAGCACAATTTAAAGATCGTACTTTGATAGTCGCTCATAAGTTTGTCCAGGAGCTGGTAGAAACAGTAATAAGCAATTTCATCTCATTTCTTTGTTGGAGCGTGAACGCAAAAAAGTCATATGTGGCCTATATGCTCATTTTCAAAATATGTTTGCTAATGTCTTTAAGCCATACGACCTCTTAATATCCTTATAACAAATCCAAATCCGAAAGTCCTTATTTCTGCTCAGCATAACACGTTTTTCATCCTATTTTTGCACAGCCCATCCAATCGTATTTTTTCGATGGCAGTAATGTCTGCTAAGTAGCAGCTTAGGTTTGTTCACCTGCACGTTTTCTATTAAATGTTTTCACATTTCAGATGTAGATACGAACGTCGTTATCCTTTTTACATTAAGTTGTGTAATCTGTCCTTCATATGGCTTTTGATTGCTTTGTAACAATAGGTGGTTTCCGTGATTGAATAGTTAACCCGAAGTACAACCCACAGCTTGTAGAACTAACTCAAATATATGAGAAATAGGTCCATCAGTGTCCACTACGGAATTGCGCGATGAAGTTGGTCTATTTGTGCCTAACCCTTGAAAATTTTGTCAGACTTGCTTATGTAAGAATTCTACCTCTGCCATTTGGCGAGGATTTTTGATTGAAGATTATACCCCTAGCTAGTTTTGTTCGAAATTGCTCGCGAGCAACCAGCGAGCTATTTTTGTATATCCTATCTCATAGGCGTGTATTAGTTTGGATAGATATTAGTTTTTGTCGCGAGTTGCCATCGATGATATATATACCCGATGGTGGCCGAAAACTAATGTTAACCAAATCACTTTTTTGGTTAGTGACAATTATTTAGGCCACTAAATATCAAAGATTATTCTGTTTTTTTTTTGCGTTTTTATTTGATTTTATTGTTTATGGTATACATTTTCAGTTATGATTCGTGCGTAGATGTCTGAACCCCAACACTATCTATCCAAGCTAAAATAAATTATATGTAAACTTACCCTAAGGTGAAATAAAATAAAAAAAAATGCAAAAAACGTTGGAATTGTTTCGAGATCTCAGAAAAATCTTTAAGTGTAACACGATCCTTCATTCGAAAAAGAACATAGTGTCGAGTATTGATTGTTAAAAAATCGCTCCTTGTCCGTAACCATGTTTTCCTGGTCGACTAGGTGTACAGAAAAAAAAATTTCCAACTATAAGACCAAAAATCAATGAGCACTAGCGAGTCGATAATATCCGTTCGAAACATCCAACCCAATACGGGCCTACATATTTTTTAGTCGCCATTTATTGTAGTCTATGTTTAGGGTGTATACTTTTAGCTTCCAACCTAGAGGTATGCTAGTATTTTTGTAACAATACAGTTTCATTATAAACGTTTGCTTGTTTTTTTCAATTCAAAGGTTAATAATTTGCAAAGGCATGTATCAAGCTCAACTAGACGACAATAGTTGAAAACATTTTATAGTCAGGTTGTACAAATTATGTACAGGATACTTTGATTTAAGTCTGCAAGGTTCGACGTAAATCGAAAATGCCTGAAACCGAAGCTTTGAAAGTGAAAAATTCAGACAACAAAGATGTTAGGTGACTTCATTTATTTCAGTGTTTTATTTTTTTTTTGTAATTAATTTCTAATTCAATTTCTTTCTTAAAATACTATTAGAAATTAAGAAAGTAACTGCCTAACTTCTTGCATTGTCTGGATAATTTTTTTTTAATGTAAAGCCTCTTCAGTTGAAAAAAAAAAACCGACAGATTTTTTGTAGAAAACGTGACCTTTTCTGACTGTTCAGGCAAACGTGTTTCTGCTGAACCTTGTAAGATTTCAAGAAGTTCATAACCAGTAAGAGGCCCCTCTTGTTTATCCAAAGATTCGTCCATTGAATTTTTTATTTCCTTGACAGTCCTTCGTAGGTAATATACTTTGAAAGAAGCTATAGCTCCTTGATCCATTGGTTGTAAACAGTAATAATGTTGGTTTGGGATTTCTTATTCTTTCACTTTCACATTTTTACATTTAGATCAATTTAAGCCAAAGTAATAGGGTGGCAAGAGCATTGTCAAGGATCAAAATAATTTTGTGTGGCAATTTTTTAACTTTCTCTTACAAAGAGAAAGATTTTGTTTACGTAAAAATGTTCAAAATGTTGATTGATTCTACCATTACGATGATAGCGGAACACAAAAATGTGGTTTTTGAAATTTCTCCCGTCCGTCCGTTCGTCGGTTCGTCGGTTCGTCTGTCAGTACATGTCTGTCCAGCCTTTACAACTTGACCGATTCTCTTCAAACTTCGTATCCAGCGTCTTTTTGGTCATAATTCTGGGCCATTTTTAACTTTCTCATATAAAGAGAAAAATATTGTTTTCGTGAAAGTTTTCAACCTCGAGATTTTGATTGATTCTAACATTACGGTGATACCGGAACTCAAAAAAGTGTTTTTTGGAATTCCGTCCATCAGTTCGTCGGTTCGTCGGTCTGTCTGTCTGTACAAGTCTCTCCAGCCTAAACGACTTGACCGATTTTCTTCAAACTTCGTATCCAGCATTTTTTTGGTTATAATTATAGGCCTTTTTTTTGTTTGGTTTTAGCCATGTTATTACTGGTATTTGCCATATAAAAATCATGCATAACCTCAATTTGCTCAAAAACGGCTCTAACGATTTTGATCAAACTTCTTATATGTTATAAGCATATTAGTTTCAACAAAACTGCATACCCATTATTTTCGATAAAATCTGTATAACGGGATTAAGGTCATATAAAGAAAATTGTCAATTTCTCGCAAACTATTTTCCCAAATTGAATGAAATTTAATATATATACTACTGTTATTGTTTTTATGAGTTTCACATAATTGGTTTTGGCCCAATTATCTCTAAAATCATCGGTCCATGCGTAATTCGTGAAAAACAGACCAAAATGCTCGAAAAAGTGACGCGAAATTGGGCCTTCCCAATGGACCATTTGTAACGGAACCGTGGACCACATTTACATGAAGTTGTCTTTAAAATGTAAATGGAAACGGCCTATTTATCGATTACAATAAATATTTTGAGTATTTGATGCAAATTTGAGTTCTTTATTCGATTTTTAAAAGGGTGATTTCCACCCTCTATCATTTTTAGCATCATTAATCAAAATAAATATTTTTGTGTATTTTGGCCAAAATAATAAAACCGTCAAATTAACTCACTGTGAAAGAGAAAGTTGCGTCCGACCCAGTCGCGCACCCACCCCTCGATTTTTAAAGAAATCTCTTTGTGCATTTCCTCGCAAAGAAGTGTCAGTTTCGCTTCCAGCCAGGTTTTGCTCTTTCTGCATTAGTTATTAATGTTCTTCCTGACAACCGCTTTCAATACAAACCCGTTTCATCAACGTTAAAAACTTGGCTTGGAACGTAACCTCCTGCTTCAGTAATCTCCTTGAGTTTTGTTGAGAAACTTGATGCTGCTTCGTTACCGGCACTTGAAAATTCTCTAATAAATTTGGCATTGTGAAGCTGTTACCTTTTTCTAAATTTGTCGAACCCAGGGTCAAGTTTTCTCACAACCATTCATAACCATTCATGTGTGCGTGTGTACTTCTTGCACGATGGCGATACCCCCTGTATTATACCTACTCCGAACGGCGAACGGCGTCGCTGCTGGGTATCGAACCCAGACCTTCTGCGCGTTATCCAACGCACTTATCATCGCGCCACTGAGCCAGTAGGCACCGGTATTATTCTATGGTTCAATTCTTGAATCCAGGTGAATAAAAGTTTTTCTGTTTTCTCTATTACATGAGGTCTATCTCCATTCGCCTTCACAGAACCAAAAGTTCTTTAAGGAAGTCCCATTGACAATATCAAGCAATATCAACTGACTTCTCTCCTTTTTTTCAAGCGTGGTAGAAGTTCCAGTTTAGAGTTTTTTTTCTAAGACATTTCTAGCCTTTTATTGGAAAATAAGGTTCACTCGCTGTTCTTTTTTTTTCGTTCATAACGAAAACAGCAACAAGAAGACATTACTGCATAACACATGTTCACATAGTACGAATTTTCGAACTAACCAAAATGGATAACAATACACATGTGGTTTGTTTTTCTAAGTCTACCATTATTATTATAATTTACACACATTAACTATATATAAAAAAATATATTTTTAAAAAAAATTATATTAAAACAATAATTTTTTTTTGATAATTTGCGCGCGCTCAAGGGGTTATGTAGACCTTTATTATGTTTAAGCACAGTGCGGGAGTTAAGGAAATTCAGGATAAGAAGAACGAAAACGAGCATCGGTATCACATTGGTTTTAAATGCCTGTAAGTTATAATGGAAAGGAAAAACAGAGTTAGTTAAATTATTTCACCATGTTACAAACTATGTATCAAAACTAATATACCCCTATGGGATAGGCTGTAACAATAGGTAATAAAATATTTACGAACATAATAGCTTTTCGTTTCGATTCGTTAAGTTTTCGTTCAGTTTTGCTCGCTTGCGAAAAAGCGAATTCATTCGTTCTTTCTCTGTCTTTTGTTCTTTCATACAAAAATTTGACATTTCACCTAAACAGCTGTAAACATTTAACTTGGTAAGTTCACAATTTTATATACCCTATCCCATAGGGGTATATTAGTTCTGATAGTTAGCTAGATATAGCTTAAAGTATATGGATCGACTCAGAATCGATAGCTGAGTCGATTTAGCGATGTTTGTCCGTGGGTCACCAGTTTCTAGGCCTTAAATGTTGAGCCAGAATGATAAAATTTGGTACACTTGCTTGTTGTTGCTCCCAGCAGAACAAGTGTACAAAATTTTGAAATCCGCCCACTGCCACGCCCCCTTTTCAGAAAAACATAGTGAGAGATTTTAAAGAGGTTCTGAATAACATATCCAGACAATCCTAATGTCTATATTTTGTTCACACCAAGTTTTTTGCACCGTCCACTTCTTGGGGGGTTTTCAGTAAATATTTTCGCTAAACATTTAAATATTTCAAAGAAATTGCGATGCAAAATCATTGGTTCTGTTAATATAAACATTTCCTCCATAATCCATTTTACCCACGCCCACCTTTTGGAAGCGTTTTCATACAGAAAACCATTTCTATTTTCTACCTCATAGCATAACCAGGCAAAAAACGATGTTTTTTGTCGAACCATAAATGATTTTGATAAACTGTCTGAACAATATGTTCTGAGAATGACATTTTCTATATTTCATCGCCAGAAAGCCGACATTTTGAGGATATTTGTTTTAAGGATGGGATGGCATAGTGTATAAAACGATCCACACAGTGGATTGTAGCCTTCTCATACGTTTTTTTTCCATTTTCAGTCATATTTTTCTAAAATTGCCACTACATCCAAAACGGGGCAAAATAGACCATATCCCGTCCCACAGTAAAAAATGCTTGCCAAGCTTGTCGTACTCCCCCAAATATATTTTTTTTAATTGTTAAAAATACTTTAAAGAAATTAAACGAAGAATTACTCTTGCCAACCGCTGTTTCTTCGGGCTACGAGCGCAAACGCAATTCAGTAGTAAAGCCCTATCTCGAACTAGTATGGAGATCCTATATAAGACACTGATCATCCCAGTCCTGCTCTACGGCGCTGAAGCATGGACCGTCTCAAAAGCGGATGCAGAAATCCGTGGTCGATTCGAGAGGAAAATTCTTCAAATAATCTTCGACCCCGTTTGCGTTGACAAAGATTCAACCAAGAACTATACGAGCTGCACAGCGACATGTCCCTGGTCAAAAAAAACTCCGCATTTGACGTTTAAGATGACTAGGACATGTAGAACGAATGGACACCAATACTCCGGTTCGCAGAGTCTTCGATTCCCAGCCAGACGTCGGACGCAGACGAAGAAGATCTCGCCGTAAGTGGCGCGCACAAGTAGAAACCGACCTCAACCAACTTGGAGTGCGTAACTGTAGGCAGTTGGCTAAGGACAGGCTAAATGGAGAGGCATATTGGTTGAGGCCCAGGTTAATTCCTGACTGTAATGCCACTTAATCAAGAAAGTAAAAAGTACATATTGACGTTAATCCGAAGCGAAAACGTCGTAAATGGAGGTAGATTTCTGAAATATTTTGCCTGAGTAAGTCGAAATGATGTTAATCGAGGCGTCGCAAATCGGTGTATTACTGTATTATTAAAATTGACCAGCACATTGTTTCCGGTCGATACTTGCCCTCTTTGCAAAACTCAACACCTTTATGGATCACAAATTATGTTCGAAAAATGATCAAATAAGTTCATGACAAGCAATTTAACGTTACCGTGACGTGAAATGCCATCCCAGTAGACAGAACAAACAATCACAACAAATATCAACAAAAAAATAATTTATTTAACGCACACATTAATATTTAGTAATACATCATCTACCTACTATGACTACAGTTCGCTTTTGAGCCCGCTGTTCTTGCTTTTAAACGACTTCAGAATATTCAACTTGTGCGTCAACTCTGACCGCTTGCTATCGCTGATTTTCCCATTTTTCAGCTTTGTCAGCCGCGTTGTTTCTTCCTTCACAAAACCAGAACCCTTAGCAACCACCTTGTTCATAATTGCCAAGTAGACCTTAGCACTAGTTCTCTCCGAGTCATCGCTTAGCTTGTCTAATGCGCTGGTGGCATGAGCAATGAGTTCATTTTGTTCACCTTCGCTCTTGTCAACGTAGCCGACAACAAATTCGTTGAATTCCTTTAAACATCCTTCCAAGCCAATGAACAAGTCCGAGTTTTGCGTCACGAATTCCTTCAGATTGTCCACGGTCACAGCAGAGGTAGGAGGAAACTTCACATAGTCATTCAATCCGTGTCCGCGGAAAAGGTAAATACCTGGATACGATTCTGGGTCAACATTGAATTTCGCTGCCAATGCACTGTTCTCCTTCTCGCCGTAGTCCTTTATACCGACTAAGCCCACCAACAGGTCGTTGGTCGCCTGATGAGCCTTAATCGAAAACTGACCGAACTCTTCATGTTTCTCGCCGTATGGGAATGCAATGTCGAACTTAATTAGAGCGTAAGGATACCTCGGGATCAGCTTGTAGAATGTTATGTCATCAAGGTCGACACAACCGAGACAAGAAGCCGACGTTAACGTTGGGATGAAATGTAGCGAGAGCGAAAATAAAAGCAAACCTCTCAACACCGCCATGCTAGAATTATGTGTCTTCTTTCCACAAGGTAAACAAAACACTGACACCCGAGTGGCGTAATAAACTGACAAGCCGGCAAGCGATATTAATTCTAAATAACAAAAAGTATCTAACACACTTTTTTTTGTGGAATGGAGGAGATGAGGAGAGAATTAGAATCCAAAAGTTTCATCAGAGTATTATGTGTGTATTAGGTTTCTGCGAGTATGGAGAAAATGGCCTGGGGCGAGCGCGAGTTGAATGACTCTTGCTTACCTGTGTGGTGTACATTTTTATTTTTTATCTTTGAACACACGAAGCCACGCTTTTCTTTCGCAGCTTGGTTTGAGTACGTTGTACGTGGAATGGAGGAGAGAAAGAAACGATAAAAGGTATGGAACATTTGTATTAAACCAGTTGTGCAAGTAGCGATTGTAAAGCTGTAGATTGATGAGGAAACTGAGTTTGGGACTAGAGTTGCCATGCACACGGTATCGTGTTTTTTAAGTAAAACTTCTTTAGGACGGTGTGAATTAAATTATATGAAACGAAAAAGTGTTATAAGAAGAAAAAACTATAAATGTATTGATAGGGTTCTGGCTATGAGAGAATGAATTAAAACGCAAACATTAACTTCTACCACGTGTGAAGGAGAAGTCTCGGCAAAAATAAAGTTTTGTTTTATATATTATCACTGTTGGCAACTTTTAATCTCTATACATGAAAAAATCGCCGATTCCGATATTAACCAAACTTTCACACATCTTTGGTATTGGTCTAAATATTATGGTTTTTGTTTGAAATCCTAAAACGTGTATGTTTGCCATGTGCGTGCCCACTCTTCATATTTTTGGTTAAGCCGTAAAGA
This sequence comes from Rhingia rostrata, assembly GCA_949824845.1. NCBI lineage: Eukaryota > Metazoa > Arthropoda > Insecta > Diptera > Syrphidae > Rhingia > Rhingia rostrata. The sequence goes on from OX463755.1 coordinate 70,446,564, forward strand.
ATTTTGAAAAAGTGTCTGAGCAAGGTATTTAGACATCCTCAGCCGTATTTATTAGATTTGCTTAGTTGGTGTCTCAGAGGTTGCCTAGTTAGGCATGCCTATATATTTATGTTGCCCCTATGCCACGTTGCCTAAATTTCATATCTGTAATCAATTTTCCTTTGCTGCCTCACTAAGCCAAGGTTATGTGGAGCGAAGTTGTAGTAGCATTTACAAATCCAGAATAAAAGTTATGAGAAGGCTACAATCCACTTTGTGGATCGTTTTATACCCTATCCCATCCCATCCTTTAAATTAATATCACTAATGTGTGGGCTTTATTTCGAAGAAATATTAAAATTGAAACTGTCGCAACATATTGTTCAGTCAGTTTATAAAAAATTTTGTATGGTTCGACAAAAAACAACGTTTTTCTCCACGCCTCCAAAAAGTGGGCATGGGCTTAAATGATGCATGGACGAAATATTTGGTTAAGCAATCCCAATGGAAAAAATTCATTGAACAGCAACGAAGCAACCAATAGCCTCGGAAAGGACTGATTTTATTATTGACGACCCGGCTATACGAAAAAAGGGCAACGACGTTCGTATCTGCACCTGGAATGTGAGGACATTAAGCAGGAGAGGTGCAACCGAACAACTATCGAAATTCCTAAACTACGGTCCTATTCGGATGCGGATTTGTTATAAGTGCGAGACTCAGGCAAGAAGTCTTTTGTTTCCAAGACATTAGCGAACGCATTTTTACAATCCGCATCAACGCCAAATTCGTTAATATAAGCCTTGTATGCGGTCACGCCCCAATGGAGGAAAAAGGTGATATAGCTAAGGACTGCTTCTATGAGCTCCTTGACAAAACATATAAGCGACTGCCGAAGTACGATGTTAAAATCGTGCTGGGAGATTTTAACACAACGGTAGGAAGAGAAGACATCTCTAACAGTATTGTCGGAAAACATAACCTACCCGACAACACGTCTGGTAACGGACATAGGCCAGTTGACTTCACTACGGAACGAAATGCCTCTATAGCCAGCACACGGTTTCCTCACATCGATATCCAAAAGGGGACACGGCGGTCTGCAGATCAACGAACGGTCAACCAAATTGATCACATAGCGAAAGACAAGAGGCACGATTCCAGTACTTTGGATGTCCGAACATTCCGAGGAGCTAACATCGACTCGGACCACTACCTTGTTGCAGCCAAGGTAAGAATGCGGTATCTACTACGCCACAGCAACCCAGAAATATTGTGAACAAATTTAATGTCGGAAGACTGCAATCCCTTAACCTCTCGATTAACATCAGAGCCAGATCTGGTCGGATGAAAGTATGTCTGAAGAATGGAACCTCAGCATCGTTTGCCCGGTCCACAGAAAAGGAGACCCTCTGAACTGCGCCAACTATAGGGGCATAAGTCTCGCCTACAAGATCCTATCTGCCGTAACATGTGAACTCCTGAAACCGTTTACCAAAAACCTGATCGGCCCTTATCAGTGTGGTTTTAGGCCAGGAAAGTCCACAACCGATCATATTTTCACACTTCTGCCGATCCTGCACAAAACCCAAGAAGTCTAAATCGATACCCACAACCTATTCATCGATTTCAAAGCCGCATATGACAGCATTTATAGAGACGAACTATACAGAGCCATGTCTAGTTTTGGTGTACCGCCCAAACTCGTCTGTTTGTGTAGGATGGAGAATTCTTGCTGCCCCATTAGGGTCGAAAACGACCTCACCGACACATTCGATAACAAAAAAGAATTTAGGCAAGGTGGTGCGCTATCATGTGACTTCTTCAATTTGATTCCTGAGAGGATTGTGCAAAACTCCCGAGCCACCATCAGAGCCACAATTTTCCAAAAATTGGCGCAACTACTAGCATACGCCGACGATATTGACATCATTGGTAGGACTCAACCTGATGTCATAGACACGTTTGCAAGTATCGAGAAGGAAGCGGCAAAAATGAGTTTAGCAGTAAATGAGGGCAAGACTAAGTATATGCTGTCAAAACGAAATAAAACAACGTCGACGAATTGGACAGAACGTCACCATTGACAGATATAACTTTGAGGTCGTACGGGACTTTATCTATCTCTATTCCGCTATTAACTCTGACAACAACATCTCGTCAGAAATTAAACGAAGAATTACTCCTGCCAACCGCTGTTTTTTCGGGCTAAGAAGGCAATTCAGAAGTAAAGCCCTCACTCGAACTACTAAGGTGATCCTTTATAAGACCCTGATCATCTCAGTCCAGCTCTACGGCGCTGAAACATGGACAGTCTCAAAAGCGGATGAAGACATTTTTGGTCGATTTGATTCTTCGGTCCCGTTTGTGTTGACGGGCTATGGAGACGAAAATTCAACCAAGAACTATACGAACTGTACAGCGACATGCCCCTGGTCAAAAAAAACTTCGCATTGGACGTTAAAGATGGCTTGGACTCCCAGAGTCTCCGATTCCCAACCAGACGTCGGGCGCAGTAGAGGAAGACCTCGCTTTAAGTGGCGCGCACAAGTAGAAACCGACCTCAACCAACTTTGAGTGCGCAACTGGAGCCAGTTAGCTAAGGACCGGACAATTTCGAGAGGCATGTTGGTTAAGGCTCAGGTTCAATCCGGACTGTAGCGTCACTTAAGTAAGTCTTATGCTATGGCTGCAGCTCAAAAAGAGCTGCGCTAATCACATCTGGAAACAACATCAAAAGTTTTGTGTTTGATTATGAATTAGCGAATTATTTAAATTTATGAAGGTTTCACCTGAGTTTCAAACGCAAAGACTCATTTAATTGATTGTTGTATACGAAATTTAATGAATGACTTGCTTAAAATAGATAGTTTCCAATACATGAAAAATGTTGACAAAACTAAATTGCATGACAATTGCGTGATATACCCTTAGATATTCAAACGCCATTCAAAGGCTGAATAAGTTAACGGTAGCGAACTGCTACTTTAATACTAAATGAGCAAATGCTAAGTACTGCAATTAACCATACATTCTGTAGAATTTTAAATGTTCCTTTTCCATGATTCAATTTTCGTCCAGCAATCGTTCGTGTTAACAACTTTTTGGGAATGAACACACTTACGCGTTTCATTGACGAACAACGTTGTACTGACCTAAATTTAAAATAATTATTTCGAATAGATTCAGATTTGCTTTTAAGCACGTAAATATATAAAAAAAAATGCTATTGTAGGCCACAAGGTCAACAATATGTTATCGTTATAAAGAAGGGAAATCGTCCTTATTGTGAATATTATTTCAATTTAAAGGAACTCTATAAAAGAATTAAAATAAACTGTTAATGTTTCCCAATTTTAAATCTGTAAATTGAGTTTTTATTTGAAGAAGTTTCAAGCTCGAAGTAGCTTTAGTGCCGTAAAGTAAGAATTTGATAAATATCTCCTAGTTGAGTGTAACCAAAGATTATAAAGCCATACAGATGACGCACTGAGAACAACAGAAAGTTTTGCTCACCAGTTTCATGGTACAGGCGGGCGGTGTGCACGTGCACACATGAGAAACGAGATTCAAATATATGGCCGGCTGTGCCGGTACGAACTGCCATAGAACAATTTTTCTTGTATACAGTGCGTCATCTGTATGACTTTATAATCTTTGGTGTAACACAGCACCGAAAAATGTATGAAAGCCTGCAATCACTAATTCTGTAGCTTTATAGTATGAATATAGTGCACTCCGTGTTGACCTGTGCCTCAATCAAAATGTCTCTTCTAACTATGTGCGCCACTTAAGGCGAGTTATTGAAGTTTTACTTCATTGTGTCGACCATTTGTCCGGAAATTTGAGATTTCTGAAACTCAATTCATTTCCTGGCCATCTAAGACGGCCTCGTTTTAACAAAGCTTCTCTAGATTCTGATACAGCTTTTCGACATGATAAAGCCAAATGCCAACGGTTGCGTCCAATCTCGCAACAGATACTGACAACCCCGTTTACAAAACTGCCTTGTTTTAGACAGAGATCCTCAACGTCCTCTCAAAAATAAACCAAGCAGATATACTAACTTTACTCAAGCCTAAGAATTGACTGGGCTATTGTACATAATACAGCTGAACCTGTACCACAAAACAGCAAGTATTGTACAGTTATAGTTATAAATTCAAAATTACTTCTTGTACAATACTTGTTGTTTCGTTGGACAGGCCCCAGTCATAAAAGCTCCTTATCCAATATTCTCGAATGGCGGCATGTTAGATGTTTCCTTGTAGAGCTAAGTTCTCAATTTAAGCAAAACAAAGTCGAAATTAGCTGGGTACCAGGGCATAGTGTGATCCCAGGAGGTAGGTAGATTGCGATTGTACAGCTACTCCTTCTTATTCGATAGTGGAATCAACTCCCGCAAGCTTTTAAGAAATCGAGAAATAGCCAAATAAATATAAAAAAAATTATTTAGGCTGCTTCACACAAATTCTTGCAAACGTAAGCAAACTTTCTGGCCGGATATTAGCAATGGCAATACAAAGCATTTAAGCCCTTGAAAATATTATCTATTTCAATTCTAATGAAATAGAAGATAACTGTAGAAAAACGAGGATGTTTTACAGTTTCTGAGTCCGACATCAGTAGTAGTCGTAGGCAACTACCAGATAGTTTCTATATTGAGGATCTGAAGGCCTGACAGAAATCCAAATAGCGCAGATTTTTTGATTCTGCGGTAAAACAGAATAGAGCAACTCTTGGATATAAACTGAGCTATTCAAACCAAAACCAATATCCCAATGACAATTTGTATATACCTTCTGAGGAATCATTTCAGAAATATGGAATCGTTATCAACATAATAATATGTTTGTTAAAAATTGACTAAGTTACGTTTCATAACATAATGCACTTACTCAATTCAGATTGAAAGCAAAACGATTGCCACCACTGGTAAACTTCACGTGTAGGTATATATTTTAAACGGGTGGTTATTTTTTAAAGGCCGATGTTGGATGTGAACCACACCTAAGCGTCAAGTTTTTTTCTGCATTTCAGTTGCAAGAGTTTTATTTGATGTTGACATACATAAATCCGCTGGTCCAGATGGTATATCCCCCATCATTCTGAAGAGGTGTCCTTCTACGCTAGCAAAACCACTGCGTAAGCTTTTCTATCTATCCTACTCATCAGGACTCTTTCCGAATAGATGGAAAACAGCATTTGTCCAGCCTGAACCAAAAAAAGGCGAATCTTCTCATATTTGTTTACAGGTCCTCGTCCCTCACCTTCGAACGTGGACTCTAAACGCCAAAATATGTTAAGCTCATTGAATTCCGACCTTGACAGCATTATCAAATGGGGTAAATCTAATAGAGTGGAATTCAATGCTTCCAAAACACAATGCTGTCTTCTGTCATTAAAGTGAAACCAAAATCTAGAGCCATTATCCATGAATGGCACTTACGTCGAAGAAACCGAAAAGCTTTCCATGCTAGGTATGTGTGCTAGTAACGACTTACGTTGGAACGACCACATATTCCAAGTCGCTAAAAACGCAGCGAAATGTCTAGGTTTCCTAAATCGATGTATGAAATATGTCACCCCCTCTGATCTGGCCACAATATATAAAGCGTTCATACGCCCAAAACTTGAATTCAACGTCCACGTCTGGTCAGGTGCACCAAAATCAACATTGCACCTACTATACTCTGTCCAAGAATAAATGTCAGTACAGGGAAGATAGCACATTTGCCTCTTTGTCTGGTTGCAGTAACATGTATAAATGTGTCCCTCTTTAAAGCTCTCGTAGGGTTGCCATGGTGTATATTATGAATCACCACAAAGAAAGAGAGCATTTCGCTTAGGGTTGCCATCTGCCCATTTTAGTTTGTTTAAAAAAAAACATTTTTTTCCGAAAACAGAAATAAGAACTAAAAAAAAATATGTATTATCATCTATTCATGATAAATATAGTAAACAAAAATATAATTCATAATAAATATAGTAAAGTATAATGTTAAAACATAAAATTTCATTAATTTAAAGTAAAAATAACTTCATTCATTTATAATATTAAAATCTATTAGTCTGATGAAAAGTTAGTGCTGCTACTATCGTCATTTATATTTGTTACCAATCTTTCGACTGCTTCCTCCGCGAAAACGTCCATATCCCACATCGTTGGCTCAACAACCTGTTCAACGTGTTGCACACATCGGTGCCATTTCTCACTGTCAACTCTTACAAGTGCTGTTGTTAATAATAATTTAATTTCTGTCATTTTAAATGACTTGTTTTGGCTTGCTACAAATCCTTTCACTTGAGCCCAAACCAATTCTATTGGATTTAGATCGCAGTGATAAGGCGGCAAGCCAAGCACTTTATGTCCTGCAGCTTGAGCCATTTCATCCACGACATAGGTTTCATACTTTGCTTTGAAACGTTTAACGATTTCAAGCAACTCAGATTCTTAATCGTAGGTTAAATCAAAACTGCGGTAACCTAAACGTCAATTTAACCAGCAGTGAATAAACCGGGCCGTAGTCCAACAATAATATGATCACTTATTGTTCTGCATTGTTGCATGCATTAAAATAGCGCGCGAATAAAATTTCCTTTTAAAATACAAAGTCGAAAAAAATAGTTTGACTACATTTTAGCGGTTTCTCGAAAAGAGGAGAAAAAATCGCAAATGATAACACCACGTCACCACCACACAAATTATTACTCACAAATTCATTTTTGTGCTCTCAAAAGCTTCAAATCCCAAAAGTTCTGTAACAATAACACTGAAAAATCAGTATCGATGAGCTAACATTTGAGAATGGTAACACTGCTTTGATGAGTGCACACTGCACACCACACGCGTCACGCACACAGCCAGTACTCAGCTCTCAGCAGTCAGCAGTATAATGGCGAATCGCGAATGGTGATTGTATGATCAGTCTGCCCAATGCTATCGGGCAAACAAGTCATAGGATGGCTGCGGTTAAATCTGGTTTGTAATTACAACAACAATTGTACACAAAGTTCAGTGGCTTCGTTTGTGTTTCAGTGGTAATATATCATTGAGTCCACTTACAGGCACCATTGTTAGAAAAAAAGCTTTCCCATAAGACCTGTACCGACATTTTTTCTTGGACAGACTATAGAAAGGATTCAAACACGTGCGAAAAAACTTATAGGAGACATAAGAATAGCGAACTCCTTAGTTTCGCTCGAACACCGTCGAAGCATCTCCTGCCTTACCTTGTTTTATCGCTATTGTAACAACCAATGTTCAAATGAAATAGCCAGCTCCATTCCTCCCATTCAAAAATTCAGCAGCAATACTCGTTATGCAATGAATGCAAATCAGTTTACCCTCAAGCCTATCTGCGGACGTACGCTGAAATATAGAGATTCGTACATAAACCGAACAACACGAATGTGGAATGCTCTACCAAACTCTGTTTTTCCTTTCTATTATAACTTACAGACATTTAAAACCAATGTGCATCGGTATCTCCTTTCTTCTTATCCCTAATTTCCTTAACGCCCGCACTGTGCTAAAACATATAAAGGGTATTCATAACCCCTTGAGTGCGCGCAAATTATAAAAAAAATTATGAAAATGGGCGTTCAAATCAAAATGCATATCGTGCACTTGGTGATTTTTTCGGTCAATTTAATCGTCCAAATGTGCGTACAATCGGAAAAATCGTGCAAAAATTTGAGCTAACCGGGTCTGTAGGAGATGTGAAAACAGTAGTGCTTGCTTAAACAGCTCGTACTGCAGAAATATTGGTGCTGTTCGCGATAGTAAGGCTAAAGAGCCGTCCACCTGAACTCGTCGTCGTGCCCAACAATTGCACCTCTTATGCTCGTCGTTGATGAAGATTCTGCATAAAGACTTGCATTTTTGCACGTTTACAAGGTGCAAATGACTCAAGAGCAGCCTATTGACAATTTCAAGCGTCGTCAATGGTCCGAATGGTGGCAAGAAATGGCAACGGTGGATGATTAATTTTCGAACATTTTCACCTCAGTGGATTCGTCAATAAGCAGAATTGCCGCTTTTGGGCCAATGATCACCCAAGAGTGATTGTCGAAAAACCAATACACCCACAAAGAGTGACTGTATGGTGCGGTTTAAAGGTCCGTATTTTTTCCAAAATGAGGCTGGTCAGGCAGTTACTGTGAATGGTGTTCGCTTTTGTGAGATGATAACGAACTTTTTATGGCCCAAATTGGAAGGATGGTGCCATTTGCCACACAGCTAACGCCAAGATCATGTGATTTGACACCGTTGGACTTCTTTATTTGGGGTTATTTGAAAGAAAAGGTGTACCAGCAACAATTCAAGAGCTAAATGATGAGATAATTCCGCACATTAACGGCATAGAACCTCAATTATGCCTCAGCGTCATCGAAAATTTGGATCATCGGATGGAGGTGCGCCGCCGAGGTCGCGGCGGCTATTTGGCCGATTTTTTGTCCCAGACATAATTGAACCATACCAATATTGTCCAAATAAAAAGAAATGACAATAATTTCCTAAACAATTTGTGTTTTATTCAAAATAAACATAGGCCCTTAAAATTTAACCACCCTTTATTAGAAAAGACATTTGACAGCCGAATACAGGGTTACAGAGCTCCAATGGCGATACTATATGATAAAAAAAACTTTTTTTTTACAAATAGAAATTTTTGGAGCAACAGGCTTAATAGTACCCAGAGCCAAGCTATCATTCATGTTTGTGTGTGTACTTCTTCTCCTGTTTTATGCCGACTCCGAACAGCGAATTTGAGATAAGCTTTTATTGATTACTGTGATGATTTATCAGATCATCAGGAGAGGAGGGCCAGTGAAAAATCATTTATTTGTTGCAACGGGAATCGAACGCAGACCTTCTGCGCGGCAGTTCATCGCATTAACCATCGCTCCACTGAGCCCATGACACTAAATGATCTTTTAATATTAAATCGAAAACATCTGATTGGTGCATAGATTGCAGGTTATACGTGTGTCCAAACATTAAGCATCATCGCATAGTTTGGACCAACAAACTACCAAACTCTTATACCCTATCCCAAAGTGGTATATTAGTCTTAGATAAAATACATAGTTTGAAGCATAGGGAAATAATTTAGCTAGATATACCAGTATGTGGATCGATTCAAAATATCTTGCAAACTCGATTTAGCATTGTATGTCTGTCTGTCCCTCCATCCGTCCGTCTGTCAGTTCATCACTGATTTTCGGGCCACAAATTTTGAGCTATTATAATGAAATTTGGTACATAGGATCTTTGGCCGTGCCTACAGTACAAGTGTAAGCTAATTTAAAATCCGCCTACTGCCAGGCCTTCTTTTAAGAAAAATATTTTTTTTCTGGCCAAACGTTAGGAAATTTTGAAAAATCGTCTAAACAACATATTTAGACATTCCAAATATTTATTTGTATTTCGTTAATACAAAGTTCTGTGCGACACAAATTTTCGAAAAAATGTTTTTTTTGGTAAAATTTGGAAGAATTTTGAAAAAAATCCGATGCAAATATTTCCATAATGTGAATATAAGCATTTAGTCTTTGAACTTTTTGTTGCCATTTTCTTACAAAAACCAGTTGTATATCCTACCCTTTAGCTTATGCAATAGAAAACGTCGTGTTTTGTCAAACCAAAAAAGATTTAGGTACTATCCGAACAAGATGTGGTAACAATGCAATTTTTTTTTTTTTTATTTCCATTCAGTGTTTAGTCACGCCCAATTTTCGGGGATATCACTTTTAAGAATGAAATGGGATAGGGTATTAAACTATACTCAGTTCGGATTGTAGCCTTCTCATATGTTTATACCCTATTCCACATGTTATTTAGACACAGTTTTTTGACACGCCCACTTTTTGGGGGCGTTTCATTAAAAAAACATTTTTCGGTCAAACTTTTGATGCTAAATCATTGGTTTACAGTGCTTTCACATCGAACCGAAAACTGAGTTTTCGCAAAAATACCTGAAAAACTTAATCGAAAACCAGAGTTTTCCCATACATTTGCTGTTTTCAAAAACACTTCGCAGACGTCATCTCATTGAAGGTTGTCGGATCGAACACACCTTTTCATACTGTCTACATGTGTTCCACACGTCTCACAAAACAGGTGATGAACTCGCTGTCAAAACAAATGTATTTTTTTCATTTCATTACATTTGCATTTTTAATGGAAATTGCAAAAAAAATACAAAATGAAGAAGGTTTGGTGTGTGGAAGACGAGAAGTACCTAGGATTTTAGTCAATTAAAATAATTTCACACACAAATTTTGCAGCTAGAAACGACAACTGAGCCGATTGAAATGTAAAACGAAATCTAGTCAAAGTTCGGTCGAAAGCACAAGTGGTTTTCGAAAACTTTTTGCCGGAAACTCAGTTTTGATTCGGTGTGTAAGCACTATATAATAAAATAAACATTTCGCTTACATATCATTTTAAACCACGCCCACTTTTAAGAGGCGTTTTTCTACAAAAAAAACATTTGTATAACCTACGCCATACCATATGCAGGAGAAAAACGTGTATTCCATAGTAGTATATCATTTTTGATAAATAGTTTGTAACATAGAGAAATGATTTAGCTAGATATACCTCAAAGTATATGGATCGACTCAGAATCGCTAGCTGAGTATATTAAGCCATATCTGTCTGTCCGTTCGTCTGTAGGTCTCCGGTTTTTAGGCCTTGAATATTGAGCTAGGCTAATAAAATTTATTACATGTGATTTTTGTACGTGCTGTTCGAATAAGTGTAAAAAAATTCAAAATCCTCCCACTACCACTCCCCTTTTTTAGACAACCGTTATTTTTGACCAAATGGTAGGGAATTTTGATAAACTGACTGAACAACATAGGTAGTCAATCCTAATATCCATATTTCGTCCTTATAAGGTTTTTTGCCAAGCCCACTTCTTGGGGGCGTTTTCATTATATACAACTTTTTTAGTAAAATTTTTGTTTTTTTGTCTAACTATAAAATATTTCGAACAATATGTTGTGGAAATGTCAAATTATTCTTTGGCATAGCGCCCACATTATAGGGATATTAATTTTAAGGACGGGATGATATAGGGTATTAAACGATCGTCACAGCGGACTGTATAGCCTTCTCATATGTTTAATCTTATGAATGCAGTATGTGTGTACACTCATTTAATCCCAATACTCGACCGTACTGGTCAAGTATTGCTCGCCGTTTATCAAAATAATGCATACGCAAACTGCATATAGTTTTGATTTCAGGATTCACAATTCATCATACAGAATTGATAGCGGACTTAACATTTGAAAATTCATGATATGATTCATGTTTATGTTAATTTCTTAATTAAACCTTCTCTATCCAAAATTTTTAGTGCCAGGTGCATAAACTCAAAGGCTCATTCCTGCCATTTCGTATCGACACTCCCGCAAATGACTTAAATTCCCACGCGCAGCTGTAGGAGAAGAGGTCACTGATTTGACTTCCAGTCCCTCTATGACTCTTTTGAGAAATCGAAAAAATTCCAATTTTTTTTTTGTTGTCTCTTCAAGTTAATTCAGAGAAATCGAAAGGGTATTTGATATGTACACATGCATAACATGTCCTTTCTCTCCACACCGACGGCACGGAAAAGGTGAAGTGTTTCCTTCTAATTTTCGACTATGAAGGCGCACCATGTGCGGAACAAAGTCACTGGTTTAATATAAATCGAGCTGAAGGGGTCCCAAATAGTGCTGCCTAAGTGATATTAAATAACACATAGAAAGTAGTCTAGGAGGAGGCAACTGTATTACGTACGAGTAAATGTTCCCCGCTGCTAGAGGCAACGAAAATGGATTTTTAATTAAGGAGTTTGCAGGAAGTTAAGAAAAGGAAATGATCCATATAAGAATACAATCACATGTGTTCCTGGTTCAACATCCTAACGATTTGATCTCGATCACAGTTGTACACGAAAAAGGAAAAACAAAATATTTTTGACTATATCCTGTCGACAAAAAATTGAATGAATTTTGTGCTATCCTTTTCATACTCGCACCTGACCCGTGGTATTTTAAATCAATTTTACAATCTACACTCGCTGTGCGGTCCACAGGACATCTCTGCGGGTAGTATCAAATTTGAAAATCGTTGTTATCCGAATGGCGAGGACAAAAGGACGAGTATATTGTCACGCAAACGAACCACTTAATCTTTATGTGATTTTAAATTTTATGACTTTTGTAGTTTTTTGTTGCTGCTGTCTGAATGATTAAGCGGTTATTACCCAATAGCGAGTTTTAAGTGGCCACCCAGGGATGCCATTCATTTTTTTGTATTTCGTTTGATATTAAATACAAATACCAAATTGAAATGAAATAAATACATGTACCTAATGCACGTTTGCTGCTGCTAGATTATTGGATATTAAAAATGGTAGTCTCTGCAAAGGAGACGATAAGGGCAACTCTCTAGATAAGAAACTTGGAGGCTTGTTCAATGCACATATTAAAAACTTGGCCAAAAGTTCAATTTCCGAAAATTAAAATTGATAACTAAGGCGACTTCTACTGAGGAAACAAGCAATAAGATACTAGCAATAAGCAATACGCAACTTTTATTTTGACATATTCTCACATTCAAGCAACAGTGTTGCCAGAAATATATATTGTTTTTATAACGGGTGATCCACGTAGAGATACTTTTTTCAATAGCCTTTTTTGACAGATCACGTGTGAGTCGTGTCATGCTGTCATGTTATTTTTGTTTAGTATTGTTTGGCATTTCATAATGGAATGACTTACGCGTGAACAACGTTTACAAATTGTTCAACTTTATTATGAAAATTTACGTTCTGTGAGGAATGTGTTTCGTGCACTCCGCTCAACTTATGGCCAACATAATCGGCCTACTGAGCGTACTATTCGCAACACCATCACCCATTTTGAGACCCAGCATTCATTATTGGATAATATTCGACCGAATAGACCACGTCCAGCACGCTGTGAAGAAAATATAGCGGCCGTAGCTGAGAGTGTACACGAAGACCGTAGACAGTCGATTCGGCGCCGTTCGCAGTAACTCGGACTGACGTATGGAACGACTTGGCGCATTTTACGTCAAGATCTTAAATTGAAAGCGTACAAAATACAGCTTGTGCAACTACTGAAGCCGCTCGACCTTCCCAAGCGACATCGCTTCGCTCTATGGGCTCTTGAAAAGTTCCAAGAAGATCCGACGTTTTCGAGGCAAATTTTGTTTAGCGATGAGGCCCATTTCTGGCTCAATGGGTATGTAAACAAACAAAATTGCCGCATTTGGGACGAAGAGCAACCTGAAGAGATTGAAGAACTGCCACTTCATCCAGAAAAAACAACGGTTTGGTGTGGTTTATGGGCCGGTGGAATCATCCCTCAATGGCGACCGTTATCGTGCCATGATAACCGACTATTTGATGCCTGAAATTGAAGCTCGTGATCTCGGCGAAATTTGGTTTCAGCAAGACGGCGCCACTTCCCACACATCGCATCAATCAATGGACTTATTGAGAGAACATTTCGGTGAGGACATAATTTCACGTTTTGGGCCGGTCGATTGGCCACCAAGATCGTGTGATATCACACCGTTAGACTTTTTCCTGTGGGGATATGTAAAGTCAAAAGCTTATGCCGACAAACCCGCTTCGATTCAGGCCTTGGAGGAAAACATAACGCGTGTCATTCGCCAGTTACCAGTCGAAATGCTCGAACGAGTGATCGAAAATTGGACTCAACGGATGGACCATCTGCGACGTAGCAACGGCCAACATTTGATAGACATAATCTTCAAAAAATAAATGCCAAAGAATGTTCTTTCAAATGATAATAAACATTCTCCATTAAATTTGAATTTTATGTGTTTTTTCTTTAAAAAAGTAGGGAACCTCGAAATGGATCACCCTTTTTGTGCTGTATATAATATATATCTCCAATATTTATACAAACTTTGTATTGTAAACTGGACAACCCAAAATATTTCCCACGTTATATTTATAAAGCGTATTAAGCCTCTGGCAACCTTTATATAATGGGTGATTTTTTTAAGAATTCAGTTTTGTAGGTTGGCAGCAAGGGTTATTAAACGTCATCTGTCAAAGTGAAAAGTTTTCAGTAGACTCTGCCATTTAATCATGGAGACACTTACAAACGAGCAACGATTGCAATTTATTGAGATTTATTATCAAAATATGTGCTCTACGAAAAATGTGCACCGTTTGTTACGACCATATTATGGTCGTCATTATCGACCTGGTGAGTCAACAATTCGTTCTGTTATCACCAACTTTCGCACCAAATTTACTTTGTTGGACATATGACCAACTACTTGCATGCGTACAATGCGTAACGAAGAGAATATTTCAGTCGTAGCGTCCAACGTTAATGAAGATCGTGAAATGTCAATTCGTCACCGTTCTCAGCAATTGGGCTTGTGTTACTCAACCACATGGAAAATTTTACGTGTCGATTTGGGTTCGAAAGCTTATAAAAATCAACTAGTGAAAGAATTGAATCCGAATGACCTACCTACTTACTAACTTAAGAGGCTCTACAGTCTGAAATGAACTTGGGCCTCAACCAACATGCCTCTCCAATTAGCCCGGGCCTTAGCTAACTGCCTCCAGTTGCGCACTTCAAGTTGGTTGATGTCGGTTTCTACTTCTGCGCGCCACTGGCTGGGAATCCGAAACTCTGCGAGCCGGAGTATTGGTGTCCATTCGTTCTACATGTCCTAGCCATCTTAAACGTCCAATGTGGAGCTTTTTTACCAGGGGCATGTCGCTGTATATCTTGTATAGTTCTTGGTTGAATCTTCATCTCCATTCCTCCTCAAATCGATCAAGGATTCCTTCATCCGCTTTAGAGACGGTCCATGCTTCTAATGACCTACCATAACGTCTAATTTTTGGTGAATGGGCCTTAGTTCAGCTCCATGAAAATCCGCTGTTTTATCGAAAAATTGTGTTTAGCGATGAGGTTCATTTCTGGCTCAACAGATACTTATATAAGCAAACCTGTCGCATCTTGAGTGATGAACAGCCACATGCCATACAAGAATTACCGATACATCCCGAAAAAAACGACAGTTTGGTGTGGTTTATGGGCTGGTGGCATCATCGGTCCATTTTTCTTCAAAGACGACCGTAGAACGATATCGAGCCATGATACGCCAATTTGTTTGCCCCAGTTGGCTGAGTTGAACTTGGTTGACATGTGGTTTCATCAAGACGGTGCCATATGCCACACAGCTCGTGAAACAATGGAAATGTTGAAATGGCCCTGTGAGTTGTCCGCCAAGATCATGCGATTTAACGCCTCTTGATTATTTCTTTGGGGGGTTATGTAAAGTCGTTAGTCTATGTGGACAAGCCGAACACAATCGAAGACTTACAGAATAACGTTAAACGCCTAATTCGTGGAATACATGCTGAAATGCTTGAAAAAGTGACGCGAAATTGGACCTTCCGAACGGAACATTTTAAACGGAACCGCGAACAACATTTACATCAAGTTGAGTCTAAACCGTAAATGGCAAAGACCTATTTATCGATTACAATAAAATTTTTGAATATCTGATGCAAATTTGAGTGTTTTATTCGATTTTTAAAAAATCACACGTTACAGATATGTGTATCGCTTTTCAAAAGACGCGATGTATCGCCAGCAATAGTTTTGTCGCCATCATCTACCTTTTTCGTTCAACCGATATTGTGTTGCTTTAAGGTGAGACCTCTTATTTATTTTAATGTAAAATAATTCTTTGCGATAATATCGCATGTTTTCTATTGCCAGTTGCCTCGGAAGGAGAGCCGCCTAAAAGTTTGTCATTTTCGATTTGTTGTAGGTTGTGTGTCGTGGTATAATGAGTTCAAAGTTTGGCAGTTCTATTAACAAGATTGGTTACAATCCGCTCTACGAATCATTAAATACCCAATCCAATCGTTTATATCCATTAAAACTGGGTTTTGATAAAGTATTTACTTATTTTTATGAATCCTTTTTTTTAATATTAGAATATAAAGGGTGATCCAAAAAGGGTGTCACAAAAATCAATTTATTGATGAAAAATCTTTATGGTTCATGCTATTTAATGCTTAAAGATAATTTCCTTAAAATGCGTGCCACGACTAACTCTTAAATGCTCCATTCTAAGGGTCCAATTGTTGACCTCCATTTCAAGCATTCCATGAGCAACACGTGGAAACGTGGAACGAGAAAAGTAATTCAACGGTGTCAAATCAAAAGATCTTGGTGTCCATTCGATAGGTCAATTTCTCGAGGTCATGTTTTTATTGAACATTTTCCTCAATAAAGCGATTGATACGGCAAACGTATGGCATGTAGCAACATCCTGTTGAAATCACAACTCAGCTACACTAATATCTTGAAATTCATTGATCATTACTCTCAGCAATCTCCTTTAACAGTAACATGCACTACTTTCACATCATTAAAGAAAAACGAGCCGATGATTTTTAAAATTTTCAGTTGCCTTGGTATTGGATTGCTTCTGGCTGTTAATCGGTCTAAATATGAATATTTTACTTATTAACGTGACGGGCTCAGTGGCGCGATGGTTAGTGCGATGAACTGCCGCGCAGAAGGTCTGGGTTCGATTCCCAGCCGTAGCAACACCTAAATGATTTTTCACTGGCCCTCCTCTCGTGACGATCTGACAAATCATCCGGGTAGTATCAATTGTCATGAAAAGCTTATCTCGACTTAGCCGTTCGGATTCGGCATAAAACAAGAGGCCCATAAAACAAGAGGTTGTGCAAAAAAGCTAGGCCCTGGGTACTAACGACCCGTTGCGCCATAAATTTATTTATTTTTTTTTATTTACTTATTAACCAAAAATTTACTTTTTGCTAAAACAATTTTTTTAATAAAAAAATGGATATATGGAACGAGCTATATTTTGTACGCTTTTAAACCAATATTACGCTTCAAAATATGGCACAACGTTCCATAACAGATACCCAAACCTTGAGATCCGCGACGAATTGATTGATCACGGTTTTCACGAATACTCTCTGCTACGGAAGCAATATTCTAATTATTACGCACTCTGATTATAGAGTTAAATTGGTTCTGAATTTGGTGATCGTTTTACGAATAGTAGGTACATTCAGTTGGACGATTTTGACGACCAAAATGTGGTAGAAGAAAACGACCCCAAAAAGTGGACGTCGGAAAAATGATCTATAGGTAAAACTACCAGGTATTTTCGTTAAAAGTTTTTTTTTTCAAATTTCCTTAAAACTGTTCAACTGAAATTCGTTAAATTTTTATCTAAATTGTGATAATATATCTTTACATATTCAAAATACTTAAGGTTGGAAAAACAAAAACGTTTTTGTGAAAGACATTTTTTTTACTATAATGGGTGACTTCTTAAGCGTAGTTTTTTAAAAATCAAGTAAAACACTCAAATTTGCATCAAATATTCACTTTTTCGAACATTTCGGCGTGTATTCCACGAATAACGCGTGTAAGACTTCTATAGTGTTCGGCTTATCCATATAGACTAACGACTTTACATAACCACAGTCATGTGGAACAACTTGGCGGCCAACTCACAGGGCCATTTCGAGAGTTAAGCTGCTCACCAAATTCATCCTTCAACAATTCCATTGGTTCACGAGGTTTGTGGCATGTTGCATGTGGCATCGTCTTGAGGAAACCACATGTCAACCAAGTTCAACTCGGCCAATTGTGGCAAAAAAAAAAGCCGTATCATGGCTCGATATCGTTCGCCGTTGACGGTTACGTTTCTCCACGGTCGTCATTGAAGAAAAATTGACCGATGATGCCACCAGCTCATAAACCACACCAAACTGGCGTTTTTTTCGGGATGCATAGGAAATTCATGTATGGCGTGTGGTTGTTCATCACTCCAGATGCAACAGTTTTGCTTATTTACTTATCCGTTGAGCCAGAAATGATGTCGACTATGACGACCATAATATGTTCGTAACAATCGGTAGGGCACGAATTTTGATAATAAATTTCAATAATGCACAATCGATGCTCGTTTGTAAGACTTCCCATGATTAAATGGCAGAGTATACTGACGTTTGGACGCCATTACTAGTCAGTGCTGACAACCTGAAAAACTTAACTCTTTAAAAATCACCCCTTAAAAGAACCTAAAAGTTAATTCAATAGATAACAAAAAAAATTTAAAAAAAATTATTTTTTTTTAAATTTTCTCTCTTTGGGAAAAAAATTTTTTTTTCAAATATAATTATTTTTTTAACGTTGTTTCGTAAGCTTTTTTACGGTTTTCAACAACAAGTGAATTTCTGCGAAACTGTCTTCAACGAAATAAAACACGACTAGCTTCAATGATCAAAATTCAACAATAATATATTTAAAATATTTAACGCCCTTTTATATTACTCGTTTTGAGTGAGTTTACAAAGATTTAAAATTTGGCAGTTATGTTGAGTGACTTGGGTTACAGGGTGACCCAACATTCCGGCCCCTGTTGAAGGAACTGCAGGAATGCAGCTAGTTCAACACTCAAAGGGAAGTATCGCCAATCTTTGCACCGCTCGCTTCGTTATGCCTTCCTTAGTTTTAACCTAGACCACTCGTATTTTGCCGTCGTCGCCCTTTATCGTGGATATTACACGTCCCATTCGCCACTGGTTTGATGGAATGTTGTCGTCTGCAATCAACACTAAAGTCCCTGACTTGATTTCTTTGACGGCTGCTGCTCTCCACTTTGCTTTGCTTTGAAGTTCTAGCAAATAATCTCGTCGCCATCGCTCCCAAAAATGTTGCCTTAGAAGTGATACCCGCTTCCAGCGCTCTATTGATGACATGGTCTTTGGTTGATCGAGTACCGGCTCCGGTATGGCTCGTTGTGCGTCTCCAATTAGGAAATGGCCAGGCGTAAGGACCTCACAATCATTGGGATCGGATGACATCGGCGAAATAGGTCTAGAATTTAAAATAGATTCAATATCAATGACGATGGTATTAAATTCTTCAACATTCAACAATGTTTGAGACATCACACGACGAAAATGGTATTTAAACGATTTGACCGCAGCTTCCCACAGCCCCCCAAAATGCGGTGATCTAGGTGGGATATGTTTAAATTCGATCCCCTCCCCCGCACACCAACTACCTATGTCTTTATCCGCTTGCTTGTTAAAAAGCATGTGCTTCAAAGACACAAGTTCTCTCCTAGCACCTACGAAGTTCGTTGCGTTATCACAGTAAATGCGCCGGGGCAGTCCTTTTCTTGCCACAAATCGTTTTAATGCCATGATAAACGCTTTGGTCGTCAACTCGCTTACTGCCTCAAGATGAACTGCTTTACATCCAAAGCACACAAAAACTGCAACATAATACTTCTTTGGCGAACGTCCTCTTACTCCTTCTGTAACCCCATTGGGTCCACAAAAATCGACGCCTGTAGTTAGAAATATCCTACTTCAACTAACTCGATTTTTCGGAAGATTTCCCATTATTTCCACCTGAAGTTGAGGTCGAAATTTAAAGCATCGTAGACAACTTTTTATTACCCTGCGCACCAATGTTCTGCAGTTTATGATCCAAAACCGATGCCTTACCAACGCCACTAATGCTTGTGGGCCTGCATGCATGTTTTTAATGTGCAAATGCATTACATAGTTCCACACAAACTGGTTATCGTTGGGTAAAAGTGTTGGATGTTTCATATCATACGGAAGCGTTGCATTTTTCAACCTTCCCCCAACTCTCAACAACTCCACTCCTGATTGTGCTCCTATGTACGGAGCTAGCGCCTTCACCTTGCTATGGTATAGTATATATATGGTATAGTCCGTCCCATAAAAGAAGAAAGATCCCAACATGCGCAGTAGCAATTTATTTAAGGGAAATTTTCTCTTTTAAGGTTTTTTGATCGCATGAAATTGTTAATGCTTTTCTGTACTTTATCTTTTTTGCAGCGATATTGTAGAACATTACATTTCATGCACGAAGTAGAACATTACATTCAAGAAAATAAAGAAATAATGAAAAATATTAAAATTGACATAAAATAATGTAAAGCAAAGAAAATGAATACGTATCAAAAAAAGATATTGTTTGAAAAAATAAATAGTTGAGATTTTATTTGGAGTTATAAATAGCGTTTTTTTTTTCATAAAAAGTTATTTGTTTTATAAATAGTGGATAATATTAATCGGAATCCGTTGTGTCGGTTTCAAAATCATCTCCATCAGATGAATCATCTGCTGGGTGTATAACAATTCTTTCAGTTATTCTATCCCATGCAATTTCTGCGCGATGATATCCATCTTCTGTGCGTATTGCTTTTTCACAAACAGAGGTCCATTTTTCCGGAGTTATATTGTTGAATTCTTCTTCCGCAATATTTTTGACATCGTCCAGTTTAAAAGTTGTATTTCTTGCTGCTACTCTGCTTTTTACTATTCCCCATATATTTTCTATAGGATTTAGGTCCGGATGATAAGGGGGTAATCGTAAGACTTCATGGCCTGCACTCCTAATGATGTCATCAATTTGAAGCTTTCGGGAGGACTTGTTTTGTTTTATTAATCCATATAGCTGTACTTTGCAGCTAGCTAGTTGGTGAGGTATTTTGTTTTCGGATAGCCATTTAATCATATCAGCCTTTAATGATGACGAGTTGGGGACAGTACCATCAATTTTATTGTGATATGTTGCATTGTCAATAACAATAACTGACGGTTCTTCTAAGTTACAAAGAACTTGTTCCCTTAACCATTTTGAAAAGTTTTCGTAGTTCATCTCATTATGGTAGTCACCGGTCTTGCTTCCAGATTTAAAAAGCAGTAGTCCATTTCTAACAAATCCTCCTTTTCCACCAGCATGAGCTATAATCAACCATGATCCTTTGGAAATATTTGACTTTAAGCCGTCCAAGCTGCCATCTATCCAAGTATTGGGCCGAGTATGTGTGCTATGACTATAACTTTCATCTATATAAATAATTGCGTAGCCTTTCTCTCGGAATTCTCGTACTTGGGCAATATACTCGTAGCGTTTAAGTTGTATATCCGTTCGTTCGCATAAAATTCTTCGGTTGTTCTCTGTTTTTTTTTTAAATCTGTATCCATTGTATTGTAAAACCCTGTGTAAAGATGATCGGCTCATGTTGATCTGCAAATCCGAAGCTATTCGTTGATTCAGTGCATTTAGTGTAATTATCATTTTTTCTTCTTTATGAAAATTTTGAATTCTTCTTTTCATTACGCTGATGTCAAAGTTGTCCAGTCCGGTGACATAATGGTTGTGAGGTCTTTTTTTTTGGACTTCTGACTGTACCGCTTCTTTCATACTCTTTAAAAATCCCCCATATTGAGCTTCTCGATACTCCTGTTATTTTGGATGCTTCATCAATAAATTTCCAGCTCTGAACTCTCAAATGTGTTTCGGCCTTCTCCATCTCATGTTTTATAACGTTGATGATAACCGCTCGTGTTTGCTTGCTTATTGATTTTCCTTTGCCAATAGAATCCATAATGGTGTTTTAAGATGTATTTTGGTTTACTGACAAAAAATTAATGCCTGCTAAAAAAGCTAATACTTGCCTTTTTATATAAGTTTGGCATGTTTCCTGGCATTCGAAACCTTTCATACCTATGACGTTTTTTTTTTTTAAGTTAAACTAGGTATAGTGTGGTAAAGATCATACGAGTCGTAAAAGAAAATAAAAAAATTATAATTTTTGCATGTTTCCTGGCATTTGTAAAATTTAATATGAGGTTTTTTTTTAAGTTATAATAGGTATAGTGTGGTAAAAGTCAAACAAGTCATAAAAGAAAAGAAAAAAATTATAAAATCATGCAAAAACGCGTAAAAATATACCTTTTATTCACTTGAAAACATGGGTTTTCCAAAGTTGTATCCGGCAAGACGGGTCTATTTTAAGTGAGTAAAAAAACCCATATTTTCTCAATTAACCTAAAAATCGACCTGTCTACCTGCATTCGTGCCCATTCCCAAAGTATAATGGAAATTCCATTTTAACCCTTTTTAATAGTTGTTACTCAAAGCTCTGGCTTTTATTAATACATATTTGAGAAGTGCAACACCCAGCAAATTTCCCTTTTCTTTGGGGTGGGTAAAGTGTATCTATTGCATGCGCCAACAACGGTTCTGTGTGGACAATCAGTCATTCCTCGATCGTCGATCGAGAGAGATGTTTTCGCAAGCAGGGGTATGCTTGCTTTATGAAATGCGCACACATTTTTTTTAGCTGTAGTTTTTGTTGGAAAAGTAGTTTTGCTTTCTCTAAGAGAATAAAATCCCTGATGTGAAGAGACCTGCGTAAGATATTTTCAGGTAATTTGGGACGGGCTATAACTCCTTGTTGCGCTTCAACATCTGTGCTTCCTCTTGGAATGATGAGTTTTGGATATGCCACATTATTTTCAACAACGCCTCTTCCAGCTCGTCTACCGATAGAATCTCTTCTTTAGGCATATCCGTTTTACGACACTTCTTTATAAATCTACAAATATATGCCACAATCCGAATTGTTTTTTGGACGCTGCGAAATTTGGTATATATTTCTCGAAACTCATCTGTGATTCTTGTTGCCATCAACGTTGTTCGCACACTTTTTTTTCCTGGAACTGCTGATATATTAAGAGTTGGTTTCGTTATTGGCCACTCCCTTTCGTCCTTATACAAGAATGTCGGCCCTGTAAACCAGATCGAGTTCATCAACTCTGCTACTGTCGCACCTCTCGACACGATATCCGCCGGATTCGCCTTGGTTCCCACGTGTCTCCAAGTAGCTTGGTGGGATCCTTGTTGAATCCTGGATACGCGATTTGCCACAAAAGTTTCCCACGTCGATGGGTGTTTTGCTTTAAATAAAACCTTATTAGTCTATAATATAATTCAACAATAAAAAAAATATATGTATTTAAGAAATGTATGGCAGAGTTTAACTTTCTATGGAACGTTGAATTATAGTCATGCGTCTATTTTTGTGTGAAGAATATTGAAAAAATTTCTAATTTTTATTTTTGTTACATTAATGTTGTCAATCCTTAATGTTTTTCCTAAATGTATGTGATATTATATATAATATCAGCAGCTAAAGTAGATGCTTCTAACCGCTTCTTTATCTATGAGGCTACAAGTCTCGAGTGCGAATCCTTCATAAATTCTCTAGTTTTAAGAACTCATATTGTAGACGTGTATGACATAACTGTTTATATACCTATGCCAAATTTGACATACCGCAATATAAACGCATTGGCCATCTATTATTTTTACATAAACATGACATGACAAGTTTTGGTGAAATGTATTCACTCCACCTTTTTTTTGGAAAAAAAATTCACGTGTTTTGTTTGAAATATATTCTGTTTGTTCATCCAACAAAAAAAATCGCAAAAACATTCTTATGCTTATTAAAAACATGGTTGATCACCTAAATTTACGATTCGACGAAAATTCAACAAAAAAAGGATTTTTCCAATAAGCTACGCCACTGAAAGTCCGCATGCTACTAAAACTTGGGGATACCTAGGGTTACATGAAAAATGAATGCAATCAGAAAGATTAGTAAAGAGAAAATTTATGTTCGTCGAATCGACGAAGGTTACCTCTCTAGGGTTAAACAGTCTTGCAGATTCTCTGCAACGCTTAATTAATTTTTAATTTTTTCGATTCTTAATTTTTTCGGTTGGGTGTTGTAGAACGACTGTTGACTCTGATTGTTTTTAACTTGGCAATGGCCAGTGGATGTAACTCTGACTATATATCAAGTGCTTATTTTTACCTCCAAGTGGTAACCATCGGGTACTGTTCTCATCCAACAATTTGACTTGCTAAACGATATGCGCGAGTGTTAATAACACGACCAAAAACAGCAACACTATAAATAGCCAGGTCAGAATGGCACGGAATGAATACCCGGCCTGTTATCCCAGGCGAACCTAGACAAGCTGAATCGACATATTCGGACAAGAGGTTGTCTAGGAATTTCAAGGGTTAGTCAGGCCCTTTGAATAGAGATGGTGGCGGACGAACCGAAAGGCCAACGGTAGCGCTCAATCCCGTAATGATGGCTACGTGTCCTAGGGATATCTAATAAATTGGAACTGGCCCTCCAGGTTGGGGGTTGTGCTAACCCCCATCGCGCATCGCCTTGCCTTAATCCTTTTTTGGTTTCGACTGTATCGGTGAGGTCGTTTACGACCCTGATGGAGCAGCGAGAATGCTCCATCGTCATCCTACCCAAACGGACGAGTTTGGGTTGTATAACAAAACAAGACATGGCTCTGTGTAGTTTGTCTCTATAAATGCTGTTGTATTCGGCTTTGGAATCAATGAATTGGTGGTGGGTATCAATCTGGACTTCATGGATTTTTTCCATGATCGGTTGAAATTTGATCAGTTGTAGATTTTCCTGGCCTAAAACCACACAGATGAGGTTCTGTCAAGTTGTTGGCAAACGGTTTCAGGCGTTCGCATATTACGGCAGACAGGATCTTGTGGGCGATGCTGAGGAGACTTTGCCTCTGTAGTTGGCGCAGGTCAGAGGGTCTCCTTTTTTGTGGATCGGGCAACCGATGCTGAAGTACCATTCTTCAGGCATACATTCTTCCAACCAGATTTGGCTTATGAGTTGGAGGATGTTACTTACCAAGTCGTCACCGCCGGCTTTATAAAGCTCAGTGGGAATACCGTCATTTTCGGTAGCCATTTTAAGCTTGAGTTTAGATATTGCTATCCTCACTTCGCTCAGGTCGGGTGGTTGGCAGCTTTCGCTGTCGTTGCCAATATTGAATGATTCGTTCTGCCTGACAGCGGAATGTTGCTCGTCATCGCCGTTTAACAGTCTGCAGAAGTGGTTCTTCCATATCCTCAGCGTCGGTTGTGTTTCACGACAGGATTCTGTTCAAGCCTTGTATCCTTGGCTTTGACGTTTTACACTTTGGTAAAACTTGCGAACATCGTTTTTGGGTGGCACCTCTCTATATCCTCAATCGCGCGCTTTTCTTGCTCTTTTTCCTACTTTCTGAAAAGCCGGTGTTCTTCCCTTCTTCTCTTCCTGTAGAGCTAAATGGCAGCTATGGTCTTCACCTGCAGTTTAGCCTTGTAGGCTAACATACAAAGCATATGTCACATTCTTCATCAAACCAGGGGTTTCTTGTTTGTGGGCGCGAGAAACCTAGCACATCAGTTGCGGCTGATATAATGCCTTGTTGGTGTATGGTGTTAATCGAGAGGTTAAGGGATACGCGTTGCGCGAAGGTCTTGTCGGTCTCTTGCGATTGCAGTCTTGCGACATTGAATTTTTCCGCAGTATTTGTGGCGTGTTGGATATCCGCATTTTTACCTTGGCTGCAACAAGCTAGTGGTGAGAGTCGATGTTAGCTCCTCGGAATGTTGGGACATCGAAAATACTGGATGCGTGCCTCTTGTGTATCGCAATGTGATCAATTTGGTTAACCGTTCGTTAATCTGGAGACCGCCATGTCCCCTTATGGATATCGAGGTGAGGAAACCGTGTGCTAGCTATAGTGGCATTTCGTTCCGTAGCGAAGTAAATTAGCCTAAGTCCATTACCAGACATGTTGTCGTGTAGGCTATGTTTTCCGACAATACTGCTAAATATGTCTTCTTTTCCTATCTTTGCACTAAAATCTCCCAGCACATCGTACTTCGGTAGTCGCTCATAGGTTTTGTCAAGGAGCTCGTAGAAGAAATCCTTAGCTTTTTCATCTTTTTCCTCCTTTGGGGCGTGAACGCAAATAAGGCTTATGTTAGCCTGGATGCAGATTGTTACAATACGTTCGCTAATGTCTTGGAAACGTAAGACTTCTTTCGTAAGTCTGGCACTTATAACAAATCCGCATCCGAATAGTTGCTGTTTCTGCTCACTATAACACGGTCCGTAGTAGATGTCACAGTTTTATATCCTCTTTTTGCCAGGCCCATACCATCGTTCTTCCTGGATGGCAGTAATATCTGCTTTGTAGCAGTTTAGGACTCTCGCTAGTTGTTCGCTTGCACCTCTGCTGTTTAATGTTCTCATATTCCAGGTGCAGATACGAAGTCGTTATCCTTTTTTCGTTTAGCAATTAACTACAGTCACGACTATTCCCCGTATCTCAGCGTATCTGCTTTTTATCCGGTCAACTTTCATACACAAAATTTTTCTGCGGGCTCGTAGACTTATAGCGCCCTAACCTAACAGCACAAATAACTGTTTTGCCCATTTTTGAAGTAAAAATACTTTACATACACAAGTCGTAAATAAAACATGTACTCCATATCTGATGCTTTCTTCCAGCATGTGTTGTGTCAACATTAACTTTCACAATAATTATAGCAAATTCTACGCACTAGAATCTATCTTCTACCACACTATAGCATGCAATTTGTTAATTGACCAAGCAAATTGCCCCCGAAAACTACACAAAAAATGTTCAGCTCTAATTCATACCCTATGTTCACATATACGCACAATTTGAAAGTCATTTGCGTACCTCGGAATGATTAATTTAGGAAACGGATTCACTACGATATGAATGTATAGGTACAAAACTACGACAAATGTGTTATTATGACTCCTTGTATTAGACAAGACTAAATAAAATCCAATATTCGTATGCTATTTAATTTTCATCATTAAACATGTGCACGAGTCCTTAATGATTTTGAAAGTGTTTCCCTTGGGGGAGATGGATTGACAGTGTCCCTGGATGCCAGCGTCGTCCTTTACACACCAATTAGCCAAGAAAATATTTCTCGTGTCTTACTTCTGACAGCTTTAATCGACTGCTATCTGGATAAATAGTTTGCGTTGTAGTTGGAATGATTGGTGGTCTAAAAGGGAATATTTATGAATATGTGTATACATGTTTGGGGATTAACAATGTTGGCGGACATAATTAGCGACATGTAATGCCTAATGCGTTTGACGGTGAGTTGTTAAACTTTTTCTTTCTACTTTTTGTGATACATGTCGTACTGTAATCGATTTTGTTTTTATAAAGCATTACTCGAAAGTGTACCCTTTGTCATTAATAATAGGCGTGTTCCACTTACGGATCCTTGCACAATTTTACGTTTGTAAGCCATTAATATAAAAAAACAATTTCAAGTCCCATCATATATTAAATTGGAAGCAAAGCCGCTTAGAGTTCAGCTGTGTGAACAGTCCTAGAGCATTGTGAGACCAACTTTTTGAGACTCCTTCCTAATTGCAATGTTAGAATTGATTACAAATATCAAGTTCGATTTGATCACGAAACCAATACAAAGAATTGGCAAAGAAAAATGTACAAGACGACGAAATTTATATTTAATTTACAATCTTAGCAATATCCCCTAATGAGATCGAAGTCACGCTGCAAGAGTATTTTAATGTTCTACCTGAACTGTTCACCACTAGATCATCTGTGTTAGCTGTAGCGTGTCTAAGGGAACCTATAAAACCACTTGATCACAATATCGGAGAACTCACCGCACCCTGTTGTAAACCGTCTTTAATTTCAAATACTTTGAAGTTACGTTGCCACATTTGACAACGAACTTTTTCCCCGTAAGCATTTCATAAATCATTAACCGCATATGCTTACAAATACTTTGTCTGGTTAGCTTGTAAAAAAGTCCCTCAAAGCATACCACATCGAAGGTTAGGAAAAGTTGCCAGCGGTCGCCAGCACACTTAGACTATTTTGGTCCATTGTGATACCACGAGGATCTTATCCATTCGCCTTGTTGTCCGTGAGAAAACCAGGCTGAGCTTTTGATGCAGTGAAGGGTGCTTTTCACTTTCGTTTTTGTCAAATCACTAAAATCGTGAAAATAGTTAGCTCCAAGATGAACTTCCTTTTGTTTGATAGGTCCGGGCAGTTGAAATAAAATGTGTCCCGTGATGACACCAAAAAAAAAATATATATAAAAATTTTTGGCGCAACAGGCTCGTTAGTACACAGGGCCGAGCTTTCTCACAACCAATCATGTGTGCGTGTGTCTGCTTGCACGATACCTCCTGTTTTATGCCGACTCCGAACGGCGATTTGAGATAAGCTTTTATTGACAATTGATACTGCTCGGATGATTTGTCAGGTCATCACGAGAGGAGGGTCATTGAAAAATCATTTAGGTCTTGCTACGGCTGGGAATCGAACCCAGACCTTCATCGCATTAACCATCGCGCCACTGAGCCCGTCTACCAATGGTGGTGCTAGTATACGGTCTATCTAGCGAAATTATTCCCTTTGATCTTCTCAAATCTAGCTTCGCCCAATTTGTTTGGTTATTTGACAAGTCATGCCAAGATTCCATTTGAGGTTTGATTCGCTGTATAGCATGTTGTGCTATTATTAAGCTTTTGCATGGAGTGATATGTATATCTAATGCACCCGTGACGGGTACAACTGGGTACAATTTAGTCCCATGTCTGGAGAGGTAATCGGCCTTACAGTTCCCTGGAATATCACTTTGCCCAGGCAACCAGCATAGGTGAATGTTAAAATGCTTTCACATCTCCTGCAGAGACTGGTTCCAAGGGAGATATTACAATCTCGTTCAGGCAGGATAAGGCTTCTTTGATTGCCATGAGTTCCGCCTGAAACATGCTGCAATAAACAGGAAGACGAAAAGATAGGCTTCGGAGAAGACACCAGCACCCACTCACCGTATCGAAAGCGCCTCCTCAAAGTCAAACAGAGGTGCAAAATAAGGACCTTAACAAATAGTTCAGACTACCGAACCTGTTGGTATATGTATTTATCAATTGTTCTACTATTCGGCAATTGTAGAGTCTTCTCCAAAATTAGGTCTAATATCGAATCATTGCTGCAGACACATATGCATACCCATAACAAAGCTAATCCAAAGGCGGGAATGACTTACAATCAGCGTCTCACTTACACTACAATTGAAGTCTTTTACTTCACTTTTTTTAGTTTTTAACATTTTCACTGCGCCACTACAAAAAATTAAAAAAACACTACGATTTGAGAAAAAAAATATGATATCAAAAAAATGCAATAATTCTAGTGCAATATTTTAATGATTCAATATTTCAGACTGAATATATGCATTGTTGGCGCATTTACATATTACAGTTGATGTATTGGGGAATTGATGGTTGGGTGTTGTAGAACGAGGGTAGACTCTGATTGGCTTTAACTTGGCAAGGCCCAGTGTTGTAACTCTGACTACACATCAAGTGCTCAAGGCCAACGGCAGCGCTCAATCCCGTAATGATGGCCACGTGTCCTAGGGGTATCTAATAATTTGGAACTGGCCCTCCAGGTTGGGGGTTGTGCTTTGGGTTAACTTCCCAATCATGGAAAAATCTAACGGTTACGAAGCAACCAAAAGCCTCGGAAAGGACTGATTTTATTGTTGACGGCACGGCTAAGCGAAAAAAGGACAACGACGTTCGTATCTGCACCTGTAATGTGAGAACATTAAACAGGACAGGTGCAAGCGAACAACTAGCGGAAGCCCTAAACTGCTACAAAGCAGATATTACTGTCATCCAGGAAATACGATGGGATGGGCCGGGCAAAAAGAGGATGAAAAACTGTGACATCGGATGCGGATTTGTTATACGTGCCAGACTTAGGCAAGACGTCTTATGTTTCCAAGCCATTAGCGAACGCATTGTAACAATCAACATCGAGGCCAAACTCGCAAACATGAGCCTTATATGCGCCCACGCCCCAACGGAGGGAAAAGATGATATAGCAAAGGACTGCTTCTATGAGCTCCTTGACAAAACCTATGAGCGACTACCGAAGTACGACGAACGGTCAATCAAATTGATCACATAGCGATAGCCAAGCGCACGCATCCAGTATTTTGGATGTCCGAACATTCTGTGGAGCTAACATCGACTCTGACCACTACCTTGTTGCAGCCAAGGTTAGAATGCGAATATCCACTACGCCACAACAATCCAGAAATACTGTAAAAAATTGTAATGTCGAAACACTGCAATCGCAAGAGACCGCCAAGACCTTCGCGCAACGCGTATCCCTAAACCTCTGGATTAACACCATACCACCAACATCGAATGTCGAAAAACTATGGCAACGATGCCAACAAGCCATTAGATCAGCCGCAACTGATGTGCTAGGTTTCTCGCGCCCACCAGCAAGAAACCCCTGGTTTGATGAGGAATGCCGACAGATGCTCGCAGCCAAGAACGAGGCCTACAAGGCTAAGCTGCAGGTGAAGACGAGAGCTGCCGTTGAGCTCTATAGGCAGAGACGAAGGGAAGAACACCGGCTTTTTAGAAAGAAGAAAAAAGAGGAAGAAAAGCGCGCGATCGAGGATATAGATAGGTGCCACTCCAGGAAAGATGTTCGCAAGTTGTACCAAAGTGTAAAACGTCAAAGCCAAGGATACAAGGCTCGAACAGAATCCTGTCGAGATGAACAAGGAAATATCGTAGTTGAGACACAGTCTACGCTGAGGATATGGAAGAACCACATCTGCAGACTGTTAAACGGCGATGACGAACAACATTCAGCTGTGGCCAGGAAAGTCCACAACCGATCACATTTTCACACATCGGCAGATCCTGGAAAACCCCCAAGAAGTACAAATCGATACCCACCACCTATTCATCCATTTCAAAGCCTCATACGACAGCATTTATAGAGACGAACTATACAGAGCCATGTCTAGTTTTGGTATACCGCCCAAACTCGCCCGTTTGTGTAGGATGACGACCGGTTTTAGCACTTGCTTGTATAATAGCAGCTTGTTATCAAGGTTAAGCTTCGAATATTTTCCGAGCAACCAGTACAGTTCTCTGTATTTATTCTTAAGTTCTTCGCATTTCTTTTTTACATGCGACTTCCATTTTAATTTTGCATCGAGTGTCATACCGAGATATTTCGCTTCATTTGCAAACGGGACTCGAACCGTATTTAGAAATACAGGCAAATTGTTTGTCCGTTTATACGAAAAATCTACATGGATCGATTTGCTCTCATTAAGTGCAATCCGCCAGGATTTAGTCCATTTATTAACCTCGTTAAGAGCGTTTTGTAATTTAATATTTGTTTCCTCTATTGTTGTGGCAACTGCTAGTATAGCAGTATCGTCAGCAAACGTTGCAACTATTGTATCGTTTGTTTGTGGGATATCACGAGTGAATATGAGGTACAGGATTGGTCCAAGGACGCTTCCTTGCGGTACACCTGCCATTATTTCTTTGAACTCGGAATATTCGCTTCCAAGTTTCACACGGAACAGTCTATGCTCAAGATACGACACGAGGATTTTATATAATTGTTCTGGCAAAACTTGACTTAGTTTATAAGTAAGGCCTTTGTGCCACACCTTGTCAAAAGCTTGCGACACGTCAAGAAATACGGCTGAACAAATTTTCTTTTCTTCGAAAGCTTTCTCAATTACATCTGTAATTCGATGTACTTGGTCCACCGTTGAATGTTTACTTCTAAACCCAAATTGATGGTCAGGTAAAAGACGTTTCTGTTCAATTATGGGGTGTAAGCGACCGAGTAATATCCGTTCAAAAACTTTTGAAATTATTGGAAGAAGTGAAATAGGCCTGTAAGATTTTATTTCATTCGGTGATTTTCCTGGTTTTAGAACCATAATCACTTCCGCGACTTTCCACTGTCTTGGTATGTATTCTAATCTGATTGCTGCATTTATAATAAAAAGAAGCTTAGTTAATGCTTTCCGAGGCAACATTTTAAGAAGTTCTCCTGTAATCAGGTCATAACCCGGAGCTTTTTTAGGCTTTAGTTTCTGTATTTCCCGTTTAAGCTCGGCAATACTTGCATATCTTACTATGTTATTATCGGTTGTACTCTCGAATATATTAATGTTTTCATTTTGCGCCGGACCATCAAATGGCTTAAATGTTTCCTCAAGATGTGAGGCAAAAACGTCAGCTTTTTCCTTATCGCTCTTTGCCCAAACGTCTTGAGTTACCCTAATGGGCGGCACAGCGATTTTTGGCCGTTTTATGACTCTGATTGCTTTCCAGAGCGAATAATTCGATTCCTTTCCAGCGGTTAGGCTTTGCAGATAAGTTTCTACTGAATGGTTTTTAAAGTATTTAATCGAATTTGATAGCAAATTACTCAACCGATTGAGATGTGTTTTATCTTGCGGGGCACGAGTTTGGTGCCATCTTTTACGAGCTTTTCTTTTTTGTCTTACTAAATCTTGTATTTCACGGGGGTACTTAATTTTACTATAGCTCACTATTTTGTTCTGTTGAGGAGTATTATTCCATGCTGCTTTTTGGATGGTATTGATAAATGAGTCAACAGCGACTTCGAGTTCCAATGGGGTTCTAAGCGATACACCCAGTCGGATATTATTTTCAATATCGTTTTTGAAACCTTCCCAGTTGGTTTTCGCGTTTGTTAATCTGGGTGGTTTTTCATTTATAATCAGTGACTCGCTCATTGTTAAAATGACTGGAGAATGATCAGAGGAAAGATCAAAGCATTCTTCAACTTTGATTCGATTGGACGGCAGACCTTTTACAATAAAAAAATCGATCAAATCCGGTATTTTTCTAGCATCAGTTGGCCAGTAAGTTGGTTTTCCCGTAGAATGAAATTCGGTATTGTACTTTCTACCTATATCATAAAGCATCCTACCCTTCTGTGATATGCATCTAGATCCCCAGAATGTATGTTTTGCATTAAAGTCCCCTCCGATGACAAAACGTTGTCCAAGGGAATTAAGCAAGTTTTCAAAGTCAATTTTCTCAACCTTGCATCGTGGTGGGCAGTAAATAGACGATATCTTCAGAAAGGATTGTCTGCTTTTGACTTGTATAGTGCTAACTTGCATTGTATCGATTTCTAGTTTAAGATCAATCGAATGTTCGATACACTCTTTTATATATAGTGAGGCTCCACCTCTAGCCTTATTCGATGGATGTAGAGCATGATAGTCGAGGTAACCTTTTATTTTTAAGTTCGAATTAGTCTTTGCGTGAGTTTCGGATATTAAACAGATGTCTATATCTTTTTCCTGCATAAATAATTCAAGTTCTCCAAGTTTTTGCCAAAGGCCATTGGCATTCCACGTAAGAATTTTAAGCAATCTATTCATGTTAAAGGTGGGGTACTTCTATTGCGAATACTATTTTCGAGCCTAACGAGCCTGTCAAAAATAAGTTTATTCGTTTTGCTTTGTTCCTCAAGTTTTGAAAGAATAATCGAAAATACATTTGAAACTGGGTCAGGTGAGATATTTTTTTGGGCGTTATTGGATACTGTGGCTTGAGCATACGTTTGTACATTTGGTTTTGGATGTACAAGATCCGAACGGATATCTGATGGCCGCGTAGTTTGTGGACATTTAGGTTCTTCGATTATGGCCTGCTTTTTCTTCGACATATTTTTAATCGGAATTTTAGGCTGTTGCTTGTTTAAATTTAATTTCTGTGAATTAATACTATTAAATTTCGTCCGTCTTTTTTGCAACTCTTTAGCTACTTCGCAGCCGCGATAATTTGCCGGATGATTGCCTTTACAGTTAATGCAGATAGCAAGAGCTTTCTTATCTGACATACAATCTACCGTCAGGTGATTGCCGGCACATTTTACACACCGCGATTCTTTTTGACAATAGCTTTGCGTATGATTGTATCCTTGGCAGCGCTTGCACTGGGGAACTAGTTTGGAATCCTTACGCATAGGCTCTATTTTTACAACAATATTAAGTATTGTTTTTATTTCATAGATTTTGTTCAAACTTTCTGTTTTATCGAAAGTGAGTATAAATAAAGGAAGGCCGCGTTTTATTACATTTCCTTCGCCATCTTTTTGCTTTTGGTCTCGTTTGACAATGTTAACGGCATCTATGACTTTATATTGCCTGTTTTTCAGATCATTTACAATGTCATCCTTTAAGCACGACGCATGTAACCCTCTAGCTACAACGCGTAAAGGCCTTTCAGATTTATTTTCAAAAGAATACCATTCTATTTTATCGATATTAAGCTTGCGAGATAATAGACGGTAACTTTCAGGGTCTTTAACGCAGACTTTCCATGTATTTTTTCTTAGCGAAGTTACTTGGTAGCCCGATAATGGCAACGATTTTAGCAAGGTATGCAACTTGTTAAAGTCGTCAATACCGATCACATTAATTGGCGGTGGGGGACGTTGTTTTAGCTGTTTCGCTTTGTTAATAATCTCTTTGTCGCGGTTTATTATTTCAGGAGAGGATACAGCTTTCCTCTTTTTAAATGGTCTTTTCTTTAAGATCCAGTCAGTTTCGCGACTGAGTTCTTCTTCATCCGTGTGGTATTCCGAATTCACGGGGCCGTTTGAACTTGTTTTTGGTATTTTAAATGAACTCTTCAGAGTCATATTTTCTTCCTTTAGATGGAGAATTTCTTTACGAAGCTCTTCGCAGAGCAGTTCGACATTGTAAAGCCTTGTTCGAAGAACGTCGTTTTCTTCCTTTAGGCTCTTAT
The DNA here is from genome assembly GCA_949824845.1 of Rhingia rostrata. Lineage (NCBI taxonomy): Eukaryota > Metazoa > Arthropoda > Insecta > Diptera > Syrphidae > Rhingia > Rhingia rostrata. Next base: position 70,481,014 of record OX463755.1, read on the forward strand.
TTTTCACTGAGTCTCGTTTTTCGTGGGCTGACACTTCTGGTGTTGTCGAGCTCCTTGAGACACATATATTTTTTTGAGATCCTGATGTAGGTGACCTCGTTACCCTTGAACTTTTCCCGAAAGGGTTACACATTTGCAATAATTGGCTCTCCCCAGAATCCGTAGAGCCGACCTCCGTAGAGGGTGGATTTTCCAGTGAAACTGAATTGCCACCTGGGGTAGTAAATCTTTTCGTTGTACTCATTGCATTTTTGTTGTTTGTATACGCTTTACACTCGGTATACGGGGAGTGGATTTTAGTCGCCTTCTACGACAGGCATGCCTTACCTCGGGTATATTCTGACCCCTAACCCGAAGGGGGTTAGAATATATATGTCATGTGACTTCTTCAATCTGATTCTTGAGAGGATTGTGCAAAACTTACGGGCCAAAACCAGAGGCACAATTTTCCAAAAATCTGTACAACTACTAGCATACGCCGACGATATTGACATCATTGGTTGGACCCAACGTGATGTCATAGCCACGTTTGCTAGTATAGAGAAGGAAGCGGCAAAAATGGGTTTAGCAGTAAATGAGGGCAAGTCGAAGTATATGCTGTCAACACGAAAGGACACACAACATCGACGAATTGGACAGAACGTCACCATTGACAGATAGTACGGGACATTATCTATCACGGTTCCGCTATTAACTCTGACAACAACATCTCGTCAGAAATTAAACGAAGAATTACTCTTGCCAACCACTGTTTCTTCGGGCAAGAAGGCAAATCAGTAGTAAAGCCCTTACTCGAACTACTAAGGAGATCTTATATAAGACCCTGATCATCCCAGTCCTGCTCTACGGTGCTGAAGTATGGACCGTCTCAAAAGCGGATGAAGAAATCCTTGGTCGATTTGAGAGGAAAATTCTTCGAAAAACCTTCGGTCCCGTTTGCGTTGACGGGCTATGGAGACGAAGATTCAACAAAGAACTATACGAGCTGTACAGCGACATGCCCCTGGTCAAAAAAAAAAAAACTCCGCATTGGACGTTTAAGATGGCTAGGACATGTAGAACGAATGGACACCATGCTCCGGCTCGCAGAGTCTTCGATTCCCAGCCAGACGTCGGACGCAGTAGAGGAAGCCCTCGCCTTAAGTGGCGCGCACAAGTAGAAACCGACCTCAACCAACTTGGAGCGCGCAGTTAGCTAAGGACCGGGCTAATTGGAGAGGCATGTTGGTTGAGGCCCAGGTTCACTCCGGACTGTAGCTCCACTTAAGTAAGTAAGTAAGTATTGGGGAATTAAGTGCAGAGTGGAGGCTCTTAATTAATTAAAATCGGGATGTAATTGCAGATTTTGAGGATGACATTGGTAAATACTGGTCGGATTTGAAGTCTCAAAAGAACGGCTCAGTTTATGTTTGGTTGGTGGGTTGATGAGGTAGGCGGTGTGCGTCTTCCCTCACCACACTCAGGTTAATGTAGACTAATTGTGATGCCCGTTGGTTCCTACAGTTATTTCGTTACTGTCAAATGTTATTATTCCGTTTCCAGCCATCCAGATGTTGTTGCAAACCTGAAAAGATTAGGGAGATGGATTTCGGATAGATCCTTACGGTTACGGAAAAGGTATTTTCGTTTGGTTTTCATTCTTAAATGGCTGAGGCCGGGGCAGTGGCACAGAAAGTGAATGGTATCATCGCGTATTTCTTCATCGCCGCAGTCTCTGCAAAGGTCATCATCTATAAGACTCATTTTCAGTTTGTCACTTTTAAGCAATTTATGTCCAGTTAGAATTCCTACTCGTGTCAAAATAGATTTCCTGCTTCTTCGAAGTAATTTGTGGGTTCTGGCTTTGTCAGGTAGGTACGTAGGTAGGTAGGTAGGTAGAAGTGGCAGTTCGGCATGAACCCAAGTAGCACTTATGTGCGGTTTTTTACCAAGACTCGTGTGACCTATCTTATGATTGTTATAGTGGATGTGATGCAGGCGGTCTCTAGATCCACCCTGTGAGGCTTTATCATACTCAGGCCACGTTCTTTTAGAAGTTTCACAGGTGGGGAGGAATTCCACTTGTTTTTTGCAATATATAGTGTCTTCTGTCACACCCGTGATTTGAGGTCAATTGTGGCGGATTGACAGACAGGTTTTAGATTATGTTGGACACAAAGAACCTTTAGCTCTTCACGAAAAGGCTTCGCAAGTATAGATTTTATTTCGACAGCTGAGATTGCTTTTATTGCAGCCTGAGTGTCAATGAAGATGATGACATCATCTGTTGTTATCGCCAGCATTGAGGTCGCTTTTGCTGCATCTGCAACTGCCAATATCTCAGCTTTAAAACACTCTAGCGCCAACAAATATGTCCATTTTTGATCCATCTGTGTAGATGGATATGGATTCGGTGCCCAGTTCGTTCATCTCCCACTCTTCTCTACTTGGAAAGATGAATGGTCTTTAAAAGTTAAGGTGAGGCAACATGTAGTCTGAGGTTATAGCTGAGCCTAGATATCTGTTTAGAATTTGATCGTGTTAAGTTCGTTTTCCAGCGGTTGAGCTGTCTTATTCTAAGAGCACTATTAGCTGCAGATTCTTGCATATAAAGGTCTAGCGGTAGCAAACGAATGGCTTAGGGGACTAATGTTTACGAACTTATCAACTTATATGGTAAATTTAGCAATTTTACCGAATAGAATTGCTGCAGCCGAGACTTTTTTTGACTTTTAACAATATAAAGACAAAATTAAGAAAACAATTTAAATGTACCTGCTTTTCTCTAAAGGTTTACTTTTGGAAATTAAAAGTGCATGTGACCCACCGTCAAAATTTATACCTTTTGTCAACCAATACCGATTTTTTGATGACAAATGCATTAACAACAATTTAAATGTACCTGCTTTTCTCTAAAGGTTTACTTTTGGAAATTAAAAGTGCATGTGACCCACCGTCAAAATTTATACCTTTTGTCAACCAATACCGATTTTTTGATGACAAATGCATTAACAAAAAGACACAGCAAGTAGTAAATTAATACTGGAATATACAAAAAAAAATCAAATACGTAACACACATGTGTACTTTATAAAAATAATTTTTGAAAAGAAATATTTACACTTGTCACTTCAATTTACGGTGCAGGACTACGATTTTTTGATCTATTTGCTATAATTTGGGAAAAATTTAGTGGGAATGCTCAATATACAGGGTGTCCGCCGGAAAGGTATACTTCTTTGTTTGTTTATAATTTATGTTATGTTGATAAATGTTTTATTTAATGTCTGCAATTATGTATGGAATAATTGATAAATGTCCGCCTCTGTAAGTCTCATTAATGCGAGCCCTTTTGAGCACATTTTTCATTACATTCCCACACATTTCACGAGGTATTTCATTAATTTCATCACGAATATGAGTTGCGAATATGAGTTGCTCAAGCGTTTTTGGTTCGTTAGCATAAGCCATGCTTTCCAGAAATCCCCACAAAAAGAAGTCCGGAGCAGTCAAATCAGGCGATCGTGGAGGCCAATCAACATCACCATTTCAACTTGTTGTTGAAAGAGGTCTTGCAGTAATTCCATTGTAATTAAGCTCAAAGCATGCAGTTTTGGCGTTAAAAAAAAACTTTCAATCAAATCACGTTTTCATTTTCAAAGAAGTAAAGATTTTGATAAAATGTTTTAACGATTAAAACACGTTTGTCTATCGAATATTTTTCCATAATAAATTTGCCACGTGTCTACTTCACAACTGCCAAATATGAACTGTCAAGACTAATGTTTGCCAAAATGGCTGCAACACAGGGTAGTATACCTTCCCGGCGGACACCCTGTGTAAATTGTTTGAATGAAATCATTAAACATATCACCCACGTATTATATGCTTGAGTTTGTTTTTTTTATTAATATGTGTGTGTTTTTTGTTTTTATTTATAGATACAGACGAATATGAATAAGCACTTAAAGTAAGTACCTTGCAAATATTAACAACCAACCCCAACGCATTCAAATTCATAACACTCTTTCGATTCTCAAAAAGCAATCACAATCCAAATCCCAAAGGCCATTTACGCATTTGCGTTTTAGCAGACTACATAGCCCAAGTCAATTTGGAACTAATCAAATTTGACCATAAACGACTGTTCGTAGGAAGTAGTGTTCAAAATTTTATTGGAAATTATTGCGAAAATGGATTCAAATTCTTGCCTGCGAGTCATTTTTACGATGCCAATTTGCCTCACAAAACAATACGCACACACCGCATCGAATTAAACTGTTCTCTACTTTCACGCATATGAGGGTCAAGCCATTCCGAAAACCCTTTTTGAAAAGGAGAACGTTTTGCGATTTCTCATCTTGTAAAATTGGGTGGTGGATTTTTTTTATCGGAATTTATTGAAAAACCCATATACGTTACCTCAGACTGACCGCCAGAAATTGGCTTTTTGGTGGTATAGACTTTTTTGTTGGGGATGCAAATTGTTCTGGAATTGAGGCCAAATCATCTTTTCGATTTCATTTATTGAGCCGTTTTATTGCAGTCCTTTCGGGATGGTATTCAATTTGAATTAGGTTAAAGTAATATTTATGTGCGGCTATCGAATTGCAGTGCAAGTCATAACGGTACGCGTATGAGCTGAATAATAATTCGCATGCGAATTACTATGCTTAAGAACATTTTGTAGACGATTCCACAAAGTAATGTCAGCTGGGGAGTGTATTTAAAGGGTTTCTGTATAATCCTGTACGATAGTTATAAAGCACAATTCGATATTTAACTAGTTCCGGTTGTAACTAGACTTAATTTTTTAGTACCTGTACATTTTAATGTAATGAAAGATAAACATAGATAACACCTTTTCACATTATCCGATCCAATGAGATTGTGAAATTTTCAGAACATTTTTCAAATTGGACAAAAGTGAAATAAAACCGTAAGTCTGAAGCATTCATCTTATAAGAAATCTAATCATCCATTTAAGTTGCATGCTATTAGGCGTACAATTTTATTAGTACAGGGTGTCTGCCACAAACGTATTTAGTATTCAGTAACTCTTTAGTAATTTTATTGAGGACACAATTACTTACATGTCCTCTTAGCCAGAACAAACAACGGTCGGCATGCTATAAGTATTTTTTAAAAGACGAAGCAAATAGCAAATAGTTGTTGTCAAACGGTTTCAGTCGTTCGAATATTACGACACATAGGATCTTGTAGGCGATGTTGAGGAGACTTTTGCCTCTTTAGTAAGCGCAGTTTTTTTTTTTTTTTTTATAATTTACACGTACTCAAGGGGTTATGAATACCCTTTTATATGTTACCATAGTACGAGCGTTAGAGAAGGGGAAGAAAGAGAGGATAGGAAAGATTTTGGATGTAGTGGAGACTTAAACTCCAAGGGTGGTGTCCGAACTAGCTTCGGGGAGTCACTTTTTCTTGTGTTCGTTAAATTTGAAGAAATTTAAGATGGTGTGCATACTTTTAGGTATTACACCGACCTTTTATTTCTTTTAAATAAAAGTGAAATGGATTTTGGTTGGGATTGAACGCGCAACCTTCCACTCAACAGATGAACACATTACCACTACACCGCGGCCACCCAGTTCAGAAGGTCTCTGTGTTTTCTTGTGAATCGGGCAATTGATGCTGGGGTTCCATCGTTCAGACGTACTTTCATCCGACCACATTTTGCTTTATGAGTTGGTAAATCTTACCCCCCGAATCATCTCCGCCACCTTTATAATAGTCGGCGTTAAAGTCGTCATCTGACATCTCACAACTTATGTTGCAGCTTTGCTTGTAGGCCTCGTTTTTAGCTGCGAGCATCTGATGGCATTCTTCATCACACTACTGGTTTCTTACTGGTGGGCACATCAGTTGCGGCTCATGTCTTATTGTTCCCCCTTGAAAGGTTAACTTACTTACTTACTTACTTACTTGCTTAAGTGGCGCTATATTCCGGAATGATCCTAGGCCTAAACCAACATGCCTCTCCAATTAGTCCGGCCCCTGGCTAACTGCCTCCAGTTGCGCAATTCAAGTTGGTTTAGGTCGGTTTCTACTTGCGCGCGCCACTTGAGGCGAGCTCTTCCTCTACTGCGTCCGACGTTTGGTTGGGAATCGAAGACCCTGCGACCCCGAGTATTGGTTTCCATTCGTTCTACATGTCCTAGCCGTCTTAAACGTGCAATGCAGAGTTTTTCGACCAGGGGCATGTCGCTGTACAGTTCGTATAGTTCTTGGTTGAATCTTCGTCTCCATAGGCCGTCAACGCAACCAGGACCGAAGATTTTTCGAAGAACTTTCCTCTCAAATCCACCAAGGCTTTCTTCATCCGCTTTTGGGAAGGTCCATGCTTCAGCGCCGTAGAGCAGGACTGGGAATATCAGGGTCTTATATAGGATCTCCTTATTAGTTCGAGTAAGGGCTTTACTACTGATTTGCCTTCTTGCCCGAAGAAACAGTGGTTGGCAAGAGTAATTCTTCGTTTAATTTTTGACGAGATGTTGTTGTCAAAGTTAATAGGGGAGCCGAGATAGACAAAGTCCCGTACTACCTCAAATTTATATCTGTCAATAATGACGTTCTTTCCAATTCGTCGATGATGTGCCCTCATTTACTGCTAAACATATTTTTGCCGCTTCCTTATCTGTACTAGCAAACGTGGCTATGACATCATGTTGAGTCCTACCAATGATGTCAATATCTTTGCCGTATGCTAGTAGCGGCACCGATTTTTGGAAAACTGTGCCTCTGGTGTTGGCACCGGGAGTTTTGTACAATTCTCTCAAGAATAAAATTGAAGAAGTCACATGACAGCGCATCGCCTTGCCTAATTCCTTTTTTTGGTATAGAAAGTGTCGGTGAGGTCGTTTCCGACCCAGATGAAGCGAGAGTTCTCCATCGTCATCCTACACAAACGGGCGAGTTTAGACATGGCACTGAATAGGTAGTCTTTATAAAAGCTGTCGTATGCGGCTTTGAAATCGATGAATAGGTAGGTGGTGGGTGTCGATTTGGACCTCTTCGGTTTTTTTTCAAGGATCTGCCGAAAAATGAAAATTTGATCGGTTGTGGACTTTCCTGGCCTAAAACCACACTGATAACGGCCGATCAGGTTGTTTATTAAACGGTTTCAGGCATTCACATACTATGGCATTATAGTTGGCGCAGTTAAGAGGGTCTCCTTTTTTTGTGGCTCGGTCAAACGATGCTGAGGTTCCATTCTTCAGGGATACATTTTTCCGAACAGATTTGACTTATTAGCGGGAAGGCCGTCATTTCCGGCAGCCTTATTAAGCTTGAGTTTAGATATTGCTATCCTCACTTCACTCAAGTCGGGTAGTTGGCAGTTTCCGCTGTTGTTGCCAATATTGGATGGTTCGTTGAGCCTGACAGCGGAATGTTGTTCGTCATCGCCGTTTGACAGTCTGCAGAAGTGGTTCTTCCATATAATCAGCATCGACTGTGTCTCAACACGATAATTCCTTGTTCATTTCAATAGGATTCTATTCGAGCCTTGTATCCTTGGCTTTGACGTTTTACACTTTGGTAGAACTTGCGAACATCGTTCCTGGGGTGGCACCTCTCTATATCCTCGAAAACGCGTTTTTCTTGCTCTTTTTGCTTCTTTCTGAAATGCCGGTGTCCTTTCCTTCTTCACTGCTTATAGAGCTCAATGGCAGAAACCAGGGGCTTCTTGCTGGTGGGCGCGAGAAACCTAGCACATCAGTTGCGGCTGATCTAATGGCTTGTTGGCATCGTTGAAATTGTTCTTCAACATTCGATACTGGTGGTATGCTGTTAATCGAGAGGTTTCGGGATACGCGTTGCGCGAATGTCATGGCGGTCTCTTGAGACTGCAATCTTTCGACATTAAATATTTTGGCAGTATTTCGGGATTGTTGTGGCGTGGTGGATATCCACATTCCTACCTTTGCTGCAACAAGGTACTTTTTTTTAACTTTCTCTGATGAAGAGAAAGATATTGTTTTCGTGCAAATTTTCGACCTCCAGATTTTGATTGATTCTAACATTACGATGATAGCGGAACTCAAAAAAGTGGTTTTTGCAATTCCGTCCGTCGGTCGTCGGCTCGTCGGTTTGTCTGTCCGTACAAGCCTCTCCAGCCTAAACGACTTGACCGGTTTTCTTCCAGTTTCGTATCCAGCATTTGTTTGGTCATAATTCTTGGCCGTTTTTTTTTTGTTTGCTTTTGGCCATGTTGTTACCGGTACCAGCCATATAAAAATCATACATAACCTCAATTTTCGCGAAATTTTTTTGATTAAAATTCATATATACTGTGAGCATAACAGTTTCAGTGTTTTCGAGAAAATCCATATAGCGGATTTTTGCTGTGTTTTCCGACAACACTGCTTCAGATGTTCTCCTCTCCGATCTTTGCGTTAAAATCTCCCAAGGAACTTCAATCCACCTAGTCCTACTCTAAAGCCTGATTAGTGGATAGCAACGGAACATCTGTATGGTACTTCGCCATGAAAAATAATAAATTAGAGAAGGAGAAAATGTTACTAGGCCTTTGAGGAATTCGAGCAATGTGAATGTAGTTAAACAGCTTAAAACACATCAAATAGATTGATTTAGAAACTTCACATGACTGCCATCATTCACCACGAAATGCCAATGTATTGGCGAAGATTTCAAGCACTATGCTAGTTAAGGATACCTGAACCAATTAATCATGTCCTCGGCATGCAATTGTATTTTAAACTAATGCTCATTAAAGGTCATTAGCCTATAATCTAGAAAAAAGTATGTTTGGGCCTACATTCCGCTGTGCTAATAACCCTTTATACCCACCAAACCTGGCTAATAACACTAGTTTCAGAAGTACACTACCCATAGGTAATCATTATAACCCCGAAAAGGGACTAACACTGTCAATATCGTCAAATTTAACAATAGAGGAACAATCTACAAACACACACAAACCTAGGCTATTTAATGAAATTGCCATAGAAAATAATCATATTAGGTCTTCTGTACCGACATTAGAAGGCGTTACTGGACATATCCGCTATAACAAAATCGATTGCCCAAAATTGACCAAATATTGCGTGCAAGTGGAAAATTTGAAAACCCAAAAACCAGGAGAGAGTAATACACCAACATGTGTGTCACACATGAATTATTAAGTGGCCACGAAAAAGGACAATAATGAAAGTACGCACAAATGTAGAATATTATAATGGACTGGAGGTAGGAGACCGCGAGTGGTTGATGGTTGGCACGATATGCGCCTTCTCTATTGCAAATGTCGAAGGACGTAGCTAGTAGGACAATCTAATCAACCCTCCATCCATCCCAGCCCCTGTGTTGACCGCATCCACTGACAGTGACAATTGCTCTAACAGTTTTTTTTTTGACATTTGCATAGACACCATGTACTAGCCAAAAAAAAAAAACTGGACACGCACCTCTTTACTCACTTTGTCAGTACCGCAATCAAATCAAACAAGGTAACTATATATGTATTTTCAATACGAAGGCTTAATAGTATGTTTCTGTTTTTTTTTTTTTTTGGTTTTTGCTACGCAGATAGTAAATTTCCAATCTATGTCCTTTGGTTGGGTGACCTAATTCAATATGAAAGTAGGAGGAGCTGGAGGGCTGACCACTTTCTACAATTACTTGATTTTCCGCATTAATATTTTAAAATAATTTTTCTTTTCGGTAAAATTGGTGAAATGTACTTTTAACGATATGGACTAGTCTGCACGTCGCATGTGGTAGTTGTGTCACGCAATTTCTTCAGCAGTGGCTATGGTATCGAGCTGTGGGGGAACCTTGGAGATTGGTTATTAATAGTTTAAATTAATATTCAATTTATGCATTGACGGTATTTTTCGGAAGGTGTAGGTGGGTGTTCTACGGTTTTTGTATATATTAGGATATTTTAGGGATCCTTTTCAGATCGGCAATTTCAATGACAAAACAATGACAAGTTCGTAATGTAAGGTAATTGGACACCTAATAGGGTCGTACAGAGTATGTTTAAGATTTTGAATTAAAAAAAAAAACTATTGGGTATTACCGGCACATGAGACGTCTTAAATCTAGCTTCTTCATTTATTTGTGGGTGCGAAGTTATATATCTGACACAAAGAAAGCGAATCTCAGCGGCTCTCAACGGCATATATGAGAAGCTTTTCCAGACAGTTATATACTCTTGTTCATCACTAGCATGTCAGACTTTCGCAAGAGGTGGGGCAATGAAAAAACTTACGTGTTGTTACTTTCGGGATTTGAACTAGGGACTTCCATCTTAGTTGTCTATCGCATAAACAATAAGGTTAGTATACTTCACGGTACATAATAATATTGAATTAAATTTAAGAACAACAATTCAATTCGTGCGCCCTACTTAAGCGTGTCTATGTATATTGCTGCACAGTTAAAAAAGTTCCTAGCTAAATCGTCGCGTTCATAGTCAATCAACGCAAACGATACCGAAGAATTGTTCGCTCGAAACGACCAAAGATTTCTCTATGCGCTTTCGGTACGGTCCATGCTTCGACGCCTTTGAGCAGCAACGGAATATCCTTAGTTGTTTGAGTGATGGCCTTGTTACTAAATTGCTGAGAAGAAACAGCAGCTGGAAAGATTCCAATCATTTTATTTCTGATGTTGCTATGATTTATTAGTACAGGTTATGTCAGGTTTGTTGGGCTGTTAACGCTTAGGTGAGCAGTCAACCTCGCATAGGCCTACGTGGGTCTGCGAAGGCTACAATCTACTGTGTTGATCGTTTTATACCCTATCCCATCCCATCCTTAAATCTAATATCCCTAAAATGTGGGCTTTGTGTCAAAGAAATATTAAAATTGACATCGTCGCAACATATTGCTCAGACAGTTTATCAAAATCTTGTACGGTTCGACAAAAAATGAGATTTTTCTCCTGCCTATGGTATGGCGCAGGGTATACAAATGTTTTTTTTTTATGAAAACGCCCCCAAAAAGCGGGCGTCGGTTAAAATAATATATGGACGAAATGTTGATAACGGACGATATCCTAAGTGTTACGTTTTTCAGGTTGGCAGCACTGGTTAGAAATGGCGTCCAAACGTCATCTGTCAAAGTAAAAAGTTTTCAGTATACTCTGCCATTTCATCACGGAAAGACTTACAAACGAGCAACGTTTGCAAATTATTGAAATTTACTATCAAAATTCCTGCTCTGTGAAAAATGTTCACTGTTTGTCACGACCATATTATGGTCGTCATAATCGACCTGGTGAATCAGGTGTTCGAACGATATCGAGCCAAAATACGCGACTTTTTTTGCCACAGTTGGCTGAGTTGAACTTAGTTGACATGTGGTTTTATCAAGACGGTGCCACATGCCACACAGCTAGTGAAACAATGGAAAAGTTTATCACTCGAAATGGACCTGTACGTTGTCCGCCAAAGAACATGCGGTTTAACGCCTCTTGATTATTTCTTGTGGGGTTATGTAAGTTGTTAGTCTATGAACACGATTGAAGCCTTACAGGATAACATAACACGCGAAACTCGTGGGATGCAGGCCGAAATGTTCGAAAAAGTCACGCATAATTGTACTTTCCGAATGGAGCATTTGAAACGAAGCCGCGGAACACATTTACATGAATTTGTCTTTTAAACGTAAGTGGCAAAGGCCTGTTTATCGATTACAATAAAATTTTTGAATATTTGATGTAAATCGCAGTGTTTTAATCGATTTTTAAAAAAACAACGCTTCAAAAACCACCGGTATAATCATAAGCAATGATTTTGCATCAAAAGTTTTTTCGGAAATTTTAAATTTATACTAAAAAACGTTTACAAAAAAGATGTCCTCAATTGTGGGCGTGGCAAAAAACTATGTATAGACTAGATATAGATATTTGGATTGTCTCAATATCGTGAATACAATTTTTTTTCAAATTCAACACCGTTTTGATAAAAAGAACGTTTTTCTTTAAAAGGGGCATGGCAGTGGGCGGATTTCAAAAAGTTTTACATTTGTTCTACTTCGTTGGATCTATATACCAAATGTCAATACTCTAGCTCAAAATGAAATGCCTAAAAATTGGTGACACACAGACGGACGGACGGATGGGCTGACATGGCTTGATCGACTAAGCTAGCGATTCTGAGTCGATCCATATACTTTGAGGTACATCTAGCGAAATAATTTCTCTATGTTACAAACTCAATGTCAAACTAATATACCCCTATGGGATAGGGTATAAAAAGTTGGCATAAGAAGATGATGTTCCAAGCGACATGTTGAGACCTACACCCACACTTTTATTGGCCCCTTCCGCGTAGGTAGCTGTCTCTAGTTGTGCACTTCAAGTAGCTTGAGGTCGGTGTCTATTTGTGCGCTCCACTTAAGCCGAAGTCATTTCTCTATTGCGTGCGACATCGGGCTGGGAATCGAAGACTATTCGAGCCGTTGGTATCGTAGCTAACTTAAAAGTCCAAGACGGAGTTTTTTGCATGTCTATATGGCTATATAGCTGATTAAGATTAAGGATGAACCGTCGCGTTTATAGCCCATCAAACGGTACCGAAAAATTTTTGGTCAAAAGGACCGAAGATTTCTCTATCCGCTTTCGATACGGTCCATGCTTTGACGCCTTAGAGCAGCAGCGGGATATAATTTGTTATTTGAGTGATGGCTTTGTTAATAAATTGTCTTCTTAGCCCGTAGAAATAGCAGCTGGAAGATTCAATTCGTTTTATTTTTTATTTCTGATGCTGCAATGATTGATGGCTATAAGTTAGGTTAGGTTTGCTCGGCTGTTGACGCTCAGGTTAGCAGTCAACATCGCATAGGTCTACATGGGTCCATAGCGATACCCCTTTCTTAAAAAGAATATTTGTATCTGAATGAAATGTTATATTAGATTGTAGTATGATAGTTGTGTCATTTACGATGCTCCATCTGCTTCAACCATCACTCCACCTCGATTCGCAGCAGTAACGGACGATCTGTGCTGTAGGAATAGGAAATTTGTCAAGGAGCTTAATACGGCTGTTTTTTTTTTTTACCTCGGCGCTGAGACAAAGTATAGGTGTGTGAGAAAATGACCCCATCTGAATCACCGTATTTCCGGAATAGTTGGCGTGAGACACTTAATCTGATTATTTAAGAGTGCTTGCCCAAAAGATTGTGACCTGTTACCACTCTCACCGCTATAGACAAAGAAGCTCTGTTTATAGCTGTGAGCTTATCTGATTTGCTACCGCTAAATTCCGGTCAAAGGTGTGTTCGCAAGTGTTAGCGTTTTTGCCACTTAGATTTTGTAATACATTGCGTGTATTTAGTTATTGCCTGTTTTTTTAAAGGCGAGATGGGGTCTGACCCTACTGTCGCATAAGGAGATGCAGCTGGACGATCCTAGTCTGGAGAGCTCGTCTGCATTCTCATTGTCTGTAATGTTATTATGTCCTGACACCCATATATTTTGGACCCATATATTGTGATCTCTTGTTAGTAAAGTGGACTAGTTTGGTTATTTTTGGATTTATACCTCTGCCGCATACCTATGCCACATAGGAGCTTGTCGCTGTACGGCTCATATAGTTCTTGGTTGAATCTTCGTCTCCACAGCCTGACAACGCAAACGGGACTGAACATTTTTCGAAGAATTTTCTTCTCGAATCGACCAAGGAATTCTTCATCCGCTTTTGAGACGGTCCTTGCATCAGCGCTGTAGAGCAGGTTAGGGATGATCAGGGTCTTAGATATAATCTCCTTAGCAGTAGGATGAGGGCTTTACTTCTGAATCACTTTCTATGCTCGAAGAAACAGCGGTTGGCAAGAGTAACATGATAGCCCATCGCCTTGCTTTAATCCTTTTTGATATTTACATGTATGGTAAGCACTTGTATCCAAGAAGGGTGGCACATGGTGTTTAGAGCTCCTCTGGCTGAGAGCGCCGATAACATATGCCAACAAAACTGGTGTAATAGAACAGCGCACTGAATTTGTTGATAAATTTGCCCTAACCCAGGTCACTGCTGATTAGTAGCCGCCTCATTAGTTTTTAGAATCATATATATGTATATATTTATCTAGCGGGTCTCGGCCAGCCTTATCATCAAGAGAAAATACCTCGACCCAGTCTAGACGGAGAAATTGACTCCTTTAAAACAGACACAGAGCAAGTATGTGCTGTCAATAAGAGGATACACACAAGATCACCGAACGTCACAATCAACAATTAGAAACCTGACGTAGCAAATGAATTTATTTACTTCGGATTCAACATTAATTTTATCAACGACACCTCATCAGAAATCAAAAGGAATTATGATTCTTGCAATCGCATTTCCATATGTCTAAGTCGGCGATTTATTTATGAAGCCCGTACTTGATGATCTTAGATAATCCTATGTAAGACTCTGATTATCTTAGTCCTATTTTACGGTGCTGAAGCGTTGACATTATCAAAAGCAAATGAAGGAATCCTTAGTCGTTTTATTCGAAAATTCGTTGGTCCGCATTTGCGTTTGCGAGTCATAGGCTCAAAAGTCCATTACGACTTGCATAGTGACATTGACATACAGGACCTCAAACACAGCTTCTCTATTCAAATGCGAGTGCAAATGCGAACAGGGACCCCGCGCACAGCAATCATACGCACCGTTTTGAGAGTTTCTTACATCCATGGTGGATGCAAGTCCTTGTGGTGATATTGTTTCAAAATCTTATTTTAACTTGTCGGCATCAGATATTTCATTTTCAAAGACAGAATTCAAACACACATTATTCTTATATATGAAATGTGTCGATAAATTGATTGCACTAAGCTCACCTTTGGAGAGAGTTCAGTTGGAAAATGCTGTATCTAAGGCAGCGAACCTTCACTGATAGGATTAGTAGGCAAAGATAGAAGGTGAACATCAGCATAGTAAATTTACATCAATGTTTCAAGTATTATGCCATTAGAAGTAGATTTTAACAAGCAATTTTATAGAATTTACTAATAAGTACAAAACTGCCCTTGGTTTTTTCGAATATTTTAGAAGAACATATGCCTAGCAATAGCATACTTATTCCTGATTTCTCTTTCAGAGAACTCTTAATCAACTTCCAAAGTAGGGGATACTCATACAAATGTACATTTTGAACCAAAATCAACCCCAACATACTAACTTCCCCTTGTCTACTGGGGAAGTCTACTGGGGAAGGCGAGCCATCGGGGTTGAATATTATTCGAACTCTTAGTTTGTATATGTAAGACACCTGTTGATGTTATTCGAAAATTCGCTCGCAGTACACATGAATTGAAACAGGCAAGCACATTTATTTTGGTGCTTGGGTGTTAGTAGTCTCTACTTAACAGTACAAATGACAATAACCTCAGATCGTGCAACGTTTTTACCATTTGTCCAGTAAGAAAAAGTACTCAAATTATGATATATCAGGACATTATTTTCATTAGAATTAGTGACCTTTGATGATGTAGCTCCCATGCCAATTAGATACAATTGAAGCGCATAGGTGAAGAAGGGGTTAAACAACATTTTCAGGAAAATGTTTGCTCTTAGAAAATCGTATATCTATACTTTATGTTGCAGCTCAAAAACTTTAAGCTCAAGTATCTTGAAACTATGTAAATGTCACTTAACTCCTCCTTCATCTAAGGGCTTCAATTATTCTTGTTACCCATTAATAGCGAACAACGGCAGAAATAGTAGACGTGTGCGGTATGCCGCTTTTATGATTGGAAAATCAGAGACGAACATCAAAAGAACCATTCAAAGGAAATTTTAGCAAACTTCTACAACCATGTCGCCAGAGAAGAGGATGATAGATATTTGGTGCATCAAAGACATATTTCACTTCTGAAATATGGAAGGATATTACTCAGTCGCTTGCACCGCATTATTGATCAGAAAGGTCTTTTACTTGACCATCGATTTCGGTTTAGAAGTAAACATTCGACTGTGGACCAAGTTCACCGAATTACAGCAACTAGCTCAGCCGTATTTCTTGGCGTGTCGCAAGCTTTTGACAATGTTTGGCATAGAGGCCTTCAATGCAAGCTAAGACAACTTCTGCCTGAAAAATTATATAAAATCCTCATGTCGTATCTTGAGCATAGACTCTTCCGTGTGACACTTGGAAACGAATATTCGGATTTCAAAGAAATATTGGCAGGGGTACCCCAAGGAAGCGTCCTTGAGCTACTCTTGTACCTCCTATTTACACGTGATATCCCACAAACAAACGATACAATAGTTGCCACGTTTGCTGACGATACAGCTATGCTAGCAGTTGGTACAACAATAGAGGAAGCATATATGAAATTACAAAACGCTTTTAACGAGGTTATTGAATGGAAAAAATCCTGGTGGACTACGTAAAGTGCGCATCGATTCATGTAGATTTTTCGTATAAACGGTGAAACAATTTGTCAATATTTCTCAATACGGTTCGAGTCCCTGTTGCAAATGAAGCAAAATATCTCGGAATGACACTCGATGCAAAATTAAAATGGAAGTCGCATGTAAAAAAGAAATGCAAAGAACTTAAAAATAAATACAGAGAACTGTACTGGTTACTCGGAAAATATTCGAAGCTTAACTTTGATAACAAGCTGCTATTATACAAGCAAGTGCTAAGGCCAGTCTGGACATATGGTATATAGCTATGGGGTTGTACCAGTGAAACGAATCTAAATATTTTACAAACTTTTAGAAACAAAATGTTAAGATCATTCGTCAACGCACCGTGGTATATAAGGAATGAAGATCTAAGCAGAGATCTGGGTATTCCCGCGGTTAAAGGTGAACCGAAAAATTTTGCACGCAAACATAAAAAACGTTTATTGGGTCATGTTAACACAACGGTCCCCCAAATTCTTGACGAAACAAATTTATTGCGGCGTCTTCAAAGATTTGTCCCGGTAATAACAAACCGCGCTGTGAATTGCGGAAAAATTAGGAACTCTCAAAGGAAGGTTACCTGCCAAACATTCATTACTCGTGATAAAGAAAATTGCTAGATAAGTCGCATACTTAGTTGCAATACAAATACAAAAAGGGTGGTGGTTTTAGGGTGAAAGTCCCACACTACTTTGGTAGTCCCACACGTGCTCATGGTGTTTTTTGCGACTTCCACCAGCCCACGGGAAAAAAAGCGTTCCCTGCGCGCAAAACTCAAGCTGTGCATCGTATAAGGCACGGCAAACTATTATATCAAAACTATCCTCCAGGAAATGATGGGTTCCATTCGCACCATTTATTTGCTAAAACATCTCACTGAAGGACAATGTTAAATCACAAGTCGCGGTCGAGTACTTGAAAAATGTGAAAACAGATGTGATAGATTGGCCTGCGGTAAGCCTATACACGAATCCTTTGACCACCATTGGGCTTTATATGCTTCAATCGTAGTCATTATGGTTACTTTCCAAATACACGGGAATATGTTCAACCGGTTGAATATTGTGTAATATAACAACATTTATATTATGTATGGGTACTGGGCTGGTTTTCAGATTTGTATCTTTTTGATTTCGGCGATAATATACAACACAGACAAATAAAACTGAGTGGTAACGATTTATTTAGCTGGAGATATTTTTTAAATGTCGCAACTGTCAGAAACACATTCATGTGCTGGTAGATTACAACTCTTCAACACTTAATTTTGGATGAAAAACTGCTCTCCGGTAGTTCTTAAACTACGCTCCCTTCTCACCCGTCCAACCATCTAATATGTGGTTCAGCCGGTTGAACCATACTCGTGTGCGAAGGTCCATTATGACTTCCTTGAGAAAGTAAGGGTACGACCTGCCCTTAGAAACATTACGTGGCCCCCTTAAATGCATGATGTATCATATATGATACATGTCCGCCTTTGTAACGGTTTTTTTTTATTATTCTCTAAATATTCATTTCGTTTTTACCCTGGTGCCAACTGTAAACATGTCTAGACGAAAAAAAAAATGCATATGCGCCTACTTGTTATTTTCTTTTAGTATTTGTCAAATTTCCCGCAGTTAAGTTCCAGATCTTTATATGAGTGGTAGTTGTGTGTTCAGTAAATTAATTATTAATATATTATATATAAGGTTATTGATTGGTAAGTAAATGTCTTTAATTGTAGAAATAGTTTCTTTGAATGTGAAAACTATAAATTTAAGAAAAATATCTATTAGTATGGAACTAAGCCGTTTTAAATTCATATGTATCATATATGAGACATCATGCATTCGTTCACTTGTATCGTATGTCTCATATATGAGACATCATGCATTTCGTCTTTGACGCTAATACATACAAATGTATATCATTTGATTTTTGTTGCAGCAGTGATTTGCGGGATGTTTCATTCAAAACGCTCCCTTACGGATAAAGACATATTGGCAATAGTCAATAATTGGACCGAAAGTGAAGATGGATTTAGTGATTGCGAAGACGATCAGTTTAAAGAAATTAATATTTCGGATGTACTTCCTGAGCAGGATCTCGATTTGGAAAATATATTGAACATATTGGATGAAGATGAAGAAGAGATACAATTTGAAAGGGATTTGTCAGTTCATGAAAATGAAAACGTGCCACCAAATCAGCAAGACATTAATTCAATAGCCGACAATGAGCTTAAAAATATAAAGCTAGCGTACAAAAAAATTTTATGGAAAAGAAAGGAATTCACTGTCGATGCTGAAAAAGTTAAATTCAAAGGCGACTCAGCCTTACCGTCAACAATTTTGGAACTGACTACTCCTTTTCAGTTTTTTGATTTCCTGTTCAATGATGAAATATTTTCATCTGTCACTGAACAATCAAACTTATATGCTTCTCAATGCAATATAGCAAATCCGATAAATGTAACGCTGAATGAAATCAAACGATTTGTTGGGATAACTATGTTAACATCAATCCATCAAGTCCCCAGCATACGAGATTACTGGAATGCTAAGATAGGTAACATTATTATTCAGAAGGCAATGTCTGTAAACAGATTTGAACAAATTAAGCGTGTAATACATTTTAATAATAATGAAACCATGTTTGCTCGAGACCATCCGCAGCATGATCGCCTACACAAAATCAGGCCATTTATTACCAGCTTAATAAGCAGATTTCAGGAAGTACCATATGAAGAAAACCTTTCCCTTGACGAACAAATTTGTTCCACAAAAGCTCGATCATACATGAAGCAGTATAATCCAGCTAAACCCCACAAATGGGGCTATAAACTATTCGTGTTGAGTGGAGCAAGTGGTTTTTAGTACAATTTTGAAATCTACACTGGCCAGGAAAATGACCACGCCAAACGGCTAGCAAACGAAAAAAATCTTGGAGCATCTGCAAATATAGTAGTACGTTTGACTCGAAATATACCCAGAGGTCTTAACTATCATCTATATTTTGATACTATTAACCACTATTCCTCTTGTTGTAGAATTGGCGAAACTAGGAATTCAAACAGTGGGAACTGTTAGGCGGGATCGTATTCCTAATAATAAACTACCCTCCATAAAGGACATGAATTCCGAACCTAGAGGATCATCTTACGAGTATGTTGCTTCAATGGAAAATATTGATGTGACAAATGTTGTTTGGAAGGATAATAAGATAGTAACGCTTTTGTCTACTTTTTGCGGGCGAAAACCTATTCAACAAAATATCAAACGATTTGACAGAAAAACAAAACAAACTATTGAAATTATGTGTCCTGATATAATTAAGCAATACAACAAATTCATGGGAGGTGTAGATTTAATTGACAGCTTAATAGGACGTTACAAAACAAAGTTAAAATCCCGGAAGTGGTATATACGACTTTTCTACCATTTAATTGACTTAACTGTTACAAATGCTTGGCTTTTATACCGACGAGCTAATGTGCAACAGAAAAATAAAAAGATTATGCCATTACCGGATTTTAAAATTGAAGTTGCAGAAGTGTTATGTAACAGTGGAAACATAAAGTGCGGACGATCATCACTTGGGCAACAACAAAAAAAGATCGAATATAAGAGACAAAAACCGACATCTTCCAATTACCCGATAACGGAAGTAAGAACTGATCAAATTAGTCCCTGGCCGGAATGGTCTTCAGTAAGGAACCGCTGTAAACTTCCTGGTTGCACATCTCTATCAACAATAAAATGTTCAAAATGTGAACTTCACTTATGTTTTAATAAGGAAAGAAATTGTTTCTTTTCGTTTCATAATAATTAAATAAACTTATTTCCTACTGTTACATATGTACATATTGCTTTTTAAACTTGAACTTTTTAAAATAACTCTCGTTTTCCTTCTTTATTATAAAATAATATATATAATAATATAATATCGCAACTACCTTTTATTTTTCTTTGTGTAGATTTATTATTCTGTATTTAATATTAATAAACAAAAAAAAACAAAATAAAATCTTTGAAATTAAAAACAATAACAAATATCAAAACTATTTTTCATTTCATAGAAAATTCGACTTCGGTAAATGCATGATGTATCATATTTGATACATACAAAGAATAGCCTATAACAGTCTTAATAAAGACGTCATATTTTTTTTGTAATTTTTTCAGACATCTAAGAGCTAACAGTGTGCAGAAAAATATTTTTTAAATCAAATCCAAGGTGTCATGCATTTAAGGGTTAAATCTGCTCTGACAAATGAGTGGGCTAATTTGGAGTGCACCATCACAACAAACCTTTTCCAAGGTACCCACGTCCCGTCCAATCAAAGCTTAGTTATTTTTTCGGGGAGGAACGACGGACGGTTCATTAAGAAAAAATAATCATAATTGTGTAAAATGTCGTTTAATTAAGCTTTTGCCAATTTTCACTAACGTTTTATTTCGCTGTTTTAACACTTTTCTGTTTTTTAATTAATTAACTGATTTTTATGCCAGAAAACAAATTTACATTGGAAAAAAACCTTACTCAACATTTTTTGGAAATTTCATCAATTAATAATCATAAAATTTATTATCAAATAATACGTAAACAAAAATAATATTTCAATATCCTTTAAGTGGTTGGGCTTAATGCGAAAAGCCATTTTTATAATTCTTAGGGGACACCACAACCTTGCCCAGCAACCGAAAAAGAACTTCTACTGATAAAAACAAATTGGATATTTTCTCACCTATACTTATATTTAAATTATATTTTACCGATCTTACCAATTCGAATGACAGACATAATTTTTAAAATTACATTCTGGTTGACTGTGATTCAAATTTAAATTTATTTATTCTGAATAAAGTCACAAGTCGGGATCATCCAAATGATATCTTAAACAAGGACGTCTAGCTGAGTTAGTTTGTATATATATTTTATACACCATCCAAATGGCAGAGCAAGTTTGTAATCTATTGATAAGGGATATTTTTCATTCATTTTTGTGTGCTACAACGAATGGGAAATTTGCGTACTCACGTTAATTTAACGTCAAAAAGCTTCTCATGGCAGTTTTAACTCTTGTTTTCTTTTGGGATTGGAAACGGGACTACTTTGGATAATAACCACTAGGTCACTTCACTAACAACTTAGCAATGCCCAGGCTTGTAGTGTTGACTATTTTTTTTTTTTACTTTTAAACTCATTTTTTATTTACTTAAAATATTAACTTAACTTAAAAATGCTTAAATCTGACTTATCAATAACTGGTTTACTTAATCTAACTTATCGGCCCTTAGTGGGCGCTGTAAGCTTATATTTAGCTGTTTTATTTTGCCTTTAGGCTTAGATTTGTCGGTTTTTTGGTTTTATATTTAATTTTAATTTACAAAGAAAAAATTTAAAACTTTGTTTAGTGACTTTTTTTTGTTTTATATAAAAGCTTATTCTAGATTATATATAACTTAAGACTACTTAAACTACTTAAGCCTAACTTAAGACTACTTAAGCCTAACTTAAGACTACTTAACTACTTAAACCTAACTTAATTATAATCGGTGTGGCGAGCCCTCGTTGCGCATGCCCCGAGGGGTCGCCATCCTGATTGCGTCTTTCGGTCCCACGGCAGCCTGCGTTCAACCATATTGTACGCCAATATGGTGCACAAGCCCCACCCCAGACCTTGTTCCTAATTTAAAATTTTACCTATGGAGTTGGACTAAAAGTCCGCAAAGTCCTGAGGAAGTGCAGAATCACCTTCCTCATATAGCCACCAGAATTCAGTGCGCTGTTTTGCAGCATCGATCCTATCGCGATCCGATACCGCCGTGCTAAAGCGGAGGAGCTCCGGAGCATTGTCGACGTACCCGTCGCGGATTAGCCGTTTGTCCCGCGCGTCACGATAGCGGTGGTATAAAACCGGGATACCGTTCCTGTCTTGTACTAACCCTAACGAATCGATGTAAATGAATGCCACTGGTGGAATAAAGCCCGATATGAGTGTGCTCTCCATGTATAAATCATTGGGATAATAAGCCCCAAAGATCAGGCTGTTGTCGCTAGCCATCGCCCTTGCAGCGCGCCTTCGAGTCACCTTAATTAGGAAATTGTCAATTCTATTCAACTGAGCCCCATTGTATAGAACCTCGTTGCGATAATATTTTATGTACTCGGAGTCCGGCGTTCGGTGCAATCCTAAGCAGGATCGGAGACAACGTCTCTCAAATGACGTCATGTAGGATGGTGATACATTGAACCACACGGGATAACATTAAGCGATGATCGGCCTTATGAGGGCCATGTAGCAAATGACTTTCACCCTTGAATCAAGTTGACTGCTATGAAACAATAGTGTTGACTATTAAGTTGTACAATTGTACTCGTTTCATCCAACTGAATTTGCCTTTGCACTTGTCAGTCTTGACTAGCAAATGAAAAAAAATCGAGTGTGAGTTAACACGCGGTACAAGTGAAACTGTATTCTGCTTACTTTTCTCTTTCTAAATTTCTCGCTTTGCTTACCACCTCCACAGTGTATTCATTTCATTTGAGATCAGTTGAACTGACATATTGACAGTTGATTTGGGTAGTTTTTGAAAGTTCGCAAGCTCTTGGGTTTATGTAAGATTTATATGTAACTATATTGGCGTTGCTCCTTCGAGTTACAAAACGCTCATAAGAGCCGAAAGGCATATAATTTTGTTCAGACTTAAATTGGTGCAGAATTTGTTTTGATTAGTTATCAACCTTGTTTTACCGCAAAAACTCGGTTGAAGAATATCAACTATTTCTTACCCCAAACCTCCCTTCCGTCGCCTATGCCAGTTGAACTCATCTCATTCTCTTCCAATAACCAACAAACACGCGGCGTTCCTGCAAGTTTTCCCATATATAAATACTAACCGCGACCGACGCTGCTCGGTTTCAGTGATCAGACAACTATATGTTGTTTGATCTCTTTTTCGTTACACTTTTTCGTTTCATTAAATCGATTTCATAACGTCCCGAAAAAGGTTTCGCTTCAAAAAGACATTCATACAAATACCCCCATTAGTCCCTTCTGTAAGATCTCCAGTGCGAAGATATTCTCTCTTCATTGTGAGCACCTTAAAAAACCAACCAAAGCTACACGCCCCACCTTTCGGAAAAACTCCCAAATATTGATAAAACCGTCAAACATTCAAATCAAAAGACAATATTAGCTAAAAGTACCGTTGTACAACTGAATAACTACATCATAAAATCTGAAAACGTCGCCCTACCCGAGTTAGACCAGATACCAATTTTTTTCTTTAACTTGCAGTCCCTACCATCCAATCTGTCCTTTTCAAAGAATCGCAATTTGTTTATATACCCACAAACGTTAGAAGCGTTCCCGATATCTAGCAACCGTTTTAAAAATCTCGTCATATAAATAATACGGTCTTTCCTGAAGACAACACTCCATTTCCAAATATTCATCTTCATTATCACTTATCACATACACATCCTAAACTCAATCAAACCTGTTTCGATTCAAGCTTCAATTACAGACTCCAGACGTCAGACACACACCTTCGTTAAAGCAACTTCATGACACTAAATGGCAGTGCCATATACACACCTAGTAGCTTTCGCTTGATTCCTTTCAACAAAGGAGATTGCTTTCCTGGACTTACCGATGAGTTTCATAATTTGATCTTCCTGACACTCGATTGCATACTGGTGCACCAACATCCTTTCTCCATCCAACATGCCAACACGAAACCATCCCTTGTTTTTGCACACCATCGTACATGTTGCCTCAGTGACAAGTCCATCCTTTTAATACACACGATCAAACAGCCACAACACAGCCGAAAATAAGTTTCACTTCAAACAAACATCAAGTAACATCGGTTGTGGTTACTACCGGATCAGAACACCATCATCGTGATGTTTTTATGTTTCATAAAATCCAATTCGCACCGTTCCTAAAGAAATTTTACTTCAAAAACATGGAACACAACAAATAAAGTCTTCATATATATTACTGGCGCTAAATATCTAAATATCTATCTAAGTATTAGAACACTTCAGTGACTGTGTCGGAAACGGAACGCATTATGTCCAGTTTTGGCAATATAAGTCAAAACTATTCATCAGGACTCTTCCCGAATAGATGGAAAACAGCATTTGTATAGCCCGTCCCAAAAAAATACGAATCTTCTTTTCTCTCCAACTACCGAGCAATTGCACTTACGTCCCTTCTTCCTAAGGTCATGGAAACGCTGATAAACCGTCAGCTTATGAAATATCTTGAATCTCGAAAACTCCTAAATGACCGACAATACGGTTTTCGTTGCAACAGGTCCACTGGTGATTTAATGACATATCTCACCGAAAAGTGGAACCAATCTATTCACCTCGGTGGCGAAAACAAGATCGTTGCACTTGATATTTCAAAGACATTTGACAGGGTTTGGCTTTTCGAATCGATGAAACTCTTCTCATATGGATTGAAAACTATCTCTTGAAACGTTCAATTCATATTGTTTTGGACGTTTTCAAGTCTGCTTCTCACGAAATAAATGTTGGTGTTCCACAGGGCTCTGTTGTGTCTCCGACACTTTTTCTCATTTTTATTAATGACCACTTGTCTGCAACTTCTAATCCAATCCATTCCTTTGCTGATGACAGCACTCTCAGCTTTTCATATTCATTCTCTAATCCACTCCCTTCATCTTCGGACGTGGAACAGAAACGGCAAAATATGTCATGCTCATTAAATTCCGATTTTGACAGCATAATTCAATGGGGTAAATCCAATAGAGTGGAATTTAATGCTTCCAAAACACAATGCTGTCTTCTGTCATCTAATCCAAAATTTACAGCCATTATCCATGAATGGCACTTGCATCCCCGAAACCGAAAAACTTTCCATGCTCGGTATGTGTGTTAGTAACGACCTTCGTTGGAACGACCACGTATTCGAAATCCCTACAAACGCAGCGAAATGTCTAGGTTTCCTTAATCGATGCAAAGAATATTTCACCCCTTCTGATCTGGCCTCAATATATAAAGCGTATATACGCCCCAAACTTGAGTTCAACGCCCACATCTGGTCAGGTGCAGCAAAAACATTATTGCACCTACTGGATAGGATACAAAACCGTGCGATAAGACTGATAGGAGATCCAACCATAGCGAACTCTATAGTCTCACTTGAACATCGTAGGAATATCTCCTTTTTTACCGCTATTTTAACAGGAAATGCTCAATCGAAATATCCAGCTGCATTCCGCCCCTTCAAACATTCAACCGTGATACTCGCCATGCCATGAATGCTAATCAATTCACCCACAAGCCTACCTTCGGAGGTATAAAAAAAAAAAATAAATTTATGGCTCAACAGGCTCGTTAGTACCCAGGGCCTAGCTTTTTTTCCCACAACCATTCATGTGTGCGTGTGTACTTCTTAGCACGATGGCGGGACCTCCTATTTCATGCCGAATCCGAACGGCTTAGTTGAGATAAGCTTTTCATGACAATTGATACTACTCGGATGATTTGTCAAATCGGACGTACAATGAAATATACAATTTGCAATTTATTATTACAATTACAATCTACAAAAATTTAAAACCAATGCACATCGGTTCTCTTGTCCTCTTGTCTTCACCTCAATTTCCTTAATGCCCGCGCTGTATCCAAACACTATAATGGTATTCATAAGCCCTTCAGCGCGTGCTAATTATAAAAAAAGTCGTTTTTTTACTTATGTATACTTATGTATAAAATGACATCAATAAGAAGAAAATCTTTGTACAGCCTACGCGACACCATGCCTGCCAACGTATACGAACGATGTGTGACGAAATGACATTCAGCCATCACAAATATTTTTTCCTTGATATCCATCTACGACAAAATGGCGGTCCAAACATTTCGAAAAATAGCAGGAATCCGAATCCCAATACGCCGAATCCTTACCCTTATAATACAATCGACATGAAGCCCTGGTTTGAAGAAAATTGCCGACGGATGCTCTCAGCCACATATTTTTGGAAGTAAGTCAAGTCAGGTAAGTCAATGACGGGATCAGTGGCGCGATGGTAAGTGCGAAGAACTGCCGCGCAGAAGGTTCGGGTTTGATTCCAAGTCGTAGCAACACCTAAATGATTTTTCACTGGCCCTCCTCTCGCGATTGTCAAGAAAAGCTTATCTCAAATTCGCCGTTCGGAGTCGGCATAAAACAGGAGGTCCCGCCGTCGTGCAAGAAGTATACACGCACAGTACCAATTCCAAATCGCAATTTTTTTGCGCCGAGAGGTAACAGAAGTAATGTTCGGGAATCGAGAGCATTACCAAAATCTAAAAAGGATACAAGATCCGAATAGAATGGTGAAAAAATGCTCATAGTAATAGCCTCATTAATATTGCATATAAGATCCTGCCGCCTCTATATTTGATTCCCACAAACCTTTCACTACCAATCAGTTCAGCCCCTATGTGGAATGTGGTCCTGCAAGTTCACAACTGAACAAACCTTCGTGGAATACCCTTTACGTACTGAAACGATTGCGATTATCAGGTGACGCTACAAAATGAACCAACACGCCTCTCCAATTAACCCGGTCCATAGCTAACTGCCTCCAGTTGCGCACTCCAAGTATATTGATGTCGGTTTCTACTTGTGCGTGCCACTTAAAACAAGGTCTTCCACTACTGCTTCCGACGTCTGGCTGGGAATCAAGGACTCTGCGAGCCGGAGTATTGGTGTTCATTCGTTCTACATGGCCTAGCCATTTTAAACGTCCAATGCGGAGTTTTTTTTGACAAGGGGCCTGTCGCTGTACAGCTTGTGTAGTTCTTGGTTGAATCTTCGTCTCCATAGCCCTTCAACACAAACGGGACCGAAGATTTTTCGAAGAATTTTCCTCTCAAATCGACCAAGGATTTTTTCATCCGCTTTTGAGACGGTCCATGCTTCAGCGCCGTAGAGCAGGACTGGAATGATCAGGGTCTTATATAAGATCTCCTTAGTAGTTCAAGTGGGGGCTTTACTACTGAATTTCCTTCTTAGCCCGAAGAAACAGCGGTTGGCAAGAGTAATTCTTCGTTTAATTTCTGACAAGATGTTGTTGTCAGAGTTAATAGCGGAGCCGAGATAGATAAAGTCCCGTACTACCTCAAAGTTAAATCTGTCAATGGTGACGTTCTCTCCAATTCGTCGATGTTGTGTGTCCTTTCCTGTTGACAGCATATACTTCGTCTTGCCCTCATTTACTGCTAAACCCATTTTTGCCGCTTCCTTCTCTACACTAGCAAACGTGGCTATGACATCACGTTGGGCCCTACCAATGATGTCAATATCGTCGGCGAATGCTAGTAGTTGTACAGATTTTTGGAAAGTTGTGCCTCTGGTGTTGGCTCGTGATTTTGCACAATCCTCTCAAGAATCAGATTGAAGAAGTCACATG
This sequence comes from Rhingia rostrata, assembly GCA_949824845.1. Classification (NCBI taxonomy): domain Eukaryota; kingdom Metazoa; phylum Arthropoda; class Insecta; order Diptera; family Syrphidae; genus Rhingia; species Rhingia rostrata. The sequence goes on from OX463755.1 coordinate 70,508,809, forward strand.
ACAGCGCATCGCCTTGCCTAAATCCTTTTTTGGTATCGAATGTGTCGGTGAGGTCGTTTCCGACCCTAATGGAGCAGCGTGAATTCTCCATCGTCATCCTACACAAACGGACGAGTTTGGGCAGTATACCAAAACTGGACATGGCTCTGTGTAGTTCGTCTCTATAAATGCTGTCGTATGGGGCTGAAATCGATGAATATGTGGTTGGTGTCGATTTGGACTTCTTGGTTTTTTTCCAGGATCTGCCGAAGTGTGAAGATTTGATCGGTTGTAGACTTTCCTGGCCTAAAACCACACTGATAAAGGCCGATCAGGTTTTGGTAGACGGTTTCAGGCGTTCACATATTACGGCAGATAGGATCTGCGGTGTTGCCTCTAGGACTTATGCCTTTGTAGTTGGCGCAGTTAAGAGGGTCTCCTTTTTTGTTTACACCGCTTAAATTCGTACGCCTGCGCAATGTGACAATGGAGCGTAAAGGCTACTCCAACTGCACAATCGATACCAACAAAAGATGCTGGGAAAGTGACACATTGTCATGTGTCATTATTCTTAAAAAATGGGGAAATTGCAAAGCCAGCACCAGGGACAATCATCCATAATCATGGCAATAAACTTTTATTATTGATGCCAAAGAAATGGGCAGAACGTCACTATCGACAATAATATATTAAGATTTTCTATATTGGCTCTAATATTAACTGTCAAAACGACATCTCGTCTGAAACCATTTAAATTTTTTTTTTTTATGTATGTAGCCCGAAGAAACGGCTACAGGGGCAAATTAGTAATAAATCCTTTACTTTAATTTCGATCCTGTTTATCGCTTAGAAATATGGATCCTATCAAAAGTGGATGAAGAAAAATTCTTTCAAAAACCTCTCTTCCTATGAAAACGAAGATTGAATGACAAACTGACGAACTATGCAACTTCGCTGTTCTCGATTCCCAGCCTGATATTGTATACGAAGGATTTAAGTGGAAAAAGAAAGTGAAAACAGACCTAAACGAACTTAAGTGCCTTACTAGAAACACCTGGCTAAGGGCCGTAAGATAAATTCGTCGAGTTCTATGTTTAAACCGAAATGAAAAGAAATGCGAAAAGCGAACATAAAAAAAACAAAATGCTCATAATCATGCTCATGGTATGCTGCGCTAAAAAGTGATAATTCCAAACGCATTAAATCGTATTAAATCATTGCGTGTACCAGAGTCATATGTAATTTATTGGTGTTTCTATTTTTAATGCACGACACATTTGAAAACCCATATGTCTTTATATGACCAATGTACCACCTACTGATGTTGAGTGTGCTTACCATGCTGTCCACTACTACATTTGCTTTGAAATCGCAAAAAACCTACCCTTAATCTGTCAACTCTATCTCGCCTCTAATACGAATATAATACCAAAGTTAGCCGCAAATGGTCAGATAACGTATTTGTATTGCATTCACTCAATGTAATTGGATACGAAATTAGTTGCACTTCTGCAAAAAATTATATGACGCAAAAAAATAAAAACTCGACATGCAATAATTCGCATAATGAATGAGTAAAAGACCGGTCTACTGTGTGGACGTCACCTCGGATACCAATTTGGAAACCAACACGACGTGCAGACGCCATGTAATTATTTAATCGCGAATCCATTCAGATTGCTACTGCCGATTTCTGACCGCAACTGTATTTTTTCCAACTTTTTTGCGGTCGCGAAACTATTGCAATTGCATTAGCAAATAGCAAGGCCACCGTGGTAGGGTGGTGATGATTGGATTTGCTATTTTAGTTCTCGGTTTTATTGCCATCTAGGTTTTCAATTTCTTCATACAGACGTGACGCTTATACATTTTCACTCTTACTCGTCAACTTATTGTAAGGATTGCATTAAGTGATGTTCTCTTTAAAATGCCTCTAAACGCAAAAATCTTTTTTATGAATAGAGGCTGCATAACCTCAACTCGTCTGATGGCTGAATGTGCGTCTGCGTAAGGGTGTTTTTTTTTATACCCTATCCCATAGAAATATATTACTTTTGATACATAGCTTGTAACATAGAGAAATAATATATCTAGATGAACTTTAAAGTATATGGATCGACTCAGAATTGATAGCTGAGTCGATATAGCTATGTCCGTCTGTCCGTACGTCACCAGTTTTTGGGACTTAATTTTTGAGCTAGAATGATGAAATTTGGTAAGCGTGTTAGTTGTTGCTTCCAGCAGAACAAGTGTAAAATCTTTTGAAACCCGCCTACTGCCAAACCCCCCTTTTTTAGAAAAACTTAGTTTTACGCCAAACCGTTAGAGATTTTGAAAGAAGTGTCGGAACAACATGTCTAGGCAAGCCTATATATCGTGTTTATATAGTTTTTTGCCTTGCCCACTTTTTTGGGGCGATTACAGAAAAAAAAACATTTTTCGGTAAAACTTTAAAATTTTTGAAAAACCTTTGATGCGAAATTATTGGTTATGATAATATAAACATTTCGTCCATATATTATTTTACGCCTACTTTTTGAAGACGTTTTCATACAAAAACCATATCCTAGACCCTATTCCATAGCAAAACCAAGCGAAAAGCGCTGTTTTCTTTCAAATCACAAAAGATTTTGATAACCTGTCTGAACAATATGTTGTGAAAAACATATTTTGGAGACATTAGGGTATTAAACGATCCGCACAGCGGATTGTAGCCTTCTCATTCTTTTTTTTTTATTAAAGTGGGCCAAAAAAGAAAAAATAGAAAAATATGGCAAATCAAGTCGGTGATATACATGACCACTTGAACACGGACCTTTAAAACTTTATAATGCGGTTGTTTTTATAAAAAAGGTATCCAAAAAGTTTTAGGTTAAGGGAAAGCTTGAAATCTGAAGTTGGAGAAGAATTATCAATAAGCTGATGTGGTAGCTGATCGTCGTTTGTCTTCATCGTACTTAGGTCGATGTGGTACCATTGGTTGTATGTGTGTATGTACTCAAATTGTGTGGTTGATGTCCATTGAATACATATCTAGCCATCCGGATATTGTTGTTGTGGGGTGTATTGGATAGATCCGCAAGTTATTTTAATATAATAATTTCCCTTTATTGGCCTTGGCAGGCTTATATACGAAGGTCATCATCTGCAAGATACATTTTTAAGTATGTATGGCAACCAATCCCCGAACAAAAATAAGAATTTATTGAAATGCGTTTATGGATGGGTTTGCTTTGCCATATTCTGGTCCCAATTCCTTTTGTTTCACTTGTAGGAAACTTCATATATTTGTGGCGATATGCAAAGAGTTTTTTTAGAGGCGAATTTCTTAAAAATAAAACAAAACACATTCAATAAAATCACCGTAATTATATTAAATTTAATGTTTAAAAATCATTTCTGGCATATGGCATCCAAGACTGCGCCTATGGACACCATCCTGTCGGCCCATGTTGTTCCAGCAAACCCGTTCTTATTTCGTCAATAGTGCGTCGAATTATTTTGAATTCTAAGTGTCCAAAGGTGTTAAATCACACGAACGAGGTGGCCAATTTATAGGTCCATTTCTTGAGATGATTCGATCACCAAACGTTTGGCTCAACAAAGTCATGGTTGCATGACAAGCCATACAGCCATGTTGTATCGTCTTGTTAGAACCATTTATAATCTAAATGATTTCCAATGACATGAGGAATAAAATCGTCAATAGTAAGTTGAAGTGACATTAATCGAAGCGTTGTTAATCAACGTTAGTACCCAGGGCCGATCATTCTCAACACCATTCATGCGTGCATGTGTACTTCTTGCACGATGGCAGGACCTCCTGTTTTATGTCGACTCAGAACGGCGAAGTTGAGATAAGCTTTTCTTGACAGTTGAAACTACTCGGATGATTTGTCAGATCATCACGAGAGGGGGGCCAGTGACAAATCAGTTTAGGTGTTGCTACGGCTGGGAATAGAACTCAACCCATCTGCTCGGCAGTTCATCGCAATAACCATCGGCCCACTGAGCACATCCATTCGATTCAAATCATTTTCGTTATATTACTCGTTTTTTGAATTAATTTTTTTTTAAAGGTTCATTGAATTTATGCTCATTTTTAAGTCAACCATGATATACGTGTCTAGAGTTTTCAACAAATCCCAATTTAGAGTATGTAATTCATATAATTTAAAAAAAAATTGAAACCATATTTTTACATCATCTCTCTTTTTGTATCTTTATCATCTCCCGGTATCAGACAGAATACACAATACAATATTGGCGACGACATTTATACTCTGTCTTTGCTGAATCTTCGATACCTAGCCTGATAGTAGACGCAGTAAAAAAAAGTCCTCGTTTTAACTGACGCTCACAAGTGGGAACCGACATCAGCCAACTTGAGGGTTGCAGGTTCACCTCGGAAGGTACCACTACCTAAGTAATTAAGCAGGACATCAACAGATATTCGTAACCAACATCATAATGAACACTTTTACAGTAACTGCAGAGACGAGGAGCAGGGTGAACAATTATGTATTATGTAAAATTTAAAATAAAATCTAAATCAGTCTGTAGTTCAAATTACTAGTGTCAATCAATGCTTTACAAAACTGGCACGGTGAATGCAACTTCATTAAACTGTCACAGCTGTCTTCACTTTGATGTATAGTAAAGTTCAAATTGCTCGTAAATGTTTGGCGATTTGCATGTTCGCCCGTCAATTATTCACAGTAATTGCAAGAATTATCAATGAAAGAGGGGAATAAAAAGTAACAAGAAATTGAATTTCAGCCTTATTTCTTATCGCGAATTCCTTGTCGATTGCAATTTTTTTCTGTCAATATATTTTATCCATTTGGAGAGCAATTACACTGCCAGGGTTTTGGCATTTACCAAACATTAAAGGACTGAGAAGAAGGGTAACTGCATTAAATAATTGTGTTTAGTTACTATACATAAACATTTCATGCAGGTTTATTAAAAAATTAGATACCTCCGTTGATATAAGATTTTTCTATTGCACAAAATGGATCGTAAGGGATGTTTATGTAATAGACTACTTCGGGAAACTATCTCCTCATTAAAATGTCACAAAGATATTTAAGAAAACATATTTTATATGGCGTGCTGATTTATTGCATTGGAATATAAAAATATAAGTTGTTCGAAGTGAAAGTGTTATAAGTGAAATATCTACTGAGGCAGTGCACTCTTAAAAATGTGTGTAAAATTACTACGATGTATGTATGTATTTTTTAGTGCAACATTAGGCAAGTTGCGTTTTTATACACATGAGAATATGTAAACAAAAAATTCAAACACATAGTGTTAGATATTACACAAAATTTCTGCATATTCTCACTGTTTATGTACCTTTCAACAACTTTTGTTCAGTAATTATCTAATAATGTTGAAATATTACTCATGAAATGTTACTAAACTAACAAATATTGTATTAATAAAGGGTTTGCCGATCAAGGGCTGATGTTGATTTTGAATAAAGTACAACTTATTTAGGAAATTGCTGTCATTTCTTCTTATTATGATTATTATGATATTATGATAATATTGGAATGGTTCAATTATGTATGGAATACAATATCGGCGAAATGGCCGCCGCGACCTCGGCGGCATACCTGCATCCGAGGGTCCAAATTTTCGATGACGCTGAGGCATAATTGAGGTTCTATGCCGTTATTGAACCGAATTATCTTATCCTATATCCCTTCAATTGTTGCTGGCTTCTCGACGTACACCATTTCTTTCAAATAACCCCAAAGAAAGAAGTCCAACGGTGTCAAGTCACATGATCTGGCGGCCAATTGACATCTCCACCACGTGAGATTCGTTAGCTGTGTGGCATGTGGCACCGTCCTGTTGTCGTCCACATCCATATCTTCCAATTCGGGCCATAAAAAAATTGTTATCATCTCACGATAGTGAACACCATTCACAGTAACTGCCTGACCGGCCTCATTTTGGAAAAAAAAATACGGCCCGATGATGCCGCCAGCCTATAAACCGCAACAAACAGTCACTCTTTGTGTGTGGATGCCCGTAGTATCGAGAATATTGCTGCCGCTTGACCACCAGAAGCGTCGTATGTTCGTGAATTGGGCTGAGCAACAACTTAAAAATGATTCGGATTTTCATCTAAAAATCATCTTCAGCGATGAGGCTCATTTCTGGCTGAATGGCTTCGTCAATAAACAAAATATGAGGTATTGGTCAGGCAGAAATCCACACGTACTCCATGAGTCATCATTGTATCCCGAAAAAATGACGGCTTGGAGTGGTTTATGGCCCGTACTTCTTCCGTGATGATCATGACCGGCACGTTACTGTGAATGGGAATCGCTACCGTTCAATGATAACCGAATATTTTTGGCCCCAATTGGATGTTATGGACTTGGTGGACATGTGGTTCTAACAGGACGGCGCCACAAGCCACACAGCGAGTACCAAAATCAATTTATTGGAAACCAAGTTTGTAGAACGTGTTATCTCACGAAATGGTCCAGTCGCTTGGCCGCCTCGGTCGTGCGATTTGACGCCGTTAGACTATTTTCTGTCGGGCTACGTCAAGTCTATGGTCTATGCCAGCAAGCCAGCGACGTTTGATGAACTTCGTACGAATATCGAACGTGAAACTGCAGCAGTATCGGCCGATATATGCTTGAAAACCGTCAAAAATTGGGTTAAACGTCTGGACTTCTGCAAGCGTGCCCGTGGTGGCCATGCAAAAGAAATCGAGTTCCATACATAATGGCATCGAACGTACTTTCACAGGAATAAAGAATTTCATTGATATCCAAAACCGTTTTTGTTTTATTTAAAAAAAACTTTTGTAGCGATCTTGTTGAAAAACCAATTATTATCATTCGCCCAAATGCGGCAATTCTGCTTAGTGACGAATCCACTGAGGTGAAAATGTGCCTCATCACTGAAGATGATTTTCTTCGAAAATTAGTCATCCACTGCTGACATTTCTTGTCACCATTCAGCCACACTATCGCTAACAGCAGCAATATTTTCTGCAGTACGAGCTGTACGAACATGCACTGGTGTTTTCACATCTCCTACAGAGCCGGTTTGCTCAACTTTTTGCACGATTTTTAATATAGAGAAATAACTTAGGTAGATATACGACAAAGTATATGGATTGAGTCACAACCGCTAGCTGAGTGGATTTAGCCATGTATGTCCGTCCATCGGTACACGTGCCCGTTGTTAATCTCAGCAAAACAAGTGTAAAAATTTTTGAACTCCGTCTACTGCCACTCCCGCTTTTTAGAAAAACGTACGTGGCCAAACTGTAAGGAATTTTGAAAGAGTGTCTGAAGAACATATACTAGACAATCGCAATATCTATAATTTGTCTTTATAAAGGTTCTTACCACGCCCACTTTTTTAGGCGTTTTCCTACAAAAACCATTTGCATGCCCTACTATATTCAGGAGAAAAACATTGTTTTTTGTCAACCATAAAAGTGTCCCAGCGGTGCGATGGTTGGTATGGCACCAGCCATCGCACCACTGCAGCGCAAAAAGTCTGCGTTCGATTCCCAGCCGTAGCAACACCTAAATGATTTTTCACTGTCCCTCCTCTCGGTATGATTTGACAAATCGTCCGAGTAGTATCAATTGTCAATAAAAATCTTATCTCAAATTTGCCGTTCGGAGTCGGCATAAAACAGGAGAACTTGCCATCGTGCTTAGAACCCAAGCACACATGAATGGTTGTGAGAAAGCACTAGCCTATTGCGCCAAAAATTTTTACTTTTTTTTTGTTTTGTATAAAATATTTGGAAAAACTGTCTTAACAACATGTTGTGACATTGCCATTTTCAATATTTCGTTGCCATAAGGCCCATATTTTAGGGATAATAGTTTTAAGGATGGGATGGGATAGGCTATTAAACACAGCGGATTGAAGCCTTCTCATATGTTTGTTTTTGAATTGCAAGTAAGTATATGACTTGTCTAGCAATTTCTTTTACCACGAGTAAAGAATATTTGGCAGATGACTTTACTTGAGAGTTCCTGCTTTTCCGCAATTTATAGTGCGGGTTGTTATTACTGGGCCAAGTCCGAGGGTTTTGTTCCGCAATAAATTTGTTTCGTCAAAAATTTGGAGGACCGTTATGTTAACGTGTTCCAATAAACGCTTTTTATGTGCAAAATGTTTTGTTTCATCTAACTGCGGGAATACCCAGATATTTGCGTTGACCCTCGTTCCTTAAGTACCACGGCGCATTGACGAATGATCTGAACATTTTTTTTTAAAAGTTCTTTAGAATGTTAAGATTCGTTTCACTGGTACGACCCCATAGTTGTATACCATATGTTCAAACCGGCTTTAGCACTCGAGTGTATAATAGCAGCTTGTTATCAAGGTTATGCTTCGAATATTTTCCGAGAAACCAGTACAGTCCTCTGTATTTATTTTAAGGTACTTCGCATCTATTTTTTAGATTTTCTTGTGTTTTATTTCAATTCGAAGTTCTATACCTCTAAAAAGAACACCCTTTACATGCGACTTCCATTTTAATTTTACATCGAGTGTCATTTCAGGATATTCGCTTCATTTTCAAACTTGACTCGAACCGTATTTAGAAAGAAATACAGGCAAATTGTTTGTCCGCTTATACAAAAAATATAGAATAATCAATTTGCTCTCGTTTAGTGCAATCCGCCACGAATTTCTCCATTCATTAACCTCGTTAAGAGCGTTTTGTAACTTCATAATTGTTTCCTCTATTGTTGTGCCAACTTCTAACATAGCAGTATCGTCAGTATCGTCCACTGAGCTCTGGTAGGAAATCCTACGTGAAGCCTTTTTTGAAGCTTGGTATAGGTGTTGTGTAGTCTGTTGGAAACGTGACCACGCCGTTTGGCAACGAGTCCAGGATATTACTGTGGGCAAGCCTGACTCCTTGAGTCTTACTGAGCTGCATAAATCGGTATCTTTAATGCGTATGTCGAGAGGCAAGAGATGCAATATTACAGTAAGGGCATTCGTTAGCACCGACCTCAGCACGTCCGTGGTGCCTATACTTGCTGTTCTTTGGGCACAAATTTACATTAGCTGCCTTTCATTTTTGCACATTTTTCCGAATCGTCACTGCGTGCTGAACCTTTCTATGCTTTTAAAAATTGTCGCTCACTTTTAGTTTAAAAGTTTTTCAACAAATAAAATTGCACATTTTTTGGCTATAATTTCTTACGAATTGTGTGTAGTTTGACATTTCCTTATTTTTTTTTCTCTGCTGCGGTGAACGCAGCATTGCCATGTTGAAAAAACATACCAAATAAAAATATTAAAAAAAAATTGTTGACTAAAGTGTCGATTAGGAGCAACGAAGTTGCGTGAGCCTGGTCTCTCCCCAGAAAGAGAGTTTAAACCCTTTGTTCCCGCGAAGCGGTCCACCCAGAGTTGACTTATGCGCATGCCTGAGGACTTTACAAACTCTGAGCAGAGCAACGAGGTTGTGTGAGGGTGGACTCCCGAGAAAGTGGTATAAAATCCTTTAATTGTTATTTTTATATTTTTTCCGTTTTTCTTCCATTTTTGGAAATATGAAGTATACAATTTTTTTTATTTTTATACTTTTAAAATAATTGTGAGCTACAATTTTTAAAAACATATAGATGATCAGCACGCAGAGACGAAACGATTAATAAAAAAGTGGAAAAAGTGAAAGGCAGCTAAAGTAAATTTGTTCCGTTCTTTGCAGCCTTTTTAGTTTTGTGAGGTTGTAGCCTTTACGAAATGTGGGCCACAATACTAGTGGGCCGTATGTGAGAATTGTCGGCACCACTGCTGTGTACATCCATAAGGTCATCTTTGGTTGAAGTCCCCACTTATTTCCAAATGTTTGCTACAAGCATAGAAGGCAACACTCACCTTTCTTACTCTACTTGATTTTTCGACATTCATGTCATCGAACTGGCATAAATGTCTTGTAATTTGTATATTTTATATTTAATTACATAACTAGATGTCTTTAGCTTCAGTGTAGGAAGTAGATCATTAAAATGGGAGCACGAATTAAGCTCAATATTACGATAGGATAGGATAGGAAATAGGTTTAAAAATTCAGAAATTGGTTTTTTCAACTATTTTTAATATACTCTTCAATTCTGCATACCAAAAAAAAAATAAAAAAATATCGATTTTTTGAGTCAAAAAAAGTATAATTGTCATTTTTTTGACTAAAAAAATCGATAATTTTAAAACTTTTTTTTGTGTGCAGAATGGAAGTCTTAGGAAGAAAAAACGGTTAAATAGTTGATTTTCGACATTCATGTTATCGAACTGCCATAAATGTCTTGTAATTTGTTTATTTTACATTTCATTACATAACTAGATGTCTTTAGCTTCAGTGTAGGAAGTAGATCATTAAAATGGGAGCACGAATTAAGCTCAATATTACGATAGGATAGGATAGGAAATAGGTTTAAAAATTCAGAAATTGGTTTTTTCAACTATTTTTAATAAACTCTTCAATTCTGCATACCAAAAAAAAATAAAAAAATATCGATTTTTTGAGTCAAAAAAAGTATAATTGTCATTTTTTTGACTCAAAAAATCGATAATTTTAAAACTTTTTTTTGTGTGCAGAATGGAAGTCTTAGGAAGAAAAAACGGTTAAATAGTTCATTTTCGACATTCATGTTATCGAACTGCCATAAATGTCTTGTAATTTGTTTATTTTACATTTAGTTACATAACTAGATGTCTTTAGCTTCAATGTAGGGAGTAAATCATTAAAATCGGAGCACGAATTAGGCTCAATATTACGACATGAAACGCTAAAATCAAACATTTCCTTAAAATGTTCCTAAAAGACCTATTAAATAGGTTTGAAAATTCAGAAATAGCTTTTATTTTCTATTTTTAATATGCTCTACAATTCTGCATACCAAAAAAAAATTTTAAAAAATGTCGGTTTTTTGAGTCAAAAAAATGACAAGGGGTACCCCTTATACTTTTTTTGACTCAAAAAATCGATGTTTTTTAAAAATATTTTTTGGTATGCACAATTGAAGAGCATATTAAAAATAGTAGAAAAAAACACTTTCTGAATTTTTAAACATATTTTTTAGTTGTTTTAGGAAAAAAAACGGGTAAGTGTTTGATTTTTGCAGTTCATGTCATCAAACTGCCATAAATGCCCTGTAATTTGTACATTTTATAGTTTGTTACATAACTAGATGTCTTTAGCTTCAATATAGGGGGTATATCATTAAAATCGGAGCATGAATTAGTCTCAATATGATGTCATGATACGCTAAAATCAAACATATCTTTAAAATGTACCTAAAACACCTATAAAAAAATTATAAAAATTCAGAAATAGCTTTTATATTCTATTTTTAATATGCTCTACAATTCTGCATACCAAAAAAAAATTTTTTTAAATGTCGGTTTTTTGAGTCAAAAAAATGACAAGGGGTACCCCTTATACTTTTTTTGACTCAAAAAATCGATGTTTTTTAAAATTTTTTTTTGGTATGCACAATTGAAGAGCATATTAAAAATAATAGAAAAAAACACTTTCTGAATTTTTAAACATATTTTTTAGTTGTTTTAGGAGAAAAAAACGGGTAAGTGTTTGATTTTTGCAGTTCATGTCATCAAACTGCCATAAATGCCCTGTAATTTGTACATTTTATAGTTTGTTACATAACTAGATGTCTTTAGCTTCAATATAGGGGGTATATCATTAAAATCGGAGCATGAATTAGTCTCAATATGACGTCATGAAACGCTAAAATCAAACATATCTTTAAAATGTACCTAAAACACCTATAAAAAAATTATAAAAATTCAGAAATAGCTTTTATATTCTATTTTTAATATGCTCTACAATTCTGCATACCAAAAAAAAAATTTTTAAAATGTCGGTTTTTTGAGTCAAAAAAATGACAAGGGGTACCCCTTATACTTTTTTTGACTCAAAAAATCGATGTTTTTTAAAATTTTTTTTTGGTATGCACAATTGAAGAGCATATTAAAAATAGTAGAAAAAAACACTTTCTGAATTTTTAAACATATTTTTTAGTTGTTTTAGGAGAAAAAAACGGGTAAGTGTTTGATTTTTGCAGTTCATGTCATCAAAATGCCATAAATGCCCTGTAATTTGTACATTTTATAGTTTGTTACATAACTAGATGTCTTTAGCTTCAATATAGGGGGTATATCATTAAAATCGGAGCATGAATTAGTCTCAATATGACGTCATGAAACGCTAAAATCAAACATATCTTTAAAATGTACCTAAAACACCTATAAAAAAATTATAAAAATTCAGAAATAGCTTTTATATTCTATTTTTAATATGCTCTACAAATCTGCATACCAAAAAAAAATTTTTTAAATGTCGGTTTTTTGAGTCAAAAAAATGACAAATATACTTTTTTTGACTCAAAAAATCGATGTTTTTTAAAATTTTTTTTGGTATGCACAATTGAAGAGCATATTAAAAATAGTAGAAAAAAACACTTTCTGAATTTTTAAACATATTTTTTAGTTGTTTTAGGAGAAAAAAACGGGTAAGTGTTTGATTTTTGCAGTTCATGTCATCAAACTGCCATAAATGCCCTGTAATTTGTACATTTTATAGTTTGTTACATAACTAGATGTCTTTAGCTTCAATATAGGGGGTATATCATTAAAATCGGAGCATGAATTAGTCTCAATATGACGTCATGAAACGCTAAAATCAAACATATCTTTAAAATGTACCTAAAACACCTATAAAAAAATTATAAAAATTCAGAAATAGCTTTTATATTCTATTTTTAATATGCTCTACAATTCTGCATACCAAAAAAAAATTTTTTTAAATGTCGGTTTTTTGAGTCAAAAAAATGACAAGGGGTGTACCACTTATACTTTTTTTTGACTCAAAAAATCGATGTTTTTTAAAATTTTTTTTGGTATGCACAATTGAAGAGCATATTAAAAATAGTAGAAAAAAACACTTTCTGAATTTTTAAACATATTTTTTAGTTGTTTTAGGAGAAAAAAACGGGTAAGTGTTTGATTTTTGCAGTTCATGTCATCAAACTGCCATAAATGCCCTGTAATTTGTACATTTTATAGTTTGTTACATAACTAGATGTCTTTAGCTTCAATATAGGGGGTATATCATTAAAATCGGAGCATGAATTAGTCTCAATATGACGTCATGAAACGCTAAAATCAAACATATCTTTAAAATGTACCTAAAACACCTATAAAAAAATTATAAAAATTCAGAAATAGCTTTTATATTCTATTTTTAATATGCTCTACAAATCTGCATACCAAAAAAAAAATTTTTTAAATGTCGGTTTTTTGAGTCAAAAAAATGACAAATATACATACTTTTTTGACTCAAAAAATCGATGTTTTTTAAAATTTTTTTTGGTATGCACAATTGAAGAGCATATTAAAAATAGTAGAAAAAAACACTTTCTGAATTTTTAAACATATTTTTTAGTTTTTTTAGGAGAAAAAAACGGGTAAGTGTTTGATTTTTGCAGTTCATGTCATCAAACTGCCATAAATGCCCTGTAATTTGTACATTTTATAGTTTGTTACATAACTAGATGTCTTTAGCTTCAATATAGGGGGTATATCATTAAAATCGGAGCATGAATTAGTCTCAATATGACGTCATGAAACGCTAAAATCAAACATATCTTTAAAATGTACCTAAAACACCTATAGGTGTATATCATTAAAATCGGAGCATGAATTAGTCTCAATATGACGTCATGAAACGCTAAAATCAAACATATCTTTAAAATGTACCTAAAACACCTATAAAAAAATTATAAAAATTCAGAAATAGCTTTTATATTCTATTTTTAATATGCTCTACAATTCTGCATACCAAAAAAAAAATTTTTAAAATGTCGGTTTTTTGAGTCAAAAAAATGACAAGGGGTACCCCTTATACTTTTTTTGACTCAAAAAATCGATGTTTTTTAAAATTTTTTTTTGGTATGCACAATTGAAGAGCATATTAAAAATAGTAGAAAAAAACACTTTCTGAATTTTTAAACATATTTTTTAGTTGTTTTAGGAGAAAAAAACGGGTAAGTGTTTGATTTTTGCAGTTCATGTCATCAAACTGCCATAAATGCCCTGTAATTTGTACATTTTATAGTTTGTTACATAACTAGATGTCTTTAGCTTCAATATAGGGGGTATATCATTAAAATCGGAGCATGAATTAGTCTCAATATGACGTCATGAAACGCTAAAATCAAACATATCTTTAAAATGTACCTAAAACACCTATAAAAAAATTATAAAAATTCAGAAATAGCTTTTATATTCTATTTTTAATATGCTCTACAATTCTGCATACCAAAAAAAAAATTTTTAAAATGTCGGTTTTTTGAGTCAAAAAAATGACAAGGGGTACCCCTTATACTTTTTTTGACTCAAAAAATCGATGTTTTTTAAAATTTTTTTTTGGTATGCACAATTGAAGAGCATATTAAAAATAGTAGAAAAAAACACTTTCTGAATTTTTAAACATATTTTTTAGTTGTTTTAGGAGAAAAAAACGGGTAAGTGTTTGATTTTTGCAGTTCATGTCATCAAACTGCCATAAATGCCCTGTAATTTGTACATTTTATAGTTTGTTACATAACTAGATGTCTTTAGCTTCAATATAGGGGGTATATCATTAAAATCGGAGCATGAATTAGTCTCAATATGACGTCATGAAACGCTAAAATCAAACATATCTTTAAAATGTACCTAAAACACCTATAAAAAAATTATAAAAATTCAGAAATAGCTTTTATATTCTATTTTTAATATGCTCTACAATTCTGCATACCAAAAAAAAATTTTTTAAAATGTCGGTTTTTTGAGTCAAAAAAATGACAAGGGGTACCACTTATACTTTTTTTGACTCAAAAAATCGATGTTTTTTAAAATTTTTTTTTGGTATGCACAATTGAAGAGCATATTAAAAATAGTAGAAAAAAACACTTTCTGAATTTTTAAACATATTTTTTAGTTGTTTTAGGAGAAAAAAACGGGTAAGTGTTTGATTTTTGCAGTTCATGTCATCAAACTGCCATAAATACCCTGTAATTTGTACATTTTATAGTTTGTTACATAACTAGATGTCTTTAGCTTCAATATAGGGGGTATATCATTAAAATCGGAGCATGAATTAGTCTCAATATGACGTCATGAAACGCTAAAATCAAACATATCTTTAAAATGTACCTAAAACACCTATAAAAAAATTATAAAAATTCAGAAATAGCTTTTATATTCTATTTTTAATATGCTCTACAAATCTGCATACCAAAAAAAAAATTTTTTAAATGTCGGTTTTTTGAGTCAAAAAAATGACAAATATACATACTTTTTTTGACTCAAAAAATCGATGTTTTTTAAAATTTTTTTTGGTATGCACAATTGAAGAGCATATTAAAAATAGTAGAAAAAAACACTTTCTGAATTTTTAAACATATTTTTTAGTTTTTTTAGGAGAAAAAAACGGGTAAGTGTTTGATTTTTGCAGTTCATGTCATCAAACTGCCATAAATGCCCTGTAATTGGTACATTTTATAGTTTGTTACATAACTAGATGTCTTTAGCTTCAATATAGGGGGTATATCATTAAAATCGGAGCATGAATTAGTCCCAATATGACGTCATGAAACGCTAAAATCAAACATATCTTTAAAATGTACCTAAAACACCTATAAAAAAATTATAAAAATTCAGAAATAGCTTTTATATTCTATTTTTAATATGCTCTACAATTCTGCATACCAAAAAAAAATTTTTTTAAATGTCGGTTTTTTGAGTCAAAAAAATGACAAGGGGTACCCCTTATACTTTTTTTGACTCAAAAAATCGATGTTTTTTAAAATTTTTTTTGGTATACACAATTGAAGAGCATATTAAAAATAGTAGAAAAAAACACTTTCTGAATTTTTAAACATATTTTTTAGTTGTTTTAGGAGAAAAAAACGGGTAAGTGTTTGATTTTTGCAGTTCATGTCATCAAACTGCCATAAATGCCCTGTAATTTGTACATTTTATAGTTTGTTACATAACTAGATGTCTTTAGCTTCAATATAGGGGGTATATCATTAAAATCGGAGCATGAATTAGTCTCAATATGACGTCATGAAACGCTAAAATCAAACATATCTTTAAAATGTACCTAAAACACCTATAGGTGTATATCATTAAAATCGGAGCATGAATTAGTCTCAATATGACGTCATGAAACGCTAAAATCAAACATATCTTTAAAATGTACCTAAAACACCTATAAACAAATTATAAAAATTCAGAAATAGCTTTTATATTCTATTTTTAATATGCTCTACAATTCTGCATACCAAAAAAAAATTTTTTAAAATGTCGGTTTTTTGAGTCAAAAAAATGACAAGGGGTACGTACCCCTTATACTTTTTTTGACTCAAAAAATCGATGTTTTTTAAAATTATTTTTTGGTATGCACAATTGAAGAGCATATTAAAAATAGTAGAAAAAAACACTTTCTGAATTTTTAAACATATTTTTTAGTTGTTTTAGGAGAAAAAACGGGTAAGTGTTTGATTTTTGCAGTTCATGTCATCAAACTGCCATAAATGCCCTGTAATTTGTACATTTTATAGTTTGTTACATAACTAGATGTCTTTAGCTTCAATATAGGGGGTATATCATTAAAATCGGAGCATGAATTAGTCTCAATATGACGTCATGAAACGCTAAAATCAAACATATCAATGTACCTAAAACACCTATAAAAACATTATAAAAATTCAGAAATAGCTTTTATATTCTATTTTAAAATGCTCTACAATTCTGCATACCAAAAAAAAATTTTTTAAAATGTCGGTTTTTTGAGTCAAAAAAATGACAAGGGGTACCCCTTATACTTTTTTGCTAACTGCCATAAATGCCCTGTAATTTGTACATTTTATAGTTTGTTACATAACTAGATTTCTTTAGCTTCAATATAGGGGGTATATCATTAAAATCGGAGCATGAATTAGTCTCAATATGACGTCATGAAACGCCAAAATCAAACATATCTTTAAAATGTACCTAAAACACCTATAAAAAAATTATAAAAATTCAGAAATAGCTTTTATATTCTATTTTTAATATGCTCTACAATTCTGCATACCAAAAAAAAATTTTTTAAAATGTCGGTTTTTTGAGTCAAAAAAATGACAAGGGGTACCCCTTATACTTTTTTTGACTCAAAAAATCGATGTTTTTTAAAATTTTTTTTTGGTATGCACAATTGAAGAGCATATTAAAAATAGTAGAAAAAAACACTTTCTGAATTTTTAAACATATTTTTTAGTTGTTTTAGGAGAAAAAAACGGGTAAGTGTTTGATTTTTGCAGTTCATGTCATCAAACTGCCATAAATGCCCTGTAATTTGTACATTTTATAGTTTGTTACATAACTAGATGTCTTTAGCTTCAATATAGGGGGTATATCATTAAAATCGGAGCATGAATTAGTCTCAATATGACGTCATGAAACGCCAAAATCAAACATATCTTTAAAATGTACCTAAAACACCTATAAAAAAATTATAAAAATTCAGAAATAGCTTTTATATTCTATTTTTAATATGCTCTACAATTCTGCATACCAAAAAAAAATTTTTAAAATGTCGGTTTTTTGAGTCAAAAAAATGACAAGGGGTACCCCTTATACTTTTTTTGACTCAAAAAATCGATGTTTTTTAAAATTTTTTTTTGGTATGCACAATTGAAGAGCATATTAAAAATAGTAGAAAAAAACACTTTCTGAATTTTTAAACATATTTTTTAGTTGTTTTAGGAGAAAAGAACGGGTAAGTGTTTGATTTTTGCAGTTCATGTCATCAAACTGCCATAAATGCCCTGTAATTTGTACATTTTATAGTTTGTTACATAACTACATGTCTTTAGCTTCAATATAGGGGGTATATCATTAAAATCGGAGCATGAATTAGTCTCAATATGAAGTCATGAAACGCTAAAATCAAACATATCTTTAAAATGTACCTAAAACACTTATAAAAAATTGTAAAAATTCAGAAATAGCTTTTATTTTCTATTTTTAATATGCTCTACAATTCTGCATTGCAAAAAATTTTTTTAAAAAATGTCGGTTTTTTGAGTCAAAAAAATGACAAGGGGTACCCCTTATACTTTTTTGCTAACTGCCATAAATGCCCTGTAATTTGTACATTTTATAGTTTGTTACATAACTAGATGTCTTTAGCTTCAATATAGGGGGTATATCATTAAAATCGGCGCATGAATTAGTCTCAATATGACGTCATGAAACGCTAAAATCAAACATATCTTTAAAATGTACCTAAAACACCTATAAAAAAATTATAAAAATTCAGAAATAGCTTTTATATTCTATTTTTAATATGCTCTACAATTCTGCATACCAAAAAAAAATTTTTAAAATGTCGGTTTTTTGAGTCAAAAAAATGACAAGGGGTACCCCTTATACTTTTTTTGACTCAAAAAATCGATGTTTTTTAAAATTTTTTTTTGGTATGCACAATTGAAGAGCATATTAAAAATAGTAGAAAAAAACACTTTCTGAATTTTTAAACATATTTTTTAGTTGTTTTAGGAGAAAAGAACGGGTAAGTGTTTGATTTTTGCAGTTCATGTCATCAAACTGCCATAAATGCCCTGTAATTTGTACATTTTATAGTTTGTTACATAACTACATGTCTTTAGCTTCAATATAGGGGGTATATCATTAAAATCGGAGCATGAATTAGTCTCAATATGAAGTCATGAAACGCTAAAATCAAACATATCTTTAAAATGTACCTAAAACACTTATAAAAAATTGTAAAAATTCAGAAATAGCTTTTATTTTCTATTTTTAATATGCTCTACAATTCTGCATTGCAAAAAATTTTTTTAAAAAATGTCGGTTTTTTGAGTCAAAAAAATGACAAGGGGTACCCCTTATACTTTTTTGCTAACTGCCATAAATGCCCTGTAATTTGTACATTTTATAGTTTGTTACATAACTAGATGTCTTTAGCTTCAATATAGGGGGTATATCATTAAAATCGGCGCATGAATTAGTCTCAATATGACGTCATGAAACGCTAAAATCAAACATATCTTTAAAATGTACCTAAAACACCTATAAAAAAATTATAAAAATTCAGAAATAGCTTTTATATTCTATTTTTAATATGCTCTACAATTCTGCATACCAAAAAAAAATGTCGGTTTTTTGAGTCAAAAAAATGACAAGGGGTACCCCTTATACTTTTTTTGACTCAAAAAATCGATGTTTTTTAAAATTTTTTTTTGGTATGCACAATTGAAGAGCATATTAAAAATAGTAGAAAAAAACACTTTCTGAATTTTTAAACATATTTTTTAGTTGTTTTAGGAGAAAAGAACGGGTAAGTGTTTGATTTTTGCAGTTCATGTCATCAAACTGCCATAAATGCCCTGTAATGCACAATTGAAGAGCATATTAAAAATAGTAGAAAAAAACACTTTCTGAATTTTTAAACATATTTTTTAGTTGTTTTAGGAGAAAAAAACGGGTAAGTGTTTGTTTTTTGCAGTTCATGTCATCAAACTGCCATAAATGCCCTGTAATTTGTACATTTTATAGTTTGTTACATAACTAGATGTCTTTAGCTTCAATATAGGGGGTATATCATTAAAATAGGAGCATGAATTAGTCTCAATATGACGTCATGAAACGCTAAAATCAAACATATCTTTAAAATGTACCTAAAACACCTATAAAAAAATTATAAAAATTCAGAAATAGCTTTTATATTCTATTTTTAATATGCTCTACAATTCTGCATACCAAAAAAAATTTTTTTAAAATGTCGGTTTTTTGAGTCAAAAAATGACAAGGGGTACCCCTTATACTTTTTTTGACTCAAAAAATCGATGTTTTTTAAAATTTTTTTTTGGTATGCACAATTGAAGAGCATATTAAAAATAGTAGAAAAAAACACTTTCTGAATTTTTAAACATATTTTTTAGTTGTTTTAGGAGAAAAAAACGGGTAAGTGTTTGATTTTTGCAGTTCATGTCATCAAACTGCCATAAATGCCCTGTAATTTGTACATTTTATAGTTTGTTACATAGCTAGATGTCTTTAGCTTCAATATAGGGGGTATATCATTAAAATCGGAGCATGAATTAGTCTCAATATGACGTCATGAAACGCTAAAATCAAACATATCTTTAAAATGTACCTAAAACACCTATAAAAAAATTATAAAAATTCAGAAATAGCTTTTATATTCTATTTTTAATATGCTCTACAATTCTGCATTGCAAAAAAAAATTTTAAAAAATGTCGGTTTTTTGAGTCAAAAAAATGACAAGGGGTACCCCTTATACTTTTTTTGACTCAAAAAATCGATGTTTTGTAAAATTTTTTTTTTTGGTATGCACAATTGAAGAGCATATTAAAAATAGTAGAAAAAAACACTTTCTGAATTTTTAAACATATTTTTTAGTTGTTTTAGGAGAAAAAAACGGGTAAGTGTTTGATTTTTGCAGTTCATGTCATCAAACTGCCATAAATGCCCTGTAATTTGTACATTTTATAGTTTGTTACATAACTAGATGTCTTTAGCTTCAATATAGGGGGTATATCATTAAAATCGGAGCATGAATTAGTCTCAATATGACGTCATGAAACGCTAAAATCAAACATATCTTTAAAATGTACCTAAAACACCTATAAAAAATTGTAAAAATTCAGAAATAGCTTTTATATTCTATTTTTAATATGCTCTACAATTCTGCATACCAAAAAAAAATTTTTTAAAATGTCGGTTTTTTGAGTCAAAAAAATGACAAGGGGTACCCCTTATACTTTTTTTGACTCAAAAAATCGATGTTTTTTAAAATTTTTTTTGGTATGCACAATTGAAGAGCATATTAAAAATAGTAGAAAAAAACACTTTCTGAATTTTTAAACATATTTTTTAGTTGTTTTAGGAGAAAAAACGGGTAAGTGTTTGATTTTTGCAGTTCATGTCATCAAACTGACATAAATGCCCTGTAATATGTACATTTTATAGTTTGTTACATAACTAGATGTCTTTAGCTTCAATATAGGGGGTATATCATTAAAATCGGAGCATGAATTAGTCTCAATATGACGTCATGAAACGCTAAAATCAAACATATCTTTAAAATGTACCTAAAACACCTATAACAAAATTATAAAAATTCAGAAATAGCTTTTATATTCTATTTTTAATATGCTCTACAATTCTGCATACCAAACAAAAATTTTTTAAAATTTCGGTTTTTTGAGTCAAAAAATATTAAAAATAGTAGAAAAAAACACTTTCTGAATTTTTAAACATATTTTTTAGTTGTTTTAGGAGAAAAAAACGGGTAAGTGTTTGATTTTTGCAGTTCATGTCATCAAACTGCCATAAATGCCCTGTAATTTGTACATTTTATAGTTGGTTACATAACTAGATGTCTTTAGCTTCAATATAGGGGGTATATCATTAAAATAGGAGCATGAATTAGTCTCAATATGACGTCATGAAACGCTAAAATCAAACATATCTTTAAAATGTACCTAAAACACCTATAAAAAAATTATAAAAATTCAGAAATAGCTTTTATATTCTATTTTTAATATGCTCTACAATTCTGCATACCAAAAAAAAATTTTTTAAATGTCGGTTTTTTGAGTCAAAAAAATGACAAGGGGTACCCCTTATACTTTTTTTGACTCAAAAAATCGATGTTTTTTAAAATTTTTTTTTGGTATGCACAATTGAAGAGCATATTAAAAATAGTAGAAAAAAACACTTTCTGAATTTTTAAACATATTTTTTAGTTGTTTTAGGAGAAAAAAACGGGTAAGTGTTTGATTTTTGCAGTTCATGTCATCAAACTGCCATAAATGCCCTGTAATTTGTACATTTTATAGTTTGTTACATAACTAGATGTCTTTAGCTTCAATATAGGGGGTATATCATTAAAATAGGAGCATGAATTAGTCTCAATATGACGTCATGAAACGCTAAAATCAAACATATCTTTAAAATGTACCTAAAACACCTATAAAAAAATTATAAAAATTCAGAAATAGCTTTTATATTCTATTTTTAATATGCTCTACAATTCTGCATACCAAAAAAAAATTTTTTAAATGTCGGTTTTTTGAGTCAAAAAAATGACAAGGGGTACCCCTTATACTTTTTTTGACTCAAAAAATCGATGTTTTTTAAAATTTTTTTTTGGTATGCACAATTGAAGAGCATATTAAAAATAGTAGAAAAAAACACTTTCTGAATTTTTAAACATATTTTTTAGTTGTTTTAGGAGAAAAAAACGGGTAAGTGTTTGATTTTTGCAGTTCATGTCATCAAACTGCCATAAATGCCCTGTAATTTGTACATTTTATAGTTTGTTACATAACTAGATGTCTTTAGCTTCAATATAGGGGGTATATCATTAAAATAGGAGCATGAATTAGTCTCAATATGACGTCATGAAACGCTAAAATCAAACATATCTTTAAAATGTACCTAAAACACCTATAAAAAAATTATAAAAATTCAGAAATAGCTTTTATATTCTATTTTTAATATGCTCTACAATTCTGCATACCAAAAAAAAATTTTTTAAATGTCGGTTTTTTGAGTCAAAAAAATGACAAGGGGTACCCCTTATACTTTTTTTGACTCAAAAAATCGATGTTTTTTAAAATTTTTTTTTGGTATGCACAATTGAAGAGCATATTAAAAATAGTAGAAAAAAACACTTTCTGAATTTTTAAACATATTTTTTAGTTGTTTTAGGAGAAAAAAACGGGTAAGTGTTTGATTTTTGCAGTTCATGTCATCAAACTGCCATAAATGCCCTGTAATTTGTACATTTTATAGTTTGTTACATAACTAGATGTCTTTAGCTTCAATATAGGGGGTATATCATTAAAATAGGAGCATGAATTAGTCCCAATATGACGTCATGAAACGCTAAAATCAAACATATCTTTAAAATGTACCTAAAACACCTATAAAAAAATTATAAAAATTCAGAAATAGCTTTTATATTCTATTTTTAATATGCTCTACAATTCTGCATACCAAAAAAAAATTTTTTAAAATGTCGGTTTTTTGAGTCAAAAAATGACAAGGGGTACCCCTTATACTTTTTTTGACTCAAAAAATCGATGTTTTTTAAAATTTTTTTTTGGTATGCACAATTGAAGAGCATATTAAAAATAGTAGAAAAAAACACTTTCTGAATTTTTAAACATATTTTTTAGTTGTTTTAGGAGAAAAAAACGGGTAAGTGTTTGATTTTTGCAGTTCATGTCATCAAACTGCCATAAATGCCCTGTAATTTGTACATTTTATAGTTTGTTACATAACTAGATGTCTTTAGCTTCAATATAGGGGGTATATCATTAAAATCGGAGCATGAATTAGTCTCAATATGACGTCATGAAACGCTAAAATCAAACATATCTTTAAAATGTACCTAAAACTCCTATAAAAAAATTATAAAAATTCAGAAATAGCTTTTATATTCTATTTTTAATATGCTCTACAATTCTGCATTGCAAAAAAAAATTTTAAAAAATGTCGGTTTTTTGAGTCAAAAAAATGACAAGGGGTACCCCTTATACTTTTTTTGACTCAAAAATCGATGTTTTTTAAAATTTTTTTTTGGTATGCACAATTGAAGAGCATATTAAAAATAGTAGAAAAAAACACTTTCTGAATTTTTAAACATATTTTTTAGTTGTTTTAGGAGAAAAAAACGGGTAAGTGTTTGATTTTTGCAGTTCATGTCATCAAACTGCCATAAATGCCCTGTAATTTGTACATTTTATAGTTTGTTACATAACTAGATGTCTTTAGCTTCAATATAGGGGGTATATCATTAAAATCGGAGCATGAATTAGTCTCAATATGACGTCATGAAACGCTAAAATCAAACATATCTTTAAAATGTACCTAAAACACCTATAAAAAATTGTAAAAATTCAGAAATAGCTTTTATATTCTATTTTTAATATGCTCTACAATTCTGCATACCAAAAAAAAATTTTTTTAAATTTCGGTTTTTTGAGTCAAAAAAATGACAAGGGGTACCCCTTATACTTTCTTTGACTCAAAAAATCGATGTTTTTTAAAAATTTTTTTTGGTATGCACAATTGAAGAGCATATTAAAAATAGTAGAAAAAAACACTTTCTGAATTTTTAAACATATTTTTTAGTTGTTTTAGGAGAAAAAAACGGGTAAGTGTTTGATTTTTGCAGTTCATGCCATCAAACTGACATAAATGCCCTGTAATTTGTACATTTTATAGTTTGTTACATAACTAGATGTCTTTAGCTTCAATATAGGGGGTATATCATTAAAATCGGAGCATGAATTAGTCTCAATATGACGTCATGAAACGCTAAAATCAAACATATCTTTAAAATGTACCTAAAACACCTATAAAAAAATTATAAAAATTCAGAAATAGCTTTTATATTCTATTTTTAATATGCTCTACAATTCTGCATACCAAACAAAAATTTTTAAAATTTCGGTTTTTTGAGTCAAAAAATATTAAAAATAGTAGAAAAAAACACTTTCTGAATTTTTAAACATATTTTTTAGTTGTTTTAGGAGAAAAAAACGGGTAAGTGTTTGATTTTTGCAGTTCATGTCATCAAACTGCCATAAATGCCCTGTAATTTGTACATTTTATAGTTTGTTACATAACTAGATGTCTTTAGCTTCAATATAGGGGGTATATCATTAAAATAGGAGCATGAATTAGTCTCAATATGACGTCATGAAACGCTAAAATCAAACATATCTTTAAAATGTACCTAAAACACCTATAAAAAAATTATAAAAATTCAGAAATAGCTTTTATATTCTATTTTTAATATGCTCTACAATTCTGCATACCAAACAAAAATTTTTT